>JAPXFQ010001336.1:0-600000 GCA_028564705.1 Apricaphanius iberus | reverse complement strand
GTTCACGTCACAAAAAATTCACTATATTGCAAAATCAAGTTTTTGGAGTTTTCAACCATCTGGTAATGCTTAATTCACCCATGTCTGAGTAATCCTACTGAATTTTGCGTGACATCACTAGTTGAAAACAAGGGAAGTGCTAGAGGTGTCTGCATCGCCCCTGCAGGCAGATCGGCTTACCTCTGCTAGAGGTCTAAACACACCCTCCTCCTTCTCAAAGGTCATTGTTGCTTCGGTTTTTATTCTCATTTCATGTAAGTTAGAATCACAGAAATTATTTGCACTTGCTATATACTACTATAATGAGTGACAGAATATGTCAGATATTTATTTGTTAATATCTTTAAAACCAGAAGTTTACATTAAGAGTTATTATTATCTGTTTAAATAATGAGGGAAAGCTCCGATGACGTAATGGCGTTGGAAGCTTCTGATATATTAACTGACTCATTTTGCAGAGTTTACCACTGGTAAACTGAGGGTCAGTATGATGTTCGTGCTGTTCTGCACTTATTCATTCAGCTGTTTGAATTCTGTTTGTATGTATCCCCATTTTCTGCACACATTGTTAAGCAATGTTCGGGGTTATCAATGTTCCTATGTTATTAACTTGTGCGCTCAGCTATGCTATCTCTGTTGGCTCAAGCTCATGTAGCTGTTTATGTGTCACCACAGGGTCCTTCATCGCTGTCAATAAAAATCTATCTGACATCGGCTGGTATATCTCTTCATGGAGACATGCAGGTCATTAAATGCTCCATCCCTGCCAGTGTGTTCGCCACTCCGGATGTGTCAGAGGCCCTCCCATCGCCCTACTGACGACCCACGCCCGCATCCATGGCGTCTACCAAGACAGCGGCTCCACAAGGCCCAAAGCTGGACCAGCCTAGAGTTGATATCAGCGTGTCAGTCAAGGAGTGGAACGTCCTTCAGCACCTTAATTCTGCCCATCAGGGGCCTGGGTGATGGAGGGGTATGTACACGCCATTGTTTACTGGCCTGGGGTGTCAAGAGACGGCTCCTGGGACAGTCTCGACCCCTTGGATATTCTTCCTGCTGTGCAATCCCTGGCGATTCAGCTCCCTCACCCCCACCTGTACACAAGGCTCACTCGAGGAGGCCACCGAAGCGTTATGAGCCTGAAAGTGGTCATTGGGTGGTGGACTGAGTCTGTTAAATGATTGTGGACTATAGATTTCCGGACCAGGGTGCTGCAGAGTTTACCACTGGCGACTGGGGTGTGAGATAAGCGGTAGGAGAGCCTCACATTTGGAGAGGCCTCTGTAATGCTGCCACTGATGTTCGTGCTGTTCTGCACTTATTAATTTAGCTGAGGAAGCCATTACTCCAACAGAAAGATGAATAGGCCTGATTTCAGTTTGCAAATGCACACAGGGACAAAGACTGTCATTATTCAGGCATTTTCAAAAACACACCGTGGTAGCATATTAGGGTTATATTACCGGCAGTGTATGTCATTTGAATGCTCCGTAATTGCATAGCGAGACGTGACTACTCTGGCATTTGTGCCAGCAAGCTTGATAGTAACATTACCTCAATATTGCTGCAACACTTGACTTATGAATGAATACCAGACCTTGTTGCAAAAGAGGGTGAATTCATGATGATGTGTGGAATGTGCGCTGTCAACCAGTCGGCAACAGTATTTAAAATACAAATAAACAAATGGAGTTAATTTAACATTTGTAAAATGTATCTGCTGAGATAGCGAACTGGGGTGATACAGAGGTAAGGAAGTTTCCGGCCTTGAGAGCTGAAAACCAGATTGCCAAACTGTTCACAGGGACAGTGAAGGACCGCCACATTTTGGTACAGCTCACAAAAAGACTTGAGGAGCAGGGCTAAAAACAACTTCTGACCAACTGTTATCTCTGTTTAACCACTAAAAACCTACTAATTTCTTTGGTAAAAATATCTTACACATCAGCTTTTTTATTATATTTTTATCTTTATCTTTATGTGTTTGTATAAAGTGTTTGTTTCAAACTGTGAAATGAAAATAAAAAACAAGAAACATTTGCAATGTTTTCCCATAAATGTTAACTTAGTATAACCTACAGAACAAACAGCAGGCAACATACAAAGACAGATGAATGTATTGTAGTGGTAAACTTATTTCAAGATATTTTAGATCCTAATAAATATCTTTAAAACTCACGTGGAGAGTGAATCAGCCACATCCTTATCTACATCTATATGGCATCTTGCCATAACAGTATTTTTTATTTTTATGAACTGTTGGCATGGGCAACAGTAGGGTGGACAAAGACACATTTTAAAGGTGTTAAACTGAATGTACAAAACAAGCTAGCTGAAAAAAAGATTCATGCCGCTTAACAATGTTTTAACACAGCAAAGCTGTAATTATTTTATGATAACTATGAAGAAATACAAAAAAAACAACAATTAAGCAGTTTTGCTGCATTTGTCTGAAAAACCTCTGCCAATAACATGACTCTTTCCTAAACCAACGATTGGACCATCTGGTTGTCTGACTAACTGGACAATCACAGTTCCGCATTTACATGGCTCCTCTATGCTGCCACATTTTGAAAAAGAACTACACTGGTGAGAGAGGTTTTCCGCTCAATAATGTCAGAGAAGTCAAATGTCAAAACAAGTAGCGCGGTCCCTTGTGCTGGCGACATTGCCATGGATTGTGTGTGAGTCGACGTTGACTCTCCATGAGTATTTGATTGTTATCAGTGGTGTTTGTTTTTAATGTAAATACTCGGTTGCAGTCAGTAGTATAGTCCAGTGTGGATGTTTGTGTTCATTTATGTCTGTGTGTTTTGTTCTTGCGTGTCCATGGCAACTAAATTTTTCCCTTGTGGGATCAATAAAGTTAAAGTCAAGTCAAGAAGGACAAACAGCTGGGTGCTGCCAATGCAAGGCAATTTTATTTCTATAGCACACTTTCAACAACAAGGTAATTCAAGGTGCTTCACATGATTTGGTGGTAAATAAACAAACAAAACATATGCAATTAAGTGTATAAAAGCAACTGTTGGAACAAATGTGCATTTTTTTTTGTTTTTTAGAGCTGTTATGTATTATTTCCATATATGTCCCTCTTTGTTCTGTCTTGGCTTCTATTATACTGAATTTGTAAGGTAAGTATGTGACATATGTATTAGTTTTTTTTACAGGAATTGTACTAATGTTTAGATGCAGATTTCATTCAGACAGACAAAAAAAACATCTATGAAATACACTCTTAGTGTACCTGGGACCTTGATTTCTCTTGACCTTGTGACTGTCTTATTCACTGTCTGAATACATGTCAAATGATCAGAACACCACTATAAGATTTCCAATTTCAGCTTCAATTTAACCAGTACTGATTATAAAATAAAGGCAAGTAACTATTAACATTTCAGGATTCTCACTTGAGGCTCTTAAAGGCAGGAATTATATTGGCTCTGTTATTTCGAGCAAGGCTGTAACAAATGGTAATCAACATGAAGCCTTGTGGTTGTGTGGTGTGAAACATAATGAAACTAATCAGTTTTCCTGTATCACATTATCATTTTAATCCTCTGTTAAACAATTGGGAAAATGCAAAAACGGCAATACAACCTCATTGCTCACACCTTTGACATCAGTGCCACTGATTCTTGATAACATACCTACCTTTGGTTGATCTTCCTCTGCCTGACTGAGAGCCACAATTAGCCAACAAAAGGTAATCTCAGTCAATTACAATCTCACCTTTTTGGAAGCAATTGAGAACAGAAGTGTTAATTACCTTCTTGAAGGAATTATTTTTCTTCCTTGCTGCTGTTAATTAGGGTGACTTGCCTCTTCTATGTGACACGAGAGATAAATGATAGGCTTGAGTGGCGGAGAACCTCACTCTTTCAGGCCCCTTCTCTTCTTGTTTTTTCCTCAGTTTCTTTCTTTTGGGAATCCAACTTTGCTCTCAGCTGGAGAACATAATGGCCACTGATTCAATGTACTTCTCCTCCTATTTATGCCTGACAAAATCTCACCTAATGGGGCTATTTTCTGCTCCTCACAAACCTGCAACTTGTACATATCTTGTATCATACTGCTGTTTGCTTATGGCAGGAAGTTGGATTGTAATACATACTTTGTTTCTGATGTATTTTTCATGATGTACTGCTCACAGAAAATGGCGTAAAAGCTTCTTTTCCTCTTCACTGCAGAAAGATACCTCTTCCAGCTGTCTTGTTGTCATGTCTCATTGATAGGCGCATGATAGGGAATGGAATGCATAAGGTTTAGCTGAAGAAATTCACTCATCCTTGTGTGGAAGCTTTCCATGAGGGGCGCCTGCTGCCTGGCCATGCTTCACTACACAGGTGACAGTGGGGTTTAGCTGTGAAAGAGGAGAGAAAGCTGTGAGGCAAGCCTAATTGAAATCCCCTTCTATGTGTGAGAGAGGAGATGGAGCTGTAAAAAGGTCCTGTAATTACTGGGGCCACTAATGAGAGATAATTAGGTCATATGGCAATGGCTCTACAGGCGCTCTCCTCCTAGACATGTGGAGAGGAATAAAAAAAAAAGGGGAAAAGCTATGATCTCCTGTAGCTTATTGCTATTATGTACCGCAATTGCAATTGGCAGTTTAGAATTAGTAATAAGCTACTTTGTTGAAAAACCCCACTTATTGCAATGTAATTTAATTGGTAAGAGGTGTAAGTGAATAAAATAGTTTTCTTACTTTCAAGTGCCAGGCAAGCAAAAATAAGTTTTTTATGTGGTATGATTTAATCGGTACTTCTGAAAGTTTTTCAGAACAAGTACGGCCTCAGTAAATGCTACATTTTCCAAGTGCTACCATATATGCACTGATCAGCATAGCATTAGGTTAAGTGATATAGTTAAGACATCTCATTTTTATGCAGTATCACACAGTTGTGAACTTGAGTCACATTACTTCTTACTTTTATGACTTGAATCTTTGATTTTATGACAAAGATTTTGAAATGAAATTCACACCAATGACTTGGAACTTGACTTATACTTGAACCTATTTAATGGAAAATTCTTGAGATTTAACTGAGTATCTAAAGTTTAAAACATCTATTACTTTAATTTTACACACTTTTAAGTCATTTCATTCATCCCATCTCAACAAATGGAAACTGTCTCTCTATAGCATGTGTGAGCTACAGAATAGGCAGTCAAATCAAGCACATTTAAGAAAGAAAAACCCAGCCTAACACTATGTCTCTCCATATGACACTGCGGTCAATAACTATTATGCTCCGATAGTATTTCTTTTGGTTACATAAACTATGACATAGTTGACAAATAACACTTTACATTATGTAAAAAAATGCAACAAAGAATCACAGAGATGGAGAAACGTCCAACTTTGTTTTTTGCTAGGGTACAATAGCTAACTTTAGCTAACTTTGTTTTATTAGCAAATGTTCTCCAGGCTACATTAACATATATGCTATTTTTTATGCAATTCCTGAATCCAGTTTTTAGAGTGCATTCACTAACAACAGGCAGCTTGGGATTGTCGATGGATGGTTAAAGCTGTTGTCGGGAGAAAATATTTATGTGTCGAAGTTTTAGATATGTTTACAATGATAGTGGGGTTCAGTACTATGATAAAAGGGTAGAGCTCCACAATATTTGTTATTCTTCCTAAGTTCTGCTTTCCTCCAACAGACCCCCATGCATTTCACACCGACTGCCACATTTTTTTAGCCAATAGAATTCGTGTATCTGCCTTGTTGGCTGTGAATCAACTTGCATGAGAATCCCGCAAAACTATGAAGATAATGTTGTAGGAATTATTATTGCAGTTATAGGCTTTTTTATTCATTACTCACAGTACCTCGATAAAACATTAGTTAACTGAACATTGCTCATTTATGTTGAATTAGTGCTGAGTTATTATTAGTTATGCTGATGCATTTATAAGTTTGATTCTGTTACTCAGTGTCTAGATAAAATATTGATTTCTGATTTTTTACATGTACTGCAAGAAGCTAGTTACAGACGTGGACAAAATTGTTGGTACCCTTCATTAAATAAAAGAAAAACTCATAATGGTCACAGAAATAACTTTAATCTGACAAAAGTAATAATAAATAAAAATTATATAAATGTTGACCAATGAAAGTCAGACATTGCTTTTCATTCATGCTTCAACAGAATTATTTAAAAAATATATGCATGAAACAGGCCTGGACAAAAATGATGGTACCCCTAGAAAAGAATGAAAATAATGTGACCAAAGGGACATGTTAATCCAAGGTATGTCCACTAATCAGCATCCTAGGTGTCTACAATCCTGTAATCACTCAGTGGGCCTATATATAGGACTCCAGGTAGTCACTGTGTTGTTTGGTGACGTGGTGTGTACCACACTCAATATAAACCAGAGGAAGCAAAGGAAAGAGTTGTCTCAGGAGATGAGAAAGAAAATCATAGACAAGCATGTTAACTGTAAAGGCTATAAGACCATCTCCAAGCAGCTAGATGTTTCTGTGACTACAGCTGCACATGTCATTCAGTAATGTACGATCCATGGGACTGTAGCCAACCTCCCTGGACGTGGCTGCAGGTGGAAAATTGATGACAGATCAAAGAGACGTATAAATCCAAATGGTAACAAAAGAGCCTAGAAAGACTTCAAAATAGATCCAAGCTGAACTTTATGCTCAAGGAACATCAGTGTCAGATCGGAACATCTTTCGCTGTTTGAGCCAGAGGACAAATCATTTAAAAAAACAGACTGGAGCATGCCAAACTACATGCTGACGCGCCACAAAGCTTCTGGGAGAATGTCCTGTGGACAGATGAGACAAAAATTTAACTTTTTGTCAAGGCACATCAGCTCTATGTTCACAGACGGAAAAATGAAGCATTTCTAGAAAAGAACACGGTCCCTACTGTGAAACATGGGGGAGGCTCGGTTATGATCTGGGGCTGATTTGCTACATCTGACACAGGAGGGTGTCTTGAATCTGTGCTCATGAGGAGTGGGCCAAAATACCTGCTGAGAGGTGCAGAAGTCTCATTGACAGTTACAGGAATCATTTGATTGCAGTGATTGCCTCAAAAGGTTGTGCAACCAAATATTAAGCTGTGGGTACCATCATTTTTGTCCAGGCATGTTTCATGCATTTATTTTTTAAATAATTCCGTTGAAGCATGGATGAAAAGCAATGTCTGACTTTCATTGGTTAACATTTATATAATTTTTATTTATTATTACTTTTGTCAGATTAAAGTTATTTCTGTGACCATTATGAGTTTTTCTTTGATTTAATGAAGGGTACCAAAAATTCTGTCCACGTCTGTATCTCATTTGACACATCCCGTGTTGCCTCATGACAGATCTTGTGTGTACCTGCTGACATATCCTATGTTGTTCTGTGACTGGTCATGTGATTATCCTCTGATGCATAGAACAGAGTGTTAATCTTCCCATCACTGCTGAAGCAGCTAATACCCTGTATGATGTGTTTTGTTCTCCCACAGCTGAATAATGAATCAGTCAGCAACAAATCCAATAAGGTATGGTAAAATCAGTCTATATATACCAGTGATTTGTGAAGTAAGGCAGAGCTCCATGGACTCTCCATGCAGCGTGTAAACTAAGCTTTTGTATGAAGACCGCTGACACTTTGTTTCATCCTCATCCGAGGCCTCTTAGACACACAATCTTTTCCACCACAATGGGGCCACGTACACGGAGAATGTCAGTTGGGGAAAAGTAGGTCACCTTTGAAATGTCCGTTAGAAAGTACGACAGGGCGGTACTTAATAGTACTTTCTGCTTTCCTCTCTGACCCAGTGTGACAACATAGGTGATGCGTTTGCACAATTAATGAAATTGAGCAAGAAGAAGGGGGGAGGGATGTTTTGGGAGGGGCTTCGGTAGTGGGATTTAAAAAATCTCTTTCTCCCTCAAATACTTCCGACATTAAGTTTAATGGAGGTCTGTTTAAGAAAGCAACTTCTTTATCTGAACTCATGGAAGAGAGATATTCTTTGACGCCTCCCCATCATAATGCTGAAAAGTGCCAAGTTCCATCAGAGGCTGGATTATATAATTTGAGACATCTTCATTTATTTAAGATAGTTTACTTCAGTCAGTACATTAAAGGCTATAAAACTCTATGCTCCCCGCATCTGGAACAAACTGCCGGACGAATGCAAAACTGCAGAGACACTCTCTTAAATCTAAAATAAAAATGTGTCTGTTTGGACTTGCTTATGAATAACTGATATTAACAGGCTTTATTTATTCAAGAGATTACTTTAAAGCAGGGGTGTGAAACTCATTTTCATTTTGGGCCACATCAAGCTCATGAATATCCTTAAAGGACCAGCTGTATTGATGAAACTGTAACAAACCATTATGAGCAACAAAATCTCTATCTGGATTCGACATTCTTGACATTTTTGAAAATTATATATTTTAATTAAATAAAACTGAACATCTTTACATAATGATGTGATTCAGGGCTGTTAAAAAAAAGAAAAAAAAGCTTTGATCAAGATTGTTTTAAGGCGCACATAAATATAACTTAAAGGTTCTATTTGCATGGTCCTCTAGAATTTAGAGGGCCATATAAATGGCTGTGGTGGGCCGGATTTGGCCCCCAGGCCTTGAGTTTGACACGTGTGCTTTAGAGCAAACCCACTGTACCATCAGCCCAGCTTCTCTAAAACATGCAGTCTGCAATTAGGATTAAACAGTGAATAATATATGAACAACGACTAACACAATCAAAAAGGGTGAGTATGTTTGTGGGTGGAGTGGGGGGTGAGGAAGGGAGTCAGATGCTTATCAGCAGCATGAGGTCTGCAGGGGATCTGGAGTTGAGACAGAGCTTTTAGTAAATCATGAAACCACACCATGCCAACAAAATGAAAGAAAATTACAAAGACCGGAGATATAATACTGCTTTAGCAAGAAATGGTGAACACAGAAACAAGCATCAACGCTACAAAGAGTGAGCAGTGGTTGAACAATTTTCAGAAAAATCTAACCATTTCACACAAGTCTAAAACAGTGATTGAAAACCTCCTACAGAAGTCTACAACTTACCCAAACTAAATTTATCCTACTGGTGATCTTTTCGTCCACACTGCCAGTTCACGGCGAATGATGAAAGGAGAAGGAGGAACGATACAAACGGTGGCAAAGTCCTTTTAGGAACAGCAATGCACACAGCTGATTTTAAATCAATGCCTTCAGATGCAGGCAGCGACTTCAGTTGATCCTGTTTTCACAAGCTATTTTTGTATAGCTAAGGTGCCAGCAGACTTCCTGGCTTCACAAACGGGAAGATGGGCAACTTGTCAAAGTAATGCAGCGGAGTTTTGGGGAAGTGATCCTGTCCTGGCTTGCAGGTTAGAACCAGAGGAGGAGATTTTGTTAGCAAAGATTTGAGTGTCCCCATCGCCCAATAGGCATGGAAATACATTAGTTTCTTTGAGCACAGTTCTTTTATGAGCTCGGCCTGTCAACACTGGCCGAAGACCAATGATAATACACTGTGGGTGGTGCGAGCTCTGTTATCATTAGTGGTCACACACCAATGAGAACGAGTTGAGGGTCGTGCAAAAGGATGCTGGGGACAATGATAATTTATGGAAAATCATTCCAAACAGCAAAATGATTAAAAAAGTGTGAAAAGCTTAGTTTTTATATGCTAGCAACATATCAACTAGATAAATTTTACATTAAAGAAAAACTATTTATATAGTTTAGAGATCAGTATTTCTCAGCATCTGAATTCCAAATGTAGTAAATAGGAATTTAACTAAACAAACAGGACATGCTTGAGTTCCTGTTTCTTTGAGAGACACCCTGAGAGTTGAGGTATATCTGCCACCTTTGACTGCAGCTGGCTACTCTTGGTTGCTTTATGTATATATAAAGAACATCTAGCATAACACTGCATTCAGTGTTGGGGAGTAATGGAATACATGTACCAGTAGTACGTATTTAGAATACTAATTATGAGTAGCTGTATTCTGTTACAGTTGCTATTTTTAAACATGGTATTCAGAATACAGTTACTTCCGTAATACCATTGGAATGCTTGTGTGTTTTCCACTTTCCACCTGAAAGATGAAGATATAAGTTTAGGGAAACGTGTGTCTCCGCACTGTGAAGACTATTCCATAACACACCCTAACAACATGCCGCCGAAACCATAGAGATCCTATGACCGAAACACTCCTGATTATCAAAAACCAGCATTAACGTGAGTTGCCAGGTATGGATTCAGACCTGGAGCTCGGGTGGTTGGAGCCACAACCGCAGCTAAATAAACCTACTAGCAGTGAAGGAAATGATGCATTCAATGGCGCTCTCTCGCAGTTCATTTTTTTCCAAGTAATGCTAGAATTCATTCGAGCATTCCTGACAAAAGCCTGACTAAAGCCATGGTGGTTAAAATGGGGGAAAATATCAAATCTTAGTCATAGTCATAGAGTCGCACCGCTTATGCTTCTGGTGTCAAACTGCAAAATATGCTGGCAAACTCCAGTGATTGGGCACTGTAATTCAGTATCAATAAATGGATGAGCATATTCGTATTACCACGTATAATATTTTTTGCAAAGGTTAGTGATGGATCGAGGTGGGAAAATTCTTACATTTTTGTGTAAACTTTGCTGGCGGGTCTCAAGAAACTACAGCGCCGCTCATCAACAACATCAACAGCAAATTAGAAACATGAAGTATCCGGCTGCCCAGCCTAAAAGGTATGTGAAAGTCACAAAAAAATTAAAAGACACTGCAACGATGTACAAAAACAAAACAAAATCCTCTACCACAGTTTTTTCTTTTTTGGTCCATTATTTGACAGGGACTGTATCGTGCTAGTTAGGTCATTTCTCACAGTTACAGTGTTGCTGTATCTGACATGACGTTAGCTTGATTATATATTGTGATTGGTTTCCCAAAAATGATGGCTACAAGGATAAAGGCTTTCCATTTGGAGTGCAATGGATGTCAGTTTACAATACTTTGCATATTTATAACAGAAAGTCGCAAATAGTCTAATTGGCTGTGGATGATAAACAGCAAAACTTCATTTCAAGTGACTAAACATAAAATATAATAAAATGTAAAGAGCTATGTTAAAAACTTGGTTGTTTGGTTGGGTTTAGATCACCGAGAAGTAGCAGTGTTGTGCCAAAAATAAATAAATACTTCATTTTTTCCCAGTCGTATTGTTTAGTATTAATAATGTTTAATATTAATTAATAAAGGCGCTCTGTTTTCCTGTGGGAGTAGCTACCAGCACATTTTGTGACATTTAATAGACTTAAATGCTGTTTTTAAGGGGAAGTATTCCAAGTATTTAGAATACAGTACCAGTATTCAGCAAAGTAATGGAATACTTTACTAAATACATTTTAAAGCAGGTATTCAGTATTCTGTAACTAAATACATTTACAAAGAATTTTCCCCAACACTGACTGCATTGGTATTTATAAACTTGTCTTCTACTAGTAAATAAACAATTTAGAAAAAAAATCCTGTAAGGAAAAATGTTTAAAAAAATTATTTTATTTCAGGAAAAAAAACCTTTTTATTAATTATTTGTAGTTAATTCAGAAAAAAGGTTTTTGCATTATTTCAAGTATGTTGATTGGTTTTGGCTTCAGAAGTCCACCAAACTGCAGAAAAAGAAGATTAGACAAATACTGTAATTCTCAACATTTTGGATTTAAAAAAAAAATGTTTTCATGTGTCAGATATTTCTTATAATCAATTAGTGGTTACTAATTGTATTTTAATCCCAAATTAAAACCCGACAAAGTGGTCATGTTTGTCATTGAAGGAGATACATTTTAACTATGCCTTTTGTTTTATATAACTGGTTATATTTTGAAGTCTTGTTTCACTTCACATCACCTAACATGTGTAGGAGCCTACGAGTCGTTTGAAATACCCTCGACTGGACTCATCCCGTTGGCCTACTTCACTCAGATGCTTGTCGCCTTCTTGACTTTCCCTTTCAGTTCTAAAAAACGAAACATATAATTTCAAAGTGAAAAAAATTGCAATTCAACTAGTCTACACATCGCATTGCATATCTAGCTTTCACCCATCTGGGTTCACTACCCCCAACAGTCTCTTACTAAAAAAGACTGGAATTTTCACCATATCTGCAAAAGATAGGCTATTAGTTCACACTGGTAGGCCCAACACATTTTGTCAGTGAATATTAGAATAGAGCTAATGGCTGTGCTTGAGTGTAGAGGAGACCTACCTGTTGTTTCATCAAAATCGTTCAATGAAATTAGAGAATTTCTCTGTTGGGTGACTTAATGCAGGGTGATGCGCTAAATTCGAAACAGCGCCACCACTGGTACTGTATTTTTGTGGAGTAACTGCAGTTAAGTACCAACCCTTTGGCAGATAGACCCAACAGACAGTGCTTAAAGTATCAACTAAAAAAACTTAGGGACAAGGTTCAAAAGCTGGCCCTGTACCAGGAAACTAAAAAGAAATTAAATTAATTTTACCATTTGCACCATGAATTGTCAAATTACAAATCAAATTTATTGCCAAAACCCTCTTTGAGACTACAAAATTTGTGCAGTCATGGATTGTTTATCCAAATATTATAGGGTGTATGTATATATTTGAGCTTTCACAATTTTGAACCTGTGGTTCTGTCCACTCTGAAAAAGGAAAAGCAAAACCCCCAGAATAACATTAAATATATGTTCATGAAGATATATGTATTTGTACCACTAGTGCAGGCTAAAATTATTTAGTTTTCATCCTTATTTTTTTAAACAATATTTTTATAGCCAAACATCAACTCAAATTTTAAAAGCCTCTTTCTTAAGTACTTTAATGATTCCAATATTCAGATTTTCTCTTTCATGCTCAGTGTGATTGTGAATTGTTGCTCCGAATTAATAATTCCCACACTTTGTTTAGTAGAAAAAAGTTAAATAAGACTTTTCTAACCACGCCTTTTCCATCTGTACATATTGATGTTACAATTCCTGTTTCTCATGCTCATAAGGGAAATATATGTACTTTGCTTAGTTCCCCATCGTTTATGTGAGGCTAACGTGACAATCTATATTTCTCGGATTTATTTTGTATGCAGAGCTCAGTTTGTGGAAAACATTGATTTATTCTTAGATGCTTTTCTTTCGGATAAGCACAGTGGAAAAGGATCAAGTTTCTCCATGGCTTATAGCATGCGCCACAGCTTTAAGCAGAGCATTTGATGGTTTGTACAGATGACTGACTGTAAACAAATACGAGCATGACTGTGCTGGTTCTTAAGAATAATTAAATATATAGATATGAACAATAAAGGCCAACAACAGAAGCAGCCATGTGTACAGATGTAAAGCATTTGCCAACTTGAAGATTTGTGTTGCTTATGATTTTTTTCTGTCACACTTACATGTTTCAGAGTATTAAATTCACCTTAAAGGGAAATTACTTTTTTTTTTTTACCCAGACCTTATTTTTAGCAATTGTTATATTTTTCACTCACCCTGAGAAGTTGGGAGCCATTTTGAGCCGTTCAGCGAATTTATACATCCATTCTTGATCAGCTGTATCCTTAGAACGAGACTTCTCTGGGCAGTCCAAATGCTGCTTGTAATAAGGTTTAATCTGCCCCAAACAACTTGATTTTACCAAATTTATATTCTCCTTGGATTCACTAATGCCATGAAAATGCTTCTTGATTCTCTTCCTGGCCATTTTGGAGGCTTAACAATAAAACAATAATAAAACAGTGACAAATCTGCTGCGGGAGCATCCGTGCCGGGCAAATTCTTTAGCTCTTTATTAACCACCATTCGGCCCGGGTGGTTTAACCAGTGTTTTCAAAGAGTTTTCTAACCAAGAGACATTTTAAATTCTGCAATCTGAATTACTCAATCCAAAAAGAGTTTTATTTGTTTAATGTTGAATAAATGCCTCAAAGTGGCTCTAAATGACAGCACGTGGGTTAGAGGCAAGCTACATGCTAAAAGCCAACACACATGTCTTGTCGTATGCCCGCATTTCATTAACAATAAAGTTTGCTACTGATGATGTTCAAAATAGAGATTGGTTTAAAGTACATTTCTTAAACACAGGAAACTAATCTTATTAGCCATGTTTGAAACCGCTTTAATGCATCAAAATTATGGAATTAGATTGTTTACTGTCATGATCAATCTATAAATAGAAGCAATTTTCCAAAGGTTAATGACTTCTCATCCAGAAATTTTAAACAAAACATTACTTAATCCAAAGAATGTTTTATTTTTCCTTACTGTTTAGTAATAATTAGTAAAGTATTTTATCTTCATATCCAGCATCGCAATATAAGCCTTGGCCTTAAAAGCTGCAGTAGGTAACTCTGAGAGGAGAGCAGACTTTGCTTGAAAATTTGAACTCAAACAAGCTTCACATCACTCCCACTCCCTCTCCGGTGCACTCATGCCAATTTTTGGGAGTTATTCATTTCTTCTAATTAGTAGTGTGTGTTACTAACTTGATTGATTAACATTTTTGTCTTATTATTTTTCCTTATTCTTTTGTATTTTGGAAAATAAAATTTTGTCATTTATTCCACACGTGTAGTATTTGCTGTGCAATGAATCTCTAGAGCTTACCTATCACTTTGTGTTTATTATCTTAACCTAAACCAGGTAGATAGTAAACAATAACAGACTGAAATATTTAGCCATTGATATAATTCCTGAATATCAGGCAGTGCCCCGTTTATAATTTTCCATAAATTAATCTTGATTGCCATAAGCAATCCTTCATAACTATTGATAGCCAAATAATTGCATCCTTCGCTACACCGAACAATATCTTTTTCCTGCAGTTTCAGAGGGTACTTTACACTTAAGGGCGCAATGGAGGCAGTGGTTCCTGCAGTTCTTTTTAGTGGGTGGATACCAGCAGGTAGTGATCAGCAGGAGGATAAAATAAGTTTAGCCCTTGGTGATAACTTCAAGCCCTATGAGTTCCTAGTGTTCTTTCTTCCAATATGTTCCTTAATGAGATTTAACTTTAGAGTCTTCTCTAAAGGACTTTAAAGGTATGAAACATTATATTTACTAGTTTACTCTATGAATTTCCTGCATCAAGTTACTTACCTGAAATAATCCTGGTTTCCTTCCATGACAGACTGCCATCTTGCTACTCTTTGTCACCTTCATCCTCCTGCTTCAGATCCTTGACCCAAGTGGGAGTACGCCCATCAGATCTACACACTTGACTTACCATGTTGTAGATTTTTTTTCATCACCCTCAAGCACGCTTCCTGTCCACCCTCCAACTATGGCTCATAGAAAACCTTCCTCATCTCAGTTTGAACCATCTCCTGTCAAAATTTACTAATTTCTTATTTTATACACAGTTCCTTCTGATCCTCTTCACTTGTCGGCAATCTCAATCCTCCAGATCCAGATTTTTTTACTTAAAATATTATTGTTCAGTAAACTTTTTAAATAATACTTGTCTCCTGAGAGTTTTGTGTATTTGAGTCAGACATCTACCCTCAGTTCACAACCTTAAAGTGGTCATATTGTACTTCTTCTTATAATAAATCTATGGTCTTTACAAAACATAAGTAAGTTTTTTTGTACAAAATCAATCTCACGTAAAGAATGTCATCTATATTTTTGACATCTTGTCCCTTTCAGAATGAGGTTTTTGGGGGCTTCGTCCCTTTTATGCTCATTTGTAATTCCAGGCCACACCCACCTGTCTCATTACCAGGCTGTAGGTTTGAAACACATGAAAATAGTATGGAATTAGTAGGCAGTGTTTGATAGGTGACGGATGGGATTTAACAGGTGCTTCTGTGCAAATTCTTCTTATTGTGACGTCACAATAAGGCACTTTTTCAGTCGGCTTATCGAAAAACGAGATTTCGGACAGCAAAACTTCCCACACACACAAACACAAACACACCAAAAAACCGATGGATGGTTTTTATTCATGTTTGAAATGTTTATAGAGACAGCAAAGACCCAAATAGTAGCACTAAAGGATGAAAAAAATGCATTTGCATAATATGTCTTCTTTAAGCTAAAGCACATTTGGGTTATGAAACAAGATTGTGATCCAAAGAACACCGATAAGTGCACTGATGATTGACTCAAAAAATAAATGATGGCATGAGAATGGCCTAATCAAAGCCCAGACTTAAATATGATTAAGATGCTGTAACATAACCTCATCTTTCAAAACCCGCAAATGAGACTGAATGAATACAATTCTGAAAAAAAAGAAAATGTGTGCCAATCTCAACAGTATGTAAAAGACCCATTGCCAAATATAGTAAAGTTTGATGTTGAGTTGTTGCTGCTGCACAGGTAGTTATTAGGTTTTATATCTTTTACTTTTCACACAGGGAAAGGTTGGTTTTAATAGGCTGTTTCGCCCGATAAATGAAATCATAATTTGAAAGCTACATTTTCTATTTGCTGAGGTAATATTGAGATTCTTTTTATGGTTTGAAACAATGAAGTGTGACAACAAGGCAAATTCAGAAGAAATCTGTAGGGAGACAAATGCTCTTGGACAGCAATGTGTTTTTATTGAAAACACAAAAAAACAAAACAAAAGAGAAAAGTCAGGGGTCCAGCTCTGGAAAGCTCTAATGGCTTTTTTAAGTGGGCTTCATGATAATGACCCTTTAAGCTCTCTAACCATTTAAGTGATCTTCAGTTAATTGGGCAGGAATCTCAATCATGTTAGTATTTTCCCCCCATTTGACCCTCACTTTTCTAATTCATTAGCATTATTTCTTCTCCACACTGTCCAGGGAGTTAGAAGAGAAGAAGCAATTCAAATCAGGACAGAAGAGTTTGTTTTCCGTGCAGTAGCAGTCTTATGTTGGTACACTGTGACATGGTATCCGACACCATGTTTCCAAAATGTCAGCCTCTTTTGTAGAGCAGAAGTTTATTTTATTTCAAGCTTGATATAAATCATTTGTCAAGCATTGCATACTGATGAAACTTTAGTTATAAACGTTAGCTTCGATTTATTGGGATTTAGGTTGATAGGACAAGTTAGTTTGAAATTATGTCTGAACTTTAATTGGGCCATTCTAATCCATAAATATACTAGATCTTAACCGTTGCATTGTAACTCTAGCTGTATTTTTGGGTCACTGTTGTATTGCTGGAAGGTCAGTCTTAAAGGGACTATACCATGCTATTTTACAGCTTTCAACTTCTGGAATAGAAATATATATGACAAAATGTTACCGTTGGTGTTATACAGTATTACCCCCCGCTCCGCTCCGCCGCCTTGTACAGCCAGGAGCAGATCAAACTGAAACAAACAGTGCTAAGCTTCATCACAATATTCTTACAAATAATTTGAAAAGCACAGAGTACCACAATTAAACTGTTATATTAAGGGCTCAGACGTTTGGTTTATTTAATTAAATTTTTTTTTAAACGGTGTCAATAAAGCCTATTTCATTTGATAAATATCCAGACTTTAGACAGAGCCCAAACCACCACAGCTGCGTCCACTAAGCAGATCTTTCCAGCCCAGTGTATAAAAAAGCCGTGGATGTTGTTTGCACCCGTTTACTGTACATTTTGAGATTCTACAGATCAATTAATTAACCACACAATGCTATTATGAGATCACATAAGCAGTTTGATAAATGGCTAACCCACATTAGCATTAACATGCAGCCACTTACTTCTCTGTCCATCAGGCTTCTTTGTTCTTTGATCCAGCTGCTGTTCTTTAGGAATGTAGAATAAAATCCTGTAATCCATGCAGGCAAAGAGGCATTTTGACAGAGAAAGTAAAAAATTCCAACAAAAAGTGTTTTAAGCTGCCAAAAACCGAAGCAGCCATTAGCTGTGAGAATCTATCAGGAGTAACCCGCTCTGCCTGCAGGGGTGGTGCAGACACCTCTAGCAATCAACTTTCAACCAGTGATGTCACTAGTTGAACACTCAGTCGTTTTCTAGGATAGGGAGGGACAGCTGCCCACAGAGCAGAATTCAGGAGGATTACTCAGACATGCGTGAATTAAGCCAAAAAATACTCTGGTTGATTTTTTTAATGAGAAAATTGCTCTACCATATGGTTGAAAACTCCAAAAACCTAATTTTGCATGATATAGCCATTTTAAAGGTCTGGTTCACTGAGAAACAGTGTAAAATTTGTCCTTTTTTAAAATATTATTAGTCACCTTGCATATGCATGCTGCGCACCAAATGTTCTCAAACCCCATCGCCTGCAGTAGTCACAGACAGGAAATAGATGACAAAGACAAGCAAGTCAAAAAAAACAAAGCTAGTCCCTTCTACATCACAGAAAAAAATACTATTCATGGCCTCACCTACCTTGGCTTGAGACTGACCACAGGAAGTCTGTATTGGTTTTGCAGCCAGGAGAGAGCTTATAGAAGCTAACCGTCAGCAACTCCACAACATGATGGAACACGTTCAGGCTTTTGTTATTTGAGGGGATAACACGTCAACAATGCTTTTTTTATACAATTTGTATGTTGTTTGCCAATCAGAGACGTTTGCTCAACATGACTATTAATGAGCAAGATTTGTAATCCCCCCCCCCCCTTTCCAACAAACCTTAACCTCCTGAAACAGGAGCTTGATTATTTTTTCACAAAATAGTCTTACACGGCATTCATTCACACTGGAGAACTCAGAAAATGTAAAAAAAAACTTTAAACATATTAAAGCCTCAGATTTGTTCCGGGATCACTCTGTACTTTCATCCATTCACTTTAAATCTTAAATTCATCTGTAAACTCTGACCACACTCCCCGTCCGTGCTAAAAAGATCTAATGCAGCATGATGCGGCCAAAACCAATGTTGGTTTTTCATCTTACATGTGTTTCAGATACTAGCTAAAACGTTTATTATGTACCTACCAAAGCAGCTTCTCCCACATTTGCTATGCCATCTACATAGCTTGTGGCAACCTTTAAACCAGAGAAAGAATCAAAAAAAAAAAAAATAGCTTTGTGTTTGCCACTGTTTCATAAAAGCCAGACTTGTGGAGTTCATGACTAACAGCTGTCACCCCTTACCTGAGCTGTTTAGGTGGACGGTCTTGTCTCTGTAGATACCTATTTCTGCTCTATTTACTACTTAATAAACTTCTAAAGACAATAGGTTATCATGGACCTTATTTAGAGGTGTCAGTGTAAAGAGGGCTGAATACAAACATATTCTACAAATGTATCATTTTAATTCATCTTCAGAAATATCCAATATGTTGTGTTAATCTATTACATAAATCACTGTACAATTCATTGATGTTGTATGGATGCATTGTGACAAAATGAGAAAAAGTTAAATAGGGTAGGCCATGTTATGTAGGCCATGAGAATAACATGTACAACATAAAAAAAAAACAGCAGAGGGTTTGCCATGAATCAACCCGATCCAACTGATTCCATGTATTGGATTATTCAAGATTTAGGCAGTGTGTTCACAGGATATCTGTTTTGTTTGCTGCAGATTTAAACCTGTTTTTTCTCCAGTGACCTAACTGAACAGGATACCAGACTTTTGTTATTTTAGTGGGCATTTTTTTTAATTGTTTCCCAATTATTTTGTCTTAGGTTGTGATTATTTATTTTAATGGAAAGCCATGATGATAAAAAATGGAGGCTCTGTCTCCCATCCCTATGCCTTGGCAAAACAAAGCTTCCTATTGGTCCCATCCTGCCTTTGACAAATGGAAGGTAGCATCTGTGTTCTATAGGCCTCAGTGGCACTGCAACTAGGGACGCCGACTGCTGGGACACGATGAATATTCATCACTGGGTGCTTTTTCACCCTGTCCGCTCCATACCGGCTGTTCCCTGTCCTCTGATAGAAACTGAGAGAAAGAATGAAGCCAAGCTGATGACGATGAGGCAAGGAAGGAAGCGAAGCAGACCGAAGCAAATGGTTCTGAAAGATGCTTTTACCAGATGCGACAGATGAGGAGTTTGTGATGCGAGACCATGTGGAGTAAGAAGGGTTTTGGAAAGCTGCAAGAGGGGCTAGACAATGCAAAGCAAACAAAAAGAAAGTAAACTGGCTTCTTAAACATTTTTACCAAACTCATATTTCCAACTTCGTTTTTAAAAATTATGAGTAGAACATTTTGCATTGACAACAGCATAGTATACCTTTGTACCTACTGTACTGTTTGAGTTATACTCGTTGTTGCTGTGTTGTTGTTTATCGGTGCTGTTATTCCCACTTCCGCGTCTTGTCACTTCCTCTGAAAAGCTTGGCTATGAGAGTGAATAGTATGGTTGCAGTTTACAAGCAGAGAAATTCGATTTTCCAGCTGCATTATCTGGATGGGTTAGTCCGATTATCAGAAATACAGTTTGGTTCGACTCCAGCTGGACTAAGTTAATAATTCGGCTTTCTCTTGCTGCATGTAAACGCTCTGACAGTGGCACTAAGCCACACAATAAAAGCATGAACAGGAAATAAATAAACCCTTGTGCCATAACCAAAAGAAAGTATCTTGGTTCAAAACGTGTCTGTAGCTGCTGAGAAGATGATTTCGTATTTGATCCAGCATTTCCTAAGACACAATCAGTTGGAAAACCTGTGCTGCTTTCCTTCTGTTACTTGCTGTTTGTGAGACAGAATACTCATGACAGTTTGTCTGTGTTTGCTTGAGGATGAGCACCCATTAGGATCATCCGTCCTTTCAGCAAGCCCATCTGTACTCCTTGTCTTGTTTGCATTAGAAACCTGCAAACTTTCAGAAGTTTGGAAAGCAATCAAGAAGAGTAGGTACACAAAAAAAGGCAAAGAGTCCTGCATATTAGGATTGGGGAAGGGAATAAAAAAAGTAATTGTCCAATAATATGGATATCATTAATGGGATAGTTAAAAATAATCCGATCATGCTTTAATCTACACACATAAAATGTGTGAAGACATAATACAATTTATTTAAATTTATTTAATTAACATTTGGAAACTCTGCAATAGTTTTACACAAAATCTATATTTTCCATTACAGTTTTGTGGTCATTCCTGTTAAAATGTTTTTATTTTATGTTTATCTAATTCACCACCCTTTGTTGTAACAGAGAAGAAAATAAAACCTGTCTTCCAATTTATTGCATTTTCTTGTGTGCGGTACTCGGTGTTGGTAAGTACTTAGATCCAAATATCGGTATCGTATCGGTTTGAAAAAAGTGGTAGCGTTGAATCCCTAACTTGAATTGAATTATCAGAAAGTTATGACATTCAACGGGGTTTGTGACTGTTCTGGTCTTATTAGTTATGGTCTTTTTAGATATCAGTGCTGCTTTTGACACAGCTGATGATAATATTCTCTTAGAAAGGCTTGAACATGTTGTAGGGATCAAGGGAACAGCACTAGGCTGGTTTAAATCATATCTGTATGACAGATTCCAGTTTGTTCATGTCAATGATAAATCTTCTTCATACTCATACCCTGTGGTATCTTTGGAGTACCACAGGGTTCTGTGCGTGGACCTATTCTCTTAACTATATACACTACCGTTCAAAAGTTTGGGGTCACATTGAAATGTCCTTATTTTTTAAGGAAAAGCACTGTACTTTTCAATGAAGATAACTTTAAACTAGTCTTAACTTTAAAGAAACACACGCTATACATTGCTAATGTGGTAAATGACTATTCTAGCTGCAAATGTCTGGTTTTTGGTGCAATATCTACATAGGTGTATAGAGGCCCATTTCCAGCAACTATCACTCCAGTGTTCTAATGGTACAATGTGTTTGCTCATTGGCTCAGAAGGCTAATTGATGATTAGAAAACCCTTGTGCAATCATGTTCACACATCTGAAAACAGTTTAGCTCGGTACAGAAGCTACAAAACTGACCTTCCTTTGAGCAGATTGAGTTTCTGGAGCATCACATTTGTGGGGTCAATTAAACGCTCAAAATGGCCAGAAAAAGAGAACTTTCATCTGAAACTCGACAGTCTATTCTTGTTCTTAGAAATGAAGGCTATTCCATTCGAGAAATTGCTAAGAAATTGAAGATTTCCTACAACGGTGTGTACTACTCCCTTCAGAGGACAGCACAAACAGGCTCTAACCAGAGTAGAAAAAGAAGTGGGAGGCCGCGTTGCACAACTGAGCAAGAAGATAAGTACATTAGAGTCTCTAGTTTGAGAAACAGACGCCTCACAGGTCCCCAACTGGCATCTTCATTAAATAGTACCCGCAAAACACCAGTGTCAACATCTACAGTGAAGAGGCGGCTGCGGGATTCTGGGCTTCAGGGCAGAGTGGCAAAGAAAAAGCCATATCTGAGACTGGCCAATAAAAGAAAAAGATTAAGATGGGCAAAAGAACACAGACATTGGACAGAGGAAGACTGGAAAAAAGTGCTGTGGACGGATGAATCCAAGTTTGAGGTGTTTGGATCACAAAGAAGAACGTTTGTGAGACGCAGAACAACTGAAAAGATGCTGGAAGAATGCCTGACGCCATCTGTTAAGCATGGTGGAGGTAATGTGATGGTCTGGGGTTGCTTTGGTGCTGGTAAGGTGGGAGATTTGTACAGGGTAAAAGGGATTCTGAATAAGGAAGGCTATCACTCCATTTTGCAACGCCATGCCATACCCAGTGGACAGCGCTTGATTGGAGCCAATTTCATCCTACAACAGGACAATGACCCAAAACACACCTCGAAATTGTGCAAGAACTATTTAGAGAAGAAGCAGGCAGCTGGTATTCTATCGGTAATGGAGTGGCCAGCGCAGTCACCAGATTTGAACCCCGTTGAGCTGTTGTGGGAGCAGCTTGACCGTATGGTACGCAAGAAGTGCCCATCCAACCAATCCAAATTGTGGGAGCTGCTTCTAGAAGCGTGGGGTGCAATTTCTCCAGATTACCTCAACAAATCAACAGCTAGAATGCCAAAGGTCTGCAATGCTATAATTGCTGCAAATGGAGGATTCTTTGATGAAAGCAAAGTTTGATGTAAAATCAATCTTATTTCAAATAAAAATCATTATTTCTAACCTTGTCAATGTCTTGACTCAATTTTTTATTCATTTCACAACGTATGGTGGTGAATAAGTGTGACTTTTCATGGAAAACACAAAATTGTTTGGGTGACCCCAAACTTTTGAACGGTGGTGTATATTTTCAATTCAATTCAATTCAGTTTATTTATATAGCGCCATTTCACAACAGATGTCATCTCAAGGCACTTTACAAAAAGAGTTATTACAATACAATGTTTAGTGTAGAAATTACAGAACCACAGAAGATTGCGTCGTGGAATTCTCAGCAATCCCTCATACTGAGCAAGCATGCAGCGACAGTGGGAAGGAAAAACTCCCTTTTAACAGGAAGAAACCTCCGGCAGAACCAGGCTCAGCACAAGCGGTTATCTGCCGCGACCGTCTGTGGCTTGGAGAATACAGAACAGAGACACAGAAAGAGCAATAGAACTGATGCAGAAGTTTGTTGCAGGACGTGGAGAATTTTCCGTCACTGCAATGCCATCTTAGTCAGGGTCGTCAAGCAGGGCTAATCCGGAGCACCTACTATAATAGAAAACAGGTTAGTGCTTGAATTGACAGCACATCATGCAGTTGGGGAGAAGTAGGAGAGAAAGTAGGAACAGACCCTAATAATGTCCTCCAACAGCCTAGCCTAAAGCAGCATAGCTACTAACATTAACCTGTCTCCTAGCTACTAGGAGACCTGGCTACCAACAGGTATATGCTTCCAATTGGTAAAATAATTAGACAACAGTTTTCCACAGTTATGCTGATGATGCACAATTATATTTAGCCGTAAAACCTGATGAAGCCAATCAGTTAGCTAGATTAAAAGCATGTCTGGAAAACATAAAAACCTGGATGACTATGAATTTTCTACTTTTAAATTCAGACAGAAGTTGTTGTCTTTAGAACGGAACAATTAAAAAGGAAATTGCTAAATCAATCACTTCATCTGGATGGCATTAATTTGGCCTCTGGTAATAACGTAAATAACCTCGGTGTAATTTTTTACCAAGACATGATATTTAAATCATATATTAAACAGGTTTCTGAGATTTCTTTCTTTCACCTCCGGAATATTATTAAATTTGGAAACATCCTGTCCAGGAATGATGCAGAGAAACTAGTCCATGCATTTGTTACTTCAAAGCTGGACTACAGTAATTCCTTAATATCAGGAAGTTTACAAAATGCAATCAAAAGCCTTCAGTTGATCCAAAATGCTGCGGCAAAAGTTCTGGTGAATATTAAAAAGAAGGATTACATTTCTCCTGTTTTGGCTTCTCTCCATTGGCTCCATGTTAATTCCAAAATAGAGTTTAAGATCCTCCTCCTTACGTATAAAGCCCTTAATAATCAAGCTCCATTGTAAATCAGAGAACTAATTGTTCCATATGTTCCTAAAAGAGCACTTCGTTCTCAGAATGCAGGTCTACTGGTCGTTCCTAGGAGTTCTAAAAGTAGAGTGGGAGGCAGATCTTTTAGGCCCTGTCCACACGTAGCTGGGTATCTCACAAAACGGAGATATTTTTCTACGGTTTGGCCTGTTATCCACACGTAGCCGGAGGTTTTCGGCACCAAAAACGAAGCTTTTTAAAAACTCCGGCCAAAGTGTAGATTTGCGTTTTCTCCGTTTTCAGTATCTGCGTGTGGACGGTTGAAAACTGAGTTTTAAGAGCCGTAACACCACTATCCGCAACAAAAAACGCTCCAACACCACATGTGCAACCTGTGTTTACTCTCAAAAACAGCATTTATTTCCTCAGCGCTGTGTTGGTATCATCCATTGTTAAAACGCGTCTTGTTTGTTTGCTTTTATAAGCTGTATGACTGCTGCGTGCTGGAGATAGAGGATATAAAGTTTCTACTCCGCCCTACAGGTTTGCCACGTCAATGAATGTGCTGAAAAACGCATTTATCCGGTTACGTGTGGATGGAGATTTTTGTTTTCAAGGAGCAGAGGAAAATCTTTGTTTAAAAAAAAAAAAACCTGGCTACGTGTGGACATGGCCTCAGTTATCAAGCTCCTCTCCTGTGGAACCAGCTCCCAGTTTCAGTCCATGAGGTAGATACTCTGTCTGTTTTCAAGACTAGGCTTAAAACCTTCCTTTTTGATAAAGCTTAGAGTTAGTGATTTAGGTTATCCAGAGCTATTTTTTTAGTTATGCTGCTATAGGTTTAGACTGTTAGAGGACAGCCTGACCACTTTATTTCTCTCTTCTACTTTTCTCTTCTACTACTCTCCAGATATATTTTTTCTGCTGTTATTGCGATTGCTAACCCAGTTTTCTCTCAGTATTTCTCTCCCCATACAATCTGCTGGGATTCCTTACAAAGAAAACTTTTAACTGATTGGAATGTTTGTATAATTGTATTGAAATGACTTTTGTTGTAAAGTGCATTGAGATGATATTTGTTGTGAATTGGCGCTATATAAATAAAAGTGAATTGAATTGAACTCCAGATGCCTGAATTTAGTGAAAATAATACATCTTGTCTAGAATAGATATCAGCAGAAAGGTGTTTCAAAAATTACTTTAACTGCTGCACTCAATCATCTCACTTCTGGAAATCCTGGTTCAAACTTCTTTACTTCATTAACCTTTCAGACGCAAAGAGTAGACCATTTGGCAGCTATACCATAGATTGCATTTTTATAAATAACTAAAAGCTATCTGGTTGCTTTTTTTCTGAGTTCTTCCTCCTCTGCTGGGGCTTTGAAGGTATTTCATAACCCAGAGCTTTGTTTAAAATGGAAGTTAAGCCAGCAGAGATTTTTGATGATTTGCACACATATCTGCTTTGATAGAAATCTCATCTTCTCCACAGGGAGTGAGTCTAGCACCAAAGCCAATTGCATTTTATCAGGGGTTTTTTCCAGCAAGTTGCTCAGGTATTATTCTGTATTACATCGCATGTGACAGCGAAGGTCCCCGTGTGATAAATGTTATGAGCTGAGATCCCAATAAGAACAGCAAAAAACTCAGACTCACTGAGGCTGATAATGAAATCCTGTATGATTTAAATGCACGCACTGTGAAGTGTGCTATGATCAAGAAGAAATCGATGTAAAAACACCTCTAACTATGTCTGAATCATAAAAAAGTGGTAATGGAAAATCTCTCAAAAAATATGTTTTTTTTTTTAACAGATAATTTAATTTTTCACTCGTGTCTTCAAATATTTGTCTGATCATGAGGAGGAAACAGATTGCTTATACCACAGCTAAAATGTGTCTAAATTACCCACCCACATCCCTTATGATCTCTACGAAGTCAGTTATTGTCAGCCTTTATAAGCTTAAACTCTGATTATTATTAGACCTGCGGCTTTGCATAAGAATGAGACTGATTACACAAGAGGGCAGCTAGTATGGCTTTCCTCAATAGAAATCAATTTGTTAACTTATGCTTCTCCAACACATGCAACATGAAGTGTAAATGAAGTGATTAACTAATACTGAAAGAGAATATGTGAAAATTCCAGTCACTGTGGAAAGCCGTTTGAGCATTTATTACATATCTTTGATTTCAAACTTTAGGTTCATGTACTAGTACACACTTTGTCCTCACTAGTAAGACAATTTGGCACACTAGTATAACGACTGTGTCTTACTTGTAAATTTTTTTCCACTACTAGTGCCACTTTTGGCCTACTAGTATGCAATCAACCCTTACTAGTAAACTGCTGTGCAGCACTAGTGACACTACTAGACCTAACTAGTAGGCATGTGTCACGCACTAGTAGCCTCCCGGACCCTACTAGTATCGCCAAAATGCCCACTAGTAGCACTAGTACGGCATTTTTGACCTCACTAGTGCTACTTGTAAGATACAAAATGTCCACTAGTACTACTAGTGGGGTGTGTTTCCCTTACTAGTACTAGTAACAGTGAGAATGCACACTAGTAGTACTAGTGAACACAAGTAGTACTAGTGAGGATGTGTTTTACTTTACTAGTACAACCTGTAACAGCCAAACACTCTACTAGTAGCACTAGTGAGACTTTTATCATATTAAAAGTATTACAAGAAAAGGCAAACATGTCAACTAGTGAGACATGTTTTACTTTACTAGTGCAACTAGTCAGGGCCAAATGTGCACTAGTAGCACTAGTATGTTGCAAAATATCCACTCGTAGTACAAGTAGGGGACTTTTACACCTTACTAGTAGTACTAGTGATATCAACAAAGCTCACTAGTGTTACTAGTGGTACGGTTTTGTTTTTTACTAGTGTAACTAGTTAAAGAAAGTTTGTCTCACTAGTGAGCATCTGAACGTCACATGTAAAGGCTTTGGCTGTACTAGTGCACAAATGCACAGCTCTAGTTTGCAAATAGCATGCCACTAGTTTGCAATTGCACTCTACCAGTGTGTGACTGCACAAAACTAGTAGGACATTTGTGTAACATGTAAGGCATTTCTGCACACTAGTAGGACAACTTTAGTATACTAGTAAGACAGTTACATCTTACAAGGGAGGCAGAAGTGTGCACTAGTTGACAATTCTGGACCACTAGTCGTACTAGTGACATCCCAAATTTCTACTAGCTAGCATTTAGTGTTTCATTAGTAACACTAGTAGCCCACATATGTCAACTAGTGCACACTACTACCTCACTAGTATGATGTAGCTGTCCTACTAGTATGCCAAAGTTGTCCTGCTAGTGTGCAGAAATGCCTAACATGTTACAGAATTTTCCTTCTAGTTGTGTGTAGTCAAGCACTTGTAGTGTGTAATTGCATACTAATTGTGTGCTAGTTGCGAACTAGTGATGCACAGATGCGCACTAGTACAGCCATAGCCTTTACATGTGATGCTCAAAAGCTCACTAGTGAGACACATTTTTTTCTACTAGTTACACTAGTAAAACACAAAACTGTGGCACTAGTCACACTAGTGAGCATTTTTGATGCAAAAGTCCTCCACTAGTGCTACTAGTGAATATCTTGCCACCTACTAGTTCTACTAGTGCACATTTTTGCCCTTACTAGTGGTACTAGTAGATATGTTGCCATCTACTAGTGGTACTAGTAAGATCAAAAAGTCTCACTAGTGCTACTAGTAGACCTGTTTGTTTTTACTAGTGGTACTAGTAAAACCATAATAGTCTCACTTGTGCTACTAGTGGACAGTCTAGCCTTTACTAGTTAACAAGTCCGTTGCAACATGCCGCCTCTAGTGTAACTAGTATGACTAGTGGACTGCATGCAAATGAAGGAGGTGGGACATGGATTGTGATTGGTGGATGTTCAAACTGTATGCTTAGAGCCTTAAAGTGGCAACTCTGTATACTAAAGTGTTAGCAGCAGTCATACTGGAAGATGTTACAACTTTTTTTGCTAACTTACCCTTACGAAACAAAAATATATTGCAGTACACTATGATTTACATTTAAATGCATTTGGAATTATATTTCAATTTATGAGAAACTTACATGTATAATAAATAATATATAGCAGTATATGGACTAACAAGCTATTAAAATGTACTGAATCATAGATTTCAAAATACATTGCTGTGCACACAAATGATTACATAATATCTATATTTATTTAGAGAAAATATTTGTAGTAGATGAGCAAGCTCAAGATTATATTTTCATGAACAACATATGTGCGTTTATTTAATCGTTTTTGAAAAATATAGTTGTGATAAAAATAAAAGCTCGTTAACAAAATAAATGCACTTAAAACTCAAAACTATGCCATAGCCTCTAAGCTTACTGCCACTATGTGCCCACTAGTGCTACTAGTGCCCTCAAAACTTAGAGCCACTAGTTCTACTAGTGGCCGTTAAGTGCAGACTAGTGCTACTAGTGGCATCAACATGCCCACTAGTGCTACTAATAGCCACTATGTTCCCACTAGTGTTACTAGTGGCCTCAACATGCCCACTAGTGCTACTAGTGGCCATTATGTTCCCACTGGTGTTACTAGTGTCCTCATCATGCCCACTAGTGCTACTAGTGGCCTTTAAAGGCCCACTAGTGCTACTAGTGGCCTTTAACTGCCCACTAGTGTTACTAGTGGGCTTTCAATGCCCAGTAGTGCTACTAGTGGCCTTTAAAGGCCCACTAGTACTACTAGTGGCCTTTAACTGCCCACCAGTGTTACTAGTGGGCTTTCAATGCCCACTAGTGCTACTATTGGGCTTTCAATGCCCACTAGTGTTACTAGTGGGCTTTCAATGCCCACTAGTGCTACTAGTGGCCTCTAAGCTTAGTGCCACTAGTGGCCTTTATATACACACTAGTGCTACTAGTGGCCTCAACATGCCTACTAGTGCTACTAGTGGCCTCAACATGCCTACTAGTGCTACTAGTGGCCTCAACATGCCTACTAGTGCTACTAGTGGCCTCAACATGTCTACTAGTGCTAGTTGTTGGATTTGTTTTTTTTGGTTTTTGGGGTGTTTTTTTTTTTTTTTTTTTTTTTGGGTTTTTTTTTGGGTGGTGTGTGGGGGGGGGGGGGGGTTTTGTGGTGGGGGGGGTTGTGGGGGGGGGGGGGGGGTGTTGTTTTGTTGGGGGGGGTGGGGGGGGGGGGGGGGGGTGTGGTTTTTGTTTTTTTGGGGGTTTGGTGTGTTGTGGGTGTGTTTTGGGGGGGGGGGGGGGGGGGGGGGGGGGGGGGGGGGGGGGGGGGGTGTGTGTGTTTTTTGGGGTGCAATGCCCACTAGTAATACTAGTGGGCATTGAAAGCCCACTAGTATTACTAGTGGGCATTGAAAGCCAAGAAAATGGTTCAAAAACAGTTTTAGCTTCAACGTCATTTTTTTAACCTTTTGATCAAATTTTGTAGGACTTTTTAAAAGATAAATAAAATATTGTTTTATATAACCTTTCAAATGAAATACCAAGGTTGTTTATGCTATAAAATAACAATGAAAAAAATCTTAGAAACAAATCAGCACTTCGTTATATTGTATAATTTATAATGTGTTTAAAAATGTATCTCCAAAGCGTTAGAGCATTTTACATGTACATCTATTGAAAAAAAAAAACGTTTTTGAAAGAATACTTAAGTTTTTTAACATTTCAGCTGTTTGCCAAAATTTTACACATAAATGAAAACAAGCCCTGTGGAGAAAGCCTTTATAAAGCAAGAGAACTATGAGATGCAATGCATGGGTTCATTTGATATATTTTCTTGATAATCAATACCATTGGCTGTATCTCCTGTAAGCTATAGCATTCTCTGTAGATTGTCTTGGGCCAATACATTTGAACGAGGCATTGTGTTCTGTCATGGGGGGTCCAATACGTAAATGGGCGGGCCCGGACCACCCCGGACCTGCGCTCATATGTGTGTTTCTGCTCATTTACATACAGCTGCAAGGTTCTTTTTTCTTCATTTATATTTTTACGTAAGGTTTTAACTGCCCTGTTTAATGTCTGACTTCAGATGTGAGTTTCGATGAGTTAATGAATTCTCATCTTTGGTTTAGAAAGATGTCAAAGTTTTAATCTTGTGAAATACATAAAATAGTAGAAACTGTACAGTGAAATATAGTAAAAAAAATTAAATGAATACAGTAACAGGTCAGAAGACATTTTCTGCATAAACACATTTAACTTTGAGCTTGCTGGTGTTGAACCATATATTGATACAACAAACAATAAATTTTCTATTAAATCAAATGTATGTGGTTATTCTATTTTACTGACATTTTTCGATAGAGATTTTTAATGTTATATTAAAAAAATGTTTCCCAAGGATCCTGAATTTAGTTCTGTATAGTAAGAGCTAGGTCTTAGTTACACTGTAACAAACGAACTGTGAAATTGACAGTAATTAACTGGCAGCAATTGACAAGTTATTGTAAATACAATACACTGTTGTAGCTGTAAAACTGAACACAGTAATGTACTGTTTTATTAAACTAGTATTTTACAAGTGTATAATATGACACAGCAAATTTTATATATTGTTTATAATACTGGTGATGGCAAGCTACATTGTAGCCACAGCTGCCCTTGGGCGCATTGACAAATGCGAGGCCGCTGTACACTGGCACCACTGGGCCCTCGGACCTCAACCAGTAGGCAGTGGGTGGAGTGTCTTGTCTTGCCTAAGGACGCAAAGACTGAGACAGCTGGGGCTGGAACCAGCAACCCTCCAGTTACAAGACAAACTCCTAACCCCTTCATCACGATCAACCCAGCAAAATTAAGTGTCGTAGGAGATCTATTGTTTGGCACCTGTCTGAAAATGCACAATCATTCCCCTACCCTCCCTTTAACACTCCAATTTTAAGCCTCCGAGGTCTAAACATTTGGGAGTAATTCATTTTTGCTCAAAGTTTTTTAGTTCAAATAAAAAAAACTGCATTTTGGCCTCCACGCAACAAAAGTTGACCCCTACAGACCCCAAACTCGGGTTGCTGAACAATAATCCTGTGGAATAATAACCAAAATCCCAATGGTTCTTTTAATTGGCCATTAGAAATCCACACAATCAGAAACTCTCAGACTTATTGCCCTTCAAACCCTCTGAGAACATGTACACACAAATTCCAACATATTGCGAATTTCTACAGTATTATACTAGGTACCATCATTCCCTACCATAGACAATTTGTTACTGGTATTTTTTTTATTAATTAATGCGAATTGTTTACAGTGCTGTTATGGTTGCTGTGATTTTCTACAGTACACAACATGTAACTAAACTTCCATACTACTGTAAATTCTTGCTTTGTTTTTAAGTTACTGTGACTCACTATTTGGTTGCATGTGAATTTATACATTGTCAATAACTGCTACTTATACAGTGTTTTACTTTAAAAACATTCACAGTAAACAACGTTACATAAAAAACAGACAATAACTGTGTATTTCAGTCATTTCTTGCAGTGTATACGATACCTTTCGAGGCAGGTGTTTTGGATAAGTCGTAAATCTACTTGATAAAAATTAGTTTTCATTGTTCTAAAACTTCAAAATAAAAATATGTGTAATTCTTTAACCGTAAAGCACCTACATTTTATTTTGTAATTATGTCTGAAGCTTGATCATTGTTCAAATGGTTCTTACTGCGGTAGAGAAATGAGAGCAAATAGGTGTTTTTGCACAAAAATGGTTGCTGGCCTGAGTTCTCGCAAATAGCATTTCTATCCATATTTGTCAGGGTGTATGGATGTGTGTGTGTGTGCGTATGTTTGTGTTTGTGTCCTCTCACCTGTTTCTCATCAGACAGACCTGCCATCATGTAAGCATTTTGCGTAGTCAGCACGCATTTTGACCCTTAAGTACGCTTGTACGATTCGCTGCCCTCTGTGTACGCATTTTGTTGCACTTTGCATTTCGCCGGGTTCAGTTTCTAAGCTTTCAATGAAATCCATAACGTTGATTCTGCCACTGACTGAGCCACAGCGTGTAAGTGGAGTGAAAAGCTTTCGGCCAATCAAAGTGCTGCATTTTAACCCTCCACCCGCCTGCCCGTCGTATCCAAATGCTTCGTGCGTTCAATTCAATTTAGCCCCTAAAGTAAACAAGCCAAGCTGGCCCGACAACTTGCCAGCTGCGTGCTACGGCTGAACCGCCACATAAAAAGCATCGGAAACAACAGCAGTTTCTCGAAAGCTATCGGGAGAGATGGCCTTGTCTCCAGACTGCCCAATCATGCTTTCTGCACCGTGTGTAAGACCGACCTGGACATCAGTCAGCAAGGAGCAACAGGTAACGAACTCAGTACCACACACAAACACGCCAACCCCCTGAAACATAATATTAAAAATAAAAGGATAAGAAAAAAAATGGTTCATAGTGTCTAGCTAGCTAAATCAAAATATCATTCGTTCTTTCCATTTTCACAGGGCTTTCCTACTAATTTATGACTACGATATAATTCGGCGCAATGCTGTGCAAGACGTTAGCATCCCCATCGTATTTTCCCTTTCATACTTCAGCATTATTCCCGCTGTGACACGGCTCTATTCTCCGCTTTCAAACTCCGCTGCTCCGCCCGGTCCTTTAAAATACTTTTAGTCGGTCGCACTGAACTAATATCCTTCCGCCCTCTTAAGTTGTACGCAGTGTTATCATGGGGCTCTTGACTCAGGTCTAGCTAAATGGACGATGCGGAAAGGCTAAGTCCACGGCGGTGTTGTTGTTAAACCAGGCTGTCGGTAATTCAGTCCTCCCTTCAAGCGTTCAATTAGTGAAGAAAAAAAACGGATTCGTAAGAGTGTATTTTCGTTTGTTTATGAGGGAGAATTATTTGCTGTTTATTTGTGTAGCCACCACTACACTGTGAACGTGTCATGAACTGAAAATAAGATATTTACAACCACAGAAAGCCCGTTGATGCCATACTATGCCAGCTTGTATTGCCTATTTTTTATTTTTAGTTGTGCAAATCAGTTTTTATTCCTACTTTATATGTTGTATAATGATGATAATAATTTAGTGATAATAGTAGTAGTAAAGTAATATTATATTTGAGCAAATGTCTGAGAAAATAATATAGCCTGCTTAATATTCGATTCAAAGATACTTTATTGATCCGGTCACTGAAGTTCCTGCAGCCGCCAGAGCAACGCTCCCAGTCACATAATAGTAGTAGTTGTAATAATGATAATAAAAAGTATTAGTAATCTTCTACTGTTCATGGTTTCTTCCTGCCCAGGAAGATGCCACCAAAAAGAAAATCCAATCAGCAGACTCTGGAAGTCTTCTTAAAGAAGAAAAGTGATCAGTTTAAGTGCCTCAGAGTAGTAATAAGATTCTGTATTCATCCTAAAATGGACATTCATTGTTCAAATCAAAACATTTTCAGATTTTTTTTTATTTTAATGGTTGCATTTTAATGTACACCTACAAGTGTTATATTGTTGCTGCTGCAATATTTTGAGTTGGGCATGGACTCTGATCCTGAATGGGAAGATAGTGACAACAGTGAAGTTGAAAACGGGCCACAGGGGTCGGGACCGGACCGTGTACGTTTAGGCAGTTTTAAACAAAGTCGAAAAAACAAGATAACAGCTCGGTATTTCGTTTTTCGCTTCGGTTGGAGGAAAAAAAAACATAATACCGAGCTGTTATCTCGTCTTTTCGACTTGGTTTAAAACGAAAAAAAGAACAGCCAAACCCGACGGAACCGACCGATCCGTCGGGTTTGGCTGTATATTATGAGTATATTATGTGTATATGTAATGAATTATGGTGTTAGGTACAGGGCTTAAAGTGTCCGGGCACTGTACCTGAATTCAGGCTTGGGCAATGGCGTTTAAGAATAGAAAATAGGCTTCAGAAATGTGTTTTATATGGAAGTTTCCTTATTTTACCCTGTAGGTATCTCAAAGGGTTCTTACTATTAGGCGGTCAATGGTGGAGCATATAGTATAAGGGGGGGGGGTGTACTGATAAAATTTCTTCAAGGTTGGCAGGTCTGCCGCAGAGGGCGCGGCTTATTGGGCAATCAAGGAGCGGCAGTTAAAAGGGGAGCACTTACCTGGAGCAGATGCCAGATCGTTCGCTTTCTTAGATTGGTAACGAGCCTCGTTCCAGCCCTGGAAACTCTGTTTCCACAGTTTTGACTCACCCTGCGTTCCCTTTTTGCCAGCAGCTGATCGCCTTCCAGAAAGTTGGCTGGAGTTGACAATATTCTAGTTTGTTTTTACAATGGTGCCAACTTTTTCTCAAGCAGTAGTATTTGAATTCAAGAAACCCGTTGCCATTTTAAGAGATGACGCCCACTAAACAACAAAACAGCCTTACGTTGGTAATCTTTGTTACCCGATATGTTAAACATCTTATGTCAAGTTTTTGAGGCAATTTTTTCACAGTTATCAAATTAACCTTGGAATCACTAATTACAATAGGGTGGCAGTAGTAGGCTACCTACTGTATGTTTCATATTACTCTCAACACACTCAGAATCTCTTCCCTATTAAACATATTTCTTAGAGTTAAATTGGATTCTGCAGCCGGGAAAACACAACGCAATAAGCATTTAGACAACGGAGTGTTTTATGAGCACAGAGCATAGTGTAAGCAGTTTTAATTACCTTTGTGCTATGTGAATTTCAGAGTTCTTTATAAATGGATAATGTTATTGTGACGATTTGCCACACTGATGCTTTAAATAGGGGCATAAACAATTGTGGTGTTAATTATGGGTGTCTTGCCAAGTGTTATCAGACTGCTGGATATGGTGCAGTTTGATTGATCAGAGGTCCTGGTTAGCAGTTAAACAGACAAACCAGCACAAGCTGAAGAGTACAAACGTCCAGCTGTTTTACTTACTTTACTCGGCAGCCAGTAGTGGAGGAATGACAGGACTACCCTAGTAGTTTTCCTTTCCAAGCAAGGCGGACAAAACCTCTACAAGCAGCCTTCTTTGTGCAGTTACGATAAATTTTACACCGGGAGGTATTATGTCGTTTAACTATCTCTGCCTTGCTTTCATTTTTTTTTTGCATCCACTGTGATTTGTTTGAGACAGAATAGGATGATTAAAAACTGCAAAAAAACAGTAAATAAATATAGTTGTAATGGTCTTTTTTTCCAACTATACTAAAAATGTGCTACTGTGTAACTATTTGAATCCCAGCTATGGAAATTGCAATAGTCTATCTCATGATTCTCTTCTTTGGCAAATTGTCAACATTTCGTAATCTTTCACAATCAAAGATTATCATTATTGATTAACTTGTTTATAAGAATAAAAAAATAATTTTAAAAAAATCATTTACTGGGTTGACCTTGCCTGACCTATTGGGAATGTGTGGACTATTCTTAAAGCCTGTGCTTTCCGGCCTTTGTAGAAAATTCTTTCATTGTGAATATAATTGTGACAACAAAATGGGATTTGCAGGCATTCCATTTTGACAGGCCCTCTGACTGCTCATTGAAAACTCTTAATATGAAAACTAGTCTCAGTCTGTGAGCAGTGTCAGGAAATTGTCTCTGGGCTGCAGTCGACCAATGAAAATACATCCAGAAAGTGATACGGAAACTTGTGACGAGAGTCCAGTGGAACATTATTGAGCTTTGTTAGCAAAAACCGCATATCTAATAGTTTCACATTGATATTTCACCAGCAAGGACCACACATCATAGATAGTGATTAAAGGTTTATTGAATGAACGGTGAGAACGGAAGTCTGGGGAGGCGAGCCGATGAGGTCAGGAGGTAGACTCAGTGTGGGGGTGCAGGCTTCAGAAGTTCATCTTTCCTGTGCGTGCTCAGGACCCCCCAGACAAACCTGAAAGAAAGATGTTAGAAAAGGCTAGGACTGTGAGTAGGCTAAACGAGAGGATGAGGATGGAGGGAAGGGTCGAGGGGATGAGGTTTGAAGGGGTTGAGAGGATGAGGGTCGAAGGGATGAGAGGATGAGGGTCGATGGGTCAAACAGTGGGCTCGAGGGGACAGAACTTAAGGGTATGGAGCAGTAAAGAAGATTGAGGTAAGACCACGGATTGGCTCGGGTAGGGAGGGGTTGGGAACAAACGTGACAGATGTTGAACGTGAAGCGAGCCTTGCTTATATAGATCGCTGATTGATTAGTGAGGTGTGAGATGTCTGGAAAGCCAGGTGGATTGAATTAATGTTGATTACTGCATACAATGAGTTGATGCATGGTCACACTCCTGAACCTAAGTTAACATGTTAACTCCATTTCACTAGCAAGGACCATGCATCATAGATAGTGATTAAAGGTTTATTGAATGAACAGTGAGAACGGAAGTCTGGGAAGACCGACCGATGAGGTGAGGAGCTAGACTCAGTGTGGGGGCGCAGTCTTAAGGAGTTCCTCTTTCCTGTGCATGCTCAGGACCCCCAAAGATTGTCTTACAGATGAACAGAAGAGCGAGTGGGCACGGTGCAGGTCAGGCAAGTTATTACTAATATAAGATCGGCAAGCAGGTGAAGACCAACAGCCTGAATTGAATTAGATTGTCTGAAATCCCTGACCGGGCGGCGGACGTAACTGCTCCTATGCGAAAAGATTGGACTGAATAGTGTTCCGGGAGATGCCAGACCAGCGGACAATCTGATAAAAGGGATTCGAGAACCAGAAGTTGGTAGCTAAGCTTCCAATTCGGTGATGAACTGCGGGTTGAATGGTGAGGCGTTTGCGGATAACCCGGGACTGAACATAACGGGATGGCTTATAGGGACTGATGTCAGAGATTAGCCCAATAGTGAATGGGCGTGACATGGATCGTCTAGATGATTGCGGATGTGGGTTCAATGCATGGAAGAGGACTGATGGCCTAAAACTGGATGATGTTTGCAATTCCTGATCAGGCGGCTGAGGTGCCAATGCGGACTGAATTAATGGAAAAGAACTCTGGTGAGATACTGGACTGGCGGAGAATCTGGCGAGAGTGACTAGTGAATCAGAACCTGGTAGCGGGGCTATTCGATTTGCTTTTTAGTTCTGTATAGCGGCGATTCGCAAAGTTTTCTATGGAAGGAACCCCAGCAGATTGCATGAAGCCGTTGACATGGGGTCTGGTCCCATTGATGCAGACCTGCAATCATGGCAGTCCATTCAGCAATCCCTCATACTGAGCAAGCATGAAGCGATGGTGGAGAGCAAAAACTCCCCTTTGGGAAAAAACTTCTGGCAGAACCTGGCTCAGTACAAGCGGTCATCTGCCGCGACCGTCTGGGGGTCTGAGAAGACAGAAAGCATGGAGGATGCTCAGTCGCTTTGAGCATCATCTGAGCAGATGCTAACCAAAAAGCAGTTGGAGCTTGTATGAATAGAACAACGCTGAGAGAAACAAGGCCAGTAGTTGCAATGACAGCTCTGATATGAACAATCAGATTAGATTAAGAATATAGCTTGATTATTAAGGGCTTTATACTTACCTAATTCTGAAACGAGAAGCAGGTCAAGTGATGAGGTGTTAGCAGATAATCAGGACTGAACATAGCATTTATTGGTTTGTAAGGGGCTAAAGTTAGAACTGAGGTGGAATAAGTTGATTCGGATGGAAATGCAGAGCTGGTCTGTTTTGCTTCAGCATATGATGCAAATGAGGGTGTCCTGACTGAAATTGAGATGTCAGAGAGACTGGGATGAATGAAAAGTTGTGTATGGTTGAACAGGGGGCAGATTTGGAACACAGGAAACTGAAGTAGGCAAGCAGGAGCATGGACTGAGGAGATAGGTTGACGAAGGGGGATAGATAGCAGGAGCGAAGCATAAGAATGCAATGGGTGAAAAGTTGGAGGTGAGCGTAAGCGATGTGTAGCTGAGGGAGGTTCTAGCTTTTAGAACCTTTTGATAACATATGTGGATATAATCGAGGGCTGGACAGGGGCTACCTGTCACCAGCTTAATGAAGATGCTGATCTGAGTCATAAGATTTGATGCTAGCTACGCAGATTATTATTTATATAAATATATATAGTATAAATATTATTGAACTGGAGTGATCCGAACTGGCAGGTTAAAGGAAGAATAAGAATGAAACACCATACGTTACGTGAGAGGCCTTGAAGACGTTCCACCTGGACAGGTAGACAGAGAGGGTACCAGGTAGGGATACAACGGTACACGGTAAAAACCCAGACCGTTCGGTCAGCCCTGCACGGGACAATCTACCCTCGTGTCCCGCGGGACTTCGGTTTTGTCATTGATATTTGGAATGGAAGTTTACATGCACCATGAACGAATTAACTATTGGAATAAATAACCTCTCGATCGGAAGGAAATTCGATCCGAATTAATTTGATTGTTTCAGAGTGATCTGAATAGCCTGTTTACATTAAGCATTCAGGGTTTTAATGCAATTTCTTGAGTCCGAGGACTGATGGGTTTACCGTCCCGCCAGATTCCCCGGTGCAGGGCGACATGACAGCTCTCCCCCAGTAGGGGGAGAGCTGTCATGTGGGCGCTGGGCAAAAGCCACGGAGAAGGGAACGGTGTCACCGGAAGAACCGCCTGACGAGGATGCTTGAACAGTAGAAGTGGGAAGCTATGGACGGAACGGGGGTTGCACTGGGCTGTGGAGATGAAAAGAGAAGCCTGAAAAGATAGCGTTGTAAACGGAGCGGCTGAATGGAATCCCCCTGAGCCACGAAGTACGCAGAGTGTCGTGCCACTGTCCAGCCGGAGATGTCGGAGTAGCAACGGAGAAGCGGCGAGTACGAGGGGATGCCTGGGCGCGAGGTGCTGAATCACGGCACAAGCTGTGAAGGGATAGAGGAGAAGGCCGATGAATAGTGGAAGGGGGCCGGAGGGGAGGAATGGCTGTGGACAAAGAATAATTAGAACCACAGTTAAATGGGGGAGGAATTGGGGTAGGGTAAGGTGGGGTTGGAATGGGGAAGATGAGGAGACGAGCAGGAAGAAGGTTGACTTAAAAATGCCAGAACCACCTGCTGGGCAGCTGATGCGCTTGGTGCAGCAAAGGAACCGGGGGGAGCAGAAATAGAAGATGGGAATGGAACGAAGCTTTAGGAGAAAGGGTAAAAGAAGGAATGGAGAAATGAGAGCTTGACGGAGGTATGCTCTGCCTTGATAAAGTTTAAAAGAAACTGGCCATATAAGCTGCAAAATCTGAAAAAGAGGGAGCAGATGTGGGTGGACATGACGTTTGGCTCTCGGCAGAGGGCGCTGTGGGCGCTGGACCTGAGGAAGGGAGCTAGGGTATGTTTGTGAAGGATCCGCCCCCAGAAACAGAGGGGACCCCAACAGAACCAGGAAGTAATCGATGGGAGACGGAGAGAAGGAAAAAGAAGCCTGAAAAGGCAGGATTTATTAGCTGAACGGCTGAAAGGGATGCCCCTTTCTCGGAGCGCTCGCTCTAGCCGCGCCACGGTCCAGCCGGACACATGGGGCGGCCGGAGGCGGCAGCGGGAGGATGCCTGGCTTGAGGGGAATCCCCGAAGCTGAGTGAGGCATCCTGGCAAGGAGACGAGCGTGGAACCCGAGTAGTACGGTGGTAGTGGCGGCATGAGAACGCTGCGGTGATGCTTCGAGCCATAGTGAAAAGTTCCGAGACGGGGAGGGAGAAGAGGGAGGAGGATGGCAGCTTGAGTGGCGGCTGCGAGAAGCTGGAGCCGACGGCAGGGAAAAGAGCTCCTGAGAGGGCTGTGATGGAGATGATGCAGCCGAGGAGGGTGGACCAGGATCCCGCTGGACTGATGAAACCCGGACACATCGGGACATTTGGCGGGTAACTGATTGAGGGGAGGGCCTAAAGAAGGCGGGTTCGCCGGGGACCAGTAACCCATCCGACTCAGATGGATCAACGGAGACGGTTAGGATATCCATGATGAGATGAGCGAACGCACAGGTAAGAGGATTTACGTGAACGCAAGCACGAAAGGTGGGAGAGAGTCTGGCAAACGTGTGAACGAACGTGATAGACGTTGAACGTGAAGCGAACCTGGCTTATATAGATCGCTGATTGATTAGTGAGGTGTGAGATGTCTGGAAAGCCAGGTGGATTGAATTAATGTTGATTACTGCATACGGTGAGTTGATGCGTGGTCCCACTCCTGAACCTAAGTTAACATGTTACTCCATTTTGGATATTTGTCTGTTTTTATGCATGTACAACTACAACAAAATGTTGTGATGTCGTTCTGCTAGATCGTGATGTCCTGCACAAACCGCCTGAGCTCGGGGGAAAATTTATGGAAAACTAACTTTTTGAATGACTTCAACAATCTTGGCCAACGCCACTTGTCTGAAGGTAAGAATCATGCTAGGACTTTGTAGGTTGCTACAGTCCAGGATTTCTGTTCAAATGTATTTGGGGCTGTATGAATAGTTCTGAGCCTGTCTAGACAGGCATTACATTTAAATTGGTGCACCAATGTCTAATAGTTTTTAACTGTATTAAAACTGTGCCAAAATGATATTTAAACCCATGTTAGGTGTATGTAAACTTCTGAACAGAATTGTAGGAAGCAGAAGCCGCTCTATAACAAGCTTTTCTTGGACTTTGCAGTCAGCTAATATTTTAGATGGGGGTTAAAAAACAACAGAGGTGTTAAAAGAAATCTCACCATTCAGCTTTTCTGACAGCAGTGACTCAGACTCAACTCTAAAGGCCTGCAGGGGGAACTCACTGGGCTGAGCCTCTCGAAACTAAAATACAGTGAGAGCTTAAAACACAAGGCCAGACAAGTGGAGTCTCACAGCACTCGCTGAACACTTACCTGTTTGGGCGTTTTAATTTTAAGAGCAAGGTTATGCTCATGGGATGCTGTGAAAATGAAAAGCCATAGAGGTGACTGTCTGCCTGATCTGTTCCCTGTGTAGCAGAATGGAAAAAAAAGTGCTGGCCTCTCAGCACTGGCCACATTTTTCTCTAATATTTCCAGAGCCTTTTTGGCCATTTTGTATGTCAAAAGTCACTGCTCTTTCCACCACATGTGTTTGTCCCCTGGAGAACTGTCTCCTTCTATTGTAGACACAATGTTAAAGAAACACATTTTGACTCATTCACAGCAATCATTTGATAAAGTTGCTTTTACAAAAATGCTAAATTGTATGCCAGTAACATAAGCCCAGAAGAGTTATGTACGAGGCAAAAGAAACAGCCATCTCCAACAAACATAATGTTATCTTTTACAATATTTACTGACAGAATCTATGTGGTATTATTACCACTGCTCCCCAGACAAAACCTAATGCATTTTTGAAACACATCGAGGGAAAGTAGTGTGTCTGTCTTCGGCAGCACTCCTGTAATTAGGGTTTGATAACCCCATTACATGTTTATGCCAAATTAAATCTTTCGATATTTCCTTCACAAGGAAAATCTTAAATCTGCATGAAAACCAAGCCACCTGTGGAGCATTTGCATATAAAATATTTTATTTTTTGCCCGTGATAAACCTGAACCCATCTCATAATTTCTTTTATGTAGTAGTTTGTATTTTTCCTGTAAAACGTCCTTTTGTCACAATGGAGTGTGAAGTTTATATAAACACTGGTCAGTACGAATTGCCATGGCAATAACCGAACAACTGGGCTATCAATCTGAGCCTTGAATGGTGTGGATGTTGCATTCACTTAGCTGGGACAAAGCAAAGAATATAATGCAAAACAGCATAAAACATGTAGTATAGATACCAACCATAGAAAACAAGGATCAATGAATTTTAAGAGCTCCCCTGGATTTTAATGGAATTAAAAATGTAAATGGAATAAATCACTTACTATTGTTGATTTTATTAACATATTGACTTGAACACATTTTTTAAACATTTAGAGACATTGTTGTGTTATCTAAAAGAACAAAAACAAAAAAAACTGCATAAATTCTTAAGTTGAATCTTTACATTGAGAAAGCACAAACATAATCAGATTCAGGAAAGGCATTTATCAGCCGTAACTCAGCATAGTTTGAATAAACAGTTTAGATTTTTTACAAACGATGCTGTGTGAAGTTAGATTGGTTGAAGGTGAAGCCTGTATCTAGCTACCTCATCAGCTGAGGATAATTTACAACCAACTATAACACCTGAAAAAAAACTGTTAACTGTACCATTACTTCTGCAAACAAACAGTCTGACACAGAAATCAAAAGTTTACTCCAGTGTTGGTGGACTTAGAGCTTTTCCTTTTTTTTTTCTCTGTACTTCTTTTTTTCTGCTTTTATGTCTTAACATAAAAGCGCATAATCCTTTTTACTCTTCAAAATTAGTAGTATCCTGAACCACTCGCAGGAGGAAAGGTTTTTACGCAGCACTTACACTTTTTAAATTACAATCAAGACAGGAGATCGTTCTTTTGCTGTCTCCAGACTACAAATTAATTATGCTTGTGAGAAGTTGCCACTGTTCATTGGTTACATTGATTATTGAAGGCTCCCAAGTGGACCATAAGGTTAAAGACCAAATCAGACTTTGGTTTGTCAAATTTTCCTCAAAAAATAATTTAAAACATTCTATACTTAGGTAGTGTTTTTTCAGATTTTTAATGCAATACCTTTATTTAATTGGGCCAATTGTGTAATTTCAACTTGTGACTTTTAAGACAACCAGCAACTACTTTTTTACTAAGTAGTCATTAGGAACAATGAACATTTACCCCTTGAACTCTGCGACAGAACTTGGTTACAAACATGCGGAAGGAGTCTCCGTACTTTGAATTGTTGGTGCAGCAGCATTTAGGGTAGCCATATGAAAAGATGGTGACATGACAGACAAGATCAATTATTTGTGAGCACTCCGAGACTGACTAACTGTTAGCTACTACCAATGCATAAACATCTTATCAAGGCTCAACTAAAGGGCTTTTTCCTTCGCCTGGACTGCCTTTCAGTGGTAGTTCTAGGGGCGGGGCTCCTGAAATCCGATTGGCCCTCTGAAGTGCCCCTGTCCTGTCATTCATCTGTCCTTTGCACAATGATCAAGTTATAGGAGAGTGCTATTCCAATTCCAAATAGTGGCGCTATTGAGTCAAATAATATTTCACTGGTATGTATGAAATGTCAGATTTATCTTATTTTGTAGATATATGGATTGAATGATTGACAAATATTTGGAACACACAGAATGTCAAGAACAAAACATTTGACCCTTAAATACATTCAGGAGTGTTAGCTACATCTATGCAAACAAATAAAAATAGAAATTGAGAGTAACATTGTAGAATGCAAGACAGAATATGTTGCCTTGCAGGAAGAAGTTTGTGGGTTCGTGTCCCGGCCCATGGAGTTTGCATGTTCTCCCTGTGGATGTGTGGGTTCCCTCTGGTTAGTCTGGCTTCCTCCCACAGTCCAAAAACATGACTGTCAGGTTAATTGATCAATCTAAATTGTCCTTAGGTGTGTGTGTGCATGGTTTTTTGTCCTGTCTGTATCAATGTGGCCCTGCAATGGACTGGCGACCTGTCAAGGGTGTACCCCGCCTCTCGCCCGTTGACAACAGGTGTTAGGCACCAGCCCCCCCCGACCCCTTGAGGATTAATTGGTTCAGCAAATGGATGGATGTTTAAATGAATAGACAGAAGTCAATTGTGCCTAATCATAAGTGAGAAAATTGCTTCACTTGAGTAAATTATTTTACATTTCTCCTCACATCATTCCATTTATCATCAGTATTGTTGCAGTTAAGTTTCCTTTCCTACAATTCCTTCAAATGAGCAGGTTTCTCTAAATTGTGACATTTTGAAGCATTGTAAAATGTGCTAATTAAATTAGCTAATGTGGTTGAAAAATTAAAACAACAGATTTTCTGTATCCCATATACAATGATAGACCAGAAGTGTAGTGATTGTCTAAATAAATTCCCTAACCTTTAAGTACCAGAAAATGTCCTTGTTTGAAATGATCTATTTTAACTAGCTGATTAAATAAGATCAGGGTAAAATCTTACCAAGATACCCAGTATGTAAACAAGGAAATTACAGACCCTTCTCTTGGTGTCCTGTTCAACTTCTTCCTTTGACCAACCCAGATATTCTTCTGGCGTTTGTTTCACCCACAAAAATATTTATACAAAGCTTAAATTTCTTTAAATGCTGTTTGTGTTTGTATTTTGTCTGTGTACACTAAAAATGCTAACAAAGTTGTATTAAATTGTTTCAACATGGTTTGGGTGGTGAAATGTATCTACCCTACCATAACCAGGGATTGTGTGCTGATGTCCCTTGATGTCCTGAAGTAGCTGCCGTTCTGTGATTTTCCAGATCACACAGATGGTCAGTCCCCCTCTGGGGGTAACTCATCACAAAACAACAGTGCTGAAACAACAGTATACAGTGAATCAAAATGGATAAACAAACATAAAAACATATACTCTTTGCATCACGACATAGGTGGCTATATATATATATATATATATATATATATATATATATTTATTATTTTTTATCCCACGGTTTTTTTCCCATTATCACCCAGTGTCTGTTCCTAAGTCTAGTCCTGGGCATTGCTCTCCCTCAGCCAACCCTACACTGGGCTCAAGCCTTCTTTTCACCTGACGGGGTGGGGATTCCCCAGCTGGACGTAGCGCATGGAAGGATCACATTATTCCAGCCAGATCCTCTCCAATCCCTCAGGCACCCCGGTCAGCCAGGAGGGGGCAGTGTACAGCCCAGAACTAGAGCATGTTTTTGTGGGAGTAGCTCACATTCCCATTACTTCACACAGAAGTTTGCATGTTCTTTGAGATTAACATTTTCACAGAATATGTTGATGCTGATGATATGGAAGAACAGACACACCCTCAGCACCCACAGTGTCCCCAGTGGGAATCGAATAAACCATCAAACGTTTCCCGGGCAGTGTATCACATCATTATGCCCAAATAACCCCTCAGCAAGCATTTATTACTTACCAATCCAGTAGCAACCCGGCTAGTTCATCCATACATCCTGCTGTATCCCTATGTCTCACTCACACTGACCACACAACACTGAAAAGTTGTAAAACTGGGTTTTAGAAGCTAATCCTACGTTGACCTAAACTAAGCAACAGTTTGACAGAAAAGATCTTTCACAGCAGTGAAGGGAAGGACATTTTCTCCAACCTGTCTTCTCCCATTCATCGCTGCTCCACTGACAAAACACTGCAACTTTCCCCGATTCACACTAGGTGCAGAATGGATGCGCCCCAGTATGAATCATCATTATGAGCCTTCTGCAGCAGTGAAGACCCGGCTGCTTTCAACTCTGGTAGTCGGTTGCTTACCTCGCTTCTTCTGATAGCGTCTTCTTTGGGGTTGAGAAGCTGGGTCCGCTCAGCATCCTGCTCTGCAGTTAACACCGGACACATCCGTTCGCTTGCTATAAATCAGAGGTTATAAGCTTTCTCCAGCTGGGAAGCTCTGGCAGCTTTCAGCTTGGGAACAGTTCCATTCCCTAATTTCTTCTGATAGCATCTTTTTTGGTTTCTATTGTGGATCTGCCATGGCTCAAGTTTCAAAACTGCATTTATATCATTAGGAAGCTTGTAGCATACTGCCGTAAAGCGTAACTCAGTCAGTACATCAGGAGAAGCGGTCCGCAGGTGAAAAGTTCTACAGTGCGGTAAAGAGCAGCGCGACCCTCCTTTATAGTGACTGCTACAAAAACAAACATAAAAAATGTTGTTGTGTCACATAAATGTTACGAAAACATGTATTTGTATGACGTAAAAGTTACTGAATGGCTACCCTGTACCCAAACTTTTCCCCCCGGACAGCCCTGGGCCCCTGTAGCTCCGCCTGCCAATTCCTCCCAGTACCCGGGGCAGCAGTCGGACTCCTGCAGCCTTCCACGTCGCACCAAACCCCAGACCCCTAATCCACGGAATGAGCCCTCGGCACACAATACACATCTCGGCATTCCTAAGGAAGCTTCATCACCCGACATCCATCAAGTCCTGGACGGTGAAAGAATCAGGGCCAACATCAACCTGCAGACTCCATTAAGAGGAATGTGAGGATGAGAGGAGCCCTCACTCTGTGTTTCCCTGGAGCTACTGTTATGAGCATTGCTGAACAGACTCTGCAGCTCATTGAAGTATATAAATATGTGGGTAAAGTTGTGATTCATGCTGGCACCAATGACATTCATAAACAGCAGTCTGAGCTCCTGAAGCTTGATATTATTCACCTTTTTAATCTTTTAAAAGACACACGTCTGGTTTTTTATCTCTGGCCCTACCCCCACCATTGGCAGAGGAATTGATCATTTTAATTCAATTCATTCAATTCAGTTTATTTATATAGCGCCGTTTCACGACAGATGTCATCTCAAGGCACTTTACAAGAATTTAGCAGACTTTTATATCTAAACAATTGACTTTCCACTGCCACTGCTCCATCTTAATAGACAGGGGACCCCCAGGCTGACACTGAGCCTTGCGTACCCCCCAACTCCATCTCTCATCGTTATTTAATATTTTGAATGTTCCCTCTCTACTGAACAATTCAGTACAGTACAATACAGTATTGTTTTACTATAAACAACCTGATTTTAGACCATAATCTTAAGTGTTTATTTTTTAACTGAAACATGGCTGAGTGCAGATGCACCTGTTGTTCTTAAAGAGGCCTACCCACCAAATTTTTAACTTCACATTTTCAGTGAGGAGTAGTAAAAGGGGAGGTGGAACTGCTTTTATAAGCTCATCTGACCTGTTTTTTTCTGATAACTGTAGTACTTTTGAATGTAACATGACTGTTTTTAAGACTCATTTTTTTGTCACAGTTTGCAGTTTTTTAATACTTTTTATCAGGTCTGTAAAACGTCTTTTAAAGGATCATTTTAGCTGGTGATTTTCATCTGTATGTGGCTAGAATTTTAGATCCTTAATCGACAGACTTTTTATATGTACTCTACTTATATGTATCTTAGTCAACATGTCACAAAGCTTACTCATAACAGTGGACACACCCTGGACTTGGTATTCACGTATGGCCCGTCCAACAGTCAGGAAGCATTATCTAATACCTGAAGTGGCTGCAGGTTTTGTTGAAGTTTTTCAAAAGATCCCTCCTATACCTCTACCTGTCCCCTGTGATTTTATTGTCAGTTATTTTAACAGTAGTCTTCAGTCGGCTTTCAACCTCCTTGCTCCACAAGAAATTGTAAGCGCACACTGAAATCTTCCCACACTGTGAAGAAGCGAAGACCTAAAAATACTAAGAAGAGCTGCAGGGAGGCAAAGAAAATGGTGGAAAAATAAAATCTCAATAAACTATCAAATATCCACAGAACATCTCACATCATACAATAACGCAGTAAGAAATTCCAGAAATGCATACTTTTCCAGAATCATCTAAGAAAATTTCCACCATAAACTAAAATGTTTAATGTGCTATTGCTGGATTTCAGAAACCCCCCTCAAACACTCTAGCCATTTCAGATAGAGATTCTGGAATATTTGCGGACAATTCCATTCAATCTTTAACTGGGACGGGGGGGGTTGTTTCCAAAAGCAAAGTAATTATTGCAAAGATAGCCAAAACAGTAGATCTCCTCACAATGCTGATCTGATGTGTGCAATTATGTGCACATGGATACACTTAAGATGACATTGATGAAGCAGCTGAATGGAAAATAGAAGTGAAATGAAAGGAGTGTGAAGCAATGTGTGCACTCACAGCTTTCCCTGTCACAAACCCCCTCACCCCCTGCTCAGAACCTGACCTGACATTCTGAATGCAAACATCCTACCGTGACATGTTCGGTCTTGTTCCTAGGAGGTCAGACGATTATAAACTGGTAAAATTTAGCCAGACAGGGTACGGAAGTCTCTTTTCAGAGTTGAAAGTAAAAAAGACGAGGTCCGGAAAATTACTGTTTTTTACAGCCTGTTTGAAAAAGGGGCTTATGTGATGAGTTCGCAGACCACCTTAGAGGGAAGGTAGACACCATCAGATGTAATATTTTCATCTCAAAGTAACATAGTTTTAGACAAATCTGAGTGTGTGTCTTTACCAGAGAAAATGCATGATATTCACAGTCACAATGCATCGCCTCTTTGTAAGTCCAAACATTCACTGATGGGCTATAATTTGAATTTCTCTTGTAAATGTACTGAGTGAGGCCCATCAAATGTGCAGAAGGAAAGTGTTACAATCTTTAGGTGTTTGTGTTTTGAGTTTTTTATTTAATTTCCTCATCCAGTTAACATTTTAGTGTTAGAATTGTTAGTGGGTTTGTGTGGTTTGAGTTTCTACTTACTTTGTATTTTTCCTTCTTGTATGTTTTTTCCTCATTTCCTTTTTTACAAACATGTGTTTGTACCCTGAGTTTCTCTTGTGTTTGGGTCATTCTTTATTTACCTAGTCAGGTCTAATCTCTGTTACTCTTGTGTTAGTCTTTCTTATCTATTTTTGGTTCTTTACTATATTCTTTAGTGCTGTTGCTTTATTTATTTTTTCTTTTCTTGCACTCATCTACTCTTATTCTCTTAGATCTCTGTCATCCTAGTTAGTTCGTACTAACAAGGTTTCTTACTAACTAGGTTTACTTATCTGGAACTATACTCTGTCAAGTCTTTTCTGTTAATGCCTTTGTCTTCCTTCTTTGTTTCCCCCCTGCTATTCTTTTTGCAAGCCTACTCTCACCTTTTCACCTGCATCAGTTTGTCACTAATTAGTTTTCAAGCTTTTCCTGTATTTGAAGCTTCAAAGCGCCAAAAGCCAGCAATGCAGAAGTTCAGCTAGATGAACTTATGATGGTCTTAACTAGAGTTGAGTCCGATACTCAGCTGAACGAGTATCCGGTACGGATAAAGCACTTTTGCTGAGTACGAGTATCGTACGAGTAATACCAGTCAATATCTGTGCTCGAATTGAATAAAGATTCTCATTAGGTAGCTGACCGTGTCTCCCGGAGCCACCATACTCCTGAATTTCTCCTGATATCTGATGGTGTCGCGCATCGCCTCTAATAACGAGAGGGATGGAGAATAAAACATGTTACATTTGCATTTTGCTTAGGAAGGTGCTATAGGGTACAGTTTCCTAATTCCCGTCACAAAAAATCATCACCTATTGGCCAAGTTCGCCGTTTTGAATTCAAAATAGGTCACCTGCGTGATTCATGTATAAGAAACAATCTGCTGTAATTAGTGAAGCGCCGCAGCGAGCCAAAACTTTTCAGAACAGTATTTATGTGATTGACAGAAGCGGCAGTTTTTAATTACTTTTTACATTCTCCCACTCATTAAGGATTAAAAAATGTTTCAGCCGACCTCACATCCAGTTTACTTTTATTTCGGCTCCGATGGTTACTCTGGCAACGGATCAAGTTTTTTTCCAGCTATTTATTTGGCCCAAGAGCGCATCTATCGCGCTGATCCGGCAGAAAACAAAGTTACAGTTTAAAATCAACAGACTTAATGAATGATCAATAAGTGACTATTGCTAAATGGTAAGTGCTGCTGAGCAGGGGTGCATCCAGGAGGTTAATAAAGAGGGGCTAAAAGTGTCAGAACCTGAAGGGCTCTGCCTCTATTAGATAATTTGTTTCACCTGTGTTAATTGACTCACCTGTTTCCTTTTGTTCCTAGTGCCACTATTTAAGAGCCTGTGTGTCTTGTAGTCCTGGCCGGATCATTGATGTCTCCAGCTGCTTTCTCTCTGTTTGTGGCTTCACCATTGAAGTCTTCACCTTTTATTCCACATCAGCGTCTGGATCCTTGTTATATTGAGCGGCAGTTAATGACAGAAAGATCCGGCCCCAAAATGGATCCAGCAGACGAACCAGCAGACCCTCTGGCTTTGCTCATGTGAGAGCACCTGGACACGATCTCCACCCTCTCGTCACCTCAGATCCGTCTGGAGGAGATCGAGGTACTCCTCCAGCTCTTACCTCTGCTACACCAGATTCTCCACTCCAAGGATCATGAGGATCTGCAGACGGATATCGACAAAGCTCACCGGACGGCCAGGGATCAGACGATCCGTGGCGGGAGGTGGTACGCTCCTGCGTCTGTCTATTCACGGGCGGAACTCCTTCTCGAGCTGACCTGGGACCGGCTGCGTGCCACCTCTGCCATCTCTCCTCCCTGGATGCGTCTGGCAGAGATTGAGACGCTCTGCTGGCTTCTGTCTCTGCTGCATCCTATCATCAACCCACCCAGTTCTACCGGCTCCAGATCTGAACTCCACAATCAGAAGCTTCAGGTTCCTACACCTACTCGCCGTGTCCGGGGCCCTGTGCCTGCACCCTTCCTAGGTTCCTAGACCTGCTCCTCGTCTCCGGACTAAGGAACCTGAGCTCCGTGAGGACCAAGCTCCAGAGCTCCAGAACAAGCGCCTCTCCCTTTGTCCAGCAAAGGGACATCGGCCTGGTCGTCCTCTAGACCGTCGTCCATCCCGTGTGCGCTATTCTGGTCGTCCTCCTGACCTCCAGAGTCTGAAGGAGGAATGGAGAGTCACATAATCCAAGATCCTTGATGTCCAGCTTAAAGTTTCCAAGTTTGTGGTGATTTTTGTGAAGCCATGTTATCTAGTGTTGGTCCACTGTGTTTTATTAAGTCCAGAGTCAATGCAGTCATCTACCAGGACATTTTGGAGCACTTCATGATTCCTTCTGAGGAAGAGCATTATGAAGATGCTGACTTCGTTTTCTTGGAGAATTTGGCACCTGCCCCTTCTGCCAAAGAGTGCATGTTTTTTTTGGCTGTTCTCTCGGCTATTAACTTTGTTTTACTCTCAGTATTTTTCCCTCCACAGAAGCTACAGCTGAACTGGTTCCCTGCTTAGCTAAAATGCCCTGCTGGATAGGGGGCATCGACTGGGATGAAGATACCAGTGACTGAACGTCCTCAATGTCCTGTTATCAGCTCGTTTTTTTTGTTTAATAGAGAAAGTACTCATATCAGTTCTTTTTGTTCTTTCCATTTCTCTAATGTCTTCTCAAACCCGCAGTCGGTCATGGCAGAAGGCCACTAGTACTGAGTCCGCTAGATGCGCTCATACAAGTTCTGCTGGAGGTTTCTTCCCATTAAAAGGGACTTTTTCCTCTCCACTGTTGCTACATGCTTGCTCAGTATGTAAGATTTCTGAAAGGATTGCAGTGGTTGGAGTCTGAATCAATGGGGCACAACTGCCCGTCAATGCAATCTGATGAGATTCCTTCAGGGCAAAGTTTTTTTTTTTTTTTTCTTCTATCTGGACATTATTTATATTGTAGCATGCATTGCAATCATCTACTCACCCAGACAAGTTTGTTGCCACTTGGAGTCCTTCGGGAAAAGTATATATCCATTTACAATCAGCATATATCCATATACATAATGGGAGTTGTAAAGGGAAGGGCAAGTACCACTTCTAAATAAGTTATTATCTGCCACAAAACTATTTAATTTCACCAATGTTTTGTTATAAATCGCTAGCATTATTCCCATGTGAGTTCGGAGTGTCTCAAAGATGCTTTGTTGTTTTCTTCACTGGAGTGTGAGACCCCTGATATAGGTTTTATTGGCGAATGTGGCTCGGTAGGAGAAGTAGATGTGTTGCAATTGGAGGGTCACAGGCTCAATACCAGCTTCCTCTTGCCACATCTCAATGTGCCCCTGGGCAAGGCAGCTACCCCCAAATTGCCTACGTAGCTGTTTATTGGTGTATGGATTTGTGCATGTATTTGAGTGAAAATGGTTGAATGTGGTTCGAGTATAAAGTGCTGTGAAATGTCAGAAGAACATTTACCATTGTTTAATTATATGACTTGAATTTTCAATATAATTAATATATTAAATATCTATTTGTCAAATTTTTTTAAAATACAATTGTTAAACCCCTATTCATATCTTAGCATTCACAGTTTCAGATCCTTGCAGATATTTCTGAAGAGCGTAACTCAAATTATTTGCAGAAAATTTGAGAAAACGTTATAGTGAATAAAATTCTCAATTTGCATGTTTACTGCATTGTATATTTACTGTTTCCAACTTGTAAATGCAGCTTTTTTAGTGTAGGCCTCAACTATTCGCATATTTAAGCTATTCAGGCCCTTGAGTATAATTTAAGAATGATACAACTACGACTAATTTGAGTCCTCTTCCAAAGGAAAATGTTGATAACGACAAGTGTTTGTCTTTTAATAACCACACACCTTGCATTGTCTTTAATTTTGTAGTAAAAGCCCTGTCTATTTGCTCGACCTAAATCTGATTTTAAGTTATTTATCATATTTGGTAAATAACTCCCTATTTGGCAAGTATTTGTACAGAAAGTGGATGAGCCAAAATTCCAGTTCTTGTTGCTGAGACTAGACTTATTTAATAAAAACATAATTTTTTTACTGGTTAGTCAGACTAATCTTCCAAAAGTTATTCTGCTGGTAAAGGAAATGTTAGTTTAAAAGTTCAAAGAACCTCAATTCAAAATCCATGAACTATTACTTTAAATTTCAGGAAATATACCAGCTTCTTTGCAACCGACATAGCCATTAAAACACGTTTCAAATAATAGTTATGGTGCCTTTAACACATTTTCATCTAGACACACAAAGTTTCAAGAATAGTTCAAAAGGGCATATATTTTGCTAAACATACAGAAAAATAATTCTGGGGCAGTACGTTGATTTTTATGTAACAGGAAAGCAGAGCACATCAGGTAGAATTAATCTATTGTGAAAATGTTTTACCTCCCTCTTACTGTTCCTTGTGAATATAATAGGCTTGCTATAAACACCCAATTTGATCTAGGTAGTCTTAAAATAATTGGTCTGTTTTGTACTTTGTTGCTGTCTTTGTGGGATATCTGACCTTAATGTTGTGAGAATGCCCCCAGCCTAGATGGTGTTAGTTATCCTTGGATCCCTGGGTGTTAAATTTCTTCTCTCCAGTGCATCATGTTGTGATGTTCTCCGGCAAAGGATTTTATTGGAAGAGAATAGAATGATGGATAAGGTCTGTTCCCCGGATCCCAGAGAACGTATCATCAGTGTCAGGCTTTGCTGGCAACTCAAGGTGATGGGTGTCGAGGGCTAACGCAGTAGTGCAGGAAGGGAGGTGGGGGATCAGACCAGTAATGGCACCGCTCATCATGACTGAGTCTGCCCTGTAGCTCATCATGACCTCACTGCGCAGCCAGTCATCATGAAGCCTCAAACTAATTACATTGTTTTTTTTACGCTTTCCGCTGCTAGCACTGAGTGTTAGCCTTCAAAAGTCATAAGATCAGTGTCTTACTCTAGTCAAACATTTTCATACCAACTCCAAACTTGACTGTATTTATTGGGATTTTAAATGAGAGGAGAAATAGGAAAGCTTTTTATGACTATAGGGTGGAGGAAAAAGATTGCTCATTTAAGGGATTTTATTTTCCTTAAAATTGGAATGCACGGAATGCATATATGAATTTACTGCACTTAATCTTTAAATATGCCTTTTTGAAGTCACTTAGTTAGCAGTTTTCCAGCTGTTGATAAATAATTTGACTGTGTGCATTCAAAATATACAAACTCCACAGTAAAACCTGGTGATGGCAGCATCATGCTATGTTAATGCTTATTCCAACCTAGAACAGGGTAATGGGTACCATCTGAAGGGAAAATAGGATGCAGTTACATACTGGGCAATTGCAGAACAATAGATGGTAATGTGTTAAAATGGCCCGCTCAAAATTTGGTCCTAAATCAAATAGAAACATTTTGTTGAGACTTGAAAAACAATGTTCACAGACAGTCACTGTCCAATCTGGCTCTGAGTCGGAGTTGGTTAGCTAAATGTCACTCTCTAGATGTGCAAATGTGATAGAAAACATACCACAAATAGCAAAAAAATGTAAGAATACAATACTTTTTCTTCTCAAAAGTAATACATCAGGGCGTTGAACACAAGGTTTGATCATCAAGCAAATATTATTTTCCTTCCACTTTTCATTTGTTGAACAATCATATAAAATCCCACTAAAATACACTGAAGTTTGTGGTTGTGACATAAAAATTTGAAAAAGGTCAGAATACTTTCTCAGTGCCCCATACCCCCATCCAGGACAGCTTCTCTCCAAACTGGCCCACCTAGATTGGTTGTATTCATAACACACAGTCCATATTTTAAATTGCTGCTTAAGGTTTGCTTACAGAGCAAGGTTACATGATGAAAATTAATTCCCACCTCTACAAATGTGGAACAGAAATCATCAATAAAATTCAAACTGCAAATAGAAAATGTAATAACTGATCTAATATTTAAATAGTATACAGAATCGTCTTGAATCCTTTTGAAACTAAATAAGGGTAAACATTTTTTATTGTATGTTAACAGTATTAAATATTTGAAAGGAGTTTGGTTTTGCAAGTTGAAAAATATTTGTAATAAAATAATATGCTTAATTAAAAATATTATTCATGACCATGGCTTTTTGTTTTGTGCTGTCTACCCTGATTACATTTAGAGCCTAAACAGTTCAATTGTTTAGTTTGCAATTACTTCCTAAAATGCATTTTTTATGAAAAAAGAAGGGTGGGTGCCAATGAACCTCATGACAAATATCTTCCCCTAACAGTTCTGATAACTTGTATCTTAAGATGAAAAGTTATCAGAAGCTGAAACATATGTAGGTGGGGGTCTGAGTATTTGTAAAGATAACAATAATTAAATGCGAAAATGTTTACAATAATGACAAATTACATATAATGTTTACGAAAATGAAAAATAAAAAAGTAGTTACGGATCAGGATTGCCTGATCCTTAACATGCATGTGCAAAGACCTACTTTGACGTTTCTTAGATGCGATGGTTTATTTTCAAGAATTTTGTAAACTTTATATTATAGAACTTAATGTAAAGGGGCGAGTTTTGTTTTTTCACAAAGTAGATTAGAACAGTCACAATCCACACTCCTTACCAGTAGGTGGGAGTAATGCTCATAAAAGTTGATAGCCAACCACCATTAAACACAAGAAGAAGACTGATACTTTTTTTTTCTGACAGAGGTTTTCCTGACACCTTTCCTGGGGTCTTTATTCTTCGATGAGAGAGGCTTTCTCTTCAACGTGGGACTACAAAAAGCCTCAGACTCAGCAAAAAGCTCACGATCGCTATGGGGGGGTCGCCACTGTTACTTCCTGCTACGCACTCGCTGTGGTTTCTTGCAACTGTGAAGCAACACAAAACGAGCGGTGCCGAGCCGTGTAGCTGGTAGTACCGTACAGTACGGCATGGAAAAAAGGAACTATGGAGACACGCCTGTAGTCCCGTTTCTGAATTCAAACTCTCAGCATGTTGTTTTGAGGGCAATAAAAAACTAAAAGCTGAAGTTATGTAAACAGTAATGTAATCCCACAAAAAAGCAAACAAAAAAATAAGTACTTCCCTGAATGCTCAGTGCATTGGTCAAGTCATGTAATACCTGGAGGTTTCCTTTTCCTAAACGCTTTCTTTTGAAGATCAGCCAACCTTATGGCAACAAGTGCTGACTGCTGAAGGAGGAGCAGCTCCCTCTGAGCCCTCCTGATCTCTCTGATTTTCGCTTTAGTTTTGCCCTTTTCTCCTATTTTGTATGCTGTTTTTAGTTTGAATCTTAATTAATACATGCGCCCAGCCTCTGGAATTACACTATTAGACTGGATCGCTTTTCTTTTGTGGATTACTTCTGAAGGACCTTTGTAAGACTGTGGATTAACAACATGGTGTTTTGCTCAGTTGAAAAATTTGATAAACAGCCACTAGGTAAGGAAGCAAAATTACACCTTCTGGAAATGCTTTTGGAAATAAACGTTGGATATGGAAAAGCGACAATGCTACCAGTGACACGGAAGGAACAAGAACCTGGCAGCCCAGTGCTCAGTCGGTCCAGTCTAGAAGCAGAACAATACTTTCCCATCACCAAGGCGCGGAACAGGAAGACCCCTAACTCAAACAATGACGAACACTGGCCAGCTCTAAAAAGATGCTCCTCAACACCTACTCTGAGAAGGAAAAAACATGTAATATCCCACCAATCCCCTGGAATTCCCCATAATAACAGATTTGGAGCTCTCAGCTACCTGAATCACTACAGAGCCCCGGCAGCCAGCTAATGCTGGGCGTACACCAAAGGATTCTCCCAGTCTCAGACTAAAGACTGGATGCCAGTTTTTCTCTAGTCTTTTGAATCATATTGCCGAAACACTCCCCACTATCAAACACCAGCGTTAGCGTGAGTGGCCAGGTAATGATTCAGACCAGGAGATGCAGGAGTTGGAGCTACAACCGCAGCCAAATAAACCAACTAGCAGTGAGGGAAATTATGCATTCAATGGCGCTCTCTCGCTGTTAATTTTTTTCAAGTGATGCCAGATTTCATTCAAACATTCCTGACAAAAGCGAGACTAAAGCAGTGGTGGTTAAAATGGGGGAAAAATATCAAATCTGGCAGCCCTTTTCATAGAGTCGCACCTCTTGCTTCTGGTGTCAAACTGCGAAGCATGCTGGCAAACTCCAGTGATTGCTGGAGCAGCTGTCATTGGGTATCAATGAATGAAGCAGCATATTCTTATTACCACCCAAAATATTTTTTGCAAAGGTTAGTGATGATCCAGGTGGGAAAATTTTTAAATTTTTGTGAAAAAGCTGCGCCACACATCAACAATGTCAACAGCAAACTTGAAACATAAAGTATAAAGCTGGCAAGCCTTTCAAAGTATGTGAAAGTCACAAAAAAATTAACACACTGCAACAATGTACAAAAACAAAAGGGTTATCGTGCTAGATCATTCTCACAGTTACAGTTGCGGTTGTATCTGACATGTCGTTAGCTTGATTATATGTTATTGTGATGGATTTCCTGAAAATTGTGGCTTCAAGGATAAAAGCTTTCTGTTTGGAGTGCAATGAATGTCAGTTTACAGTACTTTGCATATTTATCACAGAAAGTCGCAAATAGCCTACTTGGCTGTGGCTGCAAAAAAGCTAAACTTAAAATAATTAATCTATTATATTATAAAATAAAATAAAATGTGAAGAGATATTACTGCTAAAAAAATATTTGTTTGGTTTTTCGTCACTGAGAGGTTGAAGTTTTGTGTCAAAAATAATTAAATTTATTTTTTTCCCAGTCAGTACCTAATATTTAGCATTAATATGCCCTCGGTTTTCCTGCGGGCAGGGGTGCTGCTAAGAATTTCGGGCCCAATGACAAGAATCTTGGCAGGGCCCCCAACACAGCTGAGATTTGTTTCATATTAATTTACATAAATTTATGCACTTTATGGTATTTTTACTATCATTCTTATATATTTCAGTAATCAGACTTCTGTACTGCTAGACCACCTTAAATTCATTCTTTTGTGCTTGCACTAGCAATGAAAGTGGATTACATATTATTTACTCTTATTTTTGCAAATTGTTTGAAAAGTGGTATTGGACAGATGGTAAAACACAATCAGGATTTATAATGATATGTCTATACATAATAAAGTCAGATTAGTCCTTGATTTAGTAGATTATAATTCTTTAATTGAAGATACGGGTTTCATTTTAATTTTTTGATCTTTATGTAGCATTTGATTCTGTTGAACATACATGTATTATAAAAACGTCAGAATATTTTGGATTCTATACAGAGTTTATTAAAGCGATACATATAATGTATGAGGATATAAATAGCTCGGTTTCTCTCCCCCAAGGATCACCTAAAGGATTCACTATCAATCGTGGAATCCGGCAGGGTTGTCCCTTTTCTCCCTAATTATTTATTTTAGCTGCTGAGTTATTAGCTAAATCGCTAAAAAAAAAAAACTGTCCAGATCCCTTTGGTAATAATAACAAAATTTTTATATTTTCTAAAGCATTGGGATTCTATTTACATTTAAAAAATGTGAGCCTTTGTCAATACATGATATGGAGCAAACTGACTTATATGGGATTCCAGTTGAAATGAGGTAAAATCTTTGGGAATGATTATAACTAAAAACACTAAAACCAGAGAAGACTTAAATATTTTACGTGTAATATAAAAGTAAATCTATACTCAACTCCAGGTTGCAGGCAACTCCTTGCAGGCAGCAGCTCTGATAGAAATCCTCTGCCAGCTACTGTACAAACTACTTTGAGCTGTTTGGGAGGTTTCAGTGCATCTCTTGAAGATGATGGGGAATTGTGTTCCTACACGATCCCCTATGTTGTCAAATACAGTATGATCCATCTCTGCCAACCACCGTTCACAATATATTATCTGATCCAGAATGTTTGCAAACTAAGTTGAAACAGCGCAAAATCCTTTGTAGAAATGATCATATTATTATTCACATGATAAATATTCAAATTCGTTTTATTAAAATTCACATAGTTTTAGGAAAAGTCTCGGGACATACAAGGCTTCATTACTTAATTTGACAAAGTTATTTAATATGCATATTGCAAAAGGGTCAAAATGACTGCCTTGGACATTCTAATGTTTGAGTATTTGACTGTTCAGGATGATCAAGATTTCATTTTGACAGAGGCAAGGTCAACTGATAGTTAATATAACATCTTATGTTTGACTGCATTTATAAGTTAACAGAGAAAAAAAGGGGGGTTCTTGAGCTAACGTGGAGAAATTTGAGCAAAGCTACTGTATCCCATCACCATGACGTGAAGATCTACAGAGCTACTGCGCTATTGAGTTAGGACTAATTTAAGTCCGAAAACATCACTTTAACTGAATAATGCGCACTTTAGTGCAGCGGTAACTCTCTACAAAATGTGCTGAAAACATTTCGTGAACCAAAACGCATAAACAACCATAAATACAGAGGATTTATACTCTTTGCATCTCAACATAGGGGCTGCTGGCTATCAGCAAGACCGAGCCGACAGCCGGAGCAGATGAGGGAATCTCTATGGAGCGCTAATGAACAAGTTTACAAGTACAGTCAAAAGAACAAAACATCAAACTGACATCGTGTTAGTTGGTAAAAAATCAAACAATTTTCCTGGCACTGTATCGCATCATCATGCCCAAATAACCCAGGAGCATGCCTTTATTTCTTACCAATCCAGTAGCAACGTGGCTAGTTCAGCATCCATACATCCTCCTGTATCTCACAGCGGCTGACACACAAAACTGAAAAGTTGTAACACTGGGTTTTAGATTCTAATCCTACTTTGACTTAAATTGAGCAACAGTTTGACAGAAAAGATCTTCCACAGCAGTGAAGGGACGGAATTGTTCACGTAGGTGAAGCGTGCTGTACACATTTCGCATGTGCCGCTACCACTGTCAGACGATACCATTCAGTAAGGGAGAGGGGTGAAATGATAATATCACACATAATTCGAGGATTTTTTTTTATATCGAATCCCAAACATATATAATTTTCTTATTTTAACAGATCAAATGAAATATTTTATTTAAAAATCTTACACAAGACAATACATATTAATAGTCCTCAAAGGGCCCCCTGTCTGTGCCGGGCCCTCAGAATTGTCCTAACCTTCCCCCCCATGACGGCACCCATGCCTGCGGGAGTGGCTACCAGCACATTTTGTAACATTTAATAGACTTAAATGCTTTTTTAAAGGGGAAGTATTCCAAGTATTTAGAATACAGTACCAGGATTCAACAAAGTAACGGTATATCTTACAAAATACATTTTAAAGCAGGTACTCAGTATTCTGTAACTAAATACATTTACAAAGTATTCTCCCCAACACTGTCAGTCCGGTTTCCATGCTCCCACAGCACTGAGACTGTCAAAGTTTTCAATGACATTCGCATTAATACAGACTATGGTAGAACCACAGTGTTGGTTCTGTTGGACCTCAGTGCAGTGTTTGACACTGCTGATCATAAAATACTACTTGAACGACTGGACAGCTGGGTCAGACTCTTTGGTACAGTACTTAGCTGGTTTGAGTCTTACCTGAAGAACAGGGATTTCTTTGTTTCCATAAGAAACTTTTCATCAAAACGAACACATATCATATGGGGGGTTCCCCAATGCTGCATCTTGGGGGCTCCTCTGTTTAATAACTAAATGCTCCCACTAGGATAGATTATAACATCCAATAAAATTAATTACCATAACTATGCAGATGATACTCAGCTGTACATTACAATGTCAACAGGTGAGTAGGTACCGATCCAGGCACTAAGTAAATGCATCGAGCAAATCAGTAGCTGGATGTCCTATTACTTTCTCTAGCTGAATAAAAACAAAACTGAAGTAGTTATTTTTGGACCTTAAGAGGAACAATTAAGAGTCAGCACACAGCTTCAGTTGATACAGCTAGAAACAAATTATCAGGCCCGTAATCTAGGTGTAATAATGGACTGAGAACTCAAACTCCAGGGTCACATAAAAGTAAAAACAAGGTCAGCCTTCTTTCAACTTATGAACATTTCAAGGATTAAAAAAAATAATGTCACAAAAGGACCTTGAAAAACTCATTCATGTGTTCATCTTTAGTCTGATTGATTAGTGCAACAGCGTCCTCACCGGTCTACCTAAAAAGTCAATCAGACAGCTGCAGCTGATCCAGAATGCTGCTGCTCGCGTCCTCACTAGAACCAGGAAAGTAGAGCACATCACCTCAGTTCAAAAGTCCTTACACTGGCTCCTGTAGCTCAAAGAATAGACTTCAAAATACTCCTATTGGTCATAAATCACTAAATGGTTTTGCACCTAAGTATGTTGAAGACCTGTTGTCACCATACCAACCCAGCATGTACTCAGACTCTAGTTTACTAAACATCCCTAGAATCAGAACCAAACATGGAGAAGAAGCTTTCAGTTTCTATGCCTCAAAAATCTGCAATAAACTTCCTATTGACTGCAAAGTGGCTGAATCGTTGGGTTCTTTTAAATCAAAGATTAAAAATCTACTCTTTAGAGATGCTTTTAAATAATATTCTTAATATAGATTTTTGACATACATTTTCTTTCTATGCTTTTCCTAAATTGTTGTTGTTAATCAAATGCTAAAATTTTCCTTTTATTGATTACCGTGTTTTATCTGTTTGCAATTTTCACACTTTTATCATGTTTGGGTTCTTTACCACTGAATCATGTAAAGCACCTTTAATTGCTTAATTTAGCAAGTGTGCTATAGAAAGAAAAATTACCTTGCCTTGCCTATAACCAAATTATTGTTCCCCTCAGTGAAGGCCCTCAGACAACGAGAGGTGAATGCTTCCAGTAGAAAATAACCCAATTAATATGATAATCATTTTTACAAGGACAACGAGAAAACAGAGAAGGCACAGAGGGAAATATCTGCCATTTTGGGAGTGGATACTGAGTTTCTGATTATTTTTTTTCCTAAATACTACTTTTTAAGTTATTCAATTGCACTTCAATTAGTGACATGCACCTAAAACACTTCCAGAGCCCAAATGCTGCTAAATTCGGAAAATACATCTATTAGGTTGCATGTCACCTGTGCATCCGGTGAAAAGCAAGGGGTGAGGAAGACCCAATGTATGGATCAGTTGGAGAAGTCGAGCCATGGCCTAATGAAGGCATTAAGATTTGTGATGACTCTTAATTGACTATTATCTGTTTTTGATGGCTGTGCTGATTGTGGTTGGAGTCTGCATGTATGGGACACAACCTTACATCAATTACTTGATGTAATCTGCTGTGATTCCTGAAATGGAAAACTTTTAAACTGATTAAACTATTCATATAATTGTATTGAAATTATTTTCCTTCTTTTCTGTAGATAAAATCTGTTGTCAATTGCCGTTATATAAATGAACTTCATTGAAATGAATTGAATTTGCTTTCCACATGGACAATTGATTAATTGACCAGTTTTTTCACAGCGGATTGCTGAATATGCACAATGAAAATAGTTTTCATCCAGTAATATGTACACAACACTGGAGGGCTTCAGGGGCTTCGGCACCCAGAGTGGTTCTGCTGCAGTGGAACATGTCTGAGAACATAATGAAACCTAAGGGTGTCAGTATTTAGATAATCTTTGTGTGATCAAAATAGTCACTGCCAGGCTAACTATATTTAGCAAAAACCTAACTTTATTAAGTGCAAAGCTTCCAGACCCATTTCAAATGGCTAATAAGCTATGGAATGACAGTCCTCAGAAATGGCCGCCAGTTAAGTACAGGGATATTTGCAATTATCTGATTAATAAACCTAGACTCAGAACCAGTGAAGGCATACAAGTCATTAGAGGGCTATAGGTTTGTCATGTCTGGTCAAACTGTGTATTTAAATTCAATATCTTTCTTATGCAAGCAAGGCATTTTATTTGTACAGCACACTTTCAACCACAAGGCGGTTTAACTTGCTTTGGGTGATTAAGGGATGAAATCAAAGCAGCAATGAGCCAGCAATACACACAATACATCGTTTAATGACACGTTAAAACATGCAACATTCCAGCTATTAATGAGTTACTCAAAGGCAGCTCTAAACTTCCTGTACATGCCAATTATGCTAACAGTGGATGTACCTTTGCACCCTAGAAAGCTATTTTAAATAGTATAAATGTTCTTATAAAATAGATTTGGATTATATTTTATTTAGAATTCAACACATCTTCAATGAAAAAAACAGCGCAGATTCATAAAACCTTGGCTCAGAGGACTCGGATGGATCATCCATCACACTCCTAATGGCTATTAACCATTGCCTTTGGTGTATTTCATTAGCTGGAAGCCTTTGAAATACCAATGTCATCCTTAGTTGTTCATTTGTGCAGCCTAAAGCTCTTGTTAACCACACTGACTAGATTTTATTTTACCACTATTTAGTATAATATGTGTGCAACTGACAGCTAATAATAGTGGCAGTCTTTTTGCCATGCTGGGAGCTTGGGCACTTGATGTCATGATTGAACGTGCCTATAGAGAAAGATGGTGCAGTCTCTTGGTGAAGTTGCTAGCAGAACAATGTGTACTAAAATCACTCATTACAGTTTTGTTACTTTTATTTTAAGAAAGTTGTTTTCCATTGCTGGATTTTAAATTTTATCTCCAAATTGTCCTCTATTGTGGATCAAATTGCTGCTTTATTCAATTAATGAGGATCCAGCCAGTCCTCCGTGGGCTCAGTCAATGGTATCTGTTCCAGGAGGCAAGAAGAAAAGACATACACCAGATCTGGATTTTCTGACATGTACCTGCGCAGGATGGGCTCACCCAAAGTGTAGCACCAATTAAACAAGGCACATCTCTTTTATTGAACACAGCGAAGCATCGCATGATCTGGTTACATCCAGTATTTTTTCATAGTTTAGACTCACAGACCCGACCTTCACTATTTTTCTGTATCCTACCTAAGGAATTTTTCTTATATCTCTTCTAGTTTCGGCCCAGCAAAAGGGAGGAATCCTGTACTGGTACTTCCCTTTACCTCTGTAAAAACAACTTGTCCTTCACCTCTATGAAACTAGCTTGTTCCTTTTTGAAGGCAGGTTATATGAAACTACATATACAAATGTTTACCCACATATATGTAAAGCAGGTTATACAAAAATGCATATAAAAGTGTTCATAAAGATATAATATTCTTCACGTGGCATTATTTCACTCTGGAAACCCTGAATGTAATCTAGCATTTAATGGGAAGTACAACTGGGTATCACGGGCGTCAAAGTGAATAAAAGATGTAATTATTTAGGATTATTTTTCATTGTGGGAGAACATATTGTGAAAAAAAGGCTCCAAATGAAACAGCTGCACAGGAGGATAAAAATTATTAAGGACAGAACATAATTAAATCTGAATTCATAAAAACATGTGCAACGTACTAAATTTGAGATACAATATCATTTAAAAGTGTCCAATCTTGGCTACATTAAAGGCAGGGTATACGATTTCATTTTAAAATACTTTTTAAAAAACTGCAAAAAATGCTCTTCATATTCCAGTGTCAACCTATAAGTTAGGAGTTCTTAAACTTTAATGAGTAATTTTCATTCTTCTACAGCGAGAAACCCTGAGAAAAACCTCATCCAATAAACTTCCACGGCCCGTCCAGGATAAGAGGCTTGTAAGCAAAGCTTCTGTGTTGCAGCAACTCCCCCTCTGTGCGTTCCCTTCGTGTTCACGCAAAGCTCGTTCTATCCTGTAAACAGGAAGTGAACCCGTGCTACCTTGTCGCACCATCAGATAAATTGATTACGCCAGCTGCAGTGGCCGACGTGTTTTTTTGTTTGTTTTTTTACCTGTGAATGCGCCATGTTACCCAAGTGAAGCTGGAGAACGCGACTGTGGCGGAGACCCAACAAGACAAGGCTGGCTGAGCGTGCCTGTGTTATTGAGGCGTGGCTTAGGGGGAGAGCATGAAGCAAAGGGTGGTTCTTTTTATTTTGCAATAACGCCCTCTTGAGCGCTCCCACAATTGTAAATAGTAATGGTAAATGGACTGAACTCATATAGCGCTTTTCTAGTCATACTGACGCTTTACATTGAAGCCACATTCACCCATTCACACTCACATTCATACACCAATAGCCAACATGGCTTGGTAGGACGATGTAGAATTTAGGGTTAGTGCCTTGCCCAGGGTCACACCGACATGTCACTGGAGGAAGGTGGAATCAAACCTACGACCCTCCGATTGCAAGCCAACTACTCTACCACTGAGCCAGTACTTATACCACTACATATACCCTGCGTTTAAAGGAGTAAGTAATAAACCTATTTTTGTGTATCTTGGATTAGAGTTATATAGTCTGGAATCCTGCTGCATTAAAATGCATTGTCTCTTTGAGGGATTCAGAGAGGATATGCAGCTCCTGCAGGAGATTTACAAAAATCAGTGTCCATTGTAGCGGAGCCGTTTCCATCCCTCTGAATTACAGGATTACAGTTCTTTTAAATACAGTTTGCCTTAAGTAGCAGTTTGCCAGTTTGATCAGTTAAGAGCTTTTGACAGCGGTGACATTGAGCAACTTCTCCAAGATGCAGCAGGTATCACTTCATTGCCCTCATTCATACTGTACTCTGTCAGTAGGATTAGCTTCAAATCCTCTCCTTCTCCAAAATCCTCTGTAGGGAGCACTGTCAGGGAACCTGCTGTAAACGAGCTCCTTTTCTATTTTTATTCCTTTTGCTCTTCACCAGCCGTGGTGTGAAACATCAAAGCAGATTTTTAGTTCAGCAAAAAGAAAACCTAAACCTCATTTATGACTGCTTCACAGGCAAATTAATTATTCATTCTCCAACAGGAACAACAGAAAGATAGGGCAAGACACAAACATGGACGCAAATTCTCTCGCAGGGCTTCAGAGAATTGAATAGTAATAATGAGAGCATTGGATGCTTCTTCAATCCCCTTTAAATGTTCTCACCTTCTACAAATCACTCCAAAGAGCACAGAGTTAGAGCTTTGCAACATAGTCTCACTCTGAGGCGTTTTTTAAGCAGATTAGTTGGTGTTTTGAGGCAGATAAACTCAGCCTAACTACACAGAGAGGTTTGGAGTTCAAGCAATACCTGTCTCTGATGGGTAATTGGAATGCAGGGAACACAAACATCATGATATAAAAGCAATCAATGAAGAACAGATATTCAGTAGACATTTAAATGTAACGTTTTTAAGTTAAAGCTGTCACTGTGTACTTCATCGGGCAAGATTGGGATAAATCCACTTCGAAACTAAATCAGTTTCTTTATGCAGAAATTATTTGTTCTACACTGTTTTTCCATCCCTTTTAACCTCATGCATGCAGCTATACAGCAACATGTAATTTTTACTTTGCACATGTTTTTCAACAGCAACAGTGTGACATGGGGAGAGGCCATAACAGCTCACTACTGCACTTCCTACACTTTGTGGCTGCTTTATCTGTGTTATCACTTCAGTTTGCAGAGAACAGAGAGACAGACAAAGTGAACAAGCTGCTTCTCAAACACAAAATGGTAGAAAGGGAGCAGCAGTTCACTAATCTTAAAATTTAATTTTTTAATTTTGAGTAAGCAAAGATTTTTGAATCAATTATTCAGTAATCTCTCTGAAAAAAATAAAAAAATGATTCATATAGGTGAAAGACCACAACTAAAATGCTTCCATATTAAATGGAAGTATAAATCTATAAATATAAATAAATATAAAAATATGATTCCAAATTGCAAGAAACATAGCTAAGAAAGCTCTGAAGCTCTTTAATTAAAAATGAACACTCTGTTGACAAAGCAACTGGTACAGGAAAAGTGATCAAGGAATACATTATGTTGTTTCTCTAAACAAACTACAATAAACAATTTTCAGAAGCAGAAAAGTTTTGGAAGGAATTTTGACAGGGGTGTTTGTTGCCTTAAATCTTGAACCTCATAGTTTGTTACAATAAAAAAAATAAAAAATAAAAAAACTGAACTTGCCAGTGGATGAAGTAAGTAATGAACAACCATGCAAATGTAAAAAGTATCTACACTTAATTTAACACATGAAAAGGAAGGTTTGGAAGTATATAATACTTTAAAAAAAAACTCAGGAATAAATCTAATACATTTGGAAATGTTTGTCTATGCAGAAATCATGGCAGTGCAATAAAGTTAATTTTATTCATATAGAGCAGATTCACACAAGATGTCATCTCAAGGCACTGTACAAGAAAAGTAATTTCAAATCAGTTTAACAGTTTTTTGTTTCAGGAAGGCAAGGTAATTTTATTTGTATAGCACACTTTCAACACAAGGCAATTCAAGGTGCTTTACATGATTATAATTGGAATACAGCATAAATCAATTTGATGATCAAAATACAAGAAAGGAATTACAATAAGAAAATACAACAATGTAAGGACAAGCAGGTAAAAACACAGTTTTATTCACTAACTGATCTTGCTGAAAAGCTCACAGTTCTTTCTTCCACTAACTGATCTCGCTGAAAAAGCTCCCAGTTCTTAAAAAAACCCACAAAAAAACAAGACTGCATTTACAGTAGTCAAGACTGTAATTTGTGTAATATTTAAAAACAAGCAAGTAAACACAGTTATTCATAGGTGAGTCTAAATAGGTAAGTTTTAATTTTAAACTTAAAAGAGTTCAGTGTCTCTGCAGTTTTGCATTCTTCCGATAGTTTGTTCCAGATATGAGGAGCATATAAACTGAAAGGTGCTTCTCCTTGTTTGGTTCTGGGGATGATGAGTAAACTAGACCTGGAGGACCTGAGTGATCTGAATGGTTTGTACCGTGATAGCAGATTTCTAATGTACTCTGGTGCTAACCCATTCAATGATTTATAGACTAATAAAAGCTATCTCCATAGCTATATCTCGTAATGAACCTGGAGTCAAGTTTTCCGCCATTTCCTCTTAGCGCACCGGCACTCCCTTTTTTCATTACATACCAGGGGATCACTTCTCCATTGAAACTTCTTTTTACTAGAGACAGTTTTAACCTTAAGTGGTGCAATATTATCCATTATGTCTGAGATTTTGGATATAAAATCATCTGTCAGTAAAATCCCAGTAGATTTTATTGAGTCATTGCCGTGCATTTGTGTCCCGTTGATTCTGACTCCCCCCCACAGCAGTACCTCATACTGAGCAAGCATGAAGCGACAGTGGAGAGGAAAAACTCCCTTTAACAGGAAGAAACCTCCGTCAGAACCTGGCTTAGTACAAGCGGTCACTGGTCGAGACTGTCTGGGGGTTCGAGAAGACGGAGCAGGCACACAGAAAGAACACAACAGCTGATGAGTATTTTCTATAGCAAAGAAAGTAAAAAGTTGATAAGACAACTGATAAAAAAAAGATAAAAATATAGAATTAAATCAATTATGGCAAAACTTACTTAATTGAGCAAGTCATTATTACTTATTTTGCTTTAGTCTTCCATCTCTGTGTACATTTGTTAAAGAAAGCTTTCAAAAGTGACTGAGTTGAAGCTTACTTTATATTGATCTCATTACTCGTGACTTAGGTTGAATTTTTTTCTAATAAATATATTTTAGGGTAATTGTCAGCACTTTTTATATTCTCTTATACTACATATATGTGTATGTATCAAAATAACAAAAGCAACATTACTACTAATAATCTATGTATTGTGTTTTTTTTTAGGAGCTGCAATCTGATAATTGTTTTTAAATAGAAGTAATTATAATAATTTTGTATATTTGTGTTTTATTTTTTTGAGTTCAAACCATGGGCAGATGTACTTTTTTGTTATGTAGACAGTAGAAACATCTGGATTGTGAGGAGAAAGCATACCTGGTCATTTTGAACACCATGGCTCCTTTAAGTGATGAGTGTCTGTTGATTTCAGTCACAGAAAAATAAAACTGGAGACACACATAGAGTAAACTGTCTTAAGTGCCAGTAGCATGAGATCTCCACAGCTTGTATATTAAGCAGCATTTTTGTGTTATTCAGGGTCTCTCCAGGAACATGGACATCATCCCACTCACTTGTGTTCATGCTCACCTAGAAACCGATTGCCAACTGACTTGGATTGATTTTTTCCCCCTGTTGCAATAGCATTAAACATGTTTTTTCTGTGTTTTTCTGCCTCCCTGCCTCCTTGGCACACTGACGGCCATGTTGCACAACATGACCAGATGTGTGACATTCAAAGAAGGGAAACACGGCCATTTCCTTTTAAATATATATCAGAGCAGGTGGTGTTGTACGGCTCAAAGACATTGCTGAATGCCTGTGGACCCCGCCGCAGTTTATGTCTTATCAGTAGTTTGCCAAACAATTTGTGCGCCTGATCGACAGGCAGCTAATGTGAGGACTGGATTGGAGCCATGGCTGGCTCATTCTGTTCTCCGCTGTCTGTCCGTCTCAGTCTGTCCCAGCTTTGATCATTTTTGGCTTTGGAGTGAGTCACACATGAATACGCACCAACACCCAACCCACGCAGACTCTGTACACACATTCACACCACACACATGTAAGGCTTAAGAGTCTTGCACTCCCACGCTGAAGTGTTCTTGCACCTAATGTGTGTTTCCACACATCTGTTGAAATTCAGGTGGGCTTAGATCTGCACAAGAAATAACATTTCCCTTTTCAGGCTCTTTTAATCCTATTAGCATTTAAAGTATCAGTATGCAATGTTTTTCCATGTGTCTTGGTCCTAACTTTGCGGATATGTTGCTGTATCAACAAGACGCATTTGCTTTGCATTGTGAAAGAAACTGTTGTGAAATCTTCTTTTGGTGGAAACTGTAATGGATTTTTATTCCATGGATTCATCTACCTCCTACCGAAATGCAAAATTCATTCATTTCACTCTTTGGCATCCCCACAAAGCAAGGCATGGACACAGTTTGCAGCTTCTGAGGAGGATATCACTAGTACCCAGGTCAGAAATATACCAGAAGGCAGCCAAGAAGTTTAGGGAGCTTAACCTAATTTTAAAAAAAAATCCTGCCCAGTAATGATTCAAATTTATTTTCAGGCTGATTTCCAATACACATTTCCTTTTACTGTGGGAGAGTAATATGGTTTTCTGCTGTTCAGTTTATGGTAAATCGAATGTCTTATATTACTGCTGTTGAATAAACGCACCTTTTGGAAAGTTAATGTCTAAAGTTTAATTTATTTTAGGCTTCATTCCCTTGGTAGTCCAGTAGACTCGGTTTGATTGGGGACCAAAATTGCTTCACAATGCAGTTAATGTAAATAAACATGGACGAGCAGCAGACTGTAGAGGTTTTAGGATTGATCTGTTCTGTTTGGCAAATGCGCCAGATAAATTCTGCAACAGTAACTTAGGATGAACATAGAACGAGGCAGAGGACTTTGCAGAATGTTTTTTTTTTCTATACAAGACGGATGAGACGGCTCCATATCAGTGTGGTACAGTATGACGAGGACTGCCTGAATACAACTTCCAGCACAGATGGCCTCCTTATACAGACGTTGAACAAGGTATGTACAAGATCTATCATATATCTGTCCAGCATGGGCTGTTGTTTATATTGTATTTACCCAGGATGCCCTGTACAATAGTCCACTTCCTGCTTTTGTTGCGGCCCTGGTCCGTTTACCATTCACACATGCAATCGAACCGAAGCAGAGTTAGTTTCAATTGAACCGAGTCCGGAATTTTTAGGTGGATTAGAGGGAAAATATACATATTTATATATTTTTTTCCTCTCTACATATATTACGAATGTGAATAATACAATTGTTTTTGAATATATTCTGTCTGTAAATTATCCCAAAATGTTGGTATCATATGTTTTGACAGGTTGTGTAATGATGTTTTTCTTTCACTTTGGGCAAAAGGCATGGGCTTAATCAGTCAGAGGAAAGTGAAAGTGCTTGTGGAACTAGGAAAAGGGCACTGAATATAATTGTATAACTCGGGCAATGATGTACAGAACACAGAACACTTTATTCATTTTTATTTTAAAAAAATAGCAGTTTCTCAATAGTTGCCTCCTTATTCTTATGTAAAGCACGGTAATGCCTTAGCATGGATAAGGTCATGTTATTGTACCCCAACTCCTTGGAACACAATTAAAACTTCATCTTTGAGTTAAATAAGAAAGAGTAAAAAGTAAAATTCTTGATAAGCAATTCTAACTTGTCTGACGTCAGATTGAGCTTACCTTATTAGGAGTTATTAACTCAAAATGTTCCCACACAGGGGAAATCCTCCGCTTCCTAGCCATCCTCTAGGTTCCACCCTCTTACTTATCTCATTCATCACCCTCCTAAAGCTTCAAACTATCTGTCTCTGTACTCTCAATACCATTTCCAGAGTATATAAACTCTAACCAAACTCTCCTATCCAAACTATCAAAACTGTCCAAACTCAAAACTGACCGCAACTCTCCTGCACAAACCCACTGTACTCTTTTCCTGACAGAGACCTTTAAACAGTGACAATCTTTCAATCCTTTGTGAACTCTCCCCAACCTACTTATGTTTGGCACTGGACCCAATTGGACTGAATTCTAGAACTAACTAAAGCAAAAGCAATTCAACAATTGCTGTGCGATCAGACATTACAAGCTTTTAATCTTACATATTTTCCTCTAACCGATTTATTTTATTTTTCTGTTTAATAATACATGACCTATTCCACATTAAAGGTTGAAAAAAGCTGAAATGACTTGTGTAGAACTTAATTTTTAAATCCCCTAATCTGCGAGGTTAAACACGGACAACTTTTTATACCCACTCCAAATCCACCCTATATTTGATATAATTTAGATTTTGAATAATGCCCTTTAAAACATGTAAAAGTGTTTTTGAGGGTGGTGGTGATGGATGAGATTTCTAAAGCACAGAAGATGATGTTCCTTAAAGAACACAGCTCCTATGAATTTTGACTATGATTTTAAATTTAGTCATTGAAAGACATTTTACTCCAGTGAATAAGGAATTGCAAAACAAAAGAATCAAGCTGTATTAAGAGAGGCAGTTAAAAAAAAAATCTTGGGGGTGGCGTGCATCAGTCAATCTGTAAAGGCTCATTGTAAGGCTCCTCCGTATACTTTCCACAATGTTAGAGTGTCACAGACCTGTGTGAGAAAGTGGCAGCTTCCTGGGAATTCATGACTCACATTCAGAGCTGTTCCATAAATAAATCCGACCATAACTGATCCGTACTGACATCATTTCACCTTCAGGTTCACATGCAGGACTGTTAAAGTTTCCAACATTTTTCTAAAATGGAACACAATCATTTGTAATCATGGCTCCAATTACACTACACAGTGATCAAAGAGAAAGAAATTGGTCAATAATTGTAATTAAAAAGAATATTTAAGGTCAGAAGTGTATTTAGAACTACACAGGCTCTTGGGAACTCTTGACGTTTTCTCTTTTTTTGTTTTGTTTTTTTTTCTTCTTGATTTAAAACAGTAATTGTTCAAGTGTTTTGTTTTGTGCCAACTAAAAGATTAAAAAAAATACATAATCCTAGTAATTAAGTTGAATTTTGGTAAAAGAAATGATGGCGCAAAATTACTAGCTGGTTGATATATACATTGGGGCAAAAAGTGTTTGGCAGCTTCCAACTGTGCAAGTTGTCCCACTTAAGACGTAATAGAACTCTGGACTTTTTATCATAAGAACACTTCAACTGTGAGAGATGGAATGCATAGAATAAATAACATCTTAAGAAATCGCATTGTATGATTTTTAAATAATTAATTTTATAATGATGCAGAAAATAAGTATTTAACATCTACAAACAAGCAAGAATTCGGACCCTCACATACCTGTTACTCTATCCTCCACTCATTACCGGTATTAATAACACCAGTTCAGATTTGCTATCTGTATAAAAAACATCTGTCCCCAACTTCAAACATTCAGACTCCAACCTCCACCATGGCCAAGACCAGAGAGCTGTCTGAACAAGGATTAGACAACAGACAACAGATTCACCCACCTACAGAGATCTAAGAATCACTTAAGTAACGTGTCTGGGCAGAGATAATTCTGCTTAGGATAAACAATTTATAGGTTGTTTAGGTTGTCTAATTGTGTTTTGGTGCATTTCTAATAATTAATTCATCAGATTGCTTGGTACGAACAGGCAATTTGGCCTATGGTATAAACAAGGGTAAACCTTTGAGAAATCAGGCCCAAACTGTTAACACTTTTTTTGTTGCAACACTGACAGACTGGGGATCATATACTTCACATCTGCGTCGACTGAGAAATTAAAGGTTACAGGATTTTATCAGAAGCCAGCTGAATGTGTTTAGCTCAAGCCCGGACTGACAATCGGGAAAGTCGGGTCTTTTCCCAGTGGCCTTTTCATTTCATGTATTAAGATCCCCATTAGCGCCTGAAATCTCAGTTGCTATTCTTCCTGGGGTCTCCTCTTCCTTACATCACATATTTACATGATTCATTATTTTCTTACATTATTCACACATACACACACGCACGCACACACAAACTGGACATAATCTACGATAGCCCAATACAATTAAATAAATAAATAAACAAACAAAACTGGTATACATTTCTACATGTAATCCATAAATAGCTCTCTTATACAAACTATAAGGCATTTTCCATATTACCATGCCATTCAAGTATCATGACTCTTGTGTGAACAGAAACAATTTTAATTTCTTTTGAAAACATTTTCTATTATTTTCCAACAACAGAAATCCTGGTAATCCATTCCATGCAACCAATGCCCGATAATAAACTGCTCTCTGAAATTGATTAGTTCTGACTACAGGCAGAACACATCGCTTTCCACTTGTTTGTCTTGTACAATAGTTATGTTGATCAGGAAAAAAAAAGACAATTTTCGATAAATTATTTCAGGAGTTTTGGTTTCAATGATATTACGAATAAATGATAATAAAAAATATTTCAATCTATATTTTACAGTTAACCATGCCAAATTGTTGTGCATTGTGATTATATTAGTTGTGTATGTACAACCCAAAGCAATACGTGCTACTTTATTCTGTGCAACTTGCAATTTGTATTAATTATTTTCACTGGTATTTGACCAAACAACTGAAGCGTATTCTAGATGAGATAATACCAATAATTTGGCACATCGTTTGATCAGCCATTTGGAAATGAATTTCTTACAGTATCTGATTATTCCCATACTACGACCCATTTTTTGCAATATTTTATTGATTTGACTATTCCAAGACAGTGTGCTATCCACAATTACACCCAATAAATTAATTTCTTCTACTTGTTGAATCACATTGCCTCCTAGATCTACGTGCAATATTAGTGATGGCTTGAGAAAATGTTTTGACCCAAGTATCATACATTTTGTTTTACCTGCATTAATAAGTAATCTATTGTCAGTAATCCATTGTATGACCAGTTCTAACTCCCTATTTAACATAATCTCGAGCTGATCTACATCTTTTGCTGATAAACACAATTTTGTATCATCTGCATACATTGATATGGTTGCATGTTTAATTACAAGTGGGAAATCATTTGTGTAAACGGAAAATAAAAGGGGTCCTAAAAAACTGCCCTGGGGCACCCCACAACACATTTCTTCAACCTCAGATTAGCTACCATTAAAGTAAACTGTGTACTCACGTTTACTAAGAGCTTTCAATCCATCGAACAGCAATTGGTTCAAATCCATAAAAAAAAAAAAAAACTTTTTCAATAAAATACTATGTTCTAGAACGTCAAAGGTCTAAAAATACTGTGCCTAACAAATTCTTATCATCAATTTCCTGTAGCCAGTAGTCTGCTAATTAAGTAAGTGCTGTAGTTGTGGAATGACCCATCTTATAAGCATGCTGACACATTGTGTTTAACCCATTTACTTCCAAATACTCTTGTATTTGATCATAAACAGCTTTTTCCATCACTTTGCTAACTGCCGGTAATAAACTTATTGGTCTGCTATTCTGACCTGAAAACTGTTCTTTGTTGTTTTTAATTAAAGGTAATTTTTTTTGCTGTTTTCCATTGTGTGGGAAAAACACCTGCTGTTAAACTCAGATTAATGATATGAGAAATGGGCAAAGCAATGACCTCTACCACCATCTTCAACAGTTTAACATCTAAGTGATCTATTCCACAGGGTTGATCTTTACTTGCTTGTAATATTTTCTTCACATTGTCCTCTGTTACAGTGTTAAATTTAAATGTGCAGTCTTTTGTTGTCATTATCCCATTTGTTATTAGTTCATATGATATATTTTCATCTTGTCCCAAATCCATGCCTTGTCTAATTTTTTGTATTTTATGCCTAAAAAATGGCACAAATAATTAGCAATCTCTTTTGGTCTAGTAAGGCAAATCCCATCAGCCTCTAATGATGTGTTACGTTTTGTTGTTCCTTCCCAGTAATTCATTTAGTGTTTTCCAGACCTTTGCACTATCCATTCCAGCATCTCTTAATTTATTCTGATAATATATTTGTTTTTTTACGTTGGTTCATTTTAGTCACCTGATTTCTTATTTTACGATACTTATTCCACTGAACCATGTCATTCTGTTTAATAGCTTCTGCTTTGACTTGATTCCGGTGCCTCATATATTCTTTGAGCTCTTGATCCAGCCATGGAGTTGAGACATTTCTTACAGTTGTTTCCTTAAAGGAGCATCTTTGTCTATTACTCTGGTTATCAAGTTGTCGAAGGTGGCCACAGCTCGGCCAGGATTCTGCTGCTGTGTAACCTCAGACCAGTCTACACTCCTCATTTCTTCAACAAAATCACTCTCTTTAAAGTTTTTATATGTCCTTTTATGGATAAAATTTTGACCTGATTTAGGTACTTTTAATTTTCTTTTCACAGCTATTAAATTATGGTCACTGCAACCGACAGGCATAGAGAGTGCCTCCGTACATAAGTCTGTTGCATTTGTAAAAATTAAATCAATAAGAGTTGCTGAAAATGTGCCATCGGCTTTTAATTTTACTCTTGTATAATCCTTAACTATTTGAGATGGATTACAAGTATTAGCTAAAGAAAGTAACTTACCCTTTGATATACAATTTGTAGACTTCCAATCTATATTAAAATCTCCTAAGAAGTAGATTTCATCTCCCATTTCACATGCTTTATCCAGCATTTCACATATTTGATCCAGATACATTACAGTAGCATTCAGTGGTCTATAACAGCATCCAATAAGAACATGCCTTACATAAGGTAATTGTAACTGTACCCATATTACTTCAACTCCTGGTATGTTAAGATCTCCTCTAACTTTGATTGGAATATGGTATGGTCCTCCTCCATACAAACTTCTGTCCTGCCTATATAAATTATAGCCATCTATATTCAATACAGGACTATTAATAGTTGAATCTAAGTGTGTTTCTGTAATGGCTAATATGTGGAAATTATGATTCTGTAATATTTCTGAGATATCATTTATTTTATTCCTTAAACTGCAGATATTCAAGTGAGCCATTTCAAACATCCCTTTTTTTGCAAAACAATATTTTCAAACATCTAACACTTGTTTGTCCATCAATACTCCTGCCATTAACAATACATTGAACTCTCATTAATGAAATGTGACATCCAACCACTCACACATCACATACATACTCACACACAGTATGGTCTGCCTTTCTTCATGACTTGGCCGATAGTCAGGTGGAGCCTGATTCTTATTAAACTTCTGTGGCGCAGCTCATTCGGCACAAGCCTCTCCTGCTGCGCCTAATCACTCTCTCTCCTCTCTGTGAGACTGTCTGTCAAAGCGCTGCAGACACGCCCCTCCTCCTCCTCCTCCCGCACAGGTATGGGTGCGGCACCGTCCTCTTTTCGTTGGAGGTCAGGATGTCTGTCAAAGCGCTACAGACACGCCTCCTCCCCTGTTGCATCTTTCAGTCTAAAGCAGAGGTAAAATGGAAAGAAACAGCTCAAGAGAAAAGGAGGAGCAGAGAGGGAGAGGGTGAAAAAGAAGAAAGCACTGGCCACAGATGCGGGAAAATGCTTAAAATGAACTGCTTGTCATTAAGGCAGTGTTTCTCAATTATTTTCTGCCATGCCCACCCTAGAGAACATTTTTTTTTCACCCCCCCCACCCCCCATCCCCCCACCCCAACCAGATTGATATGTAAAAATATTTAATTATTTATTGATACAAACCGGCACCAGCACACTGCATATACTATATAGTGATTATGAAAAAAGAATAATAAATAAGATGCAACTACTTCAAATGGTTGGAGCTCATTTAATTTTTTTAGGTCTTGACACTATTTCCAAGTTCAGTTTATTAACTCAGTTGGTAACATTTAATCCAGACTGCTCGGTCTGTGTGATGCTCAGAACAGAAACGGTTCAAATGATTCAATGGGATGTGATTTTTAAACTAATATTGAATATTAAAGCTTTTTTAAACTGTGTTCATTGATAACCTTTCAGCTTCATCAGTTTATCACTTTTCAAACTACATCTTCTTCACCATCACTGTTCTTCTTTTCAGCTCTGCAACCCTATGAAATCCATTTATTATGTTAGAAATGCTTTATTTAACAAGTTCCACTTTTTCCATTTAGATTTTTCTGAATTCTGCTTTTTCCATTCTAGTCATATTTATTAAACCAAAAAGTATGTAATTGTGGTGACTGAAAAAAATTGACCAAATCAATAACCAAATACCACATTTACTGTTTTTCACAACTATTTTCATAAATCTACTGTGCTACGGTACATGTCATGTATTTTCCTGTCCTGTTTAAAGAACAAAAGTATCCTATGTGCAAAACAAATAATCTCATACTTTTCATAGGCCCTATTACACAAGATCTCTCACCACCTGATCAAGTCTCACAGAGACCTGGAAAAAGTAAATATTTGTATTACTTCCATATTTATCTAAACCTGTGTTCATTTTTAATTCCTAGTCCTTCCCAGACTCCAGTGAAATCAATGTATGTCAGTGCTTTTATGTATAATGGTCTTTCTGCAGCGCTTCGTTAGCGTTTTTTTCCCTGACCGAGCTCTCGTTTCTTCTTTCTAAAGGAAACTTTGCTATCACTGGTCGTCACCGTGGGCTTACAGAATTTATAGAAAGATCTCCCCCCGATTCATAAATATCTCTGTTCCTTACGCTAAGCATCAACTTGTTTGTTTGGGTTTTCTTTTCGGGGATGGGGGGGCGTCTGTGTTTCTGTGAGTTTTCTCGCTATGGCCGGCAGGTTTAGTCTGTTTGCATGGAGAGGCGGGCCGACCTCCTGGTAACAGCAAACGCGCAGCCTTACAGGAGCGGGAGCCGCCAGATCACTACAGAAACGGCGTTTGTGTAGTCCATTTTTAGTTGTTAAATTCCGCGATTCCAACTCCCTTTCCCGCAGCGTGGATTGGAGAACATTTTTGTCTCTCAGATCTGTCTGTGTTGACTTCTTCTGCTGGGCTGAACCAATGGCCGCTGACTGCTCTGCTTTGTGACCACATATCATTGAGGCCGCCATTGCTCCTCCATTGCTGTAGTACCTCCATTTGGCCGCTAGGCCCCCATTGAAAAGCATTGGACTTTAGACACGTTAAAAACATCTTTAATGCTGGTGCCCAGTTTTTTAAAACTTTCTATGGCTACATATTCTTCCTGAGATAACGCTGGGCTCGTCAAAAACATAGGCACCAGGCTGGTTTTCGTAAGAGAATTTTTTGAAATCTTGCATAATTAATGAGGGGGCCGGACTTTAATTATAGTAACACTACATTTTAATAATTATTTCAAGTTACTAGTTTTACCTTTTGAGGTTTGAGAAATATGAGAACCGCTGGAGGAGCGTAGATATGGCAGCAGTCAGGCATGGGGCTATTATCCTTTAGCTTAGTTAGACAAGTTTAGCATCAGAGCTAAAGACGCGGGAGCAGAATGGGCGTGATTACGACCGAACTACACGCCCATACACGCCCCGCAATGGCAGAGTCTACAGTGATCCGCCAGATATCTTTTTAGGAACATGCTTCGTCAGAGCTGGGGAGGAGGAGTCTGTGAATCCGCCATGAATTCCCCCATGAAAGTGTGTCATTTTGGTAAACGGGGAGGAGTGAGGAGGTGCTGTCTATTCTTTTTTACAGTCTATGGGCTGAACAGACAGCTTGTTGATAAGTTTGAGCACTGCTGCCACCTAGTGACTGGAGGCTTAATTACAGTTAAAGTAAAAATAAAAGCCTCGGCTCCCAGGAGGGGCGTGGGAGTTTGAGAAGCACTGCATTAAGGGAACAGGTGAGTCATTTAACAGTATTGGTGACAGCAGACTCACACAACCATGACCACTAGCTTAATGAGGTTAGCTGATGGACTAAAGCTGACATATAAAAAAATAGCTCTAAGTTGTACTGGAGACCAGGGATGCTGACAATCAGCCACATGTAACTCTTTGATGAAAAAGTAAGATAGTTAACACAAGGTTTTAGCTATAGTTTACCTCAAATAATAGGTCTCAACTTTGATTTTCTTCTATTAATCTATTTTTAAAGATAACTTACAAAATAACACCAAGATGAAAAATTATTCAGACCCCCAAAAACACTAAATGTATCCTTATCACTAAGTTGCATGTTCAAATCAAGATAAATGTTTTAAAATGAATAATAAGCATACTGTTTAATATCAACATTAACCCCCTGTGCCCTCTAGTATGGCCGTAATAAACGTGAAAACCAACCAATGATGGGACTGCTAGCCTTGGTCTCTCCTAACAGAATATTACAGATTTAAGATTAAGGACATATCTTATATGAAAATAGCCAAAGCATAAAAAAATGCCAATTATTGATTCTGAAAAGCTGGGATATTATGAGAGGGTTTTGATTTATTTTTTTTACAGAGATGGAGAAGGGAGCAGCATCAGCACTGGCAGCAGCACAAGTACAGCAACAGTTCCTGCGGTCACGGCAGTGGTGGAGAGCAGCAGTAGTGAAGAATCAGAACAGGATCTTTCAGTCACAACTGAAGTACTATCCAAACACACAGTTTGTAAATGTGCAGGCTCCACAGTAAACACAGTGTAGTAGTAGATGAAGTAGAATTTCAGTTTATGCAAGCCGAGTACGGGTTATTGCAGCAGAACAGAAATATATATTGCAGAGGAAAGAAAAATATATATTTGTGTGAATGTGTAGCTTTTGTTTTATTATTTTACACTTTTCCAGCAGTAAGCAGACACCCTACCCAACTCAGGTTTGGCATTTTGCGTTAATTCGGTGGTGTGGCTTGGTAAGGTATTAAAATTCCCAGCCTGAATTATTGTCCCAGTCCGCCCCTGGTCTGCTTATTGTCGAAACAGTTGGATTACTAATAAATTATTTTTTAAAAGTCATCTCACAGCTTTCAGCAATAAGCGTTTGCTTTAAGGTCATTGATTTGTTCACACTACCTGCTGCATTCAGAGCTTTGTCAACAAACTTCAACCATTTTTGTCAGTTTCCCTCACACACGTGCAGACTCCAGTCTTCTCCTCCTCCCACACGAAATGAATGAACAGATTGACATAGACTTTCCCTGAATGATAATTGTTAGTGAAATTAGGCAAAAAAGCTGTGCAATGAGTCCCCAGCTTGTCTGTTTGTTTGACTTCTCTCTGAAGTCTGGAGTTTGGATCTAGGAATTACATGCAACAAGTTCAACGCATATACACAGAAGTTACATTTTTAAGTTGAAGCTTGTCAAGCTCGTAGGCGGGCCTTTCTCTGCTGGATGTTTTAAACACTCGCGGATCGTGGTTGGCTAGGCAGTCTCGACGTCGGGCAATGTCACTACAGTGAAACGATCTGATTGGTTGCTGTGCTGCCTCAAGAGCGTTAAGACCGTAAGACCGAAAGTTCAACTAGCTGAACTTCTGCGTTGCTAGCGTTATGAACTTTGAAGCTTGAAACACAGCGAAGCCTGAAAAGTTGACGGAGCCAACGCTCACAAAGCACCGCAGAGATTGCAACGCTCCGCCAACGCCTTCAACCATAGAGTTAACATGTAATCTTGACGCTGCTGACGCTGACAAAGTCTGCAGTCTGAACGCACCATTATAATTAGAAGTTGGCATAGCCAGAAGTTGGCAGTTGTGGTAAAAACTACTCCCTGTTTTATGCATTCAAACACTTGCTCAGTGGTATGGAACAGTACTTTGTTTACAACTGGTGTAATTAGATACAGACTAAAAGAAGTGCTAATAAACACTTCATATCTCAAATTTTCACTACATCTTATACTGTACATGTGGCAGCCATATTGGAAACTGAACTTTGGTTATGTTGAAAGACTTCCAGCTTTCCAAGTGCAAATTCTGACTTCATGGTACATATTCCTCGTATTTCAATGTGAAAACTTGGAAATCCCGACTAGTACATTGCAAATAATACACACTGTTACAGGCGGACTCTTAAATCAAAAAACAGCAACATATGAATAAATTAATGTATTTTACCCCACATTTTTTCTTTATCAGTTTTCTTCATATTTCTCTGCAACTAACCATTTCAGTCTTTAATTTTAATATGCTGAGAACCTAGATGCAGTACATAACTTTGTTGGTGTGTTCACTGTGTATACATCCAGATTAGTTGCTCCTGGAGCCTGAGGTTAACAGATTGTGTGTGTGTGTGTGTGTGTGTATAACTGCCTCCTCTGTGTGTGTATGGGAGTGTGTGTATGTGTGTTACCTTGTCCTGACTGGCGGTGGGTATACCTAACCTCTCAACCATTACTTGCATTTGCTCATTCCATTCGATTGTAAGAAACTAAGATCATTGAAATCTGTATTTATTATAGTTTGCATTGCATTTATTGTATTAACGGTTTAGTGCTGTGCTGTCAAGTACTGCAAGTTATTTTTTTTCTTTTGTTATTTTAGCATGCTGGATAAAGCAATGTCCATTTTTGTCCAAGTGAAAAAATCACATCTCAAGCTAAATTGTTTTACTCTTTTGTCCCTTCACAAAGAGTCAAATCTAAGCAACCTTCATCCTAAAAGTCAAGGAAACAACATCACATAGAGGAGAAAGACTAATCCAATAACCTCAGTCAAACTTTTCCAACCATCAGAATGCTGGAAGGTTTGATGCACTGCCTTATCAGCTACTCAGCAGGGAATCATCATTGTCCGATAAAAACAGATGGCTGAGCCAGAGTGGAGAAGTCATGAACTGTATGCAGGAGGCTTATTTTAACATTAGATTTGTACATACATCAGCAAGCAGTTTAGTATGTTAGTATCCGCTTTTGGTTGTGGCTTGATTAGGGATTGTAAGATTTCGAAGGAGTATGTGCATGTATCCCAGAGTTTATGGCTGTCTTAACAAATAGCAACTTGGGAGGACTATTAAAGCCTTGACCTATATGTGAGTGTGTTTTGTTCTGCTTCTGTGTATTGGTAAATGGATCCCTCCCTGACGAGCTTCCTTTCTTGTGATTTGTGTGATGCTTGATCCTCTTCTGATAACAAACTGCGCCCTCTCAAAAAGCCGAGCCCGCAGCTGCTACGCCTCTCACCCTGTCCTCCATCCTTCCACCTTTTTTACCCCTGCAGCACTCACCAGCGTTTATAGAGGCAATCAATAACCTTGCACTCGTCTCCATGTTTAACTTGGTTTTAGAGGCTAGTGGAGCAGCAGCTGGCAGCATCCCACTCCACAAAAGCGGAGTTCATCCTCAGGTCATTAAAGATCCTTAGAGACCTAAAAATCCCTTAGAAGAACATTTTCAATATTTTGTTTTGTGCCTTAGATTAATATGGATCACTTTATACACCCTACCTAAGGATAACATGTAGTCATTGTTTTTAAGAAGAAAAATAAAAACCAGGAACTCTTTGATTTAAAATTAAATTATATTTAGAGCTGGCAGGATTTCAACTCTGTCTGGAACAGGTCTCATTCACAAAAATATGTGTAATACTAGTTCTTTTTGAAATACGATTGGTCACTCTAAGCTGCAAATGCATGCTCTACATGAACATTTTCTCCAACCGTCATTGCCTGCATTAGCCACAGAAAGGGCATAGATGGCAAAATGACCAAAATGTCCATTCAATGTCACAGAGAAAATTAGTATTCATGGTCTTTCTTTGCTTTATTTGCAAACCGTGACGGGAAAGATAATTTTGCTGCCTAGAAAAAGCAGACTACATCTCTACTAGTAGAAAGTACAAGGCGAAGCTAACTGCTAGCAACTCCATAGCATGGCAGAACACAGTCAGGCTTTTATTATTTGTGGGCATAGATATCTTGGTTGCATTTTTTTTACCCAAGAAAGAGGAGCTGAGGAAGAAAACGTTGGAATTTAGGTGTGGCAAAATAGCCGTTTTGCTGTTAACCAATCAGAGGTGGGACGATTTCATATTGTGAATAATAATGAGTCATGCCTATTTTATGCTTCTCCGACTGCAAATTTGCACTCAGACGCAGACATATTGACAGAGACGTTTTCTGTTTATAGTATTCCACTCTTCCACTCCATTCTCTATTGTTTTTTCAGCGTTACTAGACCAGTTCAGCAGGGGGTGCTAAGTTTTCATGCCGTCTCTGCCTACTATCACAGCGCCGCTTCTGTTTTTTTTCTAGGCTTGTGAACGCATTTCTACCTCAAGCAGCAATGAACGACAGAAAGTAAGTTTTGATTAAGCTGTAAAGATTTTTACTAGAAGTGCGGATTATAGAATGCTCTAGAAACACATGGAAACAAAAAACAGCAACCTTTTTTTGTTGTTTTCCTACACTTCCTTGTGTTCAAAATCACCAAAGGAACAGGTTAGATAAATTATCCTTTCAATATAAAGCATATAGTGGCCAAACGCTGCATTAACTACTGATTACAGCGACTATGGAGCCCCGTTATGGTGATGTGATCTCTGGCTGTTACTGAAACTGACCAATCAGATGCATACACTCTCCGTCAATGGAAACGTATAGTTAAAATTTGGGCCTCTACTCCGTGCGTCCTTGCGTAGGTGACGGAGAACCCTTGCGTTGACGGATGATGGCGTTGCGTCAATCCATCCCCTTCAAAATGCAGAAGCATAAACTAGGCTTTAGACTCCTAATCTTGACGTGTCCCCACATCCATCCGCCATTAAACTGTAGCTTCCTGAAACAGGATGGCCAGAGCATTTATTCCACATAAAATGACTCACAAGGCATTCATTCATACTGGAGACCGTATATATATGTGTGTAAATGGGACCTTTAAAGAATATTATAGATCAGGCCTTGGGAAAAAAATGTTTTTTTTCTACCCTATTATCAAAAAGTCCATCTAATCCATCCATCCATCCATGTAGAGCTGCTTTGTCTTTGGGCAAAAGTTGGGTTCACCAACCTTTTTAATACTAAGAGCTACTAAGAGGGTGCTGAGTAATATGAAGGGCTACCTGTACATAACACAATTGTATGGTTTATCTTTAGTTATATGATAATAATGATAATAATTATATGCTGATATGCTATGTCTGATCACATATTAATTGTCCACAGATACTGAAAATTATTTTGTACACGAAACATATATATTTCAGCATGTAATACTTTGTTTCTATTAATCTCTAAGGTGAATTTAAATTATTTGCTATTTTTAGAACATGTCCAGAGGGGTACTTTCTGCCGATGGGGACCGCATTGGTGACCCCTGCCCTAGACAGTGCAACATAGAGACACACCTAAGGACAATTTCAAGGGACCAATGTTTTTGGTAATGCCTTTTAGACTTTTGGAGGAAGCCAGAGCACTTAATGGGAATGCACGGATAGCAAAACCAGTAAAATACTATTCAGCTCAGAGTAGAAAATGTCACTATTTACTGTTATACCAAATTATGCTGGCTGTTGCTAACTTGCAAATTAAAAGTGCTATAACATAACCACTTTAATTATTATTAATTAACTATTAATTACTATTCAGATTAAGCCATCCATCCATCATCCTTCCAAAGTAAAAAGATATGAACGGTGGTAAATGGACTGAACTTCTATATTTCTATGCTAGTCATGCTGACCACTGAAAGCACTTTACATGGGAGCCACTTTCATCTATTTGCACTTACAAACATGCACACATTTATACATCGACACGCAGTTCGGTAGGTAACTTGGGGTTAAGTGCCTTGCCCTGGGGCAAGTCGATATGACAAGCGGTAGCTTGAATCGATTCCTAATTCCAGCTAAGGAAGACTAGCTCCTAAAATACCCTGTAAAAGTACTCCATCACTTATTAAGAGACATTGTTCATTTGAATTATGCATTACAGATGCCATTCTTTACTTTATATCCAGAAAATGTAATGGACTTTGACAATACTGCTGTTTAATCCCTGGGGAGGGAGGGGTGGTGGCGGGGGGTGCATGATCTGTTTGCTTATATAAAACTCTAAGGCCGAAATCACGCCAGCATCAAAGTGCCAAAAAAAACCACAATTATTTTTTTGGCCAAAGGCCACTGTGGCTTGTTCCAAAACAAATCAGCCTCCAGAAATGTCCACGTAGAAATGTCCAAATATCTATTTCTTTTGACGACTGAACAGAACTGAACTTGCATATGAATTAATCTATTTAATGTATCAAAAAATAATTTATTAACACGAATTGGCTCCAGGTTTTTCACATTTTACAACTTAACATACACAACTTTCATGTTTTTATTGGGATTTTATGGGATTTACCATTACTAAGTAGCAAGTAATTTCAAACTGAAAGAAAAAGGATGCATGTTTTTTTGTTTCTTTGTTTTTTACTTTTACACATAGAAATCAGAAGCATGAGGTTTGCACCTGTGTTTAGACTTTTAACAATTGGCATAAAAGTTACTTATAAATACATTGAATCTACTGTAACTGAGTGTTAATCCAGCTTTTCTGCAAACGTCTCAGAGGTTTGATAGAGAACAACAATGAAAAAAAAAAAACAGCACCACAAAGATCATGGGGCACATAAGTCAGGTCAGAGATACAGTTCTTTAGAAAGTTATGGCAGGGTTAGATTGTGAAACAACATTCAATCCTTTGCACATCTCAAAGTTAACCACAAATGTACCTACCAAAAAATGAATGGACACCTAAACTGACTGGCATGGTAAGGAGAGCCACAGCATAATTAGAGGGGACATAGAGGTCGACTATCCACCAGGGCAATGACAATGCTAAACCTGTAGATAGAGCTACAGTGGAATTGTTTAGCTCAAAACATTTTAATTAGTTAGAATTTAGCTATAAACAAGACATTCAAGACATTCAATACAATTCAATACAAACTGACATTCATTGATATTCTCTCCATCCTATGACTAAGCAAGTGATTTTGCCAGGAGGAAGGAATGGAACAATTTCAGTAACTATGCTAATCTTGCAGAGACACACCTATAAACTTCCTGACTCTTGCTATCAAATGGTCCTACTCATACTTTTTTAAGAGTTAAAGAAAACAGAACGAAAATTAGAACCAAAACGTTCTACAACCTTTTCTTTTTCTGAAGGACACTTCAGATTCTTGCAATCTTACCATGGTGTTCTGTCAAAATTTGTTGAGCTATTGGACCCAAGTGCGGACAGTACAGTGTCAGTCTTATTTTGTTTGAGAGTTTATTGAAAAAGGACTTGGGCCCGAGACCGCAGCTGGCCCTGCTTTTGATCCGGCAGAAAACAAAGTTACAGCTTCAAAATCAACAGACTTGCTGTGTTGTGACCAAAGTAAGAAAAAATACTTTCTCACTCTCTTGTGACACAGAGAATCCTATGAGTTTTTAGAATGATTAATAACTGACTCTTCCTAAATGTTCAGCGCTGCTGAGTACGGGTGTATCCAGCAGGTTAATAAAGAAGGACTAAAAGGGCCCAGGCTGGGTCTGGGACTGTAGCACCAAAATAAATGTAGAGACGTTCTTCTAGTGGGGTCCCAATCTAAACCTGTTACGTTTTAGAGTTTTCATCTGTTAAAATGATACTTAAAGCCATTTTTTTCCTATGGTTCATTTGACAATGTAGCCACTAACTATGCTTTTTTTCAAACAATTTATGTGATTGGTGTAAATAAAAGAAAATCTGTACTTTTTACAAAAGTTTTTTCACAAAAAGGTGGAAGGACGTTAATTTGTTAACTTGCGTTATTTCTATGGACTTTTATTTTGTAAAATAATTACATACTGTTGAAGTCATGTATTTCTTCTTTTTACCCCAGCCCTTATGAATGTTTCCCTAATTTTGAGATCTCAAGGTTGGCAAGTGTGGCCGTCTCCTAAACACATACATTGTATTTTTTTCTGTTAATGTTTAGGATTTCTTCAGCTTCAGGTTAGTTTTTTTTACTTTGGTTTGTAGTACTTACTTATCAATCAGTAGAGTTTGGGTAAACGTGGGTTTTGTTTTTCAGATCTGGTGATTGGTAGAATACGACTCTGTCTGGGTTGTTTTTTTGTCAGCTGGTTCTTACCTGTTTTTTACTTCACGAACTGAGTGACACTTTCTTGCTGTATTTTATTAAATAAATAAAGGTAGTTGTGGTATAAAACTATATAACAAGTCAAATGAAAATTCGTAGTTGTGGTATAAAACTATATAACAAGTCAAAGGAAAATTCTTGTTCGTTGCATTTTACTTCATAACTGAAAACCACAAGTGTTGTATTCATTGCAGCAAAACTTGTTCTGTATATTGTTTGTTATCAAATCCATTGATATCTGAAGCTCAATGCTGATGTTATATAGTTTTCTGATCAGCAATATATATAACAATTTCTGATCAACCCATATAAATTGCATGCTTAAAAAACACATGCAAGAGTATCTTTTTCAAGATAACCACACCCACTTCCGAGTTATGTCCCGCCCAGTCCGAGTACAGATACAGATAATTCATTTGGTTAACAAATACAGATATGGATACAGACAATGCTGGACTCACTCATCCCTAGTCTAAACACATGTCGCACAAGTGATTTTTTCATATACCAACTACCATAAAATGAAGCATAAATTGATCCAATATTTTAGCATCCCTGTACAGAATCCAAGGTTTTAAGATCGATTTTAAGTTTCTTTTGTTGTTTTTTAAATTGTCTTAAAGGTCTTGTGCCTTATCTTTATCTTGTTATCTTTTAGAACAGCTCTTATCATATGACATGGTCATGGTCTCTGCGCTCATCTGGCAGTCGCCTCCTTGTCAGTTTACCACAATGTCTTATCATATTTATCCCGTTATTTTTCCATTTTAACCCATTGCATTAATCTTCCTTCTACTGTCTTCTCTGTGTGAACCCTCTGCCTCAGGAGCAATGGTTGGCTGTGACTGCAAGGGTGCTCTCCAAGTAGAGCTTGGGTGGAGGTGGGGGTCTCATCCTTGCCTCCTTTGGGCCATGGGTCATTCAGTATGTTTACATGCAGCAAGAGAAATTCAAATTTTTGCCTTAGTCCACTGAAATAATGCATGTATACACCTTAGTCCAGCTGGAGTCCAACCGAACTGGAGATTCAGAAGCTCGGCTTCTCTTGCTGGATAATGCAATTGAGAATCGGACTACTCTGCAACAAGCCTCCCAACCCCACCCACACTTGTGCACCACCTTGGGAAGAGGTGATGCTACAGTATTGTGCATGTCCTGCTTTGACTCCGTCTGCTTCACTCCCGCCAGCCTCTGTTTACTGCCTGAATACAGCTGGAAGCTAACCACTATAAGGCTAACATTTATGGGTGTATGTCACCATCTATCGTCGGGAAGTGGAACATACTTAATTTAATAATTAGATTTTCTGATTGACATGTGTTGTATTTTACTTTTTTGGGGCTATTTTTATATACAGTTAAGCATTCAGAGGTAAAAGTCTGTTTTATATGATTCATGGTTGTAAAACACATTCTTACCAGTATTTTAATTGGGGTAAGCTTTTAAGCAATAAAACTCTTGGGTAATTTACTGCATGCTGTAAAACCAGGATGTCTGTAGATTAGGATGTGTAGATTAGGAAGCCAGATGTAGGGAGGACGGGACCATAAAACCATAAAACTCAGAATGAACTTTTGACTTGGACCCAGGAGGAGGACACTTCCATCTTATGAATGCATAATTCTGGACGGACCAGTGGTTGTCAAGACACTTTTTAAAAACGTTCTGATTGGAGCAGATTCCGAGGGAGAAGAGACGCCCAGATTCTGGGAAGTTTTGGATGTCTATAAAGTTATGGCATGAAAAACCATTCGTCGTCAGATGTCTTTATCTGGCCCAGAGAAAATGGGCATGTTTCTCTGTAAAACTGCATGTCTGTTAATCTGTTTAAAATAAAACTGAGAACTGGAAATTGGCTCCATTTTGTCTCTGCTTGAACATGCACTGAATTATTTTTTACAAAAATTTAATTCTACACATGTAAAACAGGACTCGGCTCTCAGTAAAGCACAAGACCTTAGTCCTTATTACTCAAAAAAGCTTGATTTAGATCTGCATGCAAACTTACTGAGTGCCTCAGCTGCTGCTGTTGATGTACTGCTGCCATTGCAGATGGCTCCCTTCCTGGCATTTCCTTTCCTGGCCCATCTATACTCAGCCCAATGTCCTTTTATGTGTTGTTCCTAAGGGTGTGTGTGCATGGGAGTTGGGTTGTTGGGGAGGGTATAACTGTGATCATTTTTTTTAAATCTGTGGGGGAGGGATAGTAATATAATTTATGTTGGTTAATTTTGATCTGTGAAGCACTTTGAGTTACAATTCCTGTATGAAAAATGTTTTATATATAACGATTTAATTGATTGATTCATTTATTGATGGATTGAAATGAGGGTGCATTGTCAACATTCAGACATAAATTGAAATGATGTGGCATGTTTATTAGAAGCTATCAAACACTTGCTAAAATGTATTGCTGCCAAAGCTATAAATATGCGTTAGATTTGGGGCTGGTTACTTATTCACATAATACGAGGTGGTTTGGGTAGGCTATCTCCTCTACAGTACCCTTTGACAACCTGTATTTTTGGATTGACCCAGGTTGCCTTTGTCTGATGTTAAATCTAAAACTTAAGTTTACTGATTGCAGAACTTTATAAATACTCTCATATTTCAAAAGTATTTAAAAGTCTAAGCCTAGTTAAACACCACACATTTTGCTCTAACAGCTTTGAAACATGAGTAAACTAACCTTTCTCCTCTTGTCATTAGTTGTTTTCCCTTAATTTTCTTATCTACCCTTTCATTGCATCTTTTTTTAAGGGATAACCAAATTTAGCTTTGATGTTGAGGTAAAAGCCTGGAGCTTGCCAGCAGTCAGCACAATTAGCCACGTTACGCTGTGATCAAACCGTGCTGCAGGTGCAGACTGAACTGTTTGCAATTTCATGAAAGGGAGAGGTAAAAGCAAAAGGCTCTGACCAACAAACTGCTTCTTTATTTTTTTCACTTACGTTCTTTTTTAATCAGTGTAAGGGCTTTTAATTTGTAGAAATGCAGCTGAATGATTGCCATCAGTTTTAAGAAATTCATCAAGCTCTTAAAAATATCCCAAGGAGTCATCAATACAAACAGCTTCTCTTTGGCTTTGTTGATTTTCCCAGACTGTTACTTACCTGTCTAACCCTCATGATGACAACCAAGCCAAATGTTGGTGCAATGTGACACATATTGAACACCTAGAGCCATGAAATCATCACCAGCTTCTTGTAATCTTCAGAACACCAGTGGTAGTGTAGGCGGCTAATTACTTTTTTCTCCCTCTTCAGGCTCATTTGATTTCATGTCTTTTAGTGTGTTCTGAAAGCAGCTGAAATAAAATGTGTTGTCACATTCACATCAAAAAATGTTATTATTCTGCACACACAGACACAAGGTTGGCATTTTCTAATTAAACGTTTCCTTAAGCTGTGTACATCTCCCTGGGAAGTCTGAAAGACGCAGACGCCCTCACTGCCAAGATGAAAGAACTCATTATTTTTGCTTGCCCGCTATCGTCTCCGTGTTTCTCTCCCTTTTTATCCAGATAACAGGACCATTTCATTTAATCAATGCTGGCTGCTCGAGTACAGCCGAGCAGCAGCGGTCAAGAATATGTACCTCAACAAGTAAGCATAAAATTCAATTCTGGCCCCCCTTAAACAAACCCACCCCAGCTCTTCATCGCCACCATCCCAAAACAAACAAGAACAGAGAGCAGCAGGGCATTCATCACTGCTGTTTCTGCCGTGACAAGTTGCTCTGTTTTAGTATTACACTCATAAGCTCTGAACCGGATAAGGGCAGAGGGAGAAGTTGAAAAATGGAAACACAATGGATTTAGCTTGCTACCAGGGGAGGAATGGAATTCTTTTACAGCTAGAAATTATAACAGAGCACAGAATTTGCAAAGTGTTTGAGATTATATTTTAATCCCAAATTTTCAATTTAGTGACTCTCTTTGAGTGGAACCCAAAAACAACATAGATATGCAAATTAGTCAAGAAATTAGAAAGAGAGGAAGGGTTATGGTCTCTTCTTAGTGTAGATTTTAACAAGTAGCAAAATATTTGTAAAAATAGTAAAGTATCCATGCTTTATGTATTGTTTTTACATGTTAACACCAGAAACTTCACAACATTTTTTTGCTTATTGTGACAGACCAATACAGATTGGGGATTAAGGGTGATTAGGAAATAATTTTATGGTTTGCAAAATCTTTCCAAAATAAAAATGTGGATTTTTCAAGTGAGGTTATAAATCCCTTACCTTGTTTGATGGAGCTGTAAATACAACCCTGGATTAATGGAAATAAATGATCAGGTGTATACTGTAGTAATCTGCTTTAAACCTAGTTTATACTTTCTCCACCAGCGCAGGTGTGGAGATTAGCTATTTCCTTTTAGCCATGAAATACAGCAAACACAATTAAAATTAACATGGCTAACATAAAAAAACAAGCTTTTTATTACTCAGCAGATCTTTGGATAAAATTTAGAAAGAATACAGGTTAAAAAAACGGTATTCCTGGATTCTGGATTGAAAGTCTTTAATGACATTTACTTTTTGATGAGTGTGGTGCTGCAATAGCTACACTTAAATCCGTAGCACTTCAGACTATCGGGTGCCTATCTCCAGCTGTCAACAGCCGAGAGGCAGGTTATACCCTGGACAGGTTAGGGTTAGGGTAACCTAACCCTTAATGTCTCAGATTTTTCTTTTTTGAGAAAGATGTAAATATGACCTATAAGAGGTTAATTTTATAATACAGAAAATACTTTATTTGAACAATTATTTAATTTAAGAGTCGTTAACATTGTTTGTTCTGTTGACTTCTGAAAGCCCATCTGAAGTTTGCTGTTTACCTATTCTACCCCCTCCCAAATCAAGATCCTGCCACATGCAAAACGCCGAGATTAGGCAACCAACCAAAGCCGGACAAACCCACCAATGAATTGACCAAGCAAATTAACCCACAGAACAGGAAGCGCAAAACACCAGATCTGCACGCCGCCGAGCCACCGAATGGCACCACCCAGCATTTCAAACCTGGCACCCCCAAGAGAGGTGCCCTGACCAACACAAGGAAGACATCGGCCCGACAAATTGGCCGCCTGACACACCGGCCCACCCAGGCCCAGCCAGGCACGAACCAGGGCCAAACTGGACTGCCCCCAGGCCCTCAGCCCCAGATATCGAGAGCCACCAATGCATCAGCGGGCATCAGTCACTGGCACGGAGTGACAGAGGGGAAATAGCCACCCATTAAATGTAGGGCCGGAGAGGCAAGAGGGGAGCTAAGTACCCAACCTGAATGGTAAGCATAGACATACGGACACAGTTATACATACCCTCCCTCTTATGCACATACATTTTCACCTTCACACCAAGACACCCAAGAAGGGATGCTGTACACTCACTCATACGGCCCATACACACTCTAAACTCCCAGGTCTAGGTACCGATGCTTTAGAAGAGCAACCTTCCCCTACACATTGTAGACAAGCCTCTTACCCTCTAGGATGGAGACAAGCATCCCACCACAGCCCCGGCAGTGGCAAAGCAGCACACTAGTCTAGGCTCTACATCCGGACGCCTTGATGGTCAGCAGCGAACAGGGGCATGGAAGGACCTCTAGCTGCCCTCCTCTTGCTCAAATGTGGTGTTGATGCATGCTGTTATAATGTGCATTTAAAACTGAGGGGTGGGACATGATGAGGCTGCCAGACACCCGCCATCCCGACCCTCACTATTTATGTGCAGTTAAGCAGTGGGAACCAGCACCAGAGGTGAGGCCCATTGAAAGACTCCTTCTGTTGAGCTGAAAGGTGTGCCCACCACAAGGTCCCTACATATATGTGTCTCATGAAAAAAATATATGTGAGAGTGTCTAAGTAGTACAGTAAAATTGAGACCCAGGCTGACACGGGATACCGAATATGGAAACCCCTCCCCGCACACTAGTGACCTGCCCATGCCCCAAGTCCCTACATGAGTGGTACAATTATGGGGCAGCCGGACAGAGGCATCAGGGGAAGGGAAGGAATGACTGGGGGACAGAGAGCCACTTCCCACACTGACTCCAATAGGCACCCCCGGTCAAAAAGGTCCACCTGGGGAGGGAGACCTTGGCATGTCTAACTCAGAACCCAGGGCTACAGCATCACCAAGCCCTATGGAGCCCGAGGCCATCCCCCAGTCCCATCCCAGAGGGAGACCTAAACCCAACCTGACATTAAGAATACTATCAAAATACAAGACACTAGACATCCAGGTTTAGGAACGCCGCCCACCCACCGCAGTCACCAGTCGACATCCCAACGTAATGTACAAACATGACAAGGCACCATCCAGGAGCCAGTGACGAGAATCAACCCAGAAAGAAAAAGGTGCCGGCATATGCCGGCCATCAGCCGCCCACAACCCCTACCGGCTGGCACTGGCAAAAGAGGCCCCCACACCGGCCAAGGCCCAGTATGGAACGGCATCCCCAATCCAACCCCAGACCCACTCAGGAGGAGCACAGCCACCAAGCCAGTAACCTATGTCTGCCATTGTAACCCCCCCTAAGACACCTCATGCAGCCGTCAGGAGTTACCCCCCACAGACACCAAAGTCGCACCTTGGCTGGGGGCCATGGCTCTTAGCACCCCATCCGACAAGTAGTCCCACCCCAAAGGACCCTCCATAGAGGCCCCCAACCTCAAAACCCCTGACATCAACAATGTCTCAAAATGGGAGCGCTGCTCTGGCAACTGCAAGCCCTTTAGTGACGCACTGTAAACTGAATTGCCCAGGTGGATAAATAAAATGATCTGAATCTGGATCTGAAACCACAAAACCCAGGGCACCCCACCCCTATTTGGTGATGGAGCTGATCAAGGGTGCCAAGAGAGATTGATCAGATGTGGAGGCCATCTCAAGACCAATGTGGCCCAGCAAGAGATCTCCGTACTTATTAATCGTTTGACAGCCCTACTAAAAATAAAATAAGTGTTTTTGGACGAAGTTTGTATGTTTTCCATTTCTTAAGCACCGTTTTGAGAACCATTTAGCACCTGCACCATTTCAAAAATGCTGGTTAGGCACCCTGCCTCTCACCTGTTAAATGCTGGAGATGGGCACCACACAGTTTTTTTTTATTTTGTTCCCTGACTACACCGATAAAGAACTGAAACGTGAAATTTAGACAAAGGTAGGTACTGTACTGGGATTTTTGTTCTATCATTACACCCCATTGGAAGGACGGATCTTTTTTTTCCACTGCAAAACTGCAGTACTTTGCGTGGGTCTCCCAGAAAAAATCCTAATAACATGTCAAAGTATGGGGTTATAAGTGGTCCAAATGTGAAAATGAAAAGGATAAATTAAAACTCCTACAAAGGCCTGTTCAGTTGGCCATAAAAAACACACAGAAACGTTTCACAAGAATTGAATGTTCCTCAGCATGTAAAGAATGTCGTGTTACATTATTCGAAACCAGTGTGAAGGACACAGTTTGAATTTTCATCAGATATCCAACTAAACGGCAGGCAATCATCAGTCCAAAGCCTTTTTCATTAGGCTGCATATATCTGTGCTGCAAACTGTGCAGCTTCTCTTGTTCACAGGATAAAAGTTTCACAGAGACAAAGCCTCAATAGTTGTCGCACATAGAATTCTTGATCAGTCACATTTAAATGCCAGAACCCCCAGCTGGAGCAGCAGGATATGAAAGTTTGCCTCGGAAGAAATCACAGGTATTGGTTATGGTCAAACATGGTCAAAGATAGTGTAAGTCTTTAATCTCAGCTTTTTGAAAAAAAGATTTAATGTCTTTTTTAAGCAGATAGACATAGGGTTGCCAACCATCCCTTAGAATACGAAATAATCCCTTATTTGACAATTAAATGTGGCATCCCGTTTTGAACTAATAAGGGGCGTTATCAGGGCTGCAGCGATTCGTAGAGTAACTCGATTTACTCGATTCCAAAAATTACCCGATGCAAAAACTCTGCCTCAAAGCCTCGTTAAATTCTTATGATCCGCAATATACGTGCACAGATATGATTGTTCCACACGGACCGTTGTTTTGGACAAACCTGTGCAAAGCACAACAGTAGCGCGTGATACAGTTTGAATTTAGGTGGCACGAATGCAGAGAATAAAGATACCCATAAGAGATGTCCACATAAGATGTGGACATCTTTATGTCCACACGTAGCCGGGTATCTCACAAACCGGAGATATTTTTCTATGGTTTGGCCTGTCATCCACACATAAATGCAAAAAATGCTCCAACATTTAAAACCAACAGACTGAATGCTGCATTGTGACCAAAGTAAGAAAAAAACAAAAAACAAACAAACAAAAAAACTTTCTCACTCTCTCCTGACACAGAGACTCCTGTGTGTTTTAGAATGATTGAGTGACCATTAGCAGCGGCACATCCAGGAGATGAATAAAGAAGGGTTAAAAGGGCCCAGGGTGGGTTTGGGACTGTAGCACCAAAATAAGAGATGTTTGTCTAATGGGGACCCAATCTGAGCTGGTCACATTTTAGAGTTTTCAACAGTTAAGAGACATTTAAAGTTTTTTGTTTTGCAAAGGTTTATGTGACAATGTCGTTTCAAACTCTGATTGCTTTTCAAACAATTTAAGTGATTGGCAAAAAAAATAAATAAAAAAAAAATCACTAAAACATTGCAATTTTTCACAAAAAAGTGGACGGACTGTTTAGTTTATTAACTTATATTATTGCAGTTGACTGTTATTTTGCTGCCGGAGTTGAAGTTCTCTGATTATTTAAGAGTTAAAGGGCAAATGCGTGATCATTTTACAGCCATAACATTTTCGTTATGCATTATTTGTTTTGGTTGTTTGAAAACGTAAAAAGTATCAGATTATTCGATTAATTGAATCGATAAAGTGCTAGATTAATCGATTACAAAAAGATTTGATAGTTGCAGCCCTAGCTTCAATAACCTAATTATAACTGCTTAGCCTATATAAAAATCAAATACAAATCATCCAACTGCAGTCAGCAAAACTGTTCTAGAGGCGGATCTAAAGGGTCTGCAAATTGTTTATGTTTGCGGCTCATCAGTGTTGTGCACTCAGGATTGATCCTGTAGATACACACAAGACCAGGGGTGATTAGCCATTTTTGGGGGTGCTGTAGAACCCCCAAACTGAGTCAAAGCAGAAGTTTATTACAAAATGATACAAAAAGAAAAGCTCAGTTTTTCTATATCAACAATAACTACAAAATAAATGTTATGCAAGAGAAAAACTATATACATACTTTAGAGATGAGTATTTCTTCACATCTACAGTAAATTAAACCAAACTAAAAATGTTTTGGTTAAGGTGTGTCTGTCACCTTGGAATACACATGGACACCTTTGGTCTTATACCTACAGAGCCTCTTGCAAAAAAACGCTGTATTGATGTTTATTATTTTCTATTAGTACATCACCAATAATAAAAAAAAAAAAAACACATCTTGTTATGAAATACTTTTTGTAAAAATTATCTTTTTTCAAAAAAGTTGAACATTGATTTTTTATTTTGTTTCAGAAATAATAGCTTGTATTGGTAAAAAAAAATAGCTTTGATTCAGAAAAAAACGAGCTTTCAATTCATTTATTTTCTTGTTAATTTAGAAACACAAAGCTTTATATTCATATTTTTGTTTTGTTAATTCAGAAAAAAACACTTTGCATTCTTTCCAGCATTTTGTTTTGGTTTAGGCATCAGAAGTCCAACAAGCTGCAGCAGATGAAATAAATGAATGTGTTAATTTTTCCAAAAGTTTTTTAATGTTTTCATATGTACTTTTTGGCTTACATAGCCTGCTTCTGAGGAAAAAACAACGGATGGGCGGAGCTTCCTCTGTTGCCGTACATTCCGAACTACAGTGGATCGTAACGAGAGAGTGGCTTGGCTTTATTAGATAAATAAAGCTAGACAACGTTGATATCGGGTGCATCAGCGCCCATTATTCAGATGCGCTCTGAGTTTGGGGAGTTTAACCATTTGCTCCAGGAGCTGCTTATGGATGAGGTTCGCTTTCAGAGCTGCTTCCGTCTGTCCCGCGTCTAATTTTGCGGCCGCATCGGAGCTTAAAGCTTGGTTTTTGCTTGACGCATGTACATTCCGCGCCGGAATGAATGGGTATCCGCGGTGGCCGCGTGGAGAGGCGTGGTTGCTGAAATTACGTAAATAACGGCGTGGAGACGTGCGGACCATGCAGATGTGTCAAGCATAAACCAAGCTTAAATCTCCTACCAGGACGCCAACTACAGGTTCTCTGTTCCTCTTTAGGAGCGCCTGTCCATCTGACTTCGGTAAGTGTTATATCTGATTTTTTAAATCTGCGTTTGTTGAAAATGTTTTCACTGGCTTCATTCAAGATACGTGTATAGTGGCATAACTACAGTCAGACGCTCTGATTGGTTGCCGCACTGCCTTGGGTCCGTCAAAAGCTCAGCTTGCTGAACTTCTGTGACGCATGCGTTGGTATGTTGCTGTATGAAACGCAAGCGTCGTTGACGGAGCCAACGTAGTCAACGCAAGGCAGAGCCCTTGACAGACCTCTGACGTACTCCACCATAGACTTTATATGTAATCTAACCTAAATATCTGATCCTAGAATTACCCCTGCACGTCACAATGGCACTTCCCATGCAGAGCCTTTAAAACTATCTCACAAACACTTAGAAATATAGATCAAAGGGAAGAGGCCCATTCCTTGGCTTGACACAGTCAGTAAAGACGAATACAAGGCAAATTTTAAACTATGTCGGTGACTGTTCTCAGTCACACATGGAGAACACTTGCTGCACAGCACGGCAGGCACACAAGAAAACACACAAACAAAGTATTTCAAGCTTAACATATGACCGTTTTGGATGACCCTCTCATTAAAAGCACGCCACCTCACCTCGACCCATGGTGAACAACACCCTGTAGCCTAAGTATCCCTTATTTTAATTTATAAAGGTCTACAACCCTAGATAGACACCAGCAAAAGTGTGAGCTTTTTTTTATATCTGTTTATCGTTTTAAAACATATGCTAACTTAATCCCAAAAATTTTGAAATTGATTCTTAAAGTAAGTCTTGCTTCTTAAACTAAGTCTGGCTTCTGAGATTAGTTTGCTTCTTAATAATACCAATACCCATTCAGCAGTATTTATACCTCCAGTCTTGATCAGCTGTATCCGTACAACGAGAGTGCTCAGGGCAGTCCAAATCTGCCCCAAACACCTTAATTTTACTATCTTTATATTCTTCTTGGACTGCTTCTTGATTGTCTTCCAGGCCGAGTCTTTTTAGAGTATTTCTATCAAATCAGAGACAAAAAAAAGGCGGGACTAGCCCTTTCTTACTGATAATTAAGATACTTGCTTCGAGGCTGATTTGGGGGCTTAGCAATATGGTTACAAATTTGCCACGGCACTCACACATTCATCACCATTTTAAATAACTTCCCCATTAAGCGGAAATCTGCATGTCTTTTAAGTTAGAATTTGCGAGATGCTTTACACTGCACTTGTCGGATTTCATGTCTGGTCCCATCTAAACTTCTGAAATTATTCTGGAAGCGTAGCATGTAAAAAAATAGCACTTTATACTTACAAATGTGCATACTTGTATGCACTTATACAGTAGCCAACTCTGGGAAAAGCTAGAGTTTAACCTACCACTCTCCAATTGCAAGCCAACTGCTCCGCTTACTGAGCCACAGACACCTACATGTGGATCTTTTTGGCATATTTTTTTCTTTTTTTTTTTCTACTGTTATTGCGATTTTTAACCCAGTTTTCTCTCACTATTTTTCTCCCCATAGAAGCTCTACCCAGTCTAGTACCCTGCTCAGCTATAATGCCCCCTGCTGGATGGGGAGCATTGGTCCAGATGATTCTCAAAGTCACAGAGCATCCTCCATGCTGTCTCTTCTCTGTCTTCTCAGACCCCCAGATGGCAGTGGCAAATAACCGCCCGTACTGAGACAGGTTCTGCTGTATGTTTCTTCTTGTTATAGGGGAGTTTTTCCTCTCCACTGTCGCTAAATGCTTGCTCAGTATGAGGGATTGCTGAGGAATAGCTGTGGTTGGAGTCTGTATGATCCGGGCACAACCTCACATCGATGACCCATCACAATCTGTTGGGATTCCTTACATAGAAAACTTACCTGGTTGGAATGTTTGTATAATTGTATTGAAATTACTTTTGTTGTAAAGTGCCTTGAGATGACATTTGTTGTGAACTGGCGCTATATAAATAAAAGTGAATTGAAAAGTACCAATGACTCAAAAGATCGTGTTGAAGCTTACAACTCCAGTGTTTTTTTGAATTAATTATGCAATAGTCCCAAATACGTATATAAAACTTCAATGTTGGTGTTATCTAAACTTAAACTATATTGTCAGGCCAAAAAATTGAAGTTTTTTTGTTTACAGTGACGTTAAGGAAAAGGAGGATAGGTTGCCTGGATTAGAGAAAAATTAAACAGGATTGGTGTTTTGAGGAGTGGGTGTAGTTAGATGTTGTCTTTGTGGCCCCGCATGACTAGTGGACGACATTTCTCAAGAAAACTAATGTTTTGCTGGACATACAATGTTGGATTAAGAATGGTAATGGTAGTTTAGGGAACCAGACAACATCCCCTTGAGATCCACATTGTCTTACCTTGGTGAGGGATGAGATATTTGCTTCTAGAGAGGATACCTTAGTAGTACTGATGTTCATTTCATGTATGTTCCTCTCAGTGAAGCTTTGTTTGGTCCTGGGTGGTTATTAGTTTACCCATGTGTGTTTGTGGCTTAAAAGGAACACTGAATGAATAATGCCCTTCAGAGCAGGCAGGTGTCAAGGGATCTGACTGAGGCGAAACTGCCTGACTGGGGTAATAAGTGTCATCCTTGCTGAAATAATACTTGAGCATAAAAAGGACTGGGATGATTCTGACTCGCCATCATGGTCCGCTGGGCTCCCACTCACCACAGCGTGAAAATATAGGCTGCAGCAGCACAGTGAGGGATGTTATGGCTTTTCACTGTTGTGACTATGTGTGAAGAGGAGGAAGGAATGGAAATGGCCTCACACAGAGCACAGCAGAATCTGGCTGCTGGAGTCACCCCTGGAGAAATTAGCATATAATGTTCTTAAATTATAATTTATAATGTTCTTTCAAAGGCTTGTTGTTAGCACCATGGGTGTCTGTTCTAAGAACAAATGGCCACACAGAGAGCGTTAGAGAGGTATGAAAGACTTTACATGCAGGCAGCCTGGTAATAATGTAGCACAAAATGTTTTGATTGAGATTGTCTTGATTTACCTCTTTGATTGTTTTACATCTTACAACATTAGTGTCTGAATGTGCTCTTATATGCAAATTGAAAGGATTTTAGATTTTTTTGGCTCTTTTTCTAAAAATATGAATCATTATTCAATTATGTTTTTCATATTCTCTGAAAGAGTGAGAGCCTATTTCCAAAATATTTTGACTGAAAGCTTATTTAACCTAGACGTTATGGCCTGATAAGTTGATACACAGGTGCAAATGACCAAAGAAGCTACACATATTACCTTGTGATCTGTTTGCTTGTAATTAGATTAGCTCAATTCAGTTCAATTTAGTTTATTTATGTAGTGACAATTTATAACTTGTGTGGTTTCCTGGCTCCTGACGGAACCCTTTAAGATAATCTAGTGCAACGTTGATTCAGGATACAGCGAAAGGCAGAAGAATTATCAAAGAAGCTCTAAAAATATTAACTCAATAAAACAGAAATACTGAAAGTATTTAGTAATAAAAGTATTAGAGGGATTGTGAATGCTATTCAGGAGTGTTTAAATTCCAACTAAGATACGGAACAATAGGGATTCTGTTAAGACCAACAAACGTTTTAGTAATTGCAAAAAAATGCAAAGCTACAAATACATTCAGATGACATGCAGAAATATCTGGAATGCATTTGCGTGGTTGTAGAAAGTTGCACAAAAAGGAGACACTGCAGGAAAAAATGGGCTGCATGGTCTTGTTGCTAGAAGACAGTTTTTGTTGTGCAGAGAAATGTCTTCAAAATTCTGGGGAAAAAAGTTATATAAAGTGAAAAGCTTTATGGCCACAAACATAAATTTTGCAGGGAGGATCAACAAACTCTTTGATGATTACTATGAATTCACATGATTGTTTTGCTGATTTAACCATGGTTAAATATTTCACAATGGTGATACTATAAACGCCTGTTTGGCTGTATGGATTACATGACTTTATTCTACAATCCTAAAGAACAGCTGCTGGATCACTTCCAACAACAAAGAGGGCTGATGAATCGGACAGAGAAGTAAGTAGCTACATGCTAATGCTAATGTGTGTTAGCCATTTGTCAAACAGCTTATGTGATTTTATAACAGCATCGTGTGTTTAATTACTTGATTTGTAGCATCTCAGAATGTTCAGTAAATGGGTGCAAACAACACCCAAAGTGTTTTTTATATACTGGACTGGAAAGATCTACTTACTGGACTCAGCTGTGGTAGTTTTGGATCCGTCTAAAGTCTGAATGGGCTCCATTTAAAGTCTGCTCAAACAGTCAGAGTGATGCAGTGCTCATGGTGAGGGGAGAGGGGACAGGAGGTGGGCTAACCGAGAAACAAGGCATTTTACTCCTGGTCCAGCAATAAATCCAGGATACAATTTAAATTTCAGGAGAGATTAACACTATATTACACCAACGATAACATTTTATCACATATATTATTATCTCAGACTTTGAAAGCTGTAGAATCGCATGTTATAGGCCCTTTAAACATTGATATGCAAATCGGCAATTTGGGATTAAGTGCCATATCCATAGGTACATTGTCACCTTCTGATTGTTGGCCACCTACTCGACCCACTAAGCACTTTCACCCATCTTTATCCACTAATGTTGTTTAGCAAACCTTAGGTCTTCAGTGAATCCAATTCCACAAATCAGTTTACTACTTAGGTCATAAAAAGGGATGAATCCCTAAGCCATTGGGGACTGCAAACAAAGATCTTGCCTAGGTCACAAAAAAAAAGATAGGGCCAGCTCTGTTTAGGAGTATTTAAATAAAGGGGACCGAAAAGGCCCATGACACTTTTTATCTTACTTGCACACTATGTCTTACCTTTCGGTTATCCATCGATTAAATGAAAATAAATTCATATATAAATTACACAAAAGTTTGTGGTTATACTGCAATAAACTGAAAAGGTTTTAACTGTCAACTTCTGCAACAAACTATTTGACACATTCTGAGGTGAACTTCAGAAATTGGGTATGGTGTAATGTCAGAAAGTGTGGCTTAATTAAGGTCAATCACATGTTTATGTTGCTGCCACAGCAGTAAAGGAAATAAAAAAACAGATTAATAATGAATGAGTCATTAATTTATTGGCTTATCTGAAGTAGGAGAATTTTACAACCAGGGGATCGTCAGGTTCTATCACGTGAGTCTGTGTCGATTTTCCTTCCAGCTCAATTACTATGGCTTCTATTGACTTGCCCATCTCTGACGTTAACTCTGTCATTTTCAACCCGTTTGAGCAGAACGTGGACAGTTGGGGCATCTATGATAGTTTCTTTAATCCTGATATAAATCAACCTAACTTAAATTCATTACAACTGTCTTGTAACTATTATTCTGAAGGGCAAGTAAATTCATTGGATCAAACCATAATTTTTTTTTTTTTAAATCATTTCTCTACTTTTCACTTGAATATTTGTAGTATGCCTAAAAATCATAACGAATTGAGAACGTTTCTGTCAACCTTATGTTTTTCCTTTTTAGTCTTGGCTTTTTCGGAGACTTGGGTGACAGATGATGCATTGAATTTATTCCCTCTACCTAATTATGTATCATTTCATTCCTGTAGAAAAAACAAAAGAGAAGGGGGTGTCTCTTTATATGTTTTGAATTCCTATAATGCTGTTGTTAGAGATTAACTTAGTGCCGAATTATATACCACTAACATATAATCTATATTTATTGAAATTTCATCCTCTCAGCAGATGAAGGGAAAGAGTATTCTGATAGGATGCATCTATAGACCACCAGATTCAGACCACAACACATTTATTGATGCACTTTAATCCACACTTCAGTTAATAACCAAAGAAAGTAAATAATGTTTTTTACTCGGTGACTACAATATTAATTTATTCAAATATGCTCTAACACAAACAGTTGATTTCTTAAATGCACTCTATTCTTTTAATGATTCCCTCTTATTACTAAACCCTCCAGAATCACCTCTTCATCTGCTACTCTTTTTGATAATATATTGTTTAACTCCTACAACTTTGAGGTCACTTCAGGCCTGCTGATGTGTGATGTCTCTGACCACTTTCCCGTCTTCAAGTTTATCAATTTCTGCCATCGTATGTCTAGCTAGCCTAAGAATGGGCCAAATAAATATCGTAAATTCTCTAAAAACAGTATTGCTAATTTTAAGTCTGCCATTGGTAGTATAATATGGGATGAGGTACTTGCGTCACAAGATGTTAACTGTGCATATAGCGTATTTAATAAGGCCTTAGATTTATCATTTCCGTGGTCAAGTACTAAATCTAGAAATTCATACTCTAAGGGGAAGCCGTTGATATCTGATGAACTAAAAAAGCTTTCCCGGAAAAAAAAAAAAAAACTCTAAAAGAGGTCTATTTTTAATCAATTTTCACAAGTTTCTAATAACATTAAGTCAACATGGTACCTCATTAATCACCTACTGAATCGTTCCAAGTCCCCATCTGTCGCCCCTATAGAGATGAACAGTAAGAAAGGGGTTCTTTCCAACCCTGTTGATATATCTAATGGCTTTAATGATTTCTTTATATCGGTTGGTTCTGAACTAGCATCTAGCATTCAGGGCTCTGATTTAGACCCCTGTTCTTTAATCAAAGGTCATTTACATTTTAGTAAAATTTTGTATAAATAACACTCAACTTGAATTGGTCCAGCATACCAAATTTTTAGGAGTCATTATAGATAGTGGTCTTAAATCGTCTGACCATATCAACTTCGTATCTAAGAGGTCTGCTAAAATGCTGGGTATATTGAGGAAGGTTTGTCCTTTAATTCACTCCTCAGCGTACTTAACCTTATATTATAGTTTTCTGTTCCCATTCATTAATTGTTGTAACATTGTCTGGGAAGCTACCTATCCTTCTTACTTGAGGACATTAACAGTGATACAAAAGAAATATCTCAGATTTATTTCTAATTCAAATAGATATGCCCCTTCAGCACCCCTTTATAACAAATACAAAGTCCTCCCTATCAACAAGGTAAATACTTATCAAACACGTCTATTTGCACAACTTTATATATAGAAAACAAAATCTTCCAGACTCCTTTCAAAACTTGTTTATCCCCACCTCACATGTACACTCATACCAAACTAGACACAGAATCAACACTTCACTTTTACCTTACACACGAACTGCAAGACATCAATCTAATATTTCTTTTAGCGGTCCTAAGCTTTGGGGTTAATCAAGTCCATCTCTGCAATAAATGTCCTCTTATTCTGCATTTAAAAAGCACCTGAAAAGAGTCCTAATACCCACCTGATGCCTTATGTATTTCATTCTAATCATTATAAATTTTTCTGATTGTTGGCTGCTGTATTTTATCTGGACTGATCTCTTTTTTTGTTGTTATTGAATTTGTTGTTTTGTAATGTCTTTTTATGATTATTCTTTTCTTTCTCCTTATTTGCGTATGCTTTTGTTTTGTCACGGTTTTTCATATTTTTTTCATGTTTAGCCTGCATGTCACGAGTTAATATGAGCAGGAGTGGAACTCTGTACAAGCCTAGAGTGGCTTCATTCCCTCCTTGCACAGTTTTGTACTTGTACTAAACATGTGCTAAACAAATAAATAAAAATAAATAAAAATAATGCATAATGGCACAAGGGGGATGCCAGAACATTTAACAATCGTTTGATATTGCTTAAATTGATGTGTTTTAAATCAACACAGATGATACTGTGTGAATGTAAGGTTAATATATTGAATTGTTTCAAAAATACAACTCTTTGCTCCATTATGGCCAAATATGTGAGTTTATTCCTTCTGAAACAATACTATTTATTCATATTTCATACATTTCAATTAAATTATTCATCGTTTGTGTGGATACTTTTTTGAGTGTCTTTTCAAGCTGACAAAGCTTATTTGTTCCCAGTCTCGCAAATTGCAAATAAATTTTTTTAGGTGAATGGGTTTTCAATAAGATTAATGGTTTAATTTTATTGTTTTTAGACGTTTCATTTTTACAAGTTTTAATTATTCCCATGGCCAATTTAAAATTGATTTATTTTGAGGAAAATTTATTACAAATATGTAGAATATAGCTTTACTTTGTCGCCCCCTTTTTTTTTAGCTTTGGTTTATTGTTTTTGCTAAATTTCCCCATCTTTGATAAACAAAAGATTCAAAATACTTAATGAAATAATTTATGTAAAATAAGATTGAGCTATTGTGTTAAAATTTTTGTGAAGTTTGTCCGCTGCTTCTGTACTTAGGCCTTTGAGAAATTGAACCTGTCTTCCACAGCCTCAATGTAACTTTCTTCAATCAGAGTCTTCCACTAATGTGCTTGTAAATCGGTTCCCCCAAGCATTCATTGTGTTTTCTGTTAATTTCCTCGTCTTCTGTCTTCTATGTACATTATTTCTTCTACACAAACATAGTCATGGATCACCAAAAAATGGTATATCTAGTCAGTAACACATTTACTAAATAACCTTTCATATTATTTGTGGAAATATTCATAATCTATATTTGCAGAATGTGTTGTTATTCTGCTCTGCCTGATTATAAGTGGGTCTGAACTTGTCCGTTACATCGTGTTAGATACAGTCTCTGTAATTTTTTGTTTTAGGATTCACTGAGTCAATTTTATAAACACGGATAAACACAACCTTTTGGGTGAGGTGGAAAGAGTACGAAAATATTCTATTCAAATAAGAGTATTACTAGGGTGATGAAATTTTACTCAAGTACAAATAAAATTACTAGTCTAAAAATTAGGCTCCAGCCTTAGCATACTTCTACAGATATACTCATCTCTCCAATGAACACGTACAAACAATTTCAGTCTCGCCTCTCTGACTTTATCCCCAAAACATCTAACATGAGCTGTCCCTCTAAAGTACCCATTCCTGATCCTATCTATCCTCATGACTCAAAAAGAGAATCTCAACATCTTGAGTTCTGCAACATCTAGTTCTGCTTCCTGTCTTTTCCTCATAGGTACTGTATCTAAATCATACAACTTGACTGGTCTCACTACTGTCTTGTACAACGTTCCTTTAATTATTGCTAAAACCCTTCATCACATATCACACCTGACACTTTTCTCCACCCATTCCAACCAGCTAGCACACAGTTCTTTACCTCTTTTCCACACTCACCATTGCACTGGACCGTTGACCCTAAGTAGTTAAGAGTCCTCTACTTTCTTCACTTCCACTCCCTGTAACTTCACCATTTCACCAGTGGCCTTTTCAGTTACACACATGTATCCTTTCTTGCTATGACTAATCTTCATTCCTCTCTTGCATACCTCCATCTCTCTAGTTTTTCCTCCACCTCCTCCCTGCTCTCACTGCAGGTTACAATGTCATCTGCAAACATCATAGTTCATCGATACTCCTGTCTAAACCCACCTTTCAGCCTATCCATTACCAAAGCCAACAAGAATGGGCTTAGAGCTGATCCTTGATGGAGTTCTACCTCCACCTTGAACTCCTCTGTTACTCCTACAGTGCACCTCACTGCTGTCTCACAGCTCTCAAACATGTCCAGGATCACTCTAACATACTTCTCTGCCACCCCAGACTGCCTCATGCAAAACCATAACTCTTCTTTTGGCACCCCGTCATATGCTTTCTCCAAATCTAAAAAGACAATGCAGCTCCCTCTCTACTTCTCCATCAGCATTCTTAAAGCAAAAAATATTTGTAATTATTTATTCCTTCGATTTGCTCTCCACTCCATTCACCTAACATTACCAGGAGCATCCTCACACACTAGAATTATGCTGGAGGTGAGTAACCGTGGATAAAATAAAGTTACTGCTGTAGATCGCTATCCAGAGAGGATCGGCTCATAGCTTTAGCAGCTCTCCGTCTACAAATGTCACATAAACAGGAGCCAAAAATAACCAACTGCACCAACAATTCAGACTGCAGCAGGTATGGAAAGCCAGACATGTCACAATTCAATTCGTCAAAATGTTTGTACATGTGAACATTTTTATAAAACTTGAAATGCATTTGTGCAATAAATTAATCTATTTTTATAGAAAATAAATATATATATTTACCCTATTTTTCACACTATAAGCCACTACTTTTTTCCCCATTATTTGAACCCTGCGGCCTATTCAATGGTGTGCCCTATTTATAGATTTTTACAGCTAACAGCAACTAGAGGACCTCCTTAATATATGGATTGTACAGGTTCCATCCTTCACCTTAAGGGATACTGTGCCTTTAAGAGGCAGTCTCCGGAAAAGAGAGAGACAGAGAGATTGGACGTTTGTGTAAACAATAAAAGCAGACATTACGAGAGCAAAAAAATTAGCAAAAAACAAGTCTTCATGCAGAAACTCGCATTGTGGAAAACAGACAAATAAATAGATATGCCACTTTTAAGTTAAAGGCAGTCGGTCTAGATTTTAAAGAAGGGAATAGAGCTTCATGTACACTTGTACACAGTGCAATAAGATGAAAAATGTTTCCGAGGTAATAAAAGCAGATGGCCCGAACTTGAAGTCTTTCTTGAAAATTGACGACCGCAGGGTTTCCAATGTGCTGAAATGTTAATAAAATTGAAGCTTCCCCAAACACCAATCACTTTCTAGACAATCCCCTCTGCACAACCCTTACTTAAGGTAATTAATAAACATTACATATGGTAATTGACCCTTACATAAAATAATTAAACATTAAAACACCTGCGGCTTATAGTAAGGTGAGCTTTTTTTTATAGCTCGCACCTGAATTTTCCCTAAAATGGGGTGGTGCGGCTTATAATCAGTTGTGCTTTATAGTCTGGAAATTACAATAAAATATTTGAAATCGTTTTAAAATTTATACATCATTGTGTGCTGAAGATCTCATGAATTTCTCTTGACTTAAAAACATCTAAATCTCTCAGAGGTGCCAACAATACTGTAGAAAAGTAGAGCTAGCCTCTCTAAGCTGGTTTGATCTTCATTTAGAGAGACTAATCAGCAAGTTAAATTATTTCATAATTTATATCATTGTAATGGAGGTGCCGCTGCCGTGGGCCCCGACTTGACGTGCTGGGGCCTCCCACCTCTGCTGGATCGGGCCGAACGGGGGTGCCTATTGGAGTCAGCAGGGGAGCTGGCTCCCTGGGGTTGGCAATGGTCACCCCAGTTATTTTCTCCCCATCCCCATGCCTCTGTCCACCTGCTCCTTCATTCTACCATTCACAAGGCCTTGGGACGTGGGCACGTCACTGGGGTGCGGGATGGAGCTTCCGTCTTCGCTACCCGGTGGCGGCCTGGGTCCCGATTTTATTGAGCAACTTAGACACTTACACTTGCAACATTTACATGGAACGCACATGTAGGGACCTGGCGGTGGGGCGCATTGGCGCTGGGGGCGGGACCCCTCATGGGGGGCCCCTTATAGGGGGCCGTTGTGGGGGGCCTCGCCTGTGGTGCCGGCACCCACTGTTTAAACGCATCTAGACACTGAGGGCCCGGGGGGGGAGATGGGGGTACCCGGCAGTATTCCCATGTCCCACCCCTCTGTTTTAAGTGCACATTAGAACAACACGCAACAACACCACATTGAGCGGGGGGAGAGAGGCTGGGGGGTCTTTCCACACCCCTGTTCGTTGGACCATCAGGGGTCGGAGCCCGGGTAGAACATCAGGCCGTCTGGTCGGGGTCCTGGGCTGGTGGGCTGCTCTTGCCGGTGTGGGGGCCTTGGCGGTCTGCTTGTCCCCATCCTGGTGGGCAAAGGGGTCTGTCTCCTGGGTGCAGGGGCAGGGTGCTCTATTGGGGCGTCTGTCCCTGGGCCTGGGAGTATGGAGTATAGTGTACGTATGGGGGCTATGAATGAGTGTATAGCGTCCTTTTTTCATATGTCCTGTATTTGTAAGAATGTGTATGCATGAGAGGGAGGGTACGTATGAGTGTCTCTGTCTGTCTATGACTACCTGTCAGGTTGGGTGTTTGGCTGCTCTCTGGCCTGATGCATCTTCTTCTCTCCCTGTCACTCCCCGTCGGTGATGGATGCTCCTGCCCGCTGGTTGATGATGGCTCTCGATGCCTGGGGCCGGGGGTCCCTGTTGCGGCCCGGCTCGGTCCTGGTGCATGTCTGGCGGGTCCTGGGTGGTCCGGTGTGTCGGGCGGCCGCTGTTTCGGGCCGACGTCCTCCTTGGATTGACTGGGGCACCTCTTATGGGGGTGCCGGGGTTGTAGAGTAGGTTGGTGCCGTCCGGTGGATCGGTGGGGACCGTGCCTGGCGCCCAGGCCTCCTGCCGGTTCCAGGACTTCTGCTGGCTGGTCTGTTCACCTGGGGGGGGGCTGTCCGGCATTGGCTGGGCCCCTGATCTTGGCGCCCTGCGTGGGGCGGGATCTGGACCCAGGAGCTGGAAGATCTGGATGTCCAGGTGCCGGCTGGGCGCGGCCAGGGGAGGGCGTACAGCCGCTGTGGCTCCCTGGCGTGTGGGTGTGTGGGGGCGGGCCGGGTTGTTGGCGATGGGTATTGGTCCGGGGTGGCGGCGGCGTGTGTTGTCCGTCCGTTGGCTGCGGATCCCCCTTCGCCTGCGGCGGCGGGGGGGGGTCCCTAGTTGGGGCCCCGCTGGGGGGCGGGATGCCCCTGGTCCCCGTGGCCTCCGGGTCCTGATCCGGGCCCGCCCTGGCGTAGCCGGTTTCCGGCGGAGCCCGTGGGCTCGTCACTGCGATCTCTCGGGCCCCACCATTGCGGCTGGTTGGTGTTCCCCTGGGGCTTCCATCTGTTCCTCTCTTGGTGGGTGATCGACCCTGCGCTGATCCGTCTGTGGCCTCTGTACTCTGTGGGACCCTGGATGCATACATCTCTTGCCTCCTCCATGTCTGTGTCGATTCCTGTAGGACGGATTGACGGTTCCTTACACCAGCTATCAATCACTTGCATGTGGAAACCTTATTCCGACCTGCATGCTCGCACACACACATAGGTGTGGGGACATTGGTGTGGACGGGCATATCTTAAGCTGAGGTTATCATCATTAGTTAGTTGTTCACAGGAGCTTACCAGAAACATCTGTATTATGTTCATTAATCCATGCTTGTGTGTAGTGAATGTGTAATTCTTAGTTTATTCTACTAGATCCGAAGTATTTGTTTGGTTCTGTACAGTTGTTGTTTTTGTCTTTTATTACTGTCCTCCCAGTCCTCCAGAGGTGGAGGACTGGGATGTTTTCTTGTGTTCTTTGTTTGCCTCCCTGTCTTGTGTCGTCGGTTCGCGCCTCTGTTGGTCCGGTTTCTTTTCTTCACCTTCTTCCTTTCTCCCTTCTTGTCTCGGTTTAGTGTCCATGACGTCAGGAAATTGAACCCACAGTAATCACTAATAAAGATTTTTCATACATATACATCAAGTGGCGTACTACAGCGAAGCTGTAATACTCTGCTTGGGAAGGTAAAACTGTTGGGCTTGTACTTGGTACTCAGACACCAATTCTGAGTAGCATACTGCTAGACAGGATACGTAAAAAAAAAAAAAAAAAAAAAAAAATATATATATATATATATATATATATATATATATATATATATATATATATATATATATATAACATTGTAATGAAATTACTTTCTTGTAAAGTGCCTTGAGATTACATCTGTTGTGAATAGGTCTTTGGTCAACACAACCCAACAGCAATATTGTCCACCATCATGTAAAAAAAGAAGAACAAAAAGGGTATTTTGGTTTGCATGGTCACCATCTGATGAAATTGATATATTATGTTGTGATTCTCACTAAGATTCCTTATGAACATCGGCTGTTGTTATTTAGGACGGCATAAGTGATATTGTTGTAAGCCACTTTGTAATCTTGCTTTATGTGCCTCTTTTTAACTGAGCACCTGCCCCTCTGAAGGTCTCTGAACGGCCCTGCTCTGACCTTTGTGCATTTCTTAGAGAGCAAAGTCTAAATCTATACAAACGTCCCATTAATGTTTAAATTGTGCAGTCTATTTCTGACTGTACCTGTATGTACTTTATATCAAATGTTACAACAGTACCAACTATTGCATTAATAGCAATCTGCTGTCAATACATTGATAATATTTTAGAGTTCTTTTAGAATCTCTCCTTTAATGGTGAACTTTAAAACTCATTCCCTATAATTGCTCAAGTGTTTTGTAACTCCTCATCCATTTTGTTTGTTTGTTTGTTTGTTTACTCAGTTTGATCATTTTAATGTGTTTTTTTCCCCAAATACTTGTATAAATGTTATGTTTTTAACCTCTGTGAAGCATTTTGTATATGACCTGGCTGGATGAAAAGTGAAGTATAAAAAAACATACAGGCGGATGTAGGGTGTTTGTCCCCTTCTCTCTACATATATCTATACCAACATAAGCATGGACTATGCAAACTCAAATCCAAACAGTTTGCTTATTATTATAATGAATGCAAAAAATACCAATAATCTGGAGGTATTCCAAGAGAAAAAAAAACAATCCTGAGTGAGAAACGTCATCAATGATGGCTAAAACAACAGATGGAAGTAATCAAAACACTTGCTACTTTACTTCATTTTACTCAAAATGGCAGCCAATATTTGCCGTTGTAGGTTTATGCTGTCACTGTCTGTCACACACCAAGTACACTCAGTACGCTTCAACACCATCACAAACGCCATTAAACATTTAGCTCAGTTCAACTCGAACAGGGAGACTCATCCAACCCTAATGAGGTTGTTTTTTTTAAAATAAACTGTCATTCACAAAGCATGAAGAATTAAAAATGTTTTTTTATGATATTTTATCTGCACACATAGCCCTTAGGAATGGAATCTTTAGAAGTAACTGGTTGCTTCATTTGACCTTAATCATATATGTAGAAACCCCCCCAATAATGTCTAAACTGTCAGTGTGATGTGATACATGCCAGTTGCTCCATTGTTTGATTTTTTCATCATGAAAGGCTTGGGGCATCAAGAATAAGGAATAAACATAAGTTATCTTTAACATGTCAGTTTTGGGTTAAAGTTTACTTTTATTGTAGATATACAGTGCCTTGAAAATGCACTTGTACTCTGAACTTTTTTCACAATTCTTAGGATTTACGTTTAAAGTACACAACACAAAGTAGTGCAAAATTGTGAACTGGAAAGAAAATACTGCATGGTTTGTAGACTTTGCAGACCGCATATGGCTCCACTTACATCTGCAAGTGTTTTAAAATATGTCCCTACTCTTCACGTCTAGAGACTATGGAGAGAAAATAGACTCACAATATCTGTGTCTGTGTAATACCAGATTTGTAACTTGTGTCTCTCTGTGCTTCCTGGGAGAAGTACAGAGAAAGAGCATCAGCTTTGCCATTTTTTGAACAAGGTAGATAAGAGAAATACAAGAATATTATTCTTCTATCTGCTCCTTTCTGATCATGGAAATGTAAAGAAAAGCTGAAGTTGAATTGTACGTGCTTTGTACAAGTAATGCATTTTCATGGAATGAATACAAAATAAATTAATGAATGAATGAATGAGAAATGTGGATGTGGAAGTTGTAGTGTTCGAAGAGAACGGCCCACTGAGCCTGACAGGGGTTCGGTCCATATCAGGAACAGTTCTGGCATGCCCTTGAGCCAGTAGCGCCACTCCTCCAGAGCCCAATGATGGCCAGAAATTCACGGTCGCTGAGCCCATAGTGTTGCTGTCCAGGTGTGAACTTCCGAGAAAAGGAGCATGGATGGATCTTCTGGTCTGGACCCTGCTGGGACAGAACAGCGCCAGTACCGATCTCGGAGGCATCCACCTCAAAAATAAATGATTTGGTGGGGTCAGGATGGAGTAGAATTGGTGCCGTCGTGAAGAGCCAGAGTAGACAGTGAAAGGTCCTTTTGGCCCCGGGGGGTAGGGTGCAGCCGTGCAGTGGGTCTGGTGAGGCCCGTAAGGGGAGCCACAATAGAGCTATAGTCTTGGGTGTACCGCCGATAAAAATTAGCAAAGCCGAGGAAGGACTGCAACCGCTTAAATGTGGTTAAGAAGTGGCCAGGTGGTCACCGCAGACACCTTCTGACGATCCATGGCTACACCTTCGGGCGAGACGACACATCCCAGAAAGGTGCTGGAGCGTTTGTGAAAAGCACACTTCTTCAGTTTACAGTAGAGGTGGTTCTGGAGGAGTTGTTTGAGAACCATGCAGACATGACTTATTTGGTGGACCTACGATGTGGAATAAACCAAGATGTAGGTAGGTGTACACCACCATCCCAGCATGTGTCGGAGGACGTTGTTGAGGAAACGTTGAAAGACTGCTTGGCAGTTACAGACACCAAAGGACATGACTTGGTACTCCCAGTGGCCGGTGGGAGTACTAAATGCCGTCTTCCACTCATCACCTTATCTTAAATGGACCAGGTTGTATGTGTTTCGAAATTAAAAGGGACGTTTAGTGTTATACAACATGAACCTATCTTAAAGGATGCATTACTTTCATTTACTCACCAAGACAAGTTTGGTGACACTTGAAGACTTTCAGGTGATGTTTAGATCCATTTGCAATCAGCGAAAATCCATTGGGGAAAAAGTCACTGAATTCCCTGTTTGTTGTAAATTGAAATCGGTTGGATTAGAAACCTGTAAAATACCCTGGATGACAAAAGCAAAGCACCTCCAAGATGCTCCAAACTCAGACAATGGCACTAGCGATTCATAAGAAAACATTGTTGAAATGGAGTTTTGAGGCAGATAAGGCCTTATTTAGAGGATGCACTTAGGCTGCCCCAACAACCACCCGGTTATAGAGATATATAGTAAATGGATCAAAACATCTCCCAAAAGACTTGAAGTGGCACCAACTATATCTGGGTGAGTAAATGAACGGAATGCTATAAATAGGTACTATAAATAAGGTAGAGTTTGAAAAACAACTAAAAAAACTTAAAGCCTGTATCGAACATCCCTTGTGAATACCTTTAAATTAGCTTACAAGTTACAACCAAAAGATATGAACTTACAGTTGTATAGAAAAAAAATTCAAAAGTTGAAAAGTTTCAATGTTATAATCAGATGCAATTAATGTGATACATGTGATTTCAGCAGTTTTAACTAGGAAAGAAACTGTATCTTTTATTACTGAAAACAGAACATTTCAAATGGGCTTTCTTTTAGCGTTTTATAGCATGGGGAATTTTCAGCATTGTTAAAATTAATAATACACATTCATATGTCGTAATATCTTAGAGAAACACAGGCTATAGTAGCATGTTCTAATATTTTTTTACTATATGCTTATGTATATATATATATATATATATATATATATATATACACATATACACACATATATATATATGCCTCTGAACAAAGGCTGAATCTGTTCACAACCAAATGAACCCATGTGATACATGATTCATTCAACATAGTGAAGGCAGGTTTCAAATCTCATTTTAACTCATTAAAGAATGAGTTAATTCTTCCATCTGACTGCTCTCCTTTCCCTATTAGAATGAGCTGTGCCTCAACTAATTCACTGCTCCTGATCTTGCGAAATGGGAGAATGTAATTAGTGAACTTCCAAATAAGATTGATTAACAGGTCTCAACTAAGAGACTTCCCAACAGATTAAAAAGAGAGCCACATATAATCTCTACTCGCTTTCAGGGAACAAAAACTGTCCCTCTTTAATTAACCATACCTATAGGGGAGGAGGAGGATACAATCCACTGAACTGAATTCATTCAGGTGCGGGTTTGATGAACAGTCACTTCTACTTTGATAGTGTTAAACCACAGCCTGGAAGGAAGTAGCTCAGTTTCTCTAGATGCTGTATCAGTTCAATCCCTGCTCATGTGTGAAGGCAAAATATGATGCATATAAATTTAGAAACCCTAGTTGGCTTTGATTTTCCACCAAAACGACATTTAACACTGCTGCTAATTAGATATTTTTAATGACAACACCTTTAATCCAGCATGATGGCTGTGGTGCCTTGAGTTCTTCCTGCAAAAGTGAATGGAGAGTGTGTTAGTGAAGCCCAAGCAGCTTCCTCTGTATTGACCAAGGCTTATGTTTGCCGTGTGTGTGCTAATGCAGTACCTGCTGTTTTGAACGCCTCCTGAGGGATATGCTGAAACCAAGTCAATATTTATGAGTATTGCAGCTGTGGGCTCTTCCCTAATGGCACACAGCTGCTGAGGTGTCCATGTAGAGTAGTGAAAGCAGGACGCCCGGGGCTGGCAGTGATGACGGAGCGGGGCAAGTGGTAGAGAGACATGGTGGAGGTGTATTTTCGAGAGAGTGGGAGAAGAAAAAGGGCTTCCTTCAGTACATATTGACCTGGCTTTTTAATGGTGATGGTTCAATCTTCTGACCTGGCCCCAGGATTAAAAATCTATTCATTTTAAAGTGCAGAGGGGATTATGTAGGCTTAAATGTGTGGATGTGTGTTCTTGTGAAGGAAACCCTTGTGCTCCATCAATTTGTCATACAATGTAGTGTTCTGAATGCATTGTATGTCTATAGTGCATTGCAAAAATATGAATACATCTTCACACATTGTGATCACAAATTTCCATTTAGTTTATCAGAATTTTATGTGATACACTAAATCTATTTAGACATGGACAACACATTTTATACAGTGGACCCCTAGTTTTCATGGGATTAGGGACAAAAAAAGCAACAGATGCTATGGGAAAATTAAATGTTATTGTAGTTTATATAATCCATTTTGAGAGGTGTAGAGGATAGTGATGCTGTGGGCAGGAATAATCTCCAGTTGCAGTTCATCTTACGACAAATCTGTTATACAGCAACAGCTTTCAGTCAGAGGCCTCTTCAGTCGCATGACATGCTGATAATTTAATTTCCAGGCAGCAGAGCTGATATTTCATAATAACATGTCTTGGATGGCATCTCTCCCTCTCTCTCCAACCTATTTTCTGTCAATTTACAGTTCTAATAATGCAACTGTGTCAAAACAGTTTTTATGTACTTATTTATTGCTGAATATGAAGGCATACACTGTAAAAATGCCATGTTGATTCAACTTAAAATTATTTTTAAAATTGCAGCCTTAAACTTTTGATTGAGGCTAGCAAATTATTTAGAGTAATGTAAGAAAAAAAAAAGCTTCTTCAATTTATAAGATAAAGTTCCATGGCTTATTTTCTTTTTTTCAGGGAAATTTCTTTTCTCAGTCAGATTAAGTAATATTTCAGTTCTATCAACGACAGAATCCACGTAACTATGTTCTTCTCTTCAAAATCACATCGCAGTAATAGTGCAATATTTCGCAAATACTTAATCCTGTATAACATAGTCTTCTGCTTCAACCAAAAAATACAGCATTTTTTGTTCTGTTTAGTTTTTGTGGTTTTTGGTTTTAAATTCCATCATAGAGCCAGATACTTGATCTATTCTAATATGCTCCTTCGTGAAGGCATTGGGTTAGTTGTGTTTCTGGGATGCTCAAAGTTGAATGGGGGGTGTGATCATTGATTGCTGGGCCCTTTCGCCCTGTCCTGATTGGTAAATTGTCATGTGAACAGGGAAGCTTTTGAATTAGGCCCCTCCCCTTTGTTATAAAACTATCTCTACTGAACAAGATAAGTGCAATTAATCTTTCAGCTAAATAGTGCAATCACCTAATGTTGTTCAGTAATGATGGGCAGTTTTTACAAAACATAACAATATAAGTAATGGTCACTCAAAAGTTTAACCAATAACAAAATCTGTGTTTACAGTTTACAGTGTATCCTAAACTATCTAGGTAGTTGTGCTGCTATAGGCCTATGGTGTTGTTAAGACCACACACTTTGTCTGTGTCATGCAACAACTCTGACGGACCTCTGACGGACTCAACCATAGACTTTATATGTAATCTTACCGCAATTGACGCTGTTGTTTGGGGCAGATACTTTTCTTCACTCTTCTACTTTTCTCCTTTATTATTCACTAGTTGTATTTTTATTTCTTCCAGTTATTTCAACAGTTTATCATATTTTTTCTCAGGGTTTTCCTCTCATTAGAGGGTACACCTAGTCTCACCCTGCTAAACTGCAATTCCTTGTCGGTTGGGCGCAACACCTGGGATGAAGCTCCCAATAACTGATCATTCTCCGTGTCCTATTATCCAATTTTTACTTTCTTAAATATAGAAAGTATTCTTACATTAGTTCCTTTTGTTCTTTCTGTGTCTCTGTCTTTTCAAACCCCCAGATGGCCATGGCAGATGACCTCTTGTACTGAGCCAGTTCCTGCTGAAGGTTTAATCCTGTTAAGGGGAAGTTGTTCCTCTCCACTGTAGCTACATGCTTGCTTAGTGTGAGGGATTACTGAGGGATCGCTGTGGTTGGAGTCTGCATGAACTTCAAGTGTATGACTCGATGCAATCGGGTGAGATTCGCTAAAATAAACGTATTCGAATGTTTGTATGTTGAGATGACGTCTGCTTTGAATGTGTGCTATATAAATAAACTGAACTGAAATATAAGACAGATATACATACATTTTTGTATGCGTCTAATAATTTCTCTAGAGATTTGCCTGTTGTAACATGTCTGACAAATAAAAAGAGGAGAATAAAACATATTCAGATGTCATGTTTAATACATTATGTACTACACGAACAGATGTTACCTAAAAGCACAGATGGAAAGACACAGCCAGCTCATGAGACAAGCCATTATGATACACCATATTGGGTTCACTATTTTTGGGAAATATAACAGACCCATCTGTCTGTCTGTTTGTCTGTGAGGATTCAGTGGTTGGGTGTTGCAGAAGTGGCTGTGTTGTTTTCCTCCTTACCTCTCTTTAGATTGTGACTGGCAGGAGCAGCCCCAGGTGTTCCTCATCGGGACTCATTACCGCTGCTGCATAAAAGAGGAGTGACTCAATGAGGCTGACGCCAGATGGTTCACTCAGCCTCCCTTATCCTTCTTGTAGGCTCAGAATCTGAAAATTCTTTCCTGGTTTTTGATTCCTGGTGTTTCCATTCACTTCCCGGAATCTCTGTTTCTTGTCCTGGATGTTCATTTTTAATCCTCAATCCCTCGTTCCAAGTTGAGTCCTCTCTGCTCTGCTAGCCCACCGGATTCCCTGGTCAGCCACCACATCGCTCCTTTCTGGATCCTCTAACACTCACTTACGATACATTACAGGCATCTCTCCTGCCTCTTCACCCTTTAACTTTAACACCACCTGAAAAAAGGAGAAAAAAAAAAAGCTCAAACATTTGGTTCACCTGCTCCCAGCCAGCCTCAGCTAACTGACATTCTAACAAACGTACCTGGGAAATGCCTAATCTCTTCACTCTGTAAAATCCTCTTCATCTCCTAAAGACTGTTGAAAGCATTATTATCTACAAAGTATTAACCACTCACCTGTCTTCCACAGTCAACACCCGACAACATTATAACCTTACCGTTCCAGCAACATTTTAATAAACCTCTTAACACTGTTTCTTCACTGTGTGTGAATGTGAGAATAAATAAATAGCAGAATTGTAAAGTAATTTGAGTGTCTTGAAAAGTGCAATATAAATGCAATTCATTATTATTATCATTATTGCCTGAATCAGTAGGCCTATCTTAAAAGAGCCACTATGAGTACTATGTTTATCTAGCGCTTGGCATACTCTCAAAATTAATACAAAGTGCAATACAAATTTTCTTAAATAACAGAATAGCAAATGCATTGCATACTTTCAGCAACAGGCTCTTTTAGATGGTGCTTTTGGTGATTTTGGGGGTGGGGTGGGGGGGGAGGATGAATAAAACAATGAAAAACAGAAAAAACAAAATCAGAAACATAAAGAAACACCAACTACTGTTACAACATTGTAGATATTATTAATCAATTAATCAAAGGCAGCTCTAAACAGGTAGAGCTTTAGCTTTGATTTAAACTAATACAGTATTTCAACAGTTTTGCAGTCTGGAAGTTTGTTCCAAATCAGGGGAACAGAGAACCTGAAAGTTTCTTTTCCATGCTTGGCTCTTTTCCTACTGATGATTAAGAGACTGGTATTTGAGGACCTAGAGTGGCTTGGGAGGTCAGTATAATGACACGGATCTTCAAAATCTTTAACATTCTTTGGTGCTATGCAATTCAATGATCTATAAATATGTATGTATGTATGTATGTGACTATGTAAATTTGAATTGTTTCCAAGATCCTGGAATAATGGATGAATCACGTTGTTATTTTGATGGGTTATATTAATGCATATATTAAGTAAAACAGGAGTTTTTTCTTAAGGAAAAGGCGACTGCATGAGGTTTGGTTGAGGTATCAGAAAACATGTCGGTCTGGCTTTCGGGGCAATTAATGCTTTTGGGCTTTAAGACAAAATTAGCCTCTACAGATGCACTCTAAAGGGGTAGAGAAATTAAAAACAATTCTGTAATAACAAGAGAATAGCAGAAAATTACACCGCTTCGAGCCCCAACCCTGACTGTCTTGGTCGTTGTGTCCTTGGGCAAGCCACTTCACCGATTGCCTACTGGTGGGGGTCAGAGGGTCCAGTGGCGCCAGTGTCCGACAGCCTCACCTCTGTCAGTGCATTGTAGCTTGCCATCACCAGGGTGTGGGTGATGGTAATGGGTGAATGACTGAATGCAGTGTGAATTGTTTTGGGACTAATTAAAGCACCATACAAGTACAGGCCATTTACCGTTTTATAAGTCCTTGATCCTAGAAATGTTCTTCAGGTGATAAAATAATTGATCTGATGAAGATAATAGATACATATAGAAAAGTTGCTAAGATTGTTGGTAACTAAAACTGAAAATAAATATTTACATTTACCTACTTCATAACAGACAGTACATAGCTATTAACCTTTACAATTTTTGTTTTTAAAAAAAGCTCTCAGCTGTTAAGTTCTTCAGGAAGGGTTTTAGCTCTCATATTAGGAAAACAACCAATGACCCTTACTTTAAGACACAAAGTGTCTATAGGGCCTGTATGACAAAAGCATTTCTAATATTTATGGTGGATTAAGACAAATAAGTCTTAAATACCTGTACGAGCCCCTTAAAATAAATTCTAAAATGTAAAAGTAGTATTTAAGAATGATTCTGATGTGAGAACCCTTTCTTGTCCACACTAACATTCTTACTGCTATCGTTCTGAAGTAGTTGTAATTGAACTAAACTACTTTTAAAAAAGCAAAAAGCTCTGCAAAGCAGAGCATTACAATAATCTCGTCTTCAAGTTGTTAAAGCAATAATTAATGTCTCCTTTGGACTGGAAGAGAAACGGCTTCATTCTGGAAACATTTTCCAGTTGATAAAATACATTATTGTAATATTTTTAATATGTTTTGTGAAACTTAAGTCTGATCGGAAGGATTTATTGCTAGTGTTTGTCGTGAGACTATCTGCCAATAACTGAAACTTATATGCCTTTAAGTAACAAAACTAAGTTGAGGTAGTGCAAACTTAAGGTGCGTTCAGACTGCCCTGTGCGGCCAGGCAGCAGGGCTGCTAGATTACATTCAAAGTCTACGGACCTATGCAGCATGTGGGCGTCAGTGGGCATCAGTGCTTCCACGCAGCTGATGCTCGAACTGTAGTCAAGGCCTCCACACAGCTGCTGCATGAAGTTGGTAAAATTGAACTTTTGGCCAGCAATCACTGGGCAGAAACCAATCAGCGACAAAATTCAACCGGAGCTACTCAACTGGACCAAGGGCGAGATGCCCGTTGGCGGTAGCTGCAGGGTGGGAAAGACAGAAAAGGAGGTGATAAGGTAGCGATTGGAGGGCATTGGAGTGTCAAGAATGCAGTTAAATATTTTCTTTTAACTTTTTTGTTATTTTAGTTAACGCTAGCCAATCCTGGTTAGAGCAACTACGGTACTAAATACACATTAGGGAGAGTGGAGCAGAGGGAGAGAAAGTGCAGAAATGACAGAGAAACAACAGATAAATGCCCACTCGCATGCTGACAAACTGACGTGATGCGCCAACGCACCGACGCATACTAAAATGTGCAAGAAGCAGGGTTTTAATTTTTAAGCATCAACTTTTGTCCATTTGAGCGTTTTGCTGCATGGACACGCTGGCCGGTCTTTAGGCTTCATCTGTTTGTAGTGACATTAGGACAGAAAAAGAAAAGACTGCCCATTAGTTTTGAAATGTACATGAGGACCTCCATGTTCCTTACCAACATTTTTATTCTTAATCTGCCTATTTATGTTAACAGAAAACACAAAACACAAAAAGAAGGCAGAAGAATTTGTTTGAAAATGTTTCTTCTTCCAGCTGTGATTCACCCTTACAGACCAATTCTCTTACTCTGTGATTGCACCCTTTGTGTCGTCTCAGATGCCTATAGAGCCTAATTATTTGTTGATCACAGCTTTTGTCTCATGATGTGCTGTTAGACATCTTCTGACTGCTAATTTTCCCTGTATGGCTCATTCATTAACTGGTCGATTCTCTCATGAGGGTTGATACTCCGTTTTAATTAAAGATGGATCTTGTTGTATGGCTGGATATTGATTGTTGAAATTTGGGGTTTGATTGGACACACATGTTATCATCCAAATCCTATTGGTACAGCATGTTTGTTCTTTAACTCTAACCACACAGACAAAAAAAAAACTTTCATAAAACGTATGTTTTGTTTGTAGCTGTGGATCCGATCAAGGTGCACTGCTGTTCAGTAATTTATTTGCTTTTGTTCCTTGACAGCAGTGCTTTAGAGTATGTTTTCTATTTAACTGTATCTCAAACTTACAGCTGTGTTGATAATTAGTGCCTGTCATTTACAAAAGTCTCTGCACATACAGTTTTAAGATTTAATTGTAAGTGCACAGTGGTGTAGTGGATAGCACTGTTGCCTTGCAGCAAGAAGATCCTGGGTTTTCAATCCCAGCCCAGGGTCTTTCTGTCTCTATGTCGCCCTGTGTTAGACTGGAAACCTATCCAGGGTGTACACTGGAGATGGGCACCAATCCCCCCACGACCCAACGAAGATAAGCGGAATGGATGGTTGAAATTAGAATTGTTTAGTTTAATCAGCTTTTGTATTGTTAGCCATTTTTCTAATGAATTGTAAAATATTAAGCAGCTAGGTGATTTGTGATCATCATTTCATTGAAATGCAACAATTTAGAGGAAACAGTCAAACACAAAGCGTAGTAGTTTACCAGGTACCCTAAGTACCAATAAAAAACACTGCAACACCTTTATACAACAGGTACTAAGAAAACTACTGTAATTTCCCTGGAGGGAGACAATGTGTTCACTGTGTGCTTTGCTGACAGAACCATGTGTGCTTAGAAGTTCATATTCAAAAGCTTAATATAAAAAACAATTATGAAAGTATGAATACAATTACCAAATTGTATTCATTTGCAATTACCAAAAGTAAGTTAACAAAGCACAATACCACAGATGCTGCAAAGAGTGCAATTGGACCTCACATCCGGCATGGAGCCGGCATCCTGCAGCAGCTGGCTCTTGGGACGTGGAACGTCACCTCTCTGGTGGGGAAGGAGCCGGAGCTGGTGTGCGAACTTCTGACTGGACATCGTCATCTTTACCACTCTGGAGTTGCTCCAGTTGGGGTTGGGGCGCGAGCTGGGCTGGGCATACTTGTTGTCCGGGGACTCCCTCATTCTGCTGGGGGACTTCAACGCTCACGTGGGCAATGACAGTGAGACCTGAACAGGCGTGGTTGGGCGGGATGGTAAATGGACTGAACTTATATAGCGCTTTTCTAGTCTAGCGCTTTACATTCACCCATTCACACTCACATTCATACACCGACACCCAACATGGCTCGGTAGGACAATGTAGAATTTGGGGGTTAAGTGCCTTGCCCAGGGGCACATCAATATGTGACTGGAGGAAGCTGGAATTGAACCTACGACCCTCCGATTGCAAGCCAACTACTCTACCACTGAGCCACAGTCGCCCACATGGCATCCCCAATCTGAACCCAAGTGGTGTTTTGTTATTGGACTTCTGTGCTCGTCATGGATTGTCCATAAAGTACACCATGTTCAAGCATAAGGGTGTTCATGTGTACAGTTGGCACCAGGACACCCTAGTTCACAGCTCGATGATCGACTTGATAGTCATTTCCTCTGGTCTGCGGTCGCATGTTTTGGACACTCGGGTGAAGAGAGGGGCGGAGCTATCCCCCGACCACTACCTGGTGGTGAGTCGGCTCCGGTGGTGGGGGAGGACGCAGGACAGGCCTGGCATGCCCAAATGCGTTGTGAGGGTCTGCTGGGAACGTCTGGCAGAGTCCCCTGTCAGAAGGAGTTTCAACTCTCACCTCCGGCAGAACTTCGAACACATCCCGGGGGAGGCGTGGGACATTGAGTCCGAGTGGGCCATGTTCTTTGCCTCCATTGTTGAAGCGGCTGACCGTAGTTGTGGCCGCGAGGTGGTCGGTGCCTGTCGCGGCGGCAACCCTCAAACCCACTGGTGGACACCGGCGGTGAGGGATGCTGTCAGGCTGAAGGAGTCCTATCAGGCCTTTCTGGCCTGCGAGACCCCGGAAGCAGCTGATAGGTACTGACAGGCCAAGCGGAGTGTGGCTCAAATGGTCGCTGAGGCAAAAACTCGGGTGTGGCGATTCTGGTCCACCATCTGGCGCCTGAGGGGGGGGGGAGCAGTCTGCCACCAACACTGTTTACAGTGGGGCTGGTGTACTGCTGACCTCAACACGGGACGTTTTGGGTCGGTGGATGGAATACTTCGAAGACCTCATCAATCCCACGACATGTCTTCCTGTTTGGAAGCAGAGTCTGGGGACTTTTGGACGGGCTCTCCAATATCTGGTGCTGAGGTCACTGAGGTTGTTAAAAAACTCCTTGGTGGCAAGGCTCCAGAGGTGGATGAGATTTGCCCGGAGTTCCTTAAGGCTCTGGATGTTGTAGGGTTGTGTTGGTTAGCGCGGCTCTGCAATATTGCGTGGACATCAGGGGCAGTTCCCTTGGATTGGCAGACTCTTTTTAAAGAGGGGGACCACAGAGTGTGTTCCAACTATAGGGGGATCACACTTCTGAGCCTCCCTGGTAAGGTCTATTCAGGGGTTCTAGAGATGAGGGTCCGACGGATAGTCGAGCCTTGGATCCAGGAGTAAAAATTTTGTTTTCGTCCTGGCCGTGGAACACTGGACCAGCTCTATACCCTCAGCAGGGTCCTGCAGGGTGCGTGGGAGTTCCCCCAACAGGTCTAAATGTGTTTTTTGTGAACTTGGAAAAGGCGTTCGACCGTGTCTCTCGGGGAATCCTGTTGGGAGTACTCTGGGAGTATGGGGTACCAGGCCCTTTGATAAGGGCTTTTAGGTCCCTGTATGACCGGTGTCAGAGTTTGGTTCGCATTGCCGGCAGTAAGTCAGACTCGTTTCCTGTGAGAGTTGGACTCCACCAAGGTTGACCTTTGTCACTGATCCTGTTCATAACATTTATGGACAGGATTTCTAGGCGCAGCCAAGGTGTTGAGAGGGTCCGTTTTGGTGACCTCAGGATGGGGTCGCTGCTTTTTGCAGATGATATGGTCCTGTTGGCTTCATCTGAACGTGATCTACGGCTTTCGCTGGAGCGGTTCACAGCCGAGTTTGAAGCAGCTGGGATGAGGATCAGCACCTCCAAATCAGACACCATGGTCTTGAGCCGGAAAATGGTAGGGTGCCTTCTTCAGGTCGGGGATGGGGTCCTTCCTCAAGTGGACGAGTTCAAGTATCTGGGGGTCTTGTTCACGAATGAGGGAAAAATGGAGCGGGAGATCGATTGGCGGATTGGTAAGGCGTCTGCAGTTATGTGGGTGCTGTACCGGTCTGTCGTGGTAAAGACAGAGCTGAGCCAAAAGGCGAAGCTCTCGATTTACCGGTGGATCTACGTTCCTACCATCATCTATGGTCACGAACTTTGGGTGGGGACCGAAAGAACAAGATTACGGATACAGGCGGCTGAAATGAATTCCCGCCGCAGTGGCTGGGCTCTCCCTTAGAGATAGGGTGAGGAGCTCGGTCATCCGGAGGGGGCTCAGAGTAGAGTTGCTGCTCCTCCACATCGAGAGGAGCCATTTGAGGTGGTTCGGGCATCTGGTCAGGATGCCTCCTGGACGCCTCCCTGGTGAGGTGTTCCGGGCACATCCCACCGGGAGGAGGCCAAGCGGAAGACCCAGGCCTCGCTGGAGGGACTATGTCTCCCGGCTGGCCTTGGAACGCCTCGGGATCCCTCCCGAGGAGCTGGCCCAAGTGGCTGGGGAGAGGTAAGTCCGGGTCTCTCTGCTTAGGCTACTGCCCCCGCGACCCGACCACGGATAGGCGGAAGAGGAGGAATGGTAAAAAATAATGTATTTAATTATTTTTGGCACAACACTGCTACCTTTCAGTAACCAAAAAAAACAACTAAACGGTACTCACCTTACTTACTTTTTAACAGTAAATTGACTTTCATTGCCCTCTAAATGTAAAGCTTTTATCCTTAATTTACCATAATTTTCAGTTCATGTCAGATACAACCAGCACTGTTACTGTGAGAAATGACCTAACTAACACGATCTGTCAAAAAGAAAAAGAAAAAAACAGTAGAGGACTTTGTTTTGTTTTGTACATCTTTGCAGTGTCTTAGTTTTTTTAGTGACTTTCACATACCTTGAAAGGCTGGCCAGCTTTACGTTTGCTGTTGATATTGTCGATGTGCAGTGTAGCTTCTTAGACCCGCCAACAAAGTTTACACAAAAATTGAAGAATTTTCCCGCCTGGATCATCACAAACCTTTGCAATAAATATTTTAGGTGGTAATACAAATATGTCGCTTCATTCATTAATACCGCATTACAGCTGGTCCAGCAAGCAGTGAAACTCTGACTATTGATGCCAGATTTGATCTTTTCCCCATGGCTTTTAACCACCATGGCTTTAGTCGGGCTTTGGTCAGGAATGCTCAAATGAAATCTAGCATCACTTAAAAAAAATTAACTGCGAGAGAGCGTCATTGAATGCATACAGACGTGGACAAAATTGTTGGTACCCTTCATTAAATAAAAGAAAAACTCGTAATGGTCACAGAAATAACTTTAATCTGACAAAAGTAATAATAAATAAAACGTATATAAATGTTGACCAATGAAATTCAGACATTGCTTTTCATCCATGCTTCAACAGAATTATTTAAAAAATAAATGCATGAAACAGGCCTGGACAAAAATGATGGTACCCCTAGAAAAGAATGAAAAGAGTGTGACCAAAGGGACATGTTAATCCAAGGTATGTCCACTAATCAGCATCCTAGGCGTCTACAATCCTGTAATCACTCAGTGGGCCTATATATATAGGACTCCAGGTAGTCACTGTGTTGTTTGGTGACGTGGTGTGTACCACACTCAATATAAACCAGAGGAAGCAAAGGAAAGAGTTGTCTCAGGAGATGAGAAAGAAAATCATAGACAAGCATGTTAACTGTAAAGGCTATAAGACCATCTCCAAGTAGCTAGAGGTTTCTGTGACTACAGCTGCACATGTCATTCAGTAATGTACGATCCATGGGAATGTAGCCAAACTCCCTGGACGTGGCTGCAGGAGGAAAATCGATGACAGATCAAAGAGACGGATAATCCAAATGGTAACAAAAGAGCCTAGAAAGACTTCAAAATAGATCCAAGCTGAACTTTATGCTCAAGGAACATCAGTGTCAGATCGGAACATCCTTCGCTGTTTGAGCCAGAGGACAAATTATAAAAAAAAAAAAAACAGACTGGAGAATGCCAAACTACATGCTGACGAGCCACACAGCTTCTGGGAGAATGTCCTGTGGACAGATGAGACAACTTACTTTACTTTTTGCCAAGGCACATCAGCTCTATGTTCACAGACGGAAAAATGAAGCATATCTAGAAAAGAACATGGTCCCTACTGTGAAACATGGGGGAGGCTCGGTTATGTTCTGGGGCTGATTTGCTGCATCTGACACAGGGTGTCTTGAATCTGTGCAGGGTACAATGAAATCTCAAGACTATCAGGGGATTCTAGAGAGAAATGTGCTGGCCAGTGTCAGAAAGCATGGTCTCAGTCGCAGGTCACGGGTCTTACAACAGGAAAATGACCCAAAACACACAGCTAAAAACACCCAAGAAGGGCTAAGAGGAAAACACTGGCCTTCTATGAGCCCTGATCTCAATCCTATTGAGCATCTTTGGAAGGAGCTGAAACGTGCTGTCTGGAAAAGGCGCCCTTCAAACCGGAAACAACTAGAACAGTTTGCTCATGAGGAGTGGGCCAAAATACCTGCTGAGAGGTGCAGAAGTCTCATTGACAGTTACAGGAATCATTTGATTGCAGTGATTGCCTCAAAAGGTTGTGCAACCAAATATTAAGTTGTGGGTACCATCATTTTTGTCCAGGCCTGTTTCATGCATTTATTTTTTAAATAATTCCGTTGAAGCATGGATGAAAAGCAATGTCTGACTTTCATTGGTCAACATTTATATAATTTTTATTTATTATTACTTTTGTCAGATTAAAGTTATTTCTGTGACCATTATGAGTTTTTCTTTGATTTAATGAAAGGTACCAACAATTTTGTCCACGTCTGTAATTTCCTTCACTGCTAGTACGATTATTTGGTTGCAGTTGTGGCTCCAACCCCCCCCCAGCTCCCGGTCCGAATCCATACCTGGCAACTCACGTTTACGTTTGATTGTCGGGAGTGTTTCAGTGTTTATAAGTTAATCTTTCAGGTGAAAAGTGGAAAACACACAAGTATTCCAATGGATTTACGAAAGTAACTGTATTCTTTTTTTTTTTTTTTTTAACGTGTCCTGTCTAGCAGTATGCTACTCAGAATTGGTGTCTGAGTACCAAGTACAAGCCCAACAGTTTTACTTTCCCAAGCAGAGTATTACAGCTTCGCTGTAGTACGCCACTTGATGTATATGTATGAAAAATCTTTATTAGTGATTACTGTGGGTTCAATTTCCTGACGTCATGGACATTAAACTGAGACAAGAAGGGAGAAAGGAAGAAGGTGAAGAAAAGAAACCGGACCAACAGAGGGGCGAACCGATGACACAAGACAGGGAGGCAAATAAAGAACACAAGAAAACATCCCAGTCCTCCACCTCTGCCGGACGGCAGAGAAACAGTAATACAAAACAAAAACAACAAAGTGTACAGAACCAAACCAATAGTTCGGATCTGGTAGAATAAACAAAGAATTACACATTCACTACACACAAGCATTGATTAATGAACATAATACAAATGTTTCTGGTAAGCTCCTGTGAACAACTAACTAATGATGATAACCTCAGCTTAAGATATGTCCGTCCTCACCTATGTCCCCACACCTATGTGTGTGCGAGCATGCAGGTCGGAATAAGGTTTCCCCATGCAAGTGATTGATAGCTGGTGTAAGGAACCGTCAATCCGTCCTACAGGAATCGGCACAGACATGGAGGAGGCAAGAGATGTATGCATCCAGCGTCCCACAGAGTACAGAGTCCACAGGCGGATCAGCGCAGGGTCGATCACCCGCCAAGAGGGGAACAGATGGAAGCCCCAGGGGAGCACCCACCAGCCGCGATGCTGGGGCCCGAGAGATCGCAGTGACGAGCCCACGGGCTCCGCCGGTAACCGGCTACGCCAGGGCGGGCCCGGACCAGGAACCGGAGGCCACGGGGACCAGGGGCACCCCACCCCCCAGCGGGGCCCCAACCAGTGACCAGCCGACAAGGGTCCCCCGCCGCCGCCGCAGGCAAGGAGGACCCGCAGCCAACCGACGGACAACACACGCCGCCGCCACCCCGGACCAGTACCCACCGCCAACAACCCGGCCCGCCCCCACACATCCACACGCCAGGGAGCCACAGCGGATGTACGCCCTCCCCAGGCCGCGCCCAGCCGGCACCTGGACATCCAGATCTTCCAGCTCCAGGGTCCAGATCCCGCCCCACGTGGGGCGCCAAGATCAGGGGCCCAGCCAATGCCGGACAGCCCCACCAGGCGAACAGACCAGCCAGCTGAAGTCCTGGAACCGGCAGGAGGATTGGGCGCCAGGCACGGTCCCCACCGATCCACCGGACGGCACCAACCTATTCTACAAACCCGGCACCCCCATAAGAGGTGCCCCAGTCAATCCAAGGAGGACATCGGCCCGAAACAGCGGCCGCCCGACACACCGGACCACCCAGGACCCGCCCGACATGCACCAGGACCGAGCCGGGCCGCAACCGGGACCCCCAGCCCCAGGCATCGAGAGTCATCATCAACCAGCGGGCAGGAGCAACCATCACCGACGGGGAGTGACGGGGAGGGAAGAAGATGCATCAGGCCAGAGAGCAGCCAAACACCCGACCTGACAGGTAGACATAGACAGACAGAAACACTCATACGTAACCTCCCTTTCTTGTGTACACATTCTTACAAATACAGGACATACGAAAAAAGGACGCTATACCCTCATTCATACCCCCCATACGTAAGTAACTGTATTCTGATTACCATGTTTAAAAATAGTAACTGTAACAGAGTACAGTTATAATAATTTCATAATTAGTATTCTAAATACTTACCGCCGGTACATGTACTCCGTTACTCCCCAACACTGTGCACTGCATGAGGCAAATACTGGTCTCACCAGATACTGACTGGTTTTCTGAACATTTCAGAGTGGCCTTTTATTGTGGTCAGTCTAAAGCACACCTGTGCAATAATCATGCTGTCTACTCAGCATTTTGATATGGCACACCTGTCGGTGGAATGTAGCAAGGAAGGGAAAAAAAGAGCTGGAAGATGGAAAGAAAGACAAAGATGGCAAAATGCTTGACATCCAGGTCCTTTAAGTCCATTCTGATCACCAGACAGCACACCATGTTTCAATTAAAAATTAATTGTACCTTTTAAATCAGCGAGATGTTGTGTCTCTCTTGCTTCTGACACTGTTTTTCATATTTAACGAAACCCATAATTTCTTAGTCTGAACTAGAAGAATGTCAGGAATGTACGATTCATATTGGCCTCCTGAAAAACTCTAGACTTTAGATTGAGAAGATAGCTAAACCTCCTGAAGACAAGTGATTCATGTCTGCCTTATCTCAGTGAGGCAGACAACACATTACCTTTAGCTGTGAAAAAAGGTTTTTGATCTTTTTTTTGTTCACATAAGACTTTTTTGCTGAAAACACATCATTAAAACTTTTCATGTTTTAACTTTAGAGTGCATGGATTAAATGTGTCAAAGCAACATTAAAAGTCATTTCATTTTTACACAAGACAATTAAGTAAATTACAGGGTTTTTAGTGCCACTTAAACCTAACTATAAAGCACTCAGAACTAAAAGCACACCTTGCTCTGCAAGCACCTTATAGAGATACCATAAAGAAATATAGGGCCTCAGCTTGGTATGTAGGCTGTGGAGAGGAGGCTGCAGACAGAAGAATAGCTGCAACAACATATCAGAGAAACATGTTGAGACACTGTGCCACTTTTTATGTTCTTATTGGTCATTGTACATGTAAGTCTAGCCTAAGTAATATCATAGACCCCATCAATTATGTGCATGGAGTTTTTGTCAGATGATCACATGTTTAGATGAAGGCAGTATTTTATCCTTCCTTTATCTAAGTGTTAGTCAATATATTTAGAATCAGAGTGCTGATAGGACATTTTGCTACATTTTGATTACAGAAATGGGTAATTATGTGAATCAAAGTGTCTTACTTGGGAAATTGGTTATAACCATGTAGTTTGTGCAACAAGAGAAAAAAAATCGTAATTTCTTTCAACATTCAGAAGCTGTCAAAAAGCAGAATGAAGTTTGATTTGATGAGACAACACAGCAAATGATGATATTCATCAACCATTTATTGGTTTTAAAGAATGTATCTTCGTACAAATAAAATCCTGGCACATAATAAAAATAATAATACTCTCAATAAACCAATATATTTCAGTGATCATTATAGATCCATCACACCTATACTTTAAATTTTCCTTGCTGTCGCTCCGGAGTATCCTCCTTCAGACTGGTCAGACTGGGAGGACTGGGAGGACATGGAGGAGCGGTGTGTGGAGCAGCAAACCTCGCTCGTCGGGTCTCGGCTCGCATACTGCACTCCCGGAACCGATCCACGCAGGCATGAGCGGCCATCTCAGCCACGCAGCCAAAGGCAAGAGGATCCTCCACCATCTTGCCGCAGACTGCGGCGCCGATGGGAAGGAGCGGCTTCCGGGCCCCGAAGTTGGCGTCTGCTTCAGCCTGTTCGGCCCCGAAATTGGCAAGTGCATCAGCCTGTTCGGCCCCGAAGTTGGCGTCTGCATCTGCCTGTTCGGCCCCGAAGTTGGCGTCTGTTTAATCCTGTTCGGCACCCAAAGTTGGCGTCTGCTTCAGCCTGTTCCACCTTCCCCCTCCTTCAGTCTCTGTTTTCAGAACCAGCAGAGCCCCTCTAGTCTCTATTACCAGACCCAGCTGAGCCCCTCCAGTCTGTATTTCCAGAGCCAGCTGAGCCCCTCCAGTCTCTGTTTCCAGAGCCAGCTGAGCCCTTTCAGTCTCTACTCCCAGAGCCAGCAGAGCTTCTTCAGCCTCTGCTCCCAGAGACAGTTGAGCCCCTTCAGTCTCTGATCCCAGGATCCGCAAAGCCAACAGAGCTGCTGGACTTTCCTCCTCCGCCAGAGCTGCTGGACTTTCCTCCTCCGCCAGAGCCGCCGGATTTGCCGCTTCCTCCGCCAGAGCCGCCGGATTAGCCGCTGCCTCCGGCAGATCCGCTGGATTTGCCGCTGCCTCCGCCAGAGCCGCTGGATTTGCCGCTGCCTCCGCCAGAGCTGCTGGATTGGCTGCCGCCAGAGCTGTTGGATTCATGGCTAGAGCTGCTGGATTCGCCGCCAGAGCTGCTGGATTGGCCGCTGCCAGAGCTGTTGGGTTCACTGCCAGAGCTGCTGGATTGGCGCCGCTGCTGCCAGAGCTGTTGGGTTCACTGCCAGAGCTGCTGGATTGGCGCCGCTGCTGCCAGAGCTGTTGGTTTCACCGTCTCGCCAAGGGACGTCCGTTTAGCTTCCCGCTGGACCTCCAGGTCCCCAAGAGAGGACCGCCGGGCCGTGCGCCCGTCTTCCGTCCCGTCATGGGACATCTGTTCAGCTTCCCGCTGGACCGCCAGGTCCCCAAGATAGGACCACTGGGCCGTCCGCCCCTCTCCCATCTCGCCAAGGGATGTCCGTTCAGCTTCCCGCTGGACCTCCAGGTCCCCAAGAGAGGACCGCCGGGCCGTCCGCCCGTCTCCCTTCCCGTCAAGGGATGTCCGCCAGTCTTTCGTCCAGTCAGAGGACGCCATTGGGGCCATCCGCCCGACTCATGTCCCGTAAGGGCACGTCCGCCAGTCCTTCGTTCAGCCAGAGGGCGCCATTCGGGTAGCCCACCCGACACCCGTCCTGCCAGGGGACCCCATCCGGGTCGCCCACCTGACACTCATCCTGCCAGGGGCCGCCCGCCGGTCTCCCATCCAGCCAAAAGACGTCAATATAGACACTCGGGGGGCGGGGCCTAGGTTATGCGCTTCTGTGGTTAATGAGTCTCTAACAATATTTTGAATGTTCAGTTATAATATATAATCTTTTTTTTCCCACAAATAAGGGCATATAAGCACCAATGCTACATAAACAAACTGGGGTATTAGCTGGAAAGCTAATTCTGAATGTTAGCTATGAAGCTAATTGAAAAGCGAACAACTCAAACAATTCCACTATGTGTACTAACAGCTAAAGGACATTATTGAGGACATATGCTTACTTGTACAAGATATTGGTTCATGGAGAGTCTGTATTAATCCTGGTAGAAGTTTAAGACGATCTGCGAATCCACTGCTGTATTGTCCCAAGTTGGAAAAACAGTCGTCCTAGAAATGTTTTCCAAAAACTACCACACACTTCGGCAGTCTGTCGGGCACATTCCCTGCATACATAAAATCTATCCACCAGCTTTTCAGTGGCTTAGAAGTAGGGAGGACAAAAATATTTATATTCTCTTTTTTACACCCAGGTACAGTGCAGTTTGGAGGTACCAAACTGCACTGTACCTGGGTGTAGTTCGGGGTAGGGGGTAATTGGAACTCAACACGTAATATGCCGAAACGTGTCGTCATATGCCGAACTGCCAAACAGCTTGTTTCTGAGTGATAATTTCACTATGTAGGCAGACATACCCCGGAACAAAGGAAAGACTAATCAGTCATTTTAACCCCTTAGGGGCCGTAGGCAGGCTGGGGGAACTAATAGATATGATCAAAAACCTAAAAAAATGCTAATTTCATGCCAGGTCCACTTTAATTCCTAGAATTGACTAATTTTTTTAAGGCAATTGATGCATGCAAAGAATACCATCCTTTTTATAATTGAACTTGCACCACATCAGTTCTTCCTAACCAGCGAGACTATAGATTGCTGTGCAGCAGTATGAGTATGTATGCTTAAATGACATGTAAGTTTATTAATTATTGCTGTATTGGGTTGATATTAGTTCATAAGTTGTCTTTGGGAATTTTTATTACTTAAATTTAAGTAAAATTTAAACATATTTTTTTTCAATATAATTTTAAAATAAAGAAAAAAAAACCTTCAAACATGTAGTGAAGGTTGATAAAGGACCCAGGTTTAGGGATTTGTAAAATAATGTTTTTTTTTTTGTTTTTTTTTTTAATTAGAGAAATTAATTCAAACCTCAGTCAAAACATCAACAACAACAAAGCAGACTGGGGTCCGTTCCAGAAAGCCGGGGCCTGTACCATGAAGCCGGATTAGGTGGCTAGCCAGCTATGTTTCAGCTTAGTTTCCGCCAACCCTGGGTTTTAGGTACTATGAAAGTAGCTCGGCTTTGATCGGTGTTCGTTGCAATGGTATCTTACACTGCACGGCTAACCTGCTCCGGGGCAGGTTATGTTCTGGATTCAAGATCTCAGACTGAAGTTTGACCAATCAGCTGTGAGCAGAGAAACATATATGTGACGTAACTAATTCCCAGCGTCTGTTCTCTGTTGCAATGGCTTCAACTTTTCTCCCAAATCCTGTGGACATCTCCGCGCAAATTTTTAGACGAGCACTTCGTAGAGAACTAGTTTTTAGGGACAGAAAAAATCCATTTGACTTTCCCGATGCGTACTTGTATGAAAGATACAGATTTTCCGCGGAAGGAATGTCTTATCTCTGTGAACTTCTTGAGCCGCACATAACAATTGTGACTTGTCGAAGTCATGCCCTGACTGTACCGCAAATGGTATGTATTGCGTTGCGTTTTTTTGCAAGTTGTACATACTTGTATGCAGTCGGGGATGCAGAGAATCTAGGGAAAAACACAGTCTGGCGAACCATTCGAAGCTGGTTCTCGCTCTGCAGGGGTACATCAATAGCTTCATTGTGTTCCCTGGACATTTATCGACCATGTCCATAAAAGAGGGCTTTTATAAAATTGCCGGTAAGATATCTTTATAGGGTGACATCACATGAACAAATTTAACATTTCAGACTAATTTTTTTTCTTCAAAAAAGCATATTTCTTACTTAGAAATCTATTATACAGTAGTCTGCAGCAGCTACCTGTTAAGAATTATTTTAAATATATGTCGTTAATTCCTATGATAGGATTCCCTAGAATCATAGGAGCAATAGACTGCACACATGTTGCAATCTCCACAGCTTTGGGAGAACATGAGGCAGATTATGTGAACAGAAAGTCCTTTCACAGTCTTAATGTTCAGGTAGGGCTACTATATAGCCTATGTGAAGTTTTATTTGCATTGAGATCAATCTTTAAATAATTAGTAACTAACAGGACAATAATTTAATGTACATTTCTTCTGCAGATGACTTGTGATCATGAATGCATGATCACAAGTTTTGGATGCCAAATGGCCTGGCTCAGTCCACACATTTTCCAAGAGTCTATTTTGTGTCAGCGCTTTGAGGAAGGCAAGTTCAATTTGGTACAGTACACTTTAAATTTTTAATTTTAATAGCAAAACTTACAAAATTTCCCCTTTTCTGTTCTATGACAGGGCTTTTTGATGGCCTGTTGGTAGGAGATCGAGGTTATGCATGCCAGAGGTTTTTGCTAACCCCCTATCCTGACCCTCAGACAGGGCCACAAAACCGCTTCAATGTGGCCCTCAGCAAAACCAGGGTCAAGATCGAGATGACCTTTGGCATCCTAAAGGCACGTTTCAACTGCCTTAGGCACTTAAGAGTGTCACCAGAGCGGGCATCACAGATAGTCGCTGCATGTGCCATTCTGCATAATATAGCCACTATCAGAAAGGAGCGATTACCACCTCAAGACCAGCTTCTCCCTGATGAAATTGTCCCCATCACACTTGACCACCCAGCTGGCACAGCTGTCAGAGATGCAATCACAACACAATATTTTACTTAATAAAAGTACACTGACACTGCAGATATGTCTCAAACTGTTTTATTGGTCATCATGTGGTTAGGGGGAAAGAAAGAGAGCAAGAAAAATTACATTAATAAACATTCATAATGTTCATACTAAAGGGTTACTTGGTTAAAAAAAAAGTTCACATACTGAGATCTGTTTTTTCCAGCTGTTTGATCTCCAATTTAATTTTCTTAATTTGGAGCCTCCTCGGCTCACAGTCCAGCTCCTTCAGTGTGCAGTCTAGTGCGAGGCTCCTTTTGTACAGGGCCCTGACTCAGTCTGTTTCCACCTGAAACAATTCCACCACAAACAATCACTACACGTTTTCTGGGGGTTGATCAAATCACAAAAAGTGGCATGACTTTCTACAAACACAGGACTGACTGTAAATTATGTAAAGGGTTTAAAGCATTACCTTGTTCACATTCCTTCTGTAGCCCATTGAGGTAGAGGCCTCAGTTTCTGGGGCAGGTTGTGAAAAATCCTACAAAAGAGATGTGTAAGGGCCAGTCACTTGATCATGACATTCAAATGTGTGCCATAATAAAAAGCTCAGTGCATTCACCTCAGCAACGGTCTCAGAAAACACAGACAGAGTGTCTTTATCGTTTGGTTCACCCTAATAAATTAAGGCCAATGTAAAGCATAACTGTTATAAAGAAGGTTATGTTTGGTGTTCTGTCTGCTGCATACTGACCTCTGTGTGGGAGACTGTGTGTATCTGTGCTGGCTTCAACACGGACACTGTATTTCCCTCTACTGCAGCACAGAGTCAGCCATATTTGTTTACAACTTTTTTTTAAAACATTAGTAATGCATTGTACACACATACCCAGTGTCACTTGCTTAGATGAGCCAGCACCAGGGTCAGACTGTATAGCACATGCAATCCTATCCATAATCGGCCGCCCCTTGTTGTTGCTCAGAGCCAACTCCTCTCCCACAGTGTAATCTTGAGGAGGTGGCCCTACCCCAGTTTTCCTCATTTCACATTTTTTTCTGTTTGCTGCAAACAAGTGTTTGTGATTAAATGTTCAAAGAAAATAATAAAAGGTTATGGTAAATACTCACCACTTTGAATTATATTTTTATATTTTGTCTTGATCTGCTGCCAAGAACGTTTGGAGTTGGGGTGCATCTAAAAATCAATGAATATCAATCTTTCTTAGGATGTAATAGCCTATACATTCACATTTTACATACATCTACACACATATACAATATATATATATATATATATATATATATATATATATATATATATATCAACACGAATACATTTTCATTTTAGCATTTAATATATTTTTAATATGCTTAGCCGTGTGGATTATTCATAGCTTAAGGATCAAAGCCTGAGTTGACAGAGAAAGTTGATAGCTGAGTCATGGTACCAATAAAGCCTGATTGCATTGGTTTGGTTTTGTCGACTCAAAACCAATCCTGTAACCCAGAGTTTGTTCAGCTACCTTCATGGTACAGGCCCCAGGTTATGTGACATAAGTTTGAGGGTAAGTTTGTGGATAACCTCAACTTTTGGTTCCAAAATCAGAGGTATCTTTTAAGGTATGTTAGTAACCATAGCAACTTAATCTCTGAACTTGCTCCGGACCAGTTTATTTTCCAGGTAAGTTTGTTATAGAGAGGGTTGTGAGCATGGTGTGAACTTTTAAATAATGATCCTTTGGACGTGGATGCACAGATTATACTATATTTTGTCAAAATAACTTTAATTTTGTCAAACAGAAATCGTAGGACAAAGCGCATTACATATTACAAAAAGTCAAAAACTATATCACAAACTTATTAGCAAGATAGATAGATAGATAGATAGATAGATAGATAGATAGATAGATAATTTATTGATACCCACAAAGGGGAAATTCAATTTGTCAGGTGTTTGTATATTTACAAATACATCTTAGATTGAAAAAAAAGATAATAATAAAACAATTTAGAAAACCTGTTGGATGTATCTATTGAATTGTCTTATTCTGTCTGGTGCATATCTGCAGGAACAAATGATCTCCTGAACCTCTCAGTCCTACATCTCAAATAAATCAATCTTTCACTGCAGCTGCTTCTCTGACTGGTCAGGACATCATGGAGGGGGTGTTTAGTATTATCCAGAATGCCCTGCAACTTCCTCATCTCCCTTCACCAGAGTTCTTACAGGATCCAGCTCCCAACCCAGTACAGAACTGGCCTTTCTGACCAGTTTGTCCAGACGTCTACAGTCTTTGTCCGTAGTGCTACTTCCCCATCAGACAACAGCATACAAAGGCACACTTCTGATGACTGTTTGGTAAAACATCTGCAGCATGTCACTGCAAACATCGAAGGACCTTAGCCGCCTGAGGAAAAAAAAGACACCTCTGTCCCTTCCTATATGCCACGTCTGTGCTGGTGGTCAACTCCAGTTTCTATTTCCTCCCCATCTATGTAGACTGGCTGCCTTGGTGGTTTAAATCTCCTGAAGTCCAGCACCAGTTCCTTAGTCTTGGTGGTGTTCAGAAGAAGGCATTTTTTCTCCAGTCGGTGAAGGTCTCCCCCCAGGTCCCTGTACTCCCCCTCCTGTCCACCGTTCACACACGCCACGACAGCTGTATCATCTGAGTACTTCTGGATGTGGCAGGACTCTTAGTTGTATCTGCAGTCTGATGTGTAGAGTGTGAACAGAAAGGGAGCCAAAACAGTCCCTTGTGGGACCCCAGTGCTGCATTCCAGTGTCCCAGAAACACATCTTCCCACCCTGAGGTCTGGATTTTAGGTAGTCCATAATCCAGGATGTCAGGGCTACACCCATACCCACAAATTTGTTGCTCAGTATGGAGGGCTTTATGGTGTTAAAAGCGCTGGAGAAGTTGAAGAACATTATCCTGACATAATAACCAGGCACATCCAGGTAGGAGTATGTCTGGTGCAGCAGTTAAAGGACCTGTAATAGGACATGTAAGAGTATTTAAAATAAGATTACAGAACACATTATAAGCAAGTAAATAAAATAATTCTTGCATTGTGAAATAATGACTACTGCCACATGCATTAAAATGCCATTAACTGGCAACAATGATAGTTGTTTAATTGGAATATATTAGTATACGTTGTAAACTTCCATTTAACAAAGTCACGGAAAGAAATATGATGTACTGCCCCAAGGAAAGCCACCAACCACTGGTCTGCCTTTACAGAGCCAACTCCACAGGTGGGTGAGGGGAGATGGTGGTGGCCCCCCACCAGTTAGAGGGCCTCAACCTTTTTTTAATTAGCTACAAGATAGGAAGAATGCACAAAAAAATACTTAATATCCCTACTTCTCTCCAATAATTATTTGATTTCAATCTTACCTTTTTAGGAAATCGTTTTGTGTTTCATTTTAACTTGAGAAAGAGTTATTTTTGATCCAGAAGGACAGCATCTAATGAAGTTAGAGGTCAATATATGTCTAAGTCAATGTACAATATAGAAAATACTCTCAACAAATTGGTGGCAAAAGAAAGTAAACTTTGAATAATGATCCAACATGCAGGAACAAAGTTTCAGGTTTACTATATTATATCCTCCAGCACCACTTGATCTCAACTAGGAATAAGGGGTAGAAAAATAATAAATAAAAATGAAGATTGTTGAGAGTTAGTGTATTTAGTATTTATACTATATATATAATTATATATGTCTCCAATAAGGCTGAGCCAGTAGGAATGCTGTTATTCAAATTCAAGTGCAGTTTAACGTCTTAACCTGACAGTGATGTTTTTTTTGGTAGAAAATTAATATTTTTTTACTAAAATGTACTAAAAATAAAAATAATGAAGAGACAGGTAGACCATACTATTACACGCTAATTTATACAGTTTATTAGCAAAAACAGGTGATTGGGGGTGAGATGAACTTTAAACTCAAACACTGTTATTTTTTGCCAAGCCAACGTTCTTTCTTTAGCTATATATATTTTTTTCATAATGATTGGTTTGAATTCCTCATAGGTCAGCATTATTACTTCAAATTCCACTTCTTTGAGGTATTCTGCCCTTTTTTTCTCTTCAGTTTCCTTTGTGACTCTTGAATTCGGTGATCCATTGAAATGGTCTTTATGTTTCAGGGTTTACCAGGAGTAGGTTGATTAACCAGATTCTTATCAGGTGTTCAGGAACCGACATTCTCAGGCTAAGCAGATTTTTGGTTGATTAACCAAGACTTCAGGGTTTACCACATGGTAAGTTAACCAAGCTTTCTGGAACAGGCCCCTGGGTCAGAATCAGGTAAAACAACAGAAAGCCAAAAAAAGTACCCAGCGGTGAATGACAGAAAATAAGGAGTTATACTGGGAGCTTGATTACTGGATGAGGAACAGGCGGTTTATTGGAACCAGTTGCAGGTGTGAAAGAAGGAGAACAGGAAGAAAGATAGGCCGGATAAAGAAAGAATCAGAATCAGCTTTAATGGCCAAGTATGACACATACAAGGAATTTGACTCCAGCAACTTTTCTCTCCAGTACAGAACTTAAATAAGTGAAATAAGAAAGGAAATAAAAATAAATACAAATAAATAATAAAGGATAATATATACACCAAACCAGGGTTATATAAGTATATAAAGCAGTGCAGAGTTATAGTTTATTGTTATGTGAATGGACTCACTCTGTGACTATTCAGAGTTCATCAGAGCGACAGCCTGGGGGAAGAAACTGTTCTTATGTCGGTGGTTTTGGCGTACAGCGCTCTGTAACGCCAGCCTGAGGGGAGGAGCCTAAACAGGTTGTGGCCAGGGTGTGAAGGAAAATAATGCACAAGAGGGAAGCTGACGATGAATTAAAAATAACCAAGGGCTTATTGTCATATTGTCAAAACATTGTCACATTGTTATTTTCTTGGCAGTTATCTAAAACTTAAATGCACATTTATGATAATAAAGATAGGAGTAAACACTGAAAATAAACATGAAAGGATGCAATGACAAGACAAGATCTAAGATGAACTGAATAAACAGAAAATAAATAATCTTATTACAAACACAAATTAAAAACCAAAATTCAAACACTCAAGGCTTATGACAAATAGAGCAGCTGAGAGTTTGAATACAGTGATCAACAGGTTTTAAATATGTCCTTAAAGAGGCACTATGTTCTTCGAAACAAAATCAATTCCAACATGATTCATTCAGAAATACGACATTGTGTAAGGGTAATTTGTTGTACTACTATTCTGATGTTAAGAGCATCTAATTAGGTACACCTTGGTAATATTCAAAGTAATTTAGAGCATTTTATAATTGTTATTTTGTATGTGTTGAATAAAATGTAAAAAAATAAATAATTGTCTGATTCATTTGGCCCGAGGATAATAAAAATAGACCTAAGGATGACAGTCCATGATTTAAATCCATAACCTACAGATGAAGTGTTATAGGCAGACTAGAACTGAGTTGAACCTGTGAAAAATCTTTACTTTTCTCTAAAACAAGCAATTGAATACAAAAGGACATGCTTGATTTTTTTTTCTACACTGCTTTGAATTTTGAATAGCTTTTTTTTAGAGGACACAGTAACTCTAATTAAAGTGGGAATGTGTAGTTGTTTGTATTCAAAGAAGGCATACTTTTTGCTTTAACATTATCGTTTCATGTGGAAATCACAGTGAAGCCACTTTATTACAGCACGATATTAATAATTAGTTCCTGAGGAGGGAAGCATTTTCCATAATAAAAGCAGATATGATGAGCAAGTTTTCTTGTGTTTGAATCAAAGTTTCAGTTCCTCCCTCATTAACACCCAGATCGGTTTGACTCCACACCACTGCTGTTTCTCCACTAAAAGAGGATATGCTACGTACCATTGGTGGAAGTATTAATCAGCGTAATGTTTGAATATGCACATAATTGTTGTTTTCACACGTTATTTTTATGTGCAGACCTGCACAGTTGTCTGCGGACCCACACTCACATGGGTATCTTCATGCCTGTGCCTTAATGTGCGTATGCCTGGTGTGTGTGTTTTTGCTGAGAGAGATCATTAGCAGTAAATTCACAGCTGCCCGGTTCACCACCTAGCCTCCGCACCTTCAGATATATTAATAATTCGGGGGAGTCACCTGGTGAAACTAAAACCTTATGCAAACACAATCAACACTTGCATACATGGTGAATGTGAGGACCTCATTATCAAGACAGAGGAAGGGAGATTTGCATTCAGTTTTTTAGCATTCGATGTTTAACAGAAAAAAAACATGAATTTTTTTTGTGTTTTAACACTTTAAATGCATGGCTTTGTCATACAGTATTTCATAACATTGCAATTATTTTAAAATACATCATTGTCTTTAGAATGTCCTGAGTGTGAATCCTAGCCTGGGGTCTTTCTGCATGGAGTTTAGATTCTTCTCCATGTCCCTCCAACTGTCCAAAAAATAACTTTGAGATAAATTGGTCTCTCTAAATTGTCCTCAGTTATGAATATGTGTTTGCATAGTTGTTTGTCCTGTATGAACCAGCTTCTAGTTTTAGTCCGTGAGGCAGACACTTTTTCTACTTTTAAGACAAAGTTTAAAACTTTCCTTTTTGAGAAAGCTTATGATTATCATAACTTATCTCTGTAGTTATACTGCTATAGGCTTAGACTGTTGGAGGAAAGACTGACCACTTTTCTTTACTCTGCTGCTTTTCTCTTCTACTACTTTCCAGTTGTATCTTTGCTATTATTTCAGCAGTTAACCTTGTTTTTTCCCAGTGTTTTTCTCTCCATTGAAGCTCCATCTGGTCTGGTATCATGCTTATTTGTAATTCCCTGTTTGTTTTGTGTCAAGGACATAAATGATGCTCCCAGTGACTGAACGTCTTCCATGTCCTGGTATCTACTGTTTACTTTCTTTAATATAGAAAATACTATCAAATCAGTTCATTTAGTTATTTTCTGTGTCTCTGCTCTGTCTTCTTGAACCCCCAGACTGTTGTGGTAGATGACCGCTCATACTGAGCCAGGTTCTGTTAAGGAGTTTTTCTTCTCCAGTGTCACTCATGCTTGCTCAGTATGTTGGATTGCTGATGGATTGCTGTTGTTGGGGTCTGCATGTATACAGGGCACAACCTCTCACCAAAGAATTTACACAATTCTGAGATTCCTTAACTTAAAAACTTTTTAACTGGTTGGAATGTTATGGAAAGTATAATTGTATTGAAATGACTTTTATTGTAAAGCGCCTTGAAGTGATATCTGTTGTGAAGTGACTCTATAAATAAACTTGAATTAAATTGAAAATTTAATTGTCTCTATGTTGCTCTGAAATGGACTAGTGACCTGTCAAGAGTGCACTCTCATCCAATGACTGCTGCGACTGTATAAATTCAATGAACAATCATTCATGACCTTGTTCATGTTTTTAGTGAGCTGAACTAAAAGCATTCTGTCTGATGAACATCATAGTTACTGTACTCATTGAATGCCACTCTCTCGCAGTATAATTCTGTTTAAGAGAGTGCCAGATCTCTATGGGGTCTTCCAGACAAAGCCTGACTAAAGCCATGGCTAAAACAAAAGCCATTAGTGATTGGTGAGCCATCTACTCTTTTTAATGTCAATGCTGTTAACATCAAATCTGGCAACATTAATCACCAAGACTCACCAAACGTGCATCATTAAATTGCAAAGTTTTTAGGCAAATTCCAACAAATGCTACAGCAGCAGCAGTTTTTGTTGCTTTGCACTTTGAGATTACATCCTTTGTTTCCTACCTCATAGTGTGTCATAACAAAAACTATTCAAACAGCAAGTTTTTCCTCTTGCTTTTGAGAATATACAGAGCTAAAGTAGTTCATTTTGAAATGTGTGAAATTAATGTTGAACTAGTTCTTAGAAAAACTTGTTTTTATTCAACTTAATGATTTTATTAACGCTCATAATGTCCTAGATAAATTTCAGTCTGGTTTTAGGATGAACCACAGCACAGAGACGGCGCTTTTAAAGATTTTAAATGATTTTAGACTAAGCTATGATGCTAAAAAGGTGACATGTTGGTTCTTCTGGATCTAAGCGCTGCCTTTGATACAGTAGACCACACTATTCTTTTAACTTGTTTAAAACAGATCGGCCTCTCTGGTGCTGTTCACAAATGGTTCACATCCTACCTCACAGACAGGACTTTTATGGTAAGTTTAGATACCTGTCCATAAGATCACTTGTGGTGTGCCCAGGGTTCAGTTTTAGGCCCAGTGCTTTTTAACCTGTATATGCTCCCTCTTGGCAGTGTTATCAGGAGACATGGAGTTAACTTTCACCGTTATGCTGATGATACACAGTTGTACATTTCCATATCTCCTGATGACACACGGCCAATGGATGCACTTTTTAACTGCATTTTAGACATTAAATCCTGGATGGCAGAAAACTCTCTTCAGCTCAACCAGGACAAAACTGAGGTTTTAGGCCGTTTTCACATGTGTGGCCGTACCAGAAAACGGCCAGAGAAAATGCTAATTTTTTCTGTTCACATGGCACGGATCTCTGACCGTATTGGGATCCAGTCTTTTACTACAAATAAACAGCAGGTGGCGGTATACAAATAAGTCTTAGTTCTCCAACAAACAAGGGAGTGAGAAGTACCGACGTCATAAAACGAGCGACAGCCTAGAATGTAAACAAACTGGTCTACTGGTCAGCTGCTACCTGAAGCCATCTACAGGGTGAGTGTTGTAGTAAACCCGCCGTTTTGTAACCTGCTGTGTTGCTGTGGGATGCTTGAATCGCGTTGTTTTGGTATTTGTATGGTCGCGAGGTGATTCTGTAATTTCGGCCGGCGGTGTCGTCATTTCCGCGTGGAGCGCGTCTATTGTCTTGAGTACGGCCAGAGTACGGGTTGTGTTCACATGATACGTGGCCGCTCGTACCTGGACTCGGATACTACCTCCAAGGCAGGTCTCTCTGGCCGTATCCTGGCACGGTACAGTCTGTGTTCACATGGTACGAAATAAGTGGATTTTGACCAAATACCGTACCCGAGTACGGACTCCCGTACCATGTGAAAGCGCCCTTAGTTATCGGTCCTGAGGCTCAGAGAGAAAAACTTTTACCAAAACTACAATCATTGTCTTTTTATTCTTCCTTACAAGTGAAGAATTTTGGTGTGATTTTTGACTCTGAGCTGACTTTTATCCCTCACATTAAAAACATCACCAAAATAGGTTTTTATCACCTAAAGAACATTGCCAGAGTCCGCCCCATTCTCTCTCGGGCCAATACGGAGACGCTAATGCATGCTTTTATCACCAGTAGAATTGATTATTGTAATGTCCGGCTTTCTGGTCTTCCCAAAAAGACTACCTCAGGTTTACAGCTTTTATAGAATTCAGCAGCTCTTGTCCTGATGAAGACTAGGAGGCGGGAGCACATTACACCAGTCTTAGAATCACTGCATTGGCTTCCCGTATGTTTTAGGATCGATTTTAAGGTTCTTTTAATGGTTTTTAAGTGTCTTAATGGTCTTGGGCCTTCTTATCTGTCAGAAATGCTTTAACCGTATGAACCCTCACGGTCTCTGCGCTCCTCTGGCAGCCGTCTCCTTATCATCCCCAAAATCAAGACACAGACTCATGGTGAGGCGTCTTTCAATTATTATGGCCCTCACCTCTGGAACAGGCTGCCAGAGGATCTCAGGGCCGCAGAGAACGTTCATGTTTTTAAGAGCAGGCTCAAGACTCACCTTTTTAGCTTAGCCTTTAACTAATTATTATTTATTAATATATTTTTAATCGCTCAGCATGTTTTACCTGATTTAATTTTTAGTTTAGCTTTTAACTGTTTATTTATTAATCTGCTTTGCATTTTTATTATTTGTTTTACACTTATTGTTTTATACCTTATATACTTTATATTTTAACCTATTTTAATCTTTCTTGCCAGTGTTTCCTCTCTGGGGGCCCCCTGCATCGGGGGCAGTGGTCGGCTGTGGCTGCCTGGGTGCCCCCCAGGTAGCGCTTGGGTGGAGGTGGGGGTACCATCCCTCCCTCCTCTGGGCGCCCTGGGTCGGAGCCTTGGCTGCTGCTGTTGATCTGCTGCTGCTGATGCAGATGGCTCCCATGATGGCATTTCCTGGCTCATCTGTACTCAGCCCGCTTTTTGTAGCTTCTAAGTGTGTGTGTGAGTGAGTATGGCTGATGGGTTGGGTTGGGAGGGGGTTGTATTTGCATTGATGATTTTATTTTTGAAGGGGGGGGGGTTGTGGGGTTATTTTAAATCTGTAAAGCACTTTGAGTAACTTTGTTTGTTTGAAAAGCGCTTTATAAATAAAGTTTGATTGATTGATTGATTAAACAGAAGCAACTGACTTTGTACTCTTGAAATTTATTTATGAGGCATTTAAGCCTCAAAATATGTCCTCTCAGTTCTGGTGCTCAGGCAGTTGTGGGCTAGTTCTTTTTGTAATCGGTGGGTTGCTGGTTTGAACTCCCGTTCTGTTTTTGTGTCCTTGGGCACTTCACTGTCTACTGGTGACTACATGACAATATTAGTTCAAATCAAAAGGTGGTGCCAAACACAAAGCTCTAAAGATGATTCACAAGCAGAAGCGGTAAAAAAAAACAAACAAAAAAACTTCAGTTTGTTTTTAAAATAAAATAAGTCTGGCTTGGGAACAAATTCTATTTTCCCTACTTGGATAATTTATATCCCTCAGCAGCCAATGAAACACAAACTGGATGAAGAACTTGGTAAAGTTTTTGTTTTGTTTTATTTTTTATTTTGACTAGACTTTGTACCAGTTAACTTATCGTTGACCCCAGTAGTAAAACTGCCTCATGGTCCCTCAAATAGAAGATTCAGCGTACCCAACAGGAGTAAGAATGTTGGTGTATATCCATCAGCAAGTTCCCAGCAGGTTGTCAACACACGTACAAAGAGAACAGTTGTAAGCTTTACCCTTCAAACCTTGATTTATGATAAAGATGACTGATATAAGAATTTAAGATGTAGCATTTTGTTTTCATTCTTGAACAATTCTTGATTCAGAAAAAAATGACAGATGATATGAATTGATCAGTGATATAGATACATACTTGGAGATAGAATTTGCTCTTACGTAATATGTATATTATGTAGATGATGATATCAATGATGTTTGCAATGATATCACAAAAAGTACCCATTATCAAACAATACTGAAACCATGGCAACACATGCAGGAATATTGGTCCTATTGAAGGAGGACAGGGTTGATGAATTATGTTGTCCTTTTTTATGACAACTAGATTGTCTTAGTCTTGATAATTCCCATATTTATTTATCCTGATTTGTGTTTTTGAATTATAAATCATAACACTTTTCAACTATTCTCTTTGTCATGATTTCTAGCAAATTAGAAACTTAATTTAGAGTAAAAAAAAAAAAAAAAGTGGCATCACTCGAGTAGCAGCGTCTGGTTATTACTCTGTTCTGTATGTCCTTCCAAGCAGTCGACAGGTTAGCAGACTGCAAACACCTTATGCCCTGTAATATAATGAAAATAACTACCTACCCACAATGCTCACCCTCTCACAGTCTTTCCCTTCTCACTAACTACTTTCTCCATCCTTCTCACTATGTTAAAAGCAAAAATTCACTTATTTATTTTCTTACTCTATCTTTTTGTTCTCTGGTATAACAGGGAAAGAACCCATACAAGCAAAGTTTATACAGGGTCAACTTAAACAGCTGGCAGCAAAGCCAAAATAATATATATATATATACTTAATGTGTTGCTAAGATCCTTTTCTCAGTCAGCTACTACCCAGATAGCCAAGCACATGGTGTCTTGCAGAGTAAATATGTAAACTGCCTATATGAGCTTGTTACATCTTTAAAGATAATATCAGGACACAAAAATTCCCTGTTAAAGTGGGATTCACTATGTTGTGTTGAAACTGATGCATTGCAATGTTACAGGGGATCTGAAAAAAAAGCCCTTCGTCCAGTTTGGGGGTCACTGCTCCGAGTGATCTAATTGCCATGGGCACTGCTGTCACTTTCACCTTCCAAGCCTTCTATAGCTCCTCTCCGAGCAGTCGGTATTCCTCAAGTTTCTCATGTTCTTTCTTCTTGGTGTTACCATCACTTGGTATTGCCACATCCACCACAACGGGTTTCTTTTGCTCTTTATCAACCACCACAATGTCGGGTTTGTTCGCCATTACCATCCTGTCTGTCTGTATCTAATATTCCCACAGAATCTTCAATTGGTCATGCTCTAATACCCTGGGAGGTGTTTCCCACTTTGACCTTGGAGTTTCCAGCCCATATTCCGGGTAGATGTGTCTGTACACTATGCAATCTACTTGGTTATGATGTTCCATGTATGCTTTCCCTTCCAATATCTTACACCCTGCTGTTACAGTCAGGTCCATAAATATTGGGACATACCACCACAATGGATATCAAATGAAACGAACAAGATATGCTTTAACTGCAGACTGTCAGCTTTTATTTGAGGGTATTTACATCCAAATCAGGTGAATTGTCCAGGAATTACAACAGTTTGCATATGTGCCTCCCACTTGTTAAGGGACCAAAGTAATGGGACAGAATAAGAACCATAAATGAAACTTATACATTTCAATACTTGGTTGAAAATCCTTTGCAGTCAATTACAGCCTGAAGTCTGGAAAACATAGACATCACCAGAAGTTGGGTTTCATCCCTGGTGATGCTCTGCCAGGCCTCTACTGCAACAGTCTTCAGTTCCTGCTTGTTCCTGGGGCATTTTCCATTCAATTTCGTCTTCAGCAAGTGAAATGCATGCTCAATCGGATTCAGGTCTCTTGATTGACTTGGCCATTGCAAAACAGTCCACCTCTTTCCCTTCAAAAACTCTTTGGTTGCTTTTGCAGTATGCTTTGGGTCACTGTCCATCTGCACTGTGAAGCGCCATCCAATGAGTTCTGAGGCATTTGGCTGAATTGGAGCAGATAATATTGCCCGAAAAACTTCAGAATTCATCTTGCTGCTTTTGTCAGCAGTCACATCATCAATAAATACAAGAGAACTAGTTCTACTGGCAGCCATACATGCCCACGCCATGACACTTCCAGCACCATGCTTCACTGATGAGGTGGTATGCTTAGGATCATGAGCAGTTCCTTTCCGTCTCCATACTCTTCTCTTCCCATCACTCTGGTACAAGTTGATCTTGGTCTCATCTGTCCATAGGATGTTGTTCCAGAACTGTGAAGGCTTTTTCAGATGTTTGGCAAACTCTAATCTGGCCTTCCTGTTTTTGGGGCTCACCAATGGTTTACATCTTGTGGTGAACCCTCTGTATTCACACTGGTGGAGTCTTCTCTTGATTGTTGACTTTGACACAGATACACCTACCTCCTGGAGAGTGTTGATCTGGCCAACTGTTAGGAAGGGTGTATTCTTCACCAGGGAAAGGATTCTTCGGTCATCCACCACAGTTGTTTTCCGTGGTCTTCCGGGTCTTTTGGGTGTTGGTCAGCTCACCGATGCATTCCTTTTTTTTTTTAGAATGTTCCAAACTGTTGTTTTGGCCACACCTAATGTTTTTCTCTGATAGGTTTCTTCTGTTTTTTCAGCCTACTGATGGCTTGCTTCACTGATAGTGACAGCTCTTTGGCTCTCATCTTGACAGTTGACAGCAATAGATTCCAAATGCAAATAGCACACTTGAAATGAACTCTGGACCTTTTATCTGCTCATTGTAATTGGGATAATGAGAGAATAACACACACCTGACCATGGAACAGCTGAGAAGCCAATTGTCCCATTACTTTTGGTCCCTTAACAAGTGGGAGGCACAAATGCAAACTGTTGTAATTCCTACACCGTTCACCTGATTTGGATGTAAATACCCTCAAATAAAAGCTGACAGTCTGCAGTTAAAGCACATCTTGTTCGTTTCATTTGATATCCATTGTGGTGGTGTATAGAACCAAAAATGTTAGCATTGTGTCGATGTCCCAATATTTATGGACCTGACTGTATGTGCTGGATTGTGTCATGTGCCTCTTTGAGCACCCTATACCTTGGGTCTTGTCTGATGTTGTAGATCTGAGCCTCTAGCGCTGGGATTGAACTAAGAATGACCCTTGAGTGTGAAGAACATTTATCATTTAAATGAACAAGCTGGAATCTGTCTGACAAATATGGTTTTAAACCAGCCAAGTGCTGTTCCCTTGATCCCTGCACCATGTTCAATCTTTTTAAAGATAATATTATGATTGACTGTGTCAAACACTGAGCTCCAACAAGACCAGCACAGTCACAAGTCCATTATCTGAGGCCATGAGAATATAATTACTAAGTTTAACTAGGGCTGATCAGTGCTATGATGATCTCTACAACCTGAATGAAATTCTTCAAACAGGTTGTTGCTGTTTAGAAGCTCACATACTTCATTAGAAACTATTTTCTCAAGAATTTTGGATAAAAAAGGGAGGTTAGATCTAGGTGTGTAATTAAGTAATCTTGATCGAGGGAGGGTTTCTTAAGTAAAGGTTTAATTACAGGAACCTTAAGTTCTTGTTGTATGTTTACATTTTTGTTAAGGATAGATTCATCATATCCAAAATAGGGCCACATCCTTAAATAATTTTGATGTGATTGGGTCTGAAATACAAGCTGAAGTTTTAGATGATACTCTTATCTTTACTATTATGGCATTAAAAATTAATGAAAATGCAAAACGTAAAATTTTCATATAGAATTAGGATGAGTAGTAGTTTTTAGAAAAACACAAAAACTGAACAAAACCTTAAATATATAAAATGTATTAACAATTTCAGTCAGAAATGTTGTGACAATAGATGACTGTTGACATATTAAAAATGTGGGTAACAATACCAGAGGTAGCCAGCATCACTTGGACATGATTTAGGACAAAAAAATACTTTGGTCATAATTTTAGGTAGGTGACCATATTTATTTTTTGATAGCCATTTACATTCTCTTTCCACCTGTGCAGAGCCTCCCTGACCTGCTCTGTTTATTGTGGAAATAAGATTTTTTTCAAATATGTGGAAAGTAGTTAAGTTCTGCACAGAAATCAAAGAAAAGTAGGTTTATCCATAGAATAAACTACCTAGCAAGGGAAGTTACATCACTAACATTAGTATTGTTAACCATCTTAATGTGATAAACTAGGCTTCATTTAGCTAATATATTATCTGCATGACTCAACTCACATCTTGTTTGATAAACTGCAACATTTTTATGCATTTTGCTGGCTCTGGCTGGTGGACTGATACACATCCTGCGTTGCTTTGCTGTGCTCTGTAGCACCTGTCCACAATCCACTGATGTGTATGCTTGAGTTGCGTTTAAAGACGCCTCGTAAAAATAAGTTGCCGTATATCAAACGGACTAAATGGCAAAAAAAAAGATTTATGGATAAATATAGTTGTGTATCATTGGCATAACTGTGGAAATTTGTACCCTGTTAATTATTCTACCAATTGGAAGCATATATATATACAGGTGCTGGCCAGTAAATTAGAATATCATCAAAAAGTTGAATTATTTCAGTAATTCCATTCAAAACGTGAAACTTGTATACTGTATACTTTCCTTCCACACATAGTGATATATTTCAAGTGTTTATTAATTTTCATTTTTATTATTACAACTGACAGCTAATGAAAACACCAAATTCAGTATCTCAGAAAATTAGAATATTCTGAAAAGGCTCAATATAGAAGACACCTGGTGCCACTCTAATCAGCTGATTAACTCAAAACACCTGCAAAGGCCTTTAAAAGGTCCCTCAGTCTTGTTCTGAAGGCTCCACAATCATGGGGAAGACTTCTGACTTAACAGCTGTCCAAAAGACGACCATTGACACCTTGTACAAGGAGGGCAAGACACAAAAGGTGATTGCTAAAGAAGCTGGCTGTTCGCAGAGCTCTGTGTCCAAGCACATTAACAGACAGGCGAAGGGACGGAAAAAATGTGGTAGAAAAAAGTGTACAAGCTCTAGGGATAACCGCACCCTGCAGAGAATTGTGACGACAAACCCATTCAAAAATGTGGGGGAGATCCACAAAGAGTGGACTGCAGCTGGAGTCAGCGCTTCAAGAACCACCACGAAGAGACTCATGAAAGACATGGGATTCAGCTGTCGCATTCCGTGTGTCAAGCCACTCTTGAACAAGAAACAGCGTAAGAAGCGTCTCGCCTGGGCCAAGGACAAAAAGGACTGGACTGCTGCTGAGTGGTCCAAAGTTATGTTTTCTGATGAAAGCAATTTTTGCATTTCCTTTGGAAATCAAGGACCCAGAGTCTGGAGGAAGAGCGGAGAAGCACAGAATCCACGTTGCATGAGGTCCAGTGTAAAGTTTCCACCGTCAGTGATGGTGTGGGGTGCCATGTCATCTGCCGGTGTTGGCCCACTCTGTTTCCTGAGGTCCAAGGTCAATGCAGCCGTCTACCAGGAAGTTTTAGAGCACTTCATGCTTCCTGCTGCTGACCAACTTTATGGGGATGCAGACTTCACTTTTCAACAGGACTTGGCACCTGCACACAGTGCCAAAACCACCAGTACCTGGTTCAAGGACCATGGTATCCCTGTCCTTGATTGGCCAGCAAACTCGCCTGACCTTAACCCCATAGAAAATCTATGGGGTATTGTGAAGCGGAAGATGCAATACGCTAGACCCAACAATGCAGAGGAGCTGAAGACGACTATCAGAGCAACCTGGGCTCTCATAACACCTGAGCAGTGCCACAGACTGATCGAGTCCATGCCACGCCGCATTACTGCAGTGATGGAGGCAAAAGGAGCCCCGACTAAGTATTGAGTGCTATACATGCACATTCTTTTCATGTTCATTCTTTTCAGTTGGCCAACATTTAAAAAAAAAACATTTTTTTTCATTGGCCTTTAAAATATTCTAATTTTTTGAGATACCAAATTTGGAGTTTTCATTAGTTTTCACTTATAAATATCAAAATTAAAAGAAATAAACATTGGAAATACATTGTTCTGTGTGCATTGCATGAATATAATGTACAGGTTTCACGTTTTGAATGGAATTACTGAAATAATTCAACTTTTTGATGATATTCTAATTTACTGGCCAGCACCTGTATATAGTAAAGAGCGTTGGTCCAGGCACATAACCCTGTGCTACTCCACAAGTAACCCTTGAATAAGAAGAAGGTTTAATATTTACATGAACAAACTGGAATCTGTCAGACGGATATGATTTAATAAAATTTTTTTATAGAAATAAAAATAGGTTGTTATATAATGTGGGTGCAGGTCGGAGGCATAAAACTCCAGGGTTGAAAATGGGCCCCAGTCCATTACTACTTAATTTTGTTACTAAGATTAACAAAAAGACTTCAAAAACAATGAACCTCAGTAATCTGTACAGCGTCAAGTGAAACACAATACCAATAATGTATTATTTTATAGTATCATATATGGAGCCTGTGTTTTTAATTAGAGCTGCATCAAAGCAAGTACTTAGAGGAATTTAGGCTGATTCCAGTAAGATTATTTCTGTACTAAGGACTTGAGAACTACCAGAAAATTGATTGTAGAAAAACTGATACATCAGTAGCTCAAGAAAATTAACACATTTGCACTGGGAGAATCGTCAAAGACCTCTTTAGCCTTTTGTGAGATAAATCAATACAAGGAAGTCCTTTCTGTACATAATTGAATCCTTGTTTTTTTATTTTATATAAGAATTTGCCTATACTACTCCAGACAAATGTAAAAGACTGGCTAAATCATTTTGCTCTTATCAAGAACACCTAATGGCAGTTGTTGCCACAAATGCTGGGGGAACCAAATAAAGGCTTTGTGGGCAGTTTTCTTTTTGGCCAGGCTGCACAGGGTAGTTTATTTCCCCCTGAGTGAACTCACTTACAAAACTGCATGTTATAGTTACTCAGCCTGTGTTTTTCAGAGGTTTTCCTTCCTTTTGTCTACTTGAAAACATTAACTTCTTGAAAGATTCTTCTCATTTTGGCTCTGGATTGTAAAGCAATTAGGTAGAAAATGGTTTGCAGGGAAACCAACTGACATTTCATGGGGTTGAATAGTTTTCTAGAGATTTGATTTTAACATATTTAAAGCATGTATTCTCCATGTGGTTAGAATGAACAGTTAAATAACAAACTTCAGATAGTCTTTCACAAGTATAGAGAGGATTTAAAACTTCTAGAAATTGATTAATATTGGAAATAATTACTCTTCCAAATAAAAAACTACAGTAGCAATAATAGTTCACTTTATAGTGTCATGCTGGACAAAAGTTAAACAAAAATCTGACATAATATTCTTTAATAATAAAATAACGTAAAAATCAACAGTCTAAAAATGACAATAAAAAGGTGACTAATCCAATTTAGTTTCACCGTCATCCTTCTCCATTAATTTATAGTGAACATTCACTCTGCAGGGCATTGTTATAGCTTTTGTGTCCATGTGGACCTACTGGATCTCTGCTGCTTATTTCACACACAGAAACACATATGCCAGTTCTGTTTGAGTTTCACTACTACTTTGTTATAAATAGTCATGTGCACAGTGCATGGGCAAAGCAGTGCAGTCCATCACAGCCACCTGTCTTTTCCATCTATTAATGGATCAGAATCATCGGGAAAGCTCAGGGAAGACATCAGATGGGAGGAAGGGTGTTATACTTCATCAGTCAATTTAAGTATGCCTATTGCTCCCCTGAAAAACGGTGAAAGCTCTGATGTTTTAATTAATCTATGAGTCAGTTTTGAATGTGTCTCTACTCTGAAACAGCTATTTCAAATGTTCCAACTACTTCCACAGCATGGCCAAATTCCTGCTGAGGCCTGCTAACGACCCATCATTTGATTCAGGTTTAATGAACCAGGTAAAGAAGTAAAACACTGGATGGTGTCCCTTGAGAACCGACTTTTGGAACCCCTGATCTAAAGACTAGACATTGTGGATTTAGAGATTGCAGAGAGACTTGTGACTTAGAGGCTGGCAGCAAAGGACGTTGGGACTTGCATGCCAGCTGCACAGAACCTTTTGACTTGAAGGCTGGCTGTGGAAAAGCTTGTATCTTGGAGGCCCACAGCAGAGAACCTTGTGTCTTGGAGTAGAGAACTTTGTGTTGTTATGGCTTGCGTAGCAGAACCTTTTGATGTTATGGCTAGAATACCAGGACCCTTAGGATGTGATAGCCGCCAGAGAAGAATATTAAGTTTTAATAGCAGGCATGGCACAACCTTGCGATGAGGCAGTGGTCGGCAGCAAACCTTGTGATGAGGCAGCGGCCAGCAGTGGAGATTGTGAGGAGGCAGCAGAATGGCTGAGGACCTTGTGAGGATGTGCCAGCTGGTTGAGAGAGGAGCGTGTGATTATGCGGTGGCTGGCAGAGAAGAATGTTGTGATGTGATGGTGACTGGCACAGAACCTTGTGATGAGGCAGCAGCCGGTGGTGAATCTTCTGATGAGGTGGCGGTCAGCGGTGAAACTTGTGTGGAGGCGGCGGCTGACAGTGAACCTTGTGAGGAGGTGGCAGTCGCTGAGAACCGTGTGATTAGGCAGCGGCTATTAGAGAAGAAAGTTGTGATGCATTGATGACTGGCACAGAACCTTGTCAATAGAGGGCGGCCGGCAAAGTGTAATATTGTGATGACTTGACAGCCGGCAACGTGGAACCTTGTGATCAGGAACCTTTAGTGTGATGGCAGGTGTCAATTATGAGACCCTCAACGAGGCACTGAGAAGTGATGATGTGGCATTGAGGACCCACCATATGCCAAAGGATGCATGTCACTCTGGACCCCCTTGGTGACATTAGGAATTGGAGCCGTGTCCACCCGGACACCCTGAGCAAAGGCAGGAACCAGAGGCATGTCCTCCTCAACGGTACCCATGGAGACAGGAACTAGAGGTATGTCCTACTGGACACCCCCTGTGGAGACAGGAACCAGAGACGTGTGCTCCTGAAAACACTCTGCAGGGACAAGAGCAAGGGTGGTGTCCTCCTAGACACACCCTCTGAAGGCAGGAGAGGACAGCAAGCTCTGAGTAACCACAAGGCAGCTGTGGCTCTGGAAGCTGAGAAGAAGTGAGCAGGGACATCACGCGAGAGCTGCTGTGCTGTGGGCTAGGCGGAGTTGTACAACTAAGCTGTTCAGCAAATATAGCCTTATTTATCCACCCCACCTCCTCCCGCAGACACATTAAGCCCAGGTAGGGCACCGAGGCTTGTACTCTTTCAGAAATGTCTAGCAGCTACTGCGCTTCTACCAAATGACTCTATGGGGTGGAATGAGGGTCCGCGACATCCAAAAGCTTTTCCAACCATCCTCACAAGCTCCTCCCTGATAGCAAGATCATTTGGCTGGTAGTCAAGTCAAGCTACGGACTCTGAGGCAGCAAGGTCATCAGAAGAAGTCGAGGACGGGACTTGATGCTAGTGGAGAGCTTGGATTGGACTTTGGACGCACCAGCTTTGAACAGGGAGTGGACCCCAGAACTGCTGGCAAAGGCAGGCGGTCTGGGAGTCATTCTAAGTGACTTCCTTCAGTGCCAGTTGATTGAGGCAGGGAGGCTTGGCATCCAGGGAAACGAGGAAAGACGATGGAAGGAAGCACAGGGAGGAAGCACAGGAAGGAAGAGCAGAGCCGGATGTCTGAAGTCTGTGGGGACAGACAGCGTTTTAAGCATGCGATGGGAATACCTAGAGCTGGCGTGCGGATCAGCCTTATTCTTCCATTGGCTGACACCAGCAGAGCAGATCATCAAGCATGTTGCAGCAAATGGGGAGCCCACTGCAGCTCGGCTTCTGCTCCTCATACAGGGCAAGCTACTCCTCTTCGGTCCTTTCAAACCGAACATTTATCAGTCTGGTTTTCGTAAACACCAGAGACCCTAGACTGCCCTTGTCAAAGTCTTCAGTGACATCTGTACAAATACTGGCTGTGGTAAAACCCCAGTATTGCTACTATTAGACCTCAGTGCGGTGTTTCACACTGTTGATCATCATATATTACTGGAACGCCTAGAGAGCTGGGTCGGACTCTCTGGTACGGCACTCGACTGGTTCAAATCCTACCTCAAGAACAGGAACTTGTTTATGTCAATTAGCCAATTCTCATCCCAAAAAGCAGAAATCACATGTGGGATCCCCCAGGGCTCCATCGTAGGGACCCTCTTATTTAGCATTTACATGCTCCCATTAAGCCAGATTATAACAACAAATACTATAAACTACTACAATCATGCTCACGACACTTGACTTTATATATCAATGTCACCAGGTGATTTTGAACCTGTCCAAATCCTCAATAAATGCACTGAGCAATTTAACAGCTAGATGTCCCACAATTTCATCCTACTGAACAAAATCGAAAAAGATCGATTAAATATCAGGTCTAATAATGGCCCTGAACCTCCAAGGTCACATAAAGGCAAGGTCAGCTTTGTACCACCTGAGGAACATTTCTAAGATAAAATGACTGATGACACAAGGATACCTAGAAAAACTAATGCATGCATTTATCTCTAGCCGCCTTGATTAATGTAACAGTATCTTTACAGGTCTGCTTAAAATATCAATCAGACGGCTGCAGCTGATCCAGAACGCTGCTGCTCGTTTTCTTACTAAAACCAAGAAAGTAGAACTCATCACCCCAGTTCTAAAGTCTTTACACTGGCTCCCTGTAGCTCAGAGAATAGACTTCAAAGTGGGCTTTTTAAATCATTGAATGGGTTAGCACACGAGTACATTAGAGATCTGATGACGCAATACAAACCTTCCAGATCACTCAGGTTCTCCAGCTCTAGTATACTGATCATTCCTAGAACCAGAACATGGGGAAGCAGCTTTCTGTTTCTATGCTCTTCACATCTGGAACAAACTGCCAGATGAATGCAAAACTGCAGAGACACTGAACTCTTTTAAATCTAAAATAAAATCATACCTATTTAGACTTGCTTGTGTGTGACTGATACTATCATTGTCAAAACTATTATTTCTAAATTTCTTTTATTTTTTATTAAGTGCTATTGTTTGTTTTAAAAATGTTCGACTGTGCTTTCTCTTATTGATTCTATGTTTTAATTTTCACATTTCTGTAATCATGTAAAGCACCTTGAATCGCCGTATTTTGAAAGTGTGCTATACAAATAAAACTGCCTTGCCTTAAATTCATGGAGTGCATGAGTGACTGTTGTGGCATGAACATGCGTGCATATATGCGTCAGTAAGTAAATGAGTTTAAGAACTCTCTCCCAGTTAAATCCCTGTCTTTATCAACTGAAGTAGCAACGAGACCACATTGTGAAAACTGATCCAGGAAGCTTACTATGGGAGGATTGAGGGGGAGGATGGGAAAAAGCATCTGTCTACTGTTACGTTTTGTGTACTGAGATGTTTTTTCAACAGGATGGCACCTTTGCTGTTGGCAGGCAGTCTGTCTCTGTCTGTTTTTTCTACTTTTTTAGCCCTGTTATCTGTTTGTTAATGTGAAACTGATGCCCTTTTAACATACCATCGCTTTTCTCTTTTACGACTAAATGTGCTATCATCTACTCTGCCCTAATCCTCGATGACATTTCTATGATCCTTTTAAAATCCAAATCCCTGTTTACCTTCTAAGGACTCCTTCCAATCCTTGGATCCGGAATTGCTAGCCTCGTTGTGGTAAGCGGGCTGGCAGGTCGGTGAAACTCTCCTGGCTCTCTTATAATTTCCCCTCCTGGCCTGTGACGATTCCGGGATATGGCTGTGTTTGTCCAGATGACTTCTCATTCCTGCCGGTCGCTGTCTGCTTCAGGTAGCCTCAAGTGTCGGCTTTCTGCCTTCAATTAACCGTCCTCCTCTCAACGTTCACTGGCGAGGGGTAAATTACTCAACAAAACCGAGCACCTCCTAACTTCTTTTTGGATTAGTGAATGCCAGATCCGTTCAAAACAAGTCCTTCATTTTTTAAGATTTCTTCATCAGAAATCAGTTGGATTATTTCTGTGTCACCGAGTCTAGGATCGTCCCTGGTGAGTCTAGCTCTCTCGTGGAACTTCAACCCACCCACTGCCTTTCTTTCAATAAGCCCAGAACATCAGGGTGTGGCGGCGGCCTGTTGATGGTGTTCAACTCTTGTTTCAACTTCAAACAGATGTCCTTGATGACAGTCCCTTCTAAATTTGGAGTCCTGTTTTTTTATTTAGGCTGTACTGCTTCTGTGATCTGTTTGTTAGTATATCATCCACCTAGGTTTAATAAGGATTTTTTTGGAGAAATTTGGTGCCTGCATTGTAGAGGTTTTCCGTTGTTTTAAACGTGTCCTTTTGCTGGGTGAATTCAACATCTACGTGGGGCCCTGACAGCAGACTTGTTAAAGATGTTTTAAACCTTTTAGACTCTTTTGGATTTTCACAGCATGTTCACCTGCCCATACATCAGGATTCTCCTAGTTTAGATATTGTTTTTACTCATGAACAGTCGATAAAATACCTCACAGTTATGCTTATTTTTCAGACCATAGTCCTATCTTGTTTATCTTGGATTTACCTTGTAATGCTTCAACACATCAGATCGGTGCTTGTATGTCACGCTTCTTAACCCTCTAGGCGCCAAAGCTGCAATATTGCGACAAGCAACATTGCTGACTTTAACGAGCCACAGCTGGAGATAGGGCCACTAATTTAATTACTACTTTACATCAGGAGATGGCGGACATATGTACCTTTAATCCTGGACACCTTTTTGGGTGTGTTACCATGGAAACTTTTGGAGTAAATCGGCCTTTAAGTCAGCGCCGCGAGCGGGGGACGCGAGGTACAGCTGCTGCAGTCACAGTATAGAGAACGCGACTTTTAGAACGATAAAACTTATGAGGCCGAGATCTCTGAGTTCCCCGCCTTAAAGTATTGGCCTATTCAGATTCTTAAGAGAAATATTTACCTCTGATCTGTTCAGTTGTCCCGGGAGAAAGTGAAACTAAAATTTCCCGCAGCAACAGCCAGTCCCGTTTCGCCATGACACTCCAAAAGCAGCAACATTCCAGCTTACGTTCTCCCGGTGAGAGAAAGGTATGTGTTCCGGGTAGCTAGGTGGTCATCACAATGCTAATTGTGACCGAGTTGGGAGGGATGTAAAAATCAGTGGAAATAATAGCAGATGCGATCGAAAACAGGCGAGAAAAAGACCACTTATAAGCGAGTAAACAGCAGTAAAGTTATCTGTCCCGCTGCAAGTGAGGATGATGATTATTTTGACAAGGTTTGCTTGACAGATGAGGAAGAGTAGGATCACCAGTGGATCAGATAATTTGATGAGCCTGTTAGTTATTTTTGGGACGGATCTGTAAAATTCTTTGGCCAATATTTTCTTTCCATTGATTTTATATAGTGAACAGAGTAACGGAGCCACATAAGAAAGGATATAAACAGATATATCCACCTGTTCTTGAAAAAAAGCCAAAAAATGAAACATATAGATGTAGAAAATACATATATAGAAAAATCTAAATAAAAAAATAAAATTATTGATGAAAATAAAGTTTGAAACAATGTCAAAAAGCAAAACATTTTAAAAGTCATGCAATCCAATAGTATCAACGCCTGATGACGTCATAATATGCAAATTAGATGTGAGATTTTGCTCCTATCACAAACTTTGGATCATACTAAAGATTTTTCTAATTTACAGTGTACCGTTATCTATAACCATATTAAAGCTACAACATTTTGAACTAGTGATATCAAAATGGAATATTTTATAGAAAAAACCCCGGCGCCTAGAGGGTTAACGGAGTCAACTGCTCCTGAATTTACTGCAATTTTTTCTATGCTACCCAATAAATCGGACATTCACTTGGATGACTTTTGGTCTTTTTTTTATTCATCATGTTCTTGAGTTTTAAATGTGATTGCACCCTTAAAGCCTTGCCGGGTTAGACCAGCAACTGACCCTTGGCGTGATGTCCAAACTCAAACATTTAGACAACAATGCCGTTTCAAATGAAAATGGACAAAAAATCTGGATGCCCAGGTGCTGGCTGGGCGCGGCCTGGGGAGGGCGTACTTCCGCTGTGGCTTTTACTGTGGCTCCCTGGCGTGTGGGTGTGTGTGGGGGGCCGGGTTGTTGGCGGTTGTTATTGGTCATGGGTGGCGGCATGTATTGTCTGTTGATCCGCTGCAGGTGCCTCCTGCCCGGCGGCGGCGGCGGCGGGGGACCCCTCTCGGCGGGTCCCTGGTCGGGGCCCTGCTGGGGGGTGGGGTACCCCTGATCCCCGTGGCCTCCGGGTCCTGTTCCGGGCCCTGCCCTGGGTGATCGGCCCTGCGCTGGTCCGCCTGCGGCTCCTGTGCTCTGTGGGACTCTGGATGCATGCGTCTCCTGCGTCCTTCATTTCTGTGTCGATTCCTGTAGGACGGATTGACGGTTCACCAGCGGTACACCAGCTATCAATCACTTGCATGGGGAAAACTTATTCAGACCTGCATGCTCGCACACACACATAGGTGTGGGGACATTGGTGTGGACGGACATATCTTGAAGTGAGGTTATTGTCATTAGTTAGCTTTTACCAGGAGCTTAACAGAAACCTTAGTATTGTGTTTATTAATCCATGCTTGTGTGTAGTGAATGTGTAATTCTTACTTTTTATTACTGGATCTGAACTATTGGTGTGGTTCTGTTCAGTTTGTTGTTTTTGTTTTTTTTGTTTTACCGCTTCTCTGCCATCTGGTAGAGGCGGAGGACTGGGAAGTTTTCTTGTTTTCTTTGTTTGCCTCCCTGTCTTGTGTCGTCAGTTCACGCCTCTGCTGGTGCAGTTTCTTTTCTTCACCTTCTTCCTTTCTTCCTTCTTGTCTTGGTTTCGTGTCCATGACTACAGGAAATTGAACCCTCAGTAATCACTAATAAAGATTTTTTTTATAAATATACATCAAGTGGAGTGTTACAGCAAAGCTGTAATACTCTGCTTGGGAATGTAAATCGGTTGGGCTTGTACTTGGTACTCAGACACCAATTCTGAGTGGCAAACTGCTAGACAGGACACGTAATAAAAAGAAAAAAAAAGAAAAAAAAAGAAAATGAAAAAAAAAAGATGTTTTGATTTATGGAAAGAATCCTGACTACTTTACCAGATGCAAGTAATGTACGCATGCAACCAGTACTTGTCTTCAATCATTTCTTTAAACCCCCATGATCAAAAAACTCTTTATGAAACAATAAATTGTTTTCTTTCTTAATGAAATTTGGTTTTCCCTGATGCCTCAGAAGTACTGAAAAATGAATTTGTATTGAATTTGAATGAAATTAATTTTAATTACCAACATTCAGAAACAAATGCTTGCTTATGCAGCTATTTCTCCCCCTCTTAAACCACCTACAAACTGTTTTGATCCCATCATGTTAGGTGAACTTCAGGACACTATTCTTTCCATTAAGCCTTTGGGGTCACCAATTGATGTCCTGCCTCCACCTTTTGAATGATCTCTTGTCCATTTCTAATTTTAGTCCTGGTGTTCTTTTACTTCTACTTTACCTTTCGTCGGGCTTTGATACAATAGATCATGACATCCTTATTCATAAAATGGAAACTTGTATAGGAATTACTGGCTCTGCGTTGGTCTGGTTTAAATCTTACCTTAAAGACAGGACTGTCCAGGTTAGGTTGAATGGGAAGTGGTCATCCCACCATAAAATCCCATGGGGAGTTCCTCAGGGTTCAATCCTGGGTCCTCTTCTTTCTATATTGTATTTACTGCCCCTCAGCCACATCTTTAAAAAACGTGGTGTTCAGTTCCATGTTTATGCAGACAACTACCAAATTTATATTTCAATTTAGTTGCAATGTGATCCATCCTACGTTATTGATTATCTTCATAAAATTTAAATTTGGCTTGCTGCTAACTTCTTGATGTTCAATGGTGGAAAAACACATACACTTCTAATTGGACATGATAGAAATCTCTTAGACTGTTCCCTGGAAAATTTTTTTTAACCCCTTCTTTGAAATCCCAGGTTCAAAATCTTGGTTTAAAAATCGATACCCAACTAAATATGGATGGCCGAATAAATTATATGGCCAAATTGTGCTTTTTCCAAATTAGATGTATCGCTAAACTGAAGCCCATTCTTAGTAAGCGTCAGTTCGAAAACATTATTCATGCCCTCATTACCTCTAGGCTGGACTACTGCAATGCATCTTTATTTGGAGTAAATTAATTTTCTCTTCACCATCAGCATTTGGTCTAAAATGCTGCTGCCATGCTTCTAACTGGTCTAAATAATTATCAATTGATCTCTACAGTGCTGAAAGCTCTACATTGGCTTCCCATTGAATTTTGTATTTCTTTTAAGAGTTTACATTTTGTTTTTAAAAGCCTCCACTGTTGTGCACCAGCCTATCTTGTGGAGCTTCCTTCTCTTTTTTAAACCTTTGGGGCGCCAGGTGGAAGAGCATTCTCTGCTTGTGCACCCAAGTTTTGGAACACTCTCCCCCAACAGATACGTCAGCCTCCGTCTGTTACTGTTATTAAATCCTGGTTAAAGACCCATTATTTTTCAATTGCATTTGGTTCTTAACTTTCTCATAAGAGAAAAAAAAACATATAATATTTTTGTAATCTTTGATATTAATCTTATTGATTATGTGTACTGTTTCGTTTTAATCATTTATGTGTTTTTAAATTTTTATTAGTCATCAATTTTTTTGTCTTGCCAAATTTCTATTGATTTTAATTTATGTAGCGTTTTTTCTGCGCGTATTTTGCTTCTTGTGTTTTTTGGTGCTTGGTTCCCTGTAAAGCACTTTTTGGTAATCACTTTTTATTTTTTAAAGTGCTTTATAAATAAAATGGTATTGGTATGGTACATAAACATATAAGAGCTTAAGATGGTGGGCCTTCTGTGATGGACTGGCGACCTGTCCAGGGTGTACCCCGCCTCTCGCCCGTTGACAGCTGGAGATAGGCACCAGCCCTCCCGCGACCCCTGGAGGACTAAGCGGTTCAGAAAATGGATGGATGGATGGATGGTGGGCCACTGAGAGCCAGATTCCGATAACAGCAATTTGTTTTGGGTTCAGTCCAGAGCTTGCAGCATCTGCCTCAATTCTCTCAGTGGTCTCAGTGACTACTCCAGACAGCTGAAATGGGCTCAGTTTCCACCAAGCGAAGCCAAGTTTTTGTCCACACCACAGACGAGATCTGAAACCGCAGCCAGTTTGATAGTCAGAGCATCCAGTTTGCACTTTTGCCTGTACAATGCTCGAGTCTGAGTGTTAACAGCATGATACATCCCTTTGCAGAGGTCAGGCAGCTTGCCAATTGCGCCCGATAGCTTTGGAAACTTGTGATACACCAGGAACCTACCAACTCTTCTGCATCCTCTACAGACAGCAGCAACATACACATGATATTCCACTAGCTACCATCTATCTTCTACTCACAACCATCTATCAGCCGATCAATCCACCAAACTCTTAAAGCGCTCTGACGACCACAAATTATCCAACAATTCATCCGTTTCCCACTAGACATCCAGGAACTGCATCGAATTAAAGCCAATTTCATGCCGATTACAGGTATGCCGGGGGTGCACAAAGAACTAAACGTGCACGTCTTCCAATTTATGCAACACATGTAGGGATGCCTTTATGACGGACATTGCCTACCTGTTGCAGCAGCATCTTTTTTATAAACGCCGATCTCGAGCCGACACTTGGACGGTAGAGAATACCATCTTTTCTCTGCATTTATGTTTCTGCTAATTTCCACCCATGCCTCCATTTTCATCTTATTCGTAATCCCGGCTCCGAATCGCCCTTTGAGGACCGTCCCCCTCTCCAGTATTACCACTGTGCCAGTAGTAATAATCGGTCCTGCGACCAGTTAGGTTTCCTTGTTCAGTTAGGGGGAGGGGGGGGGATATTATCCCAGCAATCAGTAGGCGTTAGGCAGGGTAATATGATGCATTTCACGTTTTTTCGTTTTTAAACTTCACCCTCTCTGTAAGTAGGCTATTGTGTGTAAGTTGTATGAAGTGTCAGTCTCGTGGCCGACACAAAGATGTCATCGTGCATTATTTCTGCTATTTGCGCTGTTCATAATTACGCTTTTATCGACACTGAAGTTTTCCATTTCCTGGTTTCACACGTGTCATTGAACAACCAATAACACTGCTGTCCGTCTATTAACTCATGCATAGGAAATGACCTTTTTCCATAGCAACGGGACGTCACTCTTACCTTACTTTTAGGAATTTGTCCTACGTAAAAGTCGCTCTTAGTGCATTTGTGAATAGGTTTTAGATGACAACTCCTACGTAAGACCTTTTAGCACGAGTTAGGAGTAACACCTAGCCGTAAGATAAGAGTCTCTGTGAATACGGCTGCAGATCCATGGTTGAACTTCTGAGGAAGAGGCTACCGATAGACTGACAAGGAGAAGAGGAAGGACAAGTGGGGGAGAGGTGGAGGAAAAGAAAATGTGACCGTACTCTCTTCTGCTCTCAGTAAAAGATACTGGTGTATTCAAGTATACACAGCAAGTTTGAAAAGTGATCAGACTACAGCTGAGACTTGAAAAGGCAGACATAGGTGAAGTGGCATGTATGAAGATGCATTTTTGCACCTACAATATGTACCTAAAATATTTAATCTTCTACCTCAACCATGGCTCCTGCAGGACAACTTTAGCTTAACACAGGAGAAAGTTACTTAAAAAAATAAGTTGTTAAAAACAAGCTGTTAAAAAGCTAAACTAAAAATATTTTCTTCCGAATCTTCTTTAGATTTACTGTAAATAAAAGAAAAAGTACAGTTTTTGCAACCTGTATCTCATTTATAGCATGCATTTTGTTAATTTACTCACCCAGGGAAGTTTGGAGCCACTTGGAGTCCTTCGGGAGACGTTAATTTCCATTCACGATCAGCATATTTCCATATAATGGGAGTCAATGGGGGCATCGGCATGCAGCCTTAATTGCCTCTTCTTCATTTCCCCAATGTTTCATTATAAATAGTTAACAATATTCCCCTGTAAGTTCAGAGCGTCTCAGAGGTGCTGCAATGTAGTCTTCTCAGGTTTTTAACAAGCAATTTTAATTATGCTACTGCCGTGTGGAACCCCAGTTGTAGCCTGAGCATGGCTTTCGATCTGTGCTTGACGGTGGTTGGTGAGACAGAAATTGCTACTGCAAACATCGACATGTTTTGCCTTTTGGTGTTTCCAAATTGTACAAACAAACTGACCAAGTGGACTGAATTCAGCTGTTACAGACTCCCTTTCTGCGACCTGCTCAGACTGCAGCTGCAATGGTGGCCGGCTGCGACATCATTAAAATCCGTTAGTGTAAGTTGGAATCAGCTCGATTAAAAGCTTGTAACAACTCCTGCAGACAACAATGCAGCACCTCCGAGACAAGCTGTTGTCATGTTACCATCCATGACAGGTCCACACTGCAACATACAATCAAGTTTGCATTGAGGATCATAAGGGCTTACCTTCCCTCTAACTAGGACTATCCAGGTCTAGGGTCAAGAAAAATTCAGCTAAAACCTCTGCAAGCCCCACAAATCATGACGGATTTGCAGCCACTAAGATAATTCCCCATGCTGTCACTTTGATGAACGGCTGGAGAAGGAGTGTGGCTATAGGTGGGCTTGGGGGGGCTTAGACCCACCCACTTTGGCCCGGGGCCCACCTAAATAGATTACCTTCTTAAATTACATTAAAGCAAATTACATTCATCATTAGATTTTGTTTTTGAGGAGTGTGACGTAAAGTCATAAAATAAAACAAAACAAAACTAGAGGTGACATATCTACATTAGTAGCCAGATAGAAGTTCCGGTGATTCCTTGGCCGGACCGTGACTGGTCCGTGGCCGCTCCGTGGGAAATTTGATCCCCCACAATGACGAAGTGAATGCAGCCACGATTGTTAACTCCCCTCTGTAGCCAGTGTGAAAATCAGCTGCAGTGCCTCATTTGTCCACGGGGAGGAGCAGTGGTTGTTTTGTGTTCTGAAGCAATCAGTTATTTTTCCTCCTCGTTTTTCCCTCAGACAAATTGCGTCCAATACAGGCGATCTACAGTATAGTACAGTAAATAGCTTAAAAGATACATAAACAAAGCAAAAATAAAAGTTTATCACTTTATATTATATCTATTTATATAATTACTTGTCTAAAGATTTTGCATTCTAATAAATGTTTGGCCTGTGGTGGTTTTATTGTTAACACTGAAGCATACTGTGCGCAAATACAGTCCAATAAATGCTGTACAATACTGTGTTGTTTTAGGACCCCTTCACCGAACCAGGAAATAAACAATCCGCGTTTACCTTAACTACAAATCATTGTGAAATTAAATGCAGTCGGATTCCTAAAGACATCTTTAACAATCGTAACTAGCTCAAGACAGATACTGTATTGCTCTAAAGCCTTTTTAAAAATAAGATCTGACAAACCGCTAACACCGAGCTGGGAAATTAAGCTGAATTTGACCTAGTTTTATCTATATATTTTTTCCAGAAGCACGGATCTATGAAAGATGACAGAAATGTTGAAGAGCCATGAGAAATAAAATAAAATTGAAGAAGAATGACTGGAATTGTTAGTGACTGTATGTTAATGCCCTTTATATTGGAGGCAATTTCCCTACTGCCATAACTTTTCCTGCAGGTTACAGGTTACAACAAATAAGCATGTGTTTTATAAACATTAGTTGCAAACTTGTTGTTTTCCAGTTCAGAATGCCTACAACAACCAAACCCCATTAGTTACCAGAAAAGGCTGAGAGATGGGATTACCCCATCTTACTTGCAATGTTTGGTGTACCAGTAGAGTAGAATACATATTAAATAAGAAGAAACCCCTAGCTCTTGTAGCTTTCTAAACAACTTCCCCTGATTAATCCGGTCAAAGGCCCATAAACATGGTGGAATTATGTTTTCTGTAGCCACTGGCAGCTTCTTACAGAGCATATACACAAAAATAGCAGTGCCATGTTAACTTTTGAAGCAAAACTGAGATATTGTGGACAGCCAAGAGAAACGCACACTGTTCTCCATGACTGATACATATCACTGTATATGTAATATTCCCTCCGGTCCAGCTCCCACAGAAGATGTAATGTCCCTTTTTCTTGAATACTTCTAGAAGTTTGTTTCTGAACATATGATTTAAGCTCTGACAACAAACACAAGTCAAAGTTCAACCACTAACTGCATTTTAGGCAGGCTCTGTAGCCTATGCGATTTGTGTGACAATGGGTGACCAATGGCCCATCGGTGCAAAACAAAAGGTTGAGCAATAAGCTGGTGAAGGTTCTCAGTCATCCAGGTCATCGTTCTCAAAAGGGTTTAAAAGCAGGCAACTGGACTTTCTTTCCTCAAGAAACCAAACAAGTCCAGTTGCCTGCATTTAAACCCTTTTGAGAAAAGGTTGAGCAATAATAATGCTAATTCCCTGGGGGTAGGGTGTTTAGTACTACGCAGAATTGTTTGCAGTTTACTCCTCATCTGCCTTTCCACCACAGTTCTACAGGGTCCATGTCCTGAGCCAGTAAAGCCTTTCTGATCAGTTTGTCCAAACTTCTGCAGTTTTTGTACTACTTCCCCAGCAGGGAACAGCATACAGCAGCATACTTCTGAGGACTGTGTGGTAGAACATCTGTAGAATGTTATTGCAGACACTGAAGGACCTGAGCTGTCAGAGGAAGAAAAAGTGACTCTGTCCATTCCTGTATGCTGTATCTTATACAAAATCTTCAGAATGTCTAACAGTAGGGCACTGTGAGAATGAGAGTATCAAACAAGGGGAAACTAAATTAATGTATAACAACAGTACAGATTAACTCTGCATACATTTTTGCATGAATAAGTTGAGTCGGTCTTTTACATGTAACAAAGTCAAACTGCGCTCACCGCACCTCAGACGTCACTGTGGATCTGTAAAGATCAATTATTTCTGAGACAATTAACAACTATAAACAGATTTTTCACATCTGCTCTCAGAATCTGTAACTTTATCATGGTGATTAAAATAATCTAATATTTTTACAAAGACAAACATTTCAATGTAAACACCTCCTACTACAAATCTGGATAATTTATTGCTCAACTCTGTGGGTAAATAGTGTGCTGAACATCATAGTGATTTTTAATAGTAAGGTGATACTCTGGAAGAGGTCAGGCTGCTTCCATCTTTAAGGCTTTAATGACTGGCAGGTCAGCGCATCATTTATTTTTACCATGAACAAGTTTCTGTCAGCATGCTAAAAAGCATCCATGACTATCATGATATAAAACAAGACAATAACGTATTTTTCCTATTAAAGTCCTTATGCTATCAGCATTAAATAAAACAAATAATTTTTCTTTGCTTCGCTCTGGATCCATGACAACAGGAAGCTTCTGTAACATGCTGATGGTCTCAAATGGGTTAATTCATCAAAGATAAATAGATATTAACATCATACCAGAAAATATACTTGGTTTTATCAAAACACATATCATAAGCCTCCAACAGCCCAAACTTTAGGGACAAAACCAAACATCTTTAGCTGACATCTGCGTTGGATGGTTTGTTCAGTTGTATTTATCAATATGTTATAAATAATGAGACGCAAAAACTGCTTCTTGGTCGGTTAATCTTCCTCACATCTCTGTTACTGTCCTGTAAACAGCTTCCTGGTCATATCTGCTAAGACCAAGGACAGGATTATGTAAAAAAAAAAAAAAGTCAGAAGACTGAAATTCTGCCTCTGACGTTGTGTGCTATATTCTGTGAGAGAAGCGCCATCTTCTGGTCATGTTCTGTATTTCATTGAGTGGGAGGAGTTCCAGTAAAAACTATTCATGCCCAGGAGATGGTGCGGGTCATTCCAGCCGCTGGAACTCTGCTGGGAGTCTGCTGGAATGGGAACTTTTATCTGGCTACTACTGTATATTTGCAATACTTGCTGTTATTGGGTTTTTTTTAATAACGTACCTTATTAACTTTCCAGACAAGCTAAGGCTAGCTGTGAGATTGCTTTGTGCAGCCAAGTCTAAGATTGTAGATTTTAAACGTGCATTTTTATTGAAAATAATACTTTGCGTAGCTTGATATTGCAGACTAATCCATTAATGTACGGATCCATGCATTAAAAATAATTGAACGTCACAATCAATAAAGTAAATTGGTTGAAATAAGTTAGTTTAGGTAGTTTTCTTTTAAATATTTTGCTAATACATTTTGCATAGTCTCTTGGGAAAAGCTGACCAGTCTCTTTAAATTCCAGTGCTGCTTCTGGTTAGCGAAAATGGTACCATACAGCAACACAATAAACAGCTACTAAAACAATCACTATCTACAGTCTGAGCTGTCCTAATGTAACAGAATCAGTCAGCATTGGGTATCTCACTTCTATTATGTTTACACTTTGTAGAGTTTCACATTCACACTATGACCTCTGACCTGATTCGACTTAGAGAAATCAGCACATTGTCTCAACATTGAGTGAAGCTCAATAAAGCTGAACTACCTAAGAATAACTATTGTTTATCCCGTAGAGCTTACATGAGCTATCAGTGCTCAGCTACAGCTTTAATGTTTTTTTTTCTTTTTGCCTTGATGCTTTGATCGAAGCAGAGTCCTAGATCGATACTACACATTTTTGCACCAATTTAACCGTGCCATCTTTTGTAAAAACACTCTAGCCTAAAAAACTGAGAATGTGAGTACAAGCTGTATCTATAGGGCGCCAGATTCAAATATAGATCTCTTCATTGACACAATGGAAAATTTGTTTTGCAATCAAAGACAGAAAGACTTACTTATATGTGGAGACTTCAATATTGATGTTTTAAAGGCAAAAAGTCATTGTCCTACTGAACAGTTTATTAACTCAATGTATAGTATGATGCTATACCCGAGAATAACTAAACCAACAAGAGTGACCACATACAGCGCTACAATAATAGATAACATCTTTACCAATATGATTACTGAAAATATCTTTAGTGGAATTCTTATTAACGATATTACTGACCACTTACCAATTTTTGTGTTCATAGAGGGCAAGCAAAAGAAGACTTATAGTAATTTAAATGTAGCAAAATATAAAAGAGTAATAACTACGGAAACCATATGTGCTCTGAAGCAAAGTGTTGAATCCCAAAACTGGGAAAATATCACAAGTGAAAATGATGTTAACATTGCGTATGATAAATTCCTGTCTGTTCTTGTATCATGTCTTAATGAACATTGTCCTATTAGAAAACGAAACAAAATCATTCAAAACAAAAAATACTATCACCCATGGATGACAAAAGGCTTATTAAATGCCTGCAAAAAGAAAAACACTTTGTATAAAAAAAATTATTAAGAAAACGACAGAATCGGAAAATAGATATAAAAAATAAAACAAATAAACTGACTGATATTTTGAGGAAATACAAGAAGGATTATTACAGAGCTTTGCTTGACAGCAACAAAAATAACATAAAGAGTTTTTGGAAGGTTTTGAATGAAATAATTAAAGGAAAGCCCAAAATGAGTTATATTGTTAATTATTATACCCATAAAAATAAGATTGAGACTAATACTCAGGAGGTTGTGGAATGCTTTAATGAATACTTGTTGAAATTGGTATGGAACTTGCAAAGACATTTGTAACACAAGGCGCTGCCCTAGAAAAAAACTGCTGTCCATGGAAATGACCGCTTCAGTTCCTTCTTCCTCAACCCAGTAGATGAAATGGAGATTTTGCAAATTGTTTGGACGGTTCAAAAACAAAAAAATCACTCGACTGCGATGGCTTGGATATGAGCCTAATTAAAAATGTTATAAAGGAAATAATAAAACCTGTAACACATATTTGTAACCTGTCATTCTCAACTGCTACATTTCCATCTCTTATGAAAATAGCAAAAGTGATACCTATTTATAAAAATGGAGATACACAGTTTCTTAGTAATTATAGACCCATATCATTGTTGCCACAAATATCCAAAATACTTGAAAAACTTTTTGCATTTTGATTAAATAACTATATTGATATGAATAATTTTTTGCATGAAAGCCAGTACGGGTTTAGGGAAAACGCTCCACAGCAATGGCACTGATGGACTTGGTTGAGGAGGTAAGTAACTGTATGGAAAACAAAGACTATTCTATAGCCATTTTCATTGACCTGACAAAGCCTTTGGAAAGGATTAATCATAGTATCCTAATTAAAAAGTTTGAAAATAATGGTGTCAGATGTTGCCCACTACAGTGGCTGAAATCTTATTTATCCAACAGACAGCAGTTTGTCCAGATAAATGAATACAAATCTACCATGAAATACATTTCGTGTGGGGTACCACAGGGTTCAGTGCTGGGCCCAATTCTCTTTTAACTGTACATCAATAATTTATGCTTCGTATCTAACAACTCTAAATTAGTCCTCTATGCAGATAACACCACAATTCTGTTTTCTGGAAAGAACTTGGAACAATTATTTTTTGAGATCTCAACAGAAATGGGAAAATTAAAGGAATGGTTTTATTGTAACAAATTGATATTGAACTTGAAAAAAACAAAATTTATGGTGTTTGGTAACAGGATAATTGATAATGAACTGAAATTACCACTCAACAATGAAGCAATAGAATGTGTTGATAAATATAAATTCCTTGGTGTTATCCTTGACCGCAAACTGGAAATCACACCTTAAATTCATTCAAAGTAAAATTGCAAAATGTATTGCAATTATGGGAAAATCTAAATACTTACTCAATGAAAAAATCTTCATGCTATTTATTGCACATTACTCCTACCATACATCAGTTACTGTACAGAGATATGGGGTAATAATAAAACCAATCTTAATCCAGTTCACATTCTTCAGAAAAAGGCCGTCAGGTTAATATATAGCACTGGTAAGAGGGAACATTCTAACCCTCTATTTTTAAAATAAAAAATTATAACAATTCATGATTTGGTCAAATTTAAATCCTTACAAATAATGTACACAGCAAGATATTGATTGCTTCCAAACAATATCCAAAAAATGTTCAGCAATAGAGACGGCAAATACAATCTTCAAGGTAAAATGAACTTTAAGAAAGAAATTATAAGTACTACCCTAAAAAGCATGTTCATTACTCGCCGCGGGGTTGATTTGTGGAATGAACTCGAGGAGGACTTGAAATGTTGTAGCTCACTGAATAACTTTAAATAAATGTACAAATAAAAGGTATTTAGTAACTATGCTAAAGAAAATGAAGCCGTGTAAATCCATATTACAAAAAACTATTCCATGGCTCTGAACAATATTCTGTTTTTTTTATTATTTTTTTTTCTCTCTCTCCTTTGCTAGATCTGGTCTGTTTTCTTTTGTGTACACTTTTTGTTTGTTTTTCTCATTGCACACGTGACTTGTGTTCTATGTATGCATTTAATTGAACTTTACCGGTGTCTGTAACAATGCGATTGTTGTCAAGAAAAAGAATATGAGAAAGGGGTAAGCATTAACAAGCTTTATACTTCAGCTTACTCCTTTTGAGCTTTTCTGTGTGCCTTGCTTTATCATTTCATACAGTGCAAACTATGCCTTTGCTTATATATATATATATATATATATATATATATTTTTTTTTTTTACACAAATAGCTCAAATAAACAAAATGAAATGACATACACAGTTAGACGGAAAAATATTGATTTACAGTCAACAAAATGTATTTTTTTAAAGTTAAGGTCTATACATTAAGACCAAAGTAGAAACCAAATCATATTCCTTACTTTTGTTGTAAAGTGCCTTGAGATGACATTTGTTGTGAATTGGCGTTATATAAATAAAAGTGAATTGAATTGAATTTGTGTGCACAACAGCTGATTCTGACTGTCATATGTGTCACCACTTTGGAATGTATCTATATGTTCCTTATGTTGTCTGCACCGCACTGCTGAACCTCAGTCTGTCTCACAGTGTTGATTATTTAACACAGCTCCAACTGACTATAGTCATTAGAGTACTGATTGGTTAAACATACTACAGTGATGCTAAAAGACTTGGCATCCTGCACATTACACTTCATTGCTTTCTTTTTTATATAATTTAACATTGTGACTTTCCTCCATAGCACGCAACATATTTTCTAGGTACAGCACAGGACCTCACTTCAAATGCATCTGAAAGTAAAAAAAAACAAAAAAAAAACTTGAAAAGTGCTTGCAGTGTTTGTGAAAAACTTGAAGCTGCAGGACCATTCCCTTACCAAGGCAATATGTGGACTGAGACTTTCTTCTTTACCAGTGGAAGATAGAATGCCAAGGCATTTTGAGTGTTTTCCATTAGTCTATGAAATACCCGAGAGACATAATGTACCAGCTGAACACCTTCCCTTGGAGTGCGTGACATGGGAAGTGTATTGCAATGTAAGTGTTCTGGAGAGTTGGGGAATAAGAGCGAGACGGAAAGAAAAGGAGAAAAGGCAGGAAGGAATGAAAAACTGTGTGAAAGTGGGGAAAATGATACAAAGAGATCAGGAGAGCAAGAAAGGAGAGGCAGAAATGAATTAAAAGAGAGAGTGAGAACGAGTGAAAGAAAATGGTTTGGGAGTGCGTGGAAGAGAGAGGGGAGGACCTCTGAGTGCATCTTCAAGGTAGTAAATGTGCTTTTAAAAAAACAGCAAACCAGGCTCTACAGGGGGCGGAAGGAAATGTTCTTGGCCTCCAAAATCTTCCTGAAAAACAGTAATTTGACTCCAAACACAAGCTAACAGTTGTATTTAGCCTGCAGGCTAAGGCTCTGAAAGCACTCGCGAGGCTAGAGCTTAAGGTTTCTTAATAAAAACAAACCTTTACACAATGTGCTGTTTTGGATGTCTATGTTCTCTGCCAACAAGGTGTTATCTTGTGGCATTTCCTTTGATTCATACAGAAAGAATAACCTCCTGCATCTTGTAAGAACTTTGCTTTGTGAACGTTGTTGCCATATATAACAACAGCTTATTTAGTGACTACTCCTAATGGGTCCTAACATTGCTACTTGTTTTTGACTGAGGATTAAGAAAGTTAAAATAACGGAATTACAGAAAGTAGATGTGTTTCTTTTGGCCTTGTTGGCCGTCAATTAAATGTTTTCCATTTCTATCTTAGCATATGGAAAAAATGCTTGTGGACATAACAGTTAGCAGTAATGATGTCTCAATTCTAAGCAGATGATGAGTAAAATGTTTAAATAAAATGAGTGAAATGTGTATAAGTTTATTGTACAAGAAGAGATAGGTTCATCTGATCTGAAGAAGAGGATAATTGTTAGAAGAGCTCAAGTGGGACTTCAGTGATTTACAAAGAGAAATTATGAGTGACATGGCAGGTGAGGCTGTACTTGGTCGGGAGGGGATTTGAAAGGTGATTTTATCCAAGTTCTCTTTGTTGCAGGTCGGAATCTAACTGAGAATATGGAGGTTTGAGGGGCGATTGCAGGTAAGTTGAATGAGGCTAAAGCTAGATGGATAGGCGTATGCGATCAATGTGAGGTAAATGTTTGGTTTCTTTTCCGTCCTTGGGAAATGCAGTATTAGATGCCACAACCAGCCCTCTCATTCCTTGAAACATCTCACAAGCTTCGAGTGAGGCGGATATTATGCCTGCTGAGATCTTCACCACTCAATGGACACCACTCAAAACACTGGCAGCATGCCAAGTTAGTTATCCACAACAGAATCTGTGTCCCCTGTAGCGGATGTGCACACTTGGGACACTTATAGAGCACCACATTTTCCCCGTAAAAGGCTCATATAAAGCCTACTTTTAGTTTTTGTGGCCAGGTTAGCATAATTGATAAGAATTCAATTTAGGAGTTAGAGCTAAGTTCCTAAAAATATGCCTTTTTTTTCCTTTTGCCAGACAGTATCAGTAAGATACAAAAAAGAAAAGGGCAAATGAAAATATAGACCCTCTTTTCAAGATGATGCCTGACAGGGAAGTTAAAAGTAGTCAGGTGAAATGTTGATAAAAAATTAAAGCCTATTTCAATTAGATATTCCCTGCTAGTGAATTAAGTACTGAATGATAATGTTTTTTATGTACAGTTTGTGTGTGACATGGATGGAACTTTTTATTCTGTCTGATGTTTATATCTGTGTCTGGTTTGAATTCAGGCCAAAAAAAAATATAATATATACGTTTTATTTGAGGTTTATCTGAAGATATGCTCAACTATGAGTCCAGTGATGAAAAAAAAGGGAAAGGGAGACAACTGGTTGCCAGATAGGAAGAGGGCAGAAATAATAAGGATAAAAAATAATTGACGGTCAGAGAACTCAGATGAGGCTTTCATTTATCTCTAATTTCAGTAAATCCAAACAGATCCAGAATTAACTGTAAAATAGTTACCCAAATATACTCTAAGCGTTTAACCTCAGAAGTACCCGAAATTCCAAGTATAATACATAACACAAAGGGAGTAAGAGTACCAGTTGTATAACATATGGTTGAAAAGATGGTGTGCTAAAATGTCAAATGATAGTAAGATATATATCCAAAGAATTTAACACTAAACGACTTGAGTTAAAAAAAATACAATCAGAAGTGATGATAAAGTCCTCTTTGGCTTTGTCTGATTACAGAAGATACTTGTTTGTTCTGGTAATTGTGGTATTTATTGATCTCCAAGTGTGAAGGCAATTACATTATTCAACTGAGTTGCATGTCCTGTTACACACAGGCCCTTGCCTAAATGGAGTAAACAATACATATTTTAATCTGTCTTTAATGGTGACATTGGTAGGAATGGCCTTGGCGAACAAACAGCAGATCAAAAGTTTAAATGGATGAAACAGTGTCTGTAGAATAATGTTTAGCCATTAGACTACTGGAAGATTTTCTTTTGAGTGTGTTAGGCAATAGAGAGTAGTATTGTTGACTCTTAGATGCAGTACAGTACTTAAGATAATTTTGACATTTGAGAATAGATTATTACTTAAAGTATTGCCTTCAGATAATCAGCTTAAAAAAAAGGGCAACAACCTAAACTTTTTAATTGCAGGCTTTTTGACTGTCCCTCCCTTCAGTGGGCTCTACTTGACGGATTCCTGTCCTCCACGGTCTGGTGTCCCACCAGATGATGCAAGTGAAATCCCACGGTTAAAACAAAGCCATAAAAAGTTCTATGAAGTTTCCTCAGGCCATGTGGAAGACACTGCAGACATATGGAAAAAGGTGCTCTTGTCAGATGAGACAATGTAACTTTCTTGCATACATTTTTGAAAGGTATTTCAACTTCCCAAGCTCCATTTTCTGTCGAATGTTGGATATGCTCATAAAGCAAAATCCTACTTGGCTTTCTTCTAATAATTTAATAATACTTACATTCCGGGAATACTGAATCACAAATATTTGGGAGTCCAGTGTTCTGTCCAATCTTGAAATAAAATTTATTATGCTATCGAAGAACTGGGTCACACGTTTAGCTTCTAGCAGAATGACAATTTCTTACTCTTCTGCTTTTACAGTTATGCTGAAACTTTTGTGGGTTTATTACAAAAAAAAAATACCTACATCAAAGATCTTGCTTCTATGGCAACACAATGTGAAAAAGTTAGATGGGTAAGAACTTATGGGTATTAGAAAATTATAGCTCCATACAAATTGAACAGTTCACATGCCCTTGCTGGACTAAAACAAATTACATAATAATCAAACCCTTCCAATGCTGCTGTGTTTTAGTAAATGTTTTTTTCTCTATGAAAGGAGCTACATGTTTAGTGTTATATTTGTGGCAAATGAGCAAAGGAAGCTCAGTTTAATTTACGTGAAAGGTCAGAAAATATTATAAATTCTTCAAACACTGACTTTGGTCTCAAATGCATGAAACCTACCTTCTTAAGTAACCATTTTGAGATCTGGTCTGAGCATTTCAATCCTCGTGTTTCATTTTTAACACAGCCGTATCAGGTATATGTTTGAGTCAAAAATCCTTAGATTGGTTTGCTTTAAACTTGTTTGCTTGCTGGATCAACATATATTGCTGCATAATGATGTAAATGCATGCCTCTTCATATTACTAGTATTATTAGAAAAGAGGAAAAAAATATCCTGAAACACACACCTCACATTATTGCCTGTAACTATTTGTAAGACAAATAGTTTTTCTTTTAATCATCAGTAAAACTCATTAACCTGCTGATCTCCTTAGACTTCTCAGCCAGTTGAATTGGATTCCCTGTTTGTGTGCTGGTGCTGTGATCGATTACGGTAGGCTACATTGCCAATGCTGCCTCCTTCCTCGCTGTTCTGATCTTTAGGCTCATGGGGAGAGACTTAATGGGCCTGCTGGAAATGCTTTCCTGTCTCACAAGGCTTTGTAAGTCATGAAGGTCATTATAGTAATGGAAAAGGTTTGTTAGTCTTCCCTTGTATGCATGTTCGCCATGACAGAGAGACTCAAGTCAGATTCAACAAAGAAGGAGGGTTGTTCCAGGACGCATGGAAGCAGGAAGCTTGGGAAACTTTTTAAAACTCTCACTACTTCTTCGCATCAGTTACCTACTGTACATTATTTTGCTATTTCCTTGTCTTCCCATCACTTCACTTTCTACTTGTACATGAGCTCTTGGGTGCTTGCAGCCTCACACTGACAAAACTGAATATTGTCCCCCGTCACTTACTTATCAGGTCAGTGTGTAGCTGTGTAACATGTACAGGGCCTCCTTGTCTGGGATTGTGTGGTGGAAGTTATGGACAAAACCACAGAAGCAGGAGTGCAAGGATGTTTATTAAGTGCTGATGATGATGGAGTTTAACGCTGACCAATGTGATGCTGATGGCCGGTACGGAGGCACAGGACAGCAGGAGAAAAACAGCAGGGAAACACACGGTGGACATCTGTAGTATGATCCGGCACTGACTGAAGGGAGGTGACGGGTCATAAGGACATGAGGTAAGGAGGATCTGGTGTGGATGATTGGGGACACAGGTGAGGATGATGATGATGATGATGATGATGAGGAGGAGGAGGAGGAGGAGCGGGAGTGAATGTGGTGAGAGTCATGACACTCCTACAGGCCTGTTTAGGTAGAAGATCGTGTCTTGGTAGGTTTTCAGTGCTCGTTCTTTTTGCTGATCATTGATTATGTTAGGATCAGTCTTTGTCCCTTTTTTTGTCTGTTTGTGTCTCCCTTACTCCTTGTCTCACCTGTTATCCAATTAGTCCTCCCTGTGTTTCCTCCCCTGCTCCCAGGTGTTCTCCATTTCCTGATTACCCTTCCCACAGAATATATACCATCCTGTCTGTCTGTCCTCGTTGGTTCATTGTCATTGTTTGCTCCTGAGCTCACTTTGTCTGCCTTCTCTGTTTTGTTCTCTTTTGGACTTTAATAAATATGGTCCGCAAAGGCTACAAACACCGCACCACATCTGGCTCCTCCTTGAACCACATCCTGACCGAATGAACCGACCAGCGGAGTACTCATCCACTCCAAAGAGGAGTTATTAAAATTGAGTGACTGCCGCGTACAAAATGGTCAATACTCACCATATATTCACCATATATTAACCATATGCAGGTTCTTGCTTGGCCATCTGTCCTCCCAACGTCGGACTGCGGGGAGGATTTGAGGACCTTCCTTCTGTGCCCTTGTTTTCCAGCCAACATCGTGTCACTCCTCAGTGTTCCCCAGATGATACGACCAGTGTTTCTCCACCCTTTCTCCTCGGCAACTTTATTGAACTGCCTGGATGTCTCCCCAGAGTCTTCCCTCGATCCCCTTGATGCCAGGTGCTGTTCAAGTCTCGATCTCCCAAGTGGGAGCGGTCGGCGAAGGAGGCGCCGTGGAGTTGCTCTGTCTTCGCTCCAGGGGAACCCTGCTTCGGCCTTCATCACCTTCGCCACTCCGAATTGCAGCCTTCTGGTCGCAAATTCTCCCACTGATCAGTCCCCAACTCCTGGATTGTCCTCGCTTCCCTCCCAGAGTTGTGGTTCTTCGCTTCCCGGTTCCGCTGACTCCAGCCTGCCTCCTGTTATGGGCTCCCAGCAGCAGCGGTCCTCTTCCTTGTTCCCTCGCTCAGCGCATCCAACCACGGAACTCTACTCTGACTCAGCTGGAGGTGGCGCCATCTGGAGTCTGTGAACAGAAAAGGCCTTCGAGGAACTTATTAAGGAATTAATAAAAAACAACTCCAGGATGCTGGAGAACTTTTTTGAACTATATGACGAGATTGTCCAAAAGAAAAGAAAAATCTCAAGAATCTCACATTCCCAGCGTCTTAGTCGCCACATCGCCAGTATCTCATAGACTTTGTTTCATAGGAGCTATGATTGTAGTGAAGTTAAATCACAAATAAGTGGACTCTTTTTTTCCTATCTAGGCAATTGGTTGCAGTTGTTTTTTTATTCAGGGGTATAAGAGTAACTGGTTCTTAATAAGTATATTCAGTACAGACCAAAAGTTTGGACCCACTTTCTCATTCAGTGCCTTTTCTTGACTAGTCATGAAAATGACTAAATAGTCATTTCCATGACTATTTACATTGTAGATTCTCACTGAAGGCATCAAAACTATGAATGAACACATATGGAATTCTTTAGTACTTTTCCAAAAACTGTGAAATAACCTGGCTTCCAAAGTCACCAGACCTGAACCCAATCGAGATGATTTGGGGTGAGTTGAACTGTAGATTGAAGGCAAAAGGGCCAACAAGTACTAAGCATCTCTGGGAACTCCTTCAAGACTGCTGGAAAACCATTTCTGGTGACTACCTCTTGAAGCTCAAGAGAATACAAAGCAGTAATCAGAGCAAAGGATTTCTTCTTTGAGCAATCTACAATATAACACATGTATTCAGTTGTTTCACCCTTTTTGTTTAAGCACATACAGTAATTCCATACAGTTTGTGTTCATTTATAGTTTTGATGCCCTAAATTGAGAATCTAAAATGTAGTCATGAAAATAAAGGAAATGCATTGAATGAGAAGGTGTGTCCAAACTTTTGGTCTGTACTGTATCTCATATATGATATAGAAAAAGTTCAGGATATAATAACTTCCTGGCACTGTATAAAAATTCCTATCACATACCTCCTTATTGCATCAAAGTTTGCTTTAGGAGCAAATAATAAATCCCACTGAGTTGTCTTTGCTTAGAACTGAAATCATTCTGTCTTTCTGGTTTGTATCTAATGAAAAGCTACAATAAGGCAGGGATTTAAAAAAAAAATACTTGTACGCCTGCGAAGCAATAATCCGAGCACTATTTAGTAGGAGTTAATTGCCAGGAGTTCTCAATCTCCAAGCAGTGTGCTCAGGCATCTGTACCCAGCAGCTCAGTGAATCCTAATGAGTAAATTTCTACCAGTAGCAGCAAAAACAATGGCGATCTCACTATTCATCGTACTCTCGACAGCAGCTCTGCTTCGCTTACACTTACACTTACACAGACGCATGAATATTCTTTAATGCAGATTAGTGTCTCTAATCAGCATTCAGCATTCACTGAGAGGGTGATTCATCCCCATATGCACCTTTAGTCTGATTTAGATTACTCAAATTGATGGAAAAAGATTTTGGAATTAAAAGACATAAGCTCGTTCAATAATAGCTATAAGTGTTATGATGTAACAATGATTGCAGTGTACATATATGTCAGATTTTCTTAATCCTAGTGCCAAATGTGGTTGTTTTGGGAATATTTGTAAGAATGTTGTATATTTTTAATTTGTAGAAAACTTTACTTCTCACTTGAACAAACCAAACTATCTCACAGTGTGATCACATAACCTGTAACATCTATCATTTTGAAAATAGTCCTTGTTTAGAGATGTATGGATTGGAGTTATGCCTTCATTTTTTATCTCCAGTTTTTGTAAGGCTTTGACTGAGTGATATGAATTTAGGCTGATATTGATTTATTTTTATGAGCTATCATTTTAGAAAATTTAGATTTTTTTTTTAAAGAAGACCTATTGTAATTTGTCTTTAACATTTTATATTAGCATGGGTAGCATTACTAAGACAGCACTGTCCACGTTGATTATCTTGAACAGAGGTCATGCTTCAGTCATCAAGAGCCACTGTCTTTAGCTGCAATTCCAAGATAATTGAATCAAATCAATAGGTCACAAACAGGCATCTGGAGAAGTTGAAGAAATACTAAGATCATCCCATTCAGGTGTGTTGGGTCAAGGATCTAGCTAAAAGTTGCCAAATGATTAATTTTGGCCACCTAGGACTCCTCTAACCTATCAGATATCTATCCTTATTTTTGGGTCTTACTAAAGGCTGCCAACATTTCCAAATCCAGAATGTTTCATGACAGACAGAGGCTTAGAGCTCACAACACTAGGACAGAAAATATTATGTGTTACAGTCTTTCTTTTCTCTGCTGGTAGTGCCCTTCTTCTGCAAACTGAAAGAACTATAAACATGCCCTTAATACCTTGCGGAAAAATAGTTTCCTCTGACTTTATATTCAAACACCTCAATGAAAACAAGTAAAGCCTTCTTAGGTTAGAAATCTAGAGGTAATCATGGACTCGGACCTGAACTTAAACAGCCACATCAAAGCAATAACATCAACGGCTTTTTACCATCTGAAAAACATTGCTAAAATCAGAGGAGGAGTGTGGAAACCAGACTTAAAGAGACTTATCCATGCATTTGTCTCCAGCAGGTTAGACTACTATAACATCCTGCTCACTTGCCTCTCTAAACTAGCTGTTAGACAGCTGCAGTACATCCAGAACGCTGCTGCTCGAGTCCTGTCAAGAACAAGGAAATACGACCATATTAGTCCAGTGCTGCGGTCTCTGCACTGGCTTACTGTTGCTCAGAGAACAGAATTTAAAACACCTCCGCTTGTGTACAAGTCTCTTCATGGTTTGGCACCAAAGTACATTCAATGTGTTTTCTTTATTTTCATGACGACATTGTAGATATTCAATTAAGGGCTTCACAACTATGAATGAACACTTGATGTATGGAATTACTGTATGTACTTAAACAAAAAGGGTGAAATAACTGAATACATGTGTTATATTGTAGATTGCTCAAAGTAACCACCCTTTGCTCTGATTACTGCTTGGCATTCTCTTGAGCTTCAATAGGTAGTCACCCGAAATGGTTTTCCAACAGTCTTGAAGGAGTTCCCAGAGATGCTTAGTACTTGTTGGTCCTTTTGCCTTCACTCTGCAGTTCAGCTCACCCCAAATCATCTCGACTGGGTTCAGGTCCAGTGACTTTGGAGGCCAGGTTATTTTTTACAATTTTTGGAAAAGTACTACATAATTCCATGTGTGTTCATTTATAGTTTGGATGCCTTCAGTGAGAATCTGTAATTAAAGGGTCATTAAATAAAGAAAACACACTGAATAAGAAGATGTGTACAAACTTTTGTTCTGTACTGTATGTGATAAGAATAAATATTGAAACACTCATAAAATGTAATCATGTAAAAGATGCAAAGCATTTAAACAGATTATAATAATTAATAATCAGTTTAAAGCTAGGCTAAAGAGGTGAATCTTGAGCCTCCTCTTAAAAACAGGAATGTTCTCTATGGTCCTGAGGTCCCCCGGCAGCCTGTTCCAGAGGTGAGGGCCATGATAATGAAAAGATGACTCACCACGAGTGTGTGTCCTCACTTTAGGGATGACAAGGAGACGACTGCCAGAGGACTGTAGAGAGGGCTCATATGTAGAGAGGGCTCATATGGTAAAATCAATTAGAAAGATAATAAGGCCCAAGACCACTAAGACACTGAAAGACCGTTAAAATAATCTTAAAATCGATCCTAAAATGTATGGGGAGCCAATGCAGTGATTTTGAGACCGGTTTGATTTCCTTCCACGTCCTTCACATGCCCTGCTGAATTTTGTAGAAGTTGTAAACTAGATATGCTCTTTTTGGGAAGACCAGAAAGCAGGGAATCACAATAATAAACTCTACTGTTGATAAAAGCATTCGTCAGTGTCTCCGTGTTGGCCAGAGAGAGAATGGGGTGGACTCTAGCAATGTTCTTTAGATTATTAAAACTTATTTTAGTAATGTTTTTAATGTATGGAATAATATTCATCTTAAAGTCAGAAATCATGCCCAAGTTCTTCACTTGTAAAGATGGATGTTAGTTTTGGTAAACGTTTCTCTCTCTGAGCCTCAGGATAGATGACTAAAACTTCAGTTTTGTCCTGGTTGAGCTGGAGAAAGTTTTCTGCTAGCCAGGAATTCATGTCTAAAATAAAGTTAAAAAGTGCATCCATTTGCCGTGTGTCATCAGGAGACATGGAGATGTACAACTATGTATCATCAGTATAACTGATGGTACACAGTATCACAAATGTTAACTCCATGTCTTCTGATGACACCGCTAAGAGTTAGCATATACAGGTTAAAAAGTACTGGGCCTAACATTGAACCCTGGGGCACACCACATGTGATCTTGTGAACCTTAGACAAGCAGGTATCTAAACTTACCATAAAAGTAAATTACTGCTGCATTAAAATGTTCATTATTTAGTTAAAGTGATGTTTTCGGACTTAAATTAGCGCTAACTCATTAGCGAAAGTAGCTGTGTAGACACAGCTACTTTGCAATAAGAGCTTTCAAAGTTGTAATGTTAACGTTGAAGTGGAGAGTTTTATCTGCTGAGTGTTTACTAACTGGAAAATGGTAAATTGTGTCATTCTGTTCCTAAGTCGATATTACATTTGAGTTATGTGATGTTTTACACAGCTGCTGATAGCCAAACTTTAAGTTTATTTATATATTTTGGTTATTTCTACCTTAGTGGCATTTGTTATTATTTTTCATATGAGATCACATATACATTCATCTCCCTCCTCACAGTTATAATGTAAACGTGTATCAACAGCTGTCTGGAAATAATAAAGAACAGAATAAATTTAACAGTCTTTTATACAACTCATATCTTCTATATTATAATTGGAGCTGATTGGAGCTCTGGCAGATACTCCAAGAGTTAACAGTCATCTAATCCCTAATCAGTACCTCTATAGAGAGCTCACTGTTTCCTCATCTACAGTACTAGTCTGTTTTACGACAAAACATAAATAAACTGATGAAGCCTCTGACTGAAATCACACTTTTATCATAGGATAGTCCCATTAAGAAAACAGTCCAACATTGATGACACTCAACTTTACATATAGAAGATGTTAGCCAGTTATTTTACCTTAGTCAGTGGCAAAAAGATAAATAGTTTTAAAAGACCATGTGTGAATGTGAAAGAGCAATGGCATGTGGATTTATCCTTTATTACAACAAAAATTGTAGTTTTTTAGTCTTATTTAGGAATCTAAATGTGTCATGATTAATTCACAACTACTCTGTGATGAATTAGATAAAACATGTTAATCATTCAACAGCCCTATTATCTAGCCATCATAGTCATAGCACCCCCCTCCTAAAGAAAATTACACCAGCCATCACTGCCAGCTTGTATTGTGAAGTAGAGAGTGGTCATCATTTTGTGTTATTTAGTGTGATCTGCTGGAGCCAGTGCATGAACTCCAACCACCATTCTTTAACCTGTTGTTAAATCTGTCTAAATTGACACAAAGTCAAATTAAACTGACATTTTGGCTAAGTTTTTTTGTTTCTGTTGAGGGGGTAGCTCCTTGTAACTATTCATTTAATTGATAGTAATAGATAATAACTGTCTTTTAACCATTATTATGGCTGATCAGACAGCTCACTCATTGTGCAACAGTGATTTAAATTATTCTTTAGCCACAGAGTAAAGGTGTGACTTATTATGAACGAGTGGTAATTTACTCAGTCTAACACCCCCCTTTCACTTTTAAGATGATTGTGTCACCTCTGTTTCACCCACAGACACTGCAGATGGGGAGGCACACATAAAAACATGCGCATGTACAATCAAGGGAAAATGAATGGATATATACATATCAACTGTCAGCAACCAAACAGCTGACAGTGATGCACAGTGGCAAGCAAATGTAATATTACAGAAAACCCCAATGGAATGCTGCTATCTCTGATAGTGAATATTATGAAGCCACATGGGAAATAGAATTTAATTGAAATCAAAATGACAGTGACACCCCAAGTTTTAAAAATAAGGCAACATCAGGTGACAGTGGTGAAAGTTGAGAAATCTTGCCTTTGCTCTTTGATAAATGTTTTACTGGTCATTAATTATTAGATGTTTGTTTTTTTATCAAGTTGCAAATCTCAGTTCATCGCACAAAGTGAAAAATGCTTGTCACTCTGACATATCTGTTGGATATATTAAAGCTGCCTTCAAAGAATGGATGATCGTTCTTGACATATTAATGTAAAGACTGTTTTAACATTTTTCCTTTGGATCTGCAGTGTTTCTACAGCACTGATCCTATTCATTCGAGGACTTCATTGATTCATTGGAACTATTCATTGTGTCATTGCTAGAAAATGACAAGTTCTCACAAAGGCCAGTGTTGTAGCTCAACTGTTTGGAGTTGGATTATCCCTGATCTTTAAATAAAGCATCTGGTACAATCAATCTCAATGTAGCGATTAACAAACTAGTGTTCAAGGGACTAAGAGGGACTGTATAAATGTTAACAATTAAGTGTTAACAATTTGTGATGGTGGGAATATATTTATCAACATGTATCAGTCACTCATGGTGTCCGTCAGCGATTTGTATTGGGTCCAAAATCTTCATTTTTTAAGGAAATTATATGAAATCATTAAAGGATATTTTAGATGTCTTGATAGCTTTCAAAAGTTATACAATTTGTTATGTTTATAGGTGACACAAATATGTTTTGCTCTAATGAAAAATGAAAAGAAGTAGTAAAAAAAACTTTATGAATGTGTAAGATGAAAAAAATGGTTAATTAGCCGAAACGTGGTTGTTGAACCTAAATAAAGCCAAATTCCTGGAATTTTGCAATCTTACAAAGGTTTCTCAGAAAGAGATACATGCACAGTAGATGGAGTTTATAGTTTTTAAAAAAATAAAAGAATTCCTGGGGTAATGGTGAATGTCAAATGTCAAAAAAAATGTCCAAAATATAACCGTATAAAACTTTTTTAATCATTCATAACATATTATGGACCATAAATCACACATCTTATTCTGTGCATTAGCACAGTGGTGTTTAAATTAGACAATGTATATGAAAATACATGTAAAACGAAAACATTTTCAGAGACTGATTTTATTGTGGTGATGAATGGTATAATTTTAGCAAAGAATTTATTTGAAAACACCTTTTTGTACTAATAACACTGAAACACTTACATTTTCCTATAAGCAGGGTGAAATTGCTAAATGAAATAAGCACAGATCTAAGGCAATATTTGTGCCTGACCAAGAAGTGGTTTTCACAGTGTCACTGAGATAAAGAAAGGTTTGAGTGAATGTTATATATTCAGTTTGTTTATCTATGTGTGCCATTGCTTTGAGCAGAGGTAAGTACATTTGTGAATTAATGACTGTATTCATGGTATGCACATGAAAATAGACAATGACTGCAAGCTTGAAAAGGTGATGGCTATGGAAAAAAAGACACCTATAGACTGTGGTTATTAAATAAAGAAGTAGCTTCCACTTTTTAAAAGAATTTGTAAAACAAAAATCATGCTTTTTTTGTAGCTATTGTGGTGTAATTCTGCATAAGGTTTAAACTTTTATTATTCAGAAGGTAAAAGACTGTGTATATAGTTTGCATGGTTGTAAAAATGGGTCTGACACTATTGTTTATGCAGGTAAGCTTTTAAGTCGTAAAACTTTTGGCTAAAAGTTATTGCAAGCTGTAAAAGCAGGATGTTTAGATAAGAAACTGGGAGAAAAGTTTTTAGAGAAGCAGATAGCCATTTAACCATAAATCTTTATAATGAACCTTTGACCCAGAACAGAGACGACCCATCTTCTGACTCCAGGATTCTCTGACAGCAAATCATTGCTAAGACACTGTTTGAAAATGTTCTGATTGGAGAGATTAGAAACGCCTAAACCCTGGCAGGCCCGGTTGTCTATAAAAGTTGTGAAATGAAAATCATTAATTGTTCAGATTTCTTTAAATCTGGACCACAGAGGAACTGACGGGGGCAAAATTCCTCTGTAAAACTGCAATTTGTTAATCTGTTCAAAATAAATGTTAAACTGGAAATTGGCTCCATTTTGTCTCTGCTTGAACATGCATTGAATTACTTATGATAATTATTTAATTCAACAAAAATGGTGACCTCGACGTGTGCAGGGTTTTGGACCAAAATCCAGTTATTTTTTAAGTTAATAAACGGACATGTATTTGCTCTATTGACAATTTGCGCAGAGTTGCGTAGTTTTTTAATTCTATTGATTGGTTAATCTAACATTGGGTAATGTTGTCATGCAAGTTAAATATGTTTTTTGTTTTGAGCAGATTCACTATTGCATGCCCGGAGTGTTGGAGCTGTCTGTCTGTTTTCCTGTTCTGGCAGGATTTAGTCCTTCTTTTCGCTCCGCAGAGGAACACCGGTGCATGCTGGGAGATGGAGTTTTTTACTCTGCGTGCCCAGCTACTCCTTTCTCCGGGGAGGACGGAGAGGACAGTGGAGCGGACGGACCGATATCTTCAACGACTCAAATCGGAGCCACAAGTGCGGATCGGAACTCGACGGGTTGGCCACCCTGCCCAGAATGGGACGCTATTTTGGAGCTCCCAGGCTGGCAATCGAAAAAAGATTACAGAAGGGCCTGGGTCGCCCTCTGTTAAGTCTATCGGATTACCTGGGAGAGTGGCTGCGTTACTTCCAGACGCGTGGCTGAGCACCACGAACGGGAATTGTGAAAATGGTCCGGCATTGGCATTTTTGGTGTGGTCCGATTAAGGTTAGTGTTGTTGGTGTTAGTTTTTAATAATGTTATAAAAGTACTGTGTTGGTGTTTTGATGTGACGAGCTGCGCATGTCTGTATATGTGTGTGTGAGATGGTTTTTTACGCAGGCGCTTTGCGAGAAGTGCTGGTGATGTTGCGTTTGGGTTAAAATGTTATAGTATAAATAATGAACTCGAGTATAATAAATAAATTAACATAGATAAATAAATATATAACTAAATATGATGGATAACTGAAATTAAAAATCTATAAGAATTAGTTGTGAACATTTACAACAGGCCATCAGAGCGGCCGCCCCAAGCTAGGTGCTATGGCGGAGCTGATTCTGTGTGAGTTTTTGCTTGATAGCACGGCTAACATACGACAGCTTTGACTATATGTTTTGATAAATAAATTAGTGGTAATAGGCGGTTTTCTGCCATCTGTTCGAGTCTTTTGAGTGGTTTTCTGGAAGCCGGCGCCAGGAAATTTCTCAAAGCGGACTACGAAACTTGTAACAGACTGGTCTGAAACCTCCGCGATAAAATAATTAATAAGGTCTAAAAGCCACCGCTTATAATGTTGTGTTTTTTGTTAATGGTTTTGGGCTGTAACGGACGTAGTTGAATCGGTGTTTGCTGTGCGGGACGGCTGAAATTGGGAACATATGTTTCAGTCCGCGTGGACGAACAGGAGAATGTTTTGTTCGTGCCGAATTAAAGTTTGGTAAAGTGGTATAAATTGTGCGGATTAAGTCCTGGTATTGCGGTAAGTCATCTTCTAAAGTGTGTGTTGCGATTTTCTGGAGTGTTTTCGCCGTACGTTTTGTACTGTTTTAGCTTTCGTTTCACAAAGAAAGCTAACGGTAGCACGTGGAGCTAGGCTGCTATGCTAAGTTAGCGGTGGTTGCTTCTGTGTGTCAATGTGTTTGTGGTTGAAACTAACTGCATGTTCTATGTGTTGCAAGCTAAAAGTTGATTTTGGATAGAAAGTGATTACAGACTCCTGCAGACGATTGCCTTGTTAAGACTTAAACGAATTTGGATTTTGTTAAATTTTTCTGGTTAATTAAGAGGTAAAACGGCCTCGAGATAACTGCTCAGATAACTTTTGGTTGCTACTCCCTTTCGGCAATGGTTTAGCACATTTCTACGAAGGGCAATTTTTTAAGGTGTTTCATGTTTAACTGAACTGTTACGGTACGGAGATTAAAGATTAAGAAGTACATGCTGAATTTGGTTAACTGGTTTTACGAGGAGAGCGAAAACTATGAGGATAGCATGTAAATTTATTTGGGATAATTATGCATGTTACAATTAATCGCAAATGACTAAGAACAGTTACTCATGAGCAGTGATGCCGGTAACGCGTTACTTAGTAGCGCGTTACTCCTAATATGACCACTTTTTTAGTAACGACTAATCTAACGCGTTTCTTTTTTCATGCAGGTAATCAGATTAAAATTACTTGTTCAAGCCACTGTGAGTTACTATTTTTGTCATTTTCTTGAGCAAAAAGATATATTAGGTACATGGCGGCATTAGTATTAAGAAAACAAGTATCAATAGCGGTAAATATGATCCTACCTTCTACTGCTGCCGAAACAGCTGATAATCTCCTTTGCGGGTGCCATGTTTGTTTTGGCCTGAATCTGAGTTCTGTACTCTGTAGGCCTACTCTGCCCCCTAGTGGACCTCTCCATTTGTACATGCAGTGAGAGAGCAAGTATGTCCCCAAGACACAGCTTATTCCTTTATAGTTGCTGGTGTCAATGTGAGGTTAAAAAACAAGTATATATCCGTTCTTACTGTTAAAATGCACTTCAAATAAAGTGATTATATGTAAAAGTGGTTATTGTGTTTATGTTGAGGCAGTGCGGAGTGTTATTGGGAGCTGCAGAAAGTAACTAACAAAGTAACTTGTAATCTAACTTAGTTACTTTTAAAATAAAGTAATAAGTAAAGTAACTAAGTTACTTTTGGAAGGAGTAACCACTAGTCAGTAATCATATTACTTTTTCAAAGTAACTGTGTCAGCACTGCTCATGAGTCGATTCTGACTTGGTGTAGTTTTAATTTTTGATTTCATCTTTAAAATTAAAAAGAGGGAGTTTATAGTTAAAATAAAAGATGCATTTTTTGAATCTTTAAATAGGTGGATTTTTTGCTTTTTTGATTGATCTAAGCAGGAGTTGTTAAGTTGGCCTAAATAAAGATAAAGCTATAAGTAGTAATTATAAGCATTTAACGAAAAGCAAACGGTATTAATTGGAAAGCAACAAACTGGTTTAAATTATTTTAATAAGCACCGTGTTGAATGGTACAGAAAATGAGTCTGTGATTTAAATAAGTATCATTTATGCTAAAATTATGTTTGGCTTATTTCTGATGGCTCTATAGACTTTAGAAATATAGCTTGGTCTCTGAATGAATGACCTAAAGGAGACTGGTGTTAAATTATTTACACAATTGAACATTCTTAAGGATTTTCTGGACAAAAATGCTTAGTGGAGTTATCAAAATTCAACTGGGGCTCAAGAAATAACCCAGCACATTTCAATTCCGTTATAAATTGAATGTTTTTACCATGCAAAACAACACTTATCATAGTGATAATTTATAAACTAGTGGGATTTGAATGTTTGGTTTTAAAAAAGAAAACATTAAAACACAGAGTCATCTTTAAGTAATCAGTTTGTTTTTTAACAGACTGGGGATAAATTTGGAATTGGTCTAAGGATTGAAAGTAACAATTAAAGTCTTTGGTAGATTTATTTAAGAACAAATAATGAATATCACGGTGACCAAAATGATGGTTTAATTTGAAAGTAAGAAGTAAATTCTAAATTCATTTATTCTGATCGTGTAGAGGCAAAATGTGATTGGACCAGCTACATTGAAATAATTTTTACCATATATTTGAATGCACATTTTGTTTTGACAAATAAGAATCGGTCTTGGTTTTGAAATTTAAGATTAATCTTTCAGATGTTCTTTAGCTAGTTTATTTGATGCTGAGAGTAAATTTACAGGTCCTAAAACATTTTGGAACAGATCTGATCCTAGAATAATGGCATAATATATCATTTGATTAGTGGGGACTCTGTAACTGACAATTTATTTAGATTTTTTATTTTATTTTCTTTATTTTTTCTTGTTTTTTGTTTTTTCCTCTTTCTCTCTCAAAATTTATATATTTGTATTGATTTGGATTATGACTCAGATTTCTGAACTGCGGTCTGTTTCTTAATTAGAACTTTGGAAAATGGTAATTTGGGAAGCTGGATTAAAGAAAACATAATTCAGTGGTAATGTATTTGAAATCTCTAGAAGCTTCAATTTAATTTGGTGTTTATCATTGGAGTAAAGAAAATAAAAAAGAAGCCTGAGAGGAAAAGGGGGATACTGAAAAGAAAAATGCTGGTTTTTATTTTTTATTTTATTGCGACTAGTTTTTGTTTAGAGAAATCTCATCTCTTGAACCTCTTTTATTGAATTTTTTTGTTTTGTTTTGTTTGACTGCTGAGGGGAATTAGACTATTGTGTATCCTACGAAAATTTAAGAGGAGTTTTAGTTGCAAAAATCACTTTGACTATGTTCAGTGAATGGATTGAATGGATATTGGATTGTGTTAAAAAAATATATATATAATTTAGGTTTGGCAATATTTATGGGGAAAGTTGTTTTGTCAGTGATTTAAATCTTGGATTTTTCTTTAGAAATATAGATAGACTTTGAAGTATAGCAAACTGAAGACTGTTTTTGTAAACTATGTTGTGTTATCAGTGAGTACTGTTCTCTGGTTTTGTTTTAAACATTTAATGTTTTTAACCTTTTTCAACATCAACAACAGTTATCTCAATGTAAGTAGCATACTTATATTAGCAGAAATTATTAATTGATTAAAGGGACAGAGTCGGGGAAAAGTGGTGTTAAGTCTGATTACAAAGGGGTTTAGTTCAATATGAGCTATTCGTCTCAACCTCAGTGAAGCGAAACCAGGAGAGCCACTTTTCCATAGCGACTTTTTGTAAAAAAAAAAGGGATAGAACCTTTGCAGATGGTTATTGCCTTTATTTTGTTATCACAATGTTTTAGTGGTGTATTAGCAATATCTAACAGAAAAATCCAGGCTTTTTTGTTTTTCAATTTTATTTTAGTTATCTATTTACTTTGGGAACAGACCACTAAACTTTGAAGAAAAGAATTAGTGAATGGTATCAATGCAGTTTATATCTGAGGAATCGACATTATGACATAAGAGTTATGTTTGCTTTCAGACACCATATTTTGAAGGACATCAAGATAGAGCCTACTGATCTTACTGATTAATTTTAAGATATTTTTCTCACCTCAAGGAATTGGAGACTGCTGACACTGAAATGTATAGCCCAGGAAGGAAGTTATGGGGATGATGGAAGAATTTGCAGAGTGGGTAAGACTGACTGATAGAGGTTAGCCTGCGTTTTTCTATACTTTTGATTGTATTTGTAATCAGACCATAGATTTGCCAAGTTTGGACATGTTTGCTAAAACTAAATAACATTATATTGATTTGCCAAATTAGGGCATGGGACGTGAATGGCTGTTTCTCCATTGTTGACGCACTCCAAAGGCTTGTGTGGACTGGATGAAATGTCTGGTCTGCTTATCTGTGGAAACTTGTCATAACTGCCTTTCACAACAATGCAGGAGAAAATTTGCTGAGATTAACAAACGTTCTTGGCTTTATCCACAGCAGGCACTGAGGAGAATGGGGAGAGCACAGAGCTGCTGCCCCAGTAGGACAGGCCTGTCGGTGCTGGATGGGAAAACCTGGCTCTGGTCCCATGCTCAGGTTTGGAGAAAGAAGATAAATTGGACACTTTAAATTTATAGGTTTAGTTTTTGTTAATTTATACTTGGAAAATTTACAGGGTCTGACAGCTGAAGTGTGAAAAACTCAGGCTAACTAAGTTAGTTTTGCGTACTTATGGGATATATTTCTGGCTATTATGACACATGCTATGGGTTTTGTTAAGCTGTAAGGAAGAATTTAGAAATAATGAGTAAATGTTTAATTAATCATTTGATTCCATACCAGGTCTTCTTAATGGCATCAGATCGCATCTTCCTGCACCTGAATGGATTGGCTGTGTTTGGGAATGGTCAATTACGGGAGTAATTTACCATTAAAGAGGGATTATTATTGTAATCATCTGATTGTGATTTGATTTGGAAAAGACTATTCTTTTATAGACATGGACTGAATGCAGCTTCACGGAAACAACGAGCCTGGTCGAGGATCGGCAGGATTCTGCCTAAGGAGGATCGAGAAGGTTTTGACCAAGCTGAATCGGAAGCTGGGGCCACAGGCGGCGGGGCCTGTCTGTGCATTTGTGTATATTGGGGGAAATGCCCAATTAATGAAGTAATTGGCATTTCAGAGAGTGGTTATCTGCAAATATGGGAGTAAAAACTGGAACACTAAAAAAAAATAGGAGCCCTCCACACTGATCAGCTCTGTATATCGCTCTCCAGCTGCCAGGAGCCACTGAGGGGGATAAAATGAGAGTGAAGAAAGAGGATCAGAATACAAATATAAAGACTGAACATTTATTAATAATTTTTTGCATTTTACAGGTTGTTTAACTATTTGATTAACTATTTTATTCACAAGTGAAGAGTCGTAACACTGCCTAAAGGGTTCTTAATACCTTCTATTTCACAGGTTTCTTAACACTTTAAGTTTGATTTCTTTCAGAATATAATATAGTAATAATGTCTATGTTCATGGATTTTCTGAGCTTCTTCCACAGTATTAACATGTATCAAGTCAGATTTAATTATCTCTTCACATGTAAGACATTCTTATACATTTTGGGTTTTTGAATTTAGTTTGTGGGAATTGTTAAAATAATTTTTTTTGGTTAATGCCAAAAGAGGGTGAATCTATGATTAACAGATTTACATTTTTTAATGAGAGTTAAGGTTAAAAAAGGTACTTTAATAGGTTGTGTTTTGAATTTTAGTAAACTGATAAAATTTCTTGGATTTGATTTCTTGCATTCTCAAAATGCTTTACAGGTTTTGATCTTAAGTTCTAAACACGTACGTATAGAGGAGATATCAATCTATTTTTAAAAAAAGATTGAAAGAGGGAATTGTCGTTACTCATATTTTTTGGGGCTACTTTATATAACAGTCTCGTATTAAATATGTTTATATAATCTGTAGTTAGTATTCAGAAAGTAAAAGTCTGTTTTAATTAGCTTGCATGATGGTAAAGATGGGTTTGTCAGTATGGTTTATGGGGCTAAGCTTGTAAGTCGTAAAACTTTTGGCTAAAGTTTATTGCAAGCTGTAAAAGCAGGATGTTTAGATAAGAAACTGGGAGAAAAGTTTTAAAGAAGCAGATAGCCATTTAACCATAAATCTTTATAATGAACCTTTGACCCAGAACAGAGACGACTCATCTTCTGACTCCAGGATTCTCTGACAGCAAATAAAGCGAAGACACTGTATGAAAATGTTCTGATTGGAGAGATTATAAACGCCCAGAGGCCCGGTTGTCTATAAAGCTGTGAAATGAAGATCAGTTAATTGTTCAGATTTCTTTAAATCTGGACCACAGAGGAACTGACGGGGGCAAAATTCCTCTGTAAAACTGCAATTTGTTAATCTGTTCAAAATAAATGTTAAACTGGAAATTGGCTCCATTTTGTCTCTGCTTGAACATACATTGAATTACTTATGATAATTATTTAATTCAACACTATATATCAGGAATAATCTTGCAAGCTAGATTCTCCCAAGATTTGCAGTTTTCCAAACCCACGGGAATCCACCTTGTCTCACTCAACTCCACTGCTAGTGGGGACCAATCATTTGTCAGCATTGTGCTCTGGGGCAGTTGAATGGGAAACTGTTCAGGTATGGCGATAGCAGTAAGTGCCCAGGCAAAGCAAAACAAACATGGCTGCGCAGATGGACATACTCATAGAAGAGGCTTTTGAATCTGTTTTAGTAGAACTAAATACAATTTCTTCATTGAAAGATGAGCAAAGGTAAAAAGTTTATGCCTTTCTTGATTTGTGTGCTTTTCTCCTGACTGGATTTGGAAAGAGCTTAATTTACCAGTTTGTGCCGCTCGTATGAGTCGTTACTGTGATTGGCTAAAGACAAACCATAGTAGGCGGACACTTACTGGCGCGTCCCCCAATTAGCTCAAAATATTATACCAGATGGCCCTCCCTTTTTGGGACACTTTCTGTGGGAGAACTTCCAGACCTTTGTGTAAACTCAACATGGGGCGGGGATACAGAGATCTGGCTTTTTTGCCAGATTATATTACGGGTTGCATTGACCAAATATTTTTTTTGGTTTGTTTGTTTGTTTGTTTAAACAGTAATGGATACATCTTTAGGTCATTTTGGCAGATTTACATTCACACTGACACCTTGATAGAGTCGTGTAGAAAATGTTCACTTTTGAGCCCAGAGTACAGGTAACTAAAACAATCAAAAAAGCATCGTCATGAGAGCATCCAAGCTTCAACTTAGACCTGGACACCGTATTGACAGCGTGTTAAAGAGTTGGTGCAGCTGATGCAGTGTATATCATTGATGTTTTTTTTTAAAATAAACATTCATTAATTGTTTCATTAAAAGTTGCTTTAAAAGACTTGATTTAGTTACTTTCTTAATGTTCTAATGGTGAAACAAAGGAGTGCTTTAAAGCTAAGGTGTTTTGGAAAAGAGAAACTACTAGCTCTGTCCAGTCCAAATCACCAGAATAAAGCACATGTACAGGCCTTAATCTTCGTACAGTGTAAAAATCTAGAACTGTTGGCACCACTCAGGTCTTATACACAATATAATTATTTAAAGCCCCCATGTGTAAGAATTGCCTCCAACTAATGGTGCACTAAGTGAGCAGTGTTCTCTAGCTTCTCGCCATTATAGCACTTCATTACTACTACGGAAGCTGTGGAGTGTCATAACTGTGATCATGTCAACGTCTGGCACAAGCTCGATTGTCTCGTCAGGTGATGAGGTACAGAACCACACATAATTCTGCTTAATTTATGCTTGTTGATCGTTTCTTCTCTTCACCTCCCCCCAACGTCACTGGCTAAAATGCGTAAAGCTAACAAGTTTAACCCATTTTGGCTAACGTATTCAAAGACGGTGATGCAATATGGCACCCTCAGATGGGGTGGTCGTCTACCCTCTGTATCTATAAAAAACGTTTTCTAAGACATGAGAACGCTTTCATGATAATGCAATTGTGATTAGACCTTGGTAAAATACAAATTATGAAAGCAGTACTTAATTTTTATTAATAAAAACCTGAATTTGTAACACACTGGACCTTTAGGTTGGTATTTATAAGCTAGTGTTACTGTTATGATGTGAGATTTTAATGTTGGAGTTTTACTTAGTTATTTTCCTTATTTAGTTTAAAAGATAAATTTAGTTAGTTCTTGGTGTTTACCTTTTTCTTTAGGATTTTAGTATTTTGATATTGGCACTACATTGTTTCCATACCCCCCTTGTTCTTACTTAGATGTTTTCATCTTTTTGTTTTATTTTGTTTTGTTTTACATTTTATTAATGTTTACTTAGTTTATCAGTCTGTGTAAGTTCCTTTATTTAGATATTTCCTCTTAGATACCTGTAGTTAGTGTCTAATTAGGCAGGATAGATTTCTGTTTTCTTTCTCTTTCCTTCTTGCCATTTTGACTCCCCAGCCAAGCTAATTGCCTTCACCTGTTCTTTTTCCCTCACCTGTATCTGTTTGACGGTAATCGGTTCTCATTTTTTTCTCAGTCCATTCCTCACTCCTCCTCAGCATATTTAAGCTCCCAGTTAAGCTCCCAGTTTCAGTAGCAATGACATTTCGTTGCTAGTTTGTCATCGAAACTCCTTGTGCTGTGGTTCCTGTTTATGCCTGCCTGCTATCCATTGCAAATTTCATTATCTTTTCTTTCATTAAACACCTCATTATAATTCCTACTTTGGTCCTTAAGCTTTCTCCAAAAGTGACAGCTACATTGTACTTTTTTATCTATTAAAGTTTTTTCATGCATTCTCATTTCACACTTAAGAAAAACTAGATCCAGATCCAATTAGGCTTGGCAAGATATTTAGATTGGTCTTCACAATACTTTCTTTCCAGCAGCTACAAAAGCAGCGGAACGATCAAATAAGTTGAACCCTTGAAAATTATTTTGACTTAGGTTAGTGATATCTTTTTAGTCTTAAAAGAAATCCAGAAATGCATCAAATGTAATATTTACTAATTTCTTACCTTCTGTAATCCTAATCAGTAGCTTCAATATTTTCTCAGTCAACGGTAAAATTAATTGATATTAATTTAATGTAAGCATGTGTCTTACTTGTAATTTGCTTAAACTGGTGTATACCCTAATGCTTAATGGCTTTATTAGAGCTTGTACAAATCTGTGGTAAATTAAAGTTTGACAGTCTCTCCCTTATTGATGTCACATTTTCTCACTACATAATTGTGCTCTTCATTCAAGTACTGGAATCCTGTTAAAGGTCTCTTAAGCTCAATTTGGTCAAACAAGTTTTCGATTAAGTCAAAGTTCAAGAATACCTATTTACCTTTAAATGGGAAAAGTTGTGCAGTTCTGTAAGTGAAAAAAAATGTAGGTACTATGTTATGTCAAAATATTATTCGTGTACAAGGATTTACAAAAACACTGTAATATCATATTTGCAACTGGAGGAGAAAATATTGCATGGTCCAGACTAAACTAATTTACTGCATATCTGTTTTCTACTCCTTTTTGTTTTATGTTTTTTTAAATTTTTAGGTAATTGAGTAATTAATACTTTTAAAATCTGACATTCTGAAATAAACCCATTCATCAGCTTTGACCTATCTGAGTTTGTTGGAAGACAAATTCATTAAGTAGAAACAATAATTTTGAATGATCACTAAACTGGGTATTATTACAATGACATCCATTAGAATGGCATTTATGTTTCAGATTCTTAGGATTCTTCAAAATAATAAAATTAAAATTCAAGTTAACATTATAAGGAATGTATACCATGCTTTCTAGTAGTAACTAAATCTCATACTGTCCAGAATGCTTTACATTCCATCTGAAAACATTTACTGACACTCCTGGACCGGTTGCTAACGCTTATGGCTTGTCTGAATGGGGATTTCTAACCCAAAAGTCCAAATTGTTCATGCAAAGGCTTTGTTATGATTCTTTAAACTAAGCAGAAGTAGAAAGCAGTGTGCTACTGGTCATCTTGCAATAACAACACTAGGAAAATATGTAAAGCATACCATACATTATAAAATTACAATTGTGAAAGAAATTACACTGAGTGAATCATCTTTTTAAAAAAATTTTATTTTTTTAAATAGCCTTTTTAATTAGCTGCATCAAGAGGAAATATCTTACAGGTTCAGAGCTTGATACAGGAAGATCAGTAATCACTGGTGAACTCCATTTATTGTCTAAATAATATTGGCTTTGTGTAAATGTCCACACCAAGCAGAATAGTAGATATTTTGGAGTATAGATATCCACAGGGCTTTCCACAAGCCCCGGCTGCCAGCTATATAGCCGACTACTCAATGAAGTCCAGCTGGCTACTAATTTATGACCAGGATGTGATTCCGCGCAATGCTGTGCACGACGTTAGCACACCCATCGTATTTTCCCTTTCATACTTCAGCATGATTCCTGCTGTGACACGGCTCTATTCTCCGCTTTCAAACTCCGCTGCTCCGCCCGGTCCTTTAAAATATCGGAATAATAATCGCACTGAACTAATATCCTTCCGCCCGCTTAAGTTGTACGCAGTGTTATCATGGGGCTCTTGACTCAGGTCTAGCTAAATGGACGATGCGGAAAGGCTAAGTTCACGGCGGCGTTGTTGTTAAACCAGGCTGTCGGAGCCGTCATAGACGAGAAGCAGAGCGTCATTTTGTTAATTCAGTCCTCCCTTCAAGCGTTCAATTAGTGAAGAAAAAAAACGGATTCGTAAGAGTGTATTTTCGTTTGTTTATAAGGGATACTTATTTGCTGTTTATTTGTGTAGCCACCACTACACTGTGAACGTGTCATGAACTGAAATGAAGAGATTTATAACCACAGAAAGCCCATTGATGCCATGCTATGCCAGCTTGTATTGCCTGTTTATTATTTTTAGCTGTGCAAATACGTTTTTTTTACTGCTTTATATGTTGTATAATTATGATAATAATTTAGTGATAATGGTAGTAGTAAAGTAATATTTGAGCAAATGTCAGAGAAAATAATATAGCCTGCTTATTATTCAATTCAAAGATACTTCATTGATCCGGTCACTGAAGTTCTTGCAGCCGCCAGAGCAGCGCTCCCAGTCACATACTAGTAGTAGTTGTTGTAATAATTATAATAATAATAATAATAATAATAATAATAATAATAATAATAATAATAAAAAGTATTAGTAATCTTCTCCTGTTCATGATTTCTTCCTGCCCAGAGGTGTGAGAAAGATGCCACCAAAAATGAAATCCAATCAGCAGACTCCGGAAGGCTTCTTAAAGAAGAAAAGTGGTCAGTTTAAGTGCTTCAGAGTAGTAATAAGATTCTGTATTCATCCTAAAAGGGACATTCATTGTTCAAATCAAAACATTTTCAGATTCTTTTATTTTAATGGTTGCATTTTAATGTACACCTACAAGTGTTATATTGTTGCTGCTGCAATATTTTGAGTTGGGCATGGACTCTGATCCTGAATGCGAAAATGTTGACACAGTGAAGTTGATTAAAAAGCAGAATGGAGATATGAAACCATTAAGTTTATAATTTATGTTGGAAACGTCTTTTACTAGTATTTTTATTTTATTTGTATACATATTCTGGTGTTTGCGACGAAGTTAATAAATGCACATGAATATCGTGCTGTTACTTACATTTACATTATATGGTCAGCCCCCCCCCCTACTTTCATATTATTGCTGGCTAGTCTGTGTCTATGTGGAAAGCCCTGTATCCAACCCCTGTCCTCAAGTCCAACTGGTGATGCATGTTCTAGATGAATTATTGCTTAAATACGGTTCATTACTTCATCAGGGGTGTCAAATCATTTAGTCAAAATGGTCAAAAATATTCAGGTTGAAAGCAGTGAGGGGTCACAAAAAATATAAAAACTGAAAAATAAATAAATAAAACATTAAAAAGCATGGCTTTCTTTCAATAAGTGTTATGTTTTACCATTAATCGATAAAAAAACCAAACTATTAGAGGTTTGTAATTAATTAATCTTGGTTAATCAGATTTTAAAAGTGCAAAAATGTTTACCCATGAAAGCACAATTATTTAAATATGAATGGCTTTTGGAGGACGAAAATCTAATAAATGTCACAGGTGTGAATCCTGTTGTTTTAAGGTATTCTAATATTTAAAAAATGAAGTTAAATGCAAGTCATTTCGTAAAAGTAGTCAAAGAAAAATATATATCCTTGGCCAAAACTGAACAGACCTAGAACTGAAGTGGCATTTTAATTATATTTTCAGAACGTTGTGTTTAAAAGAATAATAGCAAAAAAATATTCTTAATTTAGGGTGACCATATTTCAATTTTTAAAGGACACTTGGCCTTTTCAGAAGATACTTTGCCCAGCCTAAACTTTTGATTTTATCATTTTAAAGCGTGCATTCTCTGTGGTAAGAAATAAGTTAAATAACAAACTTCTAAAAGGCTTTCATGAGTACAAAAATGACTTTAAATTAATGACAGAAATAATTACTCTCCTGAATTAGAAATGTTATCAGGACACATGATGGTTTACTTTTTATTTTTACTAAAATAAAACAAAAATCTGAAATAAATATTCAGATATTTTTTTCTATTTAGTATTATAAAAGTAAAAAGTATTCTCAAAAAGGCAATAATAACTGTGTGAACTAAGTTTTTCATTTTCGAATTCATTCTCCTCTGTCAATTTGATAAATTAACTCTCATTTTGCACAGAATTATTAAAGTTTCCGTGTCCATGTGACATGTGGGATCTTTGCTACTTTTTGTCACACCAAAAAACACACATGGCAGCTATGGGAATGATGGCCTTCGCCACTCATTTGTTGCAGCCAGACGGTTTATCTTATGTGGTTTGTATGTCAAGCTTGTTCTTTGGCTTCATGTACATAGCAGCAACATGGCAGGGCGCAACTCGGCACACAGCCGGCTCTCTGTTCTGTCTGAACAAGTCAGAACCAGCCGCTCGTAGAGGATGGATCGTGGAGGGCTGTCGTTCAGCGTACATCGCACAAATCAGTTTAGGGATGGTCCCCTGATAAACGATGAAAACCCTTCGGAACCCCTGGAGAGCGCTTGAAAAGTGGAGGGTGACCCTAGCTCTCACGTGTGCATCATGTAATTCGTGTGCCAGGTAACGTTTTTTAATGTGCTAATTCTTCTGTAATTAATAAATTAACCGCAATTAACTTGTTAAATTCCCACCCCTAGTTTTAATATAAAGTAACCTATAAATATTCAGATATTTTTTACAAAAAATATTCTATTTAAAGGTAAAAATGTCGATTTTATCACCTTTAGGAATTTTTATGATACCTAAGAAATATGAAGGCTTTTATTTTGATGGGCAGTTATACACGTTATTTCAACACATCCTCACTCCCAACTCATCACATATGGACGCAAGATCAGACTCCTGACCAAGCATACATATGTGACAAGTTGGGTAACCCCCTCGCATCATTTTTTGACGTGCTGGGTGCTCCCGTTATACAGATCCCTAGACGTCAGTAGTTGACGACATGGGGAGGACAAGGAATCGGTTTACTTGCTTGCTTGTTTAAAATAATGTGTTTTTGTCCTTCTGTGACCTTAAGGTGAGAACGTAAAACTCGTGGGTTGGTTAAAATTGGTTAGATAACTCAACGTCCGGTATGTTATTCTGCTAGATCGAACGCCTCTTAAACAAAATGAACTTCAGATGTTAACAATAAAGGATAACAACCATACAACCTGTTCTGAGTCCGTCAAAAAATGACGCGAGGGGGGTACCCAACTCGTCACATATGTACGCTTCGTCGGGAGTCTGATCTTGCGTCCATATGTGACGAGTTGGGAGTGAGGATGCATTGGTTATTTTGAAATCCCAGAATAATTTAGTGTTTATCCCTTGATTGGGCCCATTAGGAATTTAAAACATAATCTTGTAATAATTCAAGATATAAAGTCCTAGGTTTAGTTAACATTATGGTTACCATGGTAAGACCATGTTTAATTTGACATTGTGGCTTTACCATGGATTAAACAATCAACCATTCATTGCAATGGCTGGCAAAACTAACACTGTTTCCATGCCATAGAAAGTATTAGTAAATGCTTTAGTCAGTAAAAAAAAGCATGCTAAAAATACATTTTCAAAGTGCAATATCCAGGTAATGAAGTAAATATGGTCACTGTTCCTTAGCCTAATATGTACACAGTTACAGAATGAAGATGTTTTGAAAATTATTCACAAACTGATAGTTTAATGTAGACATAATAAACAATTTATTAACTTAGAACTATGTGTTTAATATCACTCGCGGATGTACACAGACTTTATTAGGGGGATGGCTAATTATGGCCAATGACAGATTTAACTTTGCCCCTCTACATCAGGACAATATGCACTCTGAAGGTGAAAGGTAACATCTCCCTGGGGGGTAAAGTTATAAGATTAGTTTGAGAGAAGAGTTTTACCAATGGCCCCTGTAGGGCAAAGTGATTGAACTCTGAAGACAGATTGTGTGCAATTATTGTCCATTTGTTCCAGCTCTGCGTCTCCTTCCTGTTCTAGAGGACCTGGTAATAGAACAAGCTTGCCGGCTTTCATCTGGCTGCTGTTGTCTTTGAGCTGTTTTTTCTGTACCCTTTTGTTTTCTTTTTTCTCATTTTCTATTGTTATCTTCCTTCTAAATCTGATCTCTATTTTACTTCACTGACACTCTTTACACCTTTTATGTTCATTAGACACAGTAAAATCTATAACTCATCTCGTTCTTCTATTTAGCTTACCTTCTGTCCATTGCCATATTAGAAACTTATTTCTTCTTTAGACCCTTGTTTCCTTCATTCACTCTGGGTAAGCCAATTACTGCCTTCGAGCTTCCAGCTAAGGGCCTCTCCTCCTTGGAAGCATGAATCCCCTTCACCAAATCCCTCATGGGATTTTGTAAATGATCCAGAGGAATCAGGCTCTTGCAGGATATATCAGGTCGACCTTCTTGAAGCCTGTGACAACCAGAAAAGTAGAGTTGCCTCATACAGTGCTCAGGAAAATAGAACTGCATAGAAAAAACCTCAATCCTCAACAAATATATTGCCTGAGCAAGATCTATTGCCTCATCTTTTTGTCCTGCCTTTGTAGTCAAGGCACTATATTGCCTTGCAGCTTCATTTTGAAGCGGTTCAGTGGTGGTGTCTTCGGAGGTAGGATGTGTCAGCAAAGGCACTTAGGAAACACTGATTTAAAATCTACATTTGAGGTTCCTTTTAAACAAAGCCTCTCAGTCAGATGAGAGTTAGTGTCTTGGTGCCATAGAATCAATCAATCAAACAAACAAACTTTATTCATAAAGAGCTTTTGTACAAAAAATGCAACTCAAAGTGCTTTACAGATCAAAAATGACCCAACATATACCACACCCGACCACCACCAGAATTAAACATGATCTCCTCCCAATCCAAACCCCATGTGCAGACCCACACAAGTGCAACATTAAAAGGAAATTAAAATGCAATAGGCTAAGTACAGATGAGCCAGGTAAGAAGTAAAGGTATGTATTTTTTGCTTAGTTTTTATTTTTATGTTGAGGATTATAAGAAGGCCTTGATCGCAGCACCTCAGGAACTTGATCAGGATGTAAGGAGGCAGTAGTCAACTAGTGTAATTGGTGACTGTTCATGCAAAGCTCTCTACGTCAAATCCAGGATCTTGAAATGCATTCGAAAACATACCAGGAGCCAGTGTAGCTGTGGGGAGACATAAGAACATTTATGTAGATTCAGTCAGGAGCATGACGGCAGTATTTTCTACTGACTGCAGCAATCTCAGGGAAGTTTTGGTTAGACATGTGCAATACAATAATTCAGACCAGATCTGGGCCCTAACACTGTAAATCATGGTTATGATTGTCGTTTTCAAATAGACCCTTTTGCATCTTTAGTAATTGTTCCATATCTATATTTTGCCTCATGGTCATGTGCTGCAGAACATCATTAATTTATCTATTTTTTTCTCTCTACATTAGTGGAGACTCACTTACTCAGAGGGAGAAAAAATATTTATAAAACAATAGCAGACATTATTGTTCTGCAGGTGAGTTTCTGTGGTGGCATAACCGATTAGATGTTAGGGTTTTTGTTTAGTAAGACATAGCAGCAGCTGAAGTTATTCCATGATAAACTTTAAGACAAAAATGCAAAACAAAGAATCTGTATATTTTATGATTCAAGTTTTGATGAGCTTTTACAATTTAATTGATATAATGAATTTTCTCTTTTTAGTGTTACTCAAATTATCACATAAATCACTGTTAGCTGTCAGTGGGGGGAATGTAATGTAGAACCCATTCCATGCAGAAAGTGTATAAACCAAGGTATGAAGCAGAAAAGAGGGGAGGAATAGAAGAGAACAGTAAGGGAGAAGATTAATCAGGTCTTTAAATGGTAAATATTCATTAATTTACTACTAGTTACGGAAATCAGTAGGCGAAAGAGACATCTAAGATTATCCAGGCCCAGGCAAAGTAGTTAATTGGGCTGACATCAATTCATAAAGCACTGCTCTGGCTCCCTGTTTGGCGAAGGATAGTGTTTAAAATGTTAATGGTAAGTATGTAAAGCACAGAAAGAAAGTTACTGGTAAGACATGAACCATGCAGACACCTCAGGTTATCGGAGATCTCTTTATTTAATGTTCCCAGAACCAGAAGTGAAACAGGGTTGGAATTGGGTTTCTATCTTCTTTAGCTCTAGAACCAAAAAAGACAAAATGGGATGTTGGAGTCACAATGTCTCCCAAAAAAACAACCCTTTGATACCATCTGCATTTTAAACTCTTATCAAAGTTTAGAAGATCATTATCCCCATGGTCCTTGATATATAAAGTTGCAAAGTCTTCGAACTCACTGGAAATTTAACTGGACCCATGTGCTTTAATCAGTTGCAGAGTAAAATTTAAATTTCTTACCAAAGTTTATTCAGATGGATAAGGCTTAAATAAGTAAAAAAGTACCTCATGTTCACTGCTATGTATGATAGAGGATCTGTGATGCCATGGGCCTCTTTCTTTTCCAAAGGCCTTGAAAACCTTCTTCAGACCAGAATGAACTCAGTTTTTTTCAGTTTAAAAACAATCCAAAAATCTAAGTCTATAACAAAATATGCAAAGTTACAGTCCACACACCTTAATCCTCAGAAAAAAAAGATGATCTCACAGATTATGCAGAGGGAAAGACACCTCTCTCTATGGCTCCAACTTTGTGAATTTATAGAGTAATGTAAAGTATTACTTGTACCCATCCAGTTAGTAGTTTGTAAGAGTGGTGCTGCTGATTTCATTGTGTGAGCTTTTCCCTCAGTGAATAACTGTGCTTTTAATTAAATGTTAGGAATTTCCAAAATTTTAGTAGGAGATTTCTCATGCAGAAACAGATTAGCATAAAGCATATAAAGTGGGCACTTTATATGCATCATGATGCATGAATACCAAAAAACAACATGAAAAGATGTGCTGGATAATACTTTCTTCAGATGCTAAACCAACTGAAGGTCATTCAGAGTAAACGTCACTTTATCCTGTAAGATCACTGCATATTTATATTCATTCAACCTCCTCACGTTCAATAATGCACCACTGAATATTTGTGCCAACCACATGGTTAACTTTACATGTAGACATACCAGCATGAAAGACCTGTCTACAATTTCTCATGAATATTGATCAACAGAGAAGTGGCTTTCTGGGTACAGTAAATTATCTAAAGAATGTTTTTCTGGATAGAAGTACACCCATTTTCTTACCAAGAAAGCCCTTTCCGACTCTTCCATTCAACCAGTCTGCCAGTGCATCTAGTACATCTCTCTTGAGATTTATTAACATATTTCTTGTATGTTTATATTAATCAGAGTGATTACTTCAAGCCTTGTTAGACTGATGCCTAATTACTGTAATCATTACAAAATAGAATTTTGATCAGTGGAAGACATGTAATTCATCCAAGTTTGTAAACTTGGAGTCAATAATGATACAAATTTGTAATTAAGATTTGCAGGCCATTAATTGACCTGAATTTGTTTTAGAGATTTTGATGATTTGCATACTGGAAATGTCCTGAGAGAGATATCCAGAGGAGCGTGTGTTGCAAACACCACCCCACTGTATCAAAGAGCATGTGGATATGAGCACAAACATATTGACACATTATTTTTCTATACACTGTTGAAGTTTTCCCACAACCAGTGACAAATTTATTTATCTACATATAAATATCCAGAAAAAATAAGCAAAGAATCCTACCACATACCCCACTTGGGTGATGTTAAAACTATATAATTGCATTGCTTCTTTTGCAGATGATGAGGCAATCTGAGGAAATAAGTTAATATATGATTAAAAAAATTATAGCCCTCCTCAAGTCTAACTCATACTTGACTTCATTTTCAGATGCCTAAAGATGTAACATTCTTCTGTTAAAATGTTTAAATGCAATTATAAACAGCATAGGAAGTTAAGCCATAATATAATTCAGGTATACGATATAATCTTTTATTTATAAAATGCCAATTCACAATAACCCCCATCTGTCATGAATGACTGTGGGTTTGAGAAGAAAGAACAGATGCACAAAAATAATGGAAGAACTGATATAGGAGTATTTTCTATTTAATGGAAGTTAAAAAAAAGTTAATAATAGGAGAGCAGAATGTTCTGTTAGTGAGAACATTAACCCAGTCAATGCTGCCATCCAACAACGCATCATAGTTAAGCAGAATAACAGATCAGGTGTAGCTTCTATGAAGAGATGAACACTGAGAAAAACAAAGTTAACAGTTGAAATAACCCAACAAATTGCCGTTAAAGTGGAGTAAAAGTAAAAAGTAGCAGAGTAAAGAAAAGTAGTTGTTCTGTCCTGCAATAGTCTAAACCTCTGGCAGTATGACTACAGAGATAGCTCAGGATAACCCAGCCCGATAGAATGAGACATTAGAGTTGTGACGCATCTTTTTTCAAGATGGCGCCGCCAGGTATGGCAGGTATTGTCGCTGCTCTGTTCGTATATGCAGTGCTGACAAGCAATATTAATAATACCACCAGCCAAGCCTGTCAAATAAGTGCTGGCAGAGGCAACTTATTTGTGCTCACATCCACTTTATTGAGACACCATCACAGTCAACATTGTAACATGTGTGTGTTCAACAGGCTGCCCCGTGTGCCCGGGACTCCGCCCACAGCTCTATCTAGATCTCTGACTGGTTACATCAACTGTCAGTTACCTATAACTGAATACCTTGACATCTCCCCCTTAATTCTTATTACCCTTCCCGAATTGCAATTACAACAGACTATTTAACTTTAGCTCAGAACTTTAACTTGTAAAGAATTAGGGTTTTACTGTGCAACTCCCAACTTCATAACTTACAAATTGCAACTTTCAAATGACATTTGAACACCTTTTTTTCCCACATGAACAAACACTATTCTCCTTTTGACTTTCCAGAATACAGTTTTTATAGTTCCAACCTTAATCCTTCCTGATAATGTTACATTACACCTTACGTTACAGTTACATATTCATTCGTATTACCGGCTTACACACTCTGCCAGACCTAGTCACTTCCTACCCATGAGCATTTCAGTTGGGCTTATCCCAGTGGCAGATGTCGGTGTTGCTCTATAACACATCAATGCTAGTAGATGGTCTTCCTGTTTAAGAATACATTTTACAGTTTGAACTGCCCTCTCTACGTGTCCGTTGGCCTTTGGGTTATGTGGGCTAGATGTGTTGTGTGACATGTCATACTGTCTACAAAAGTCTTTCCAGGCCTCACTTATGTATTGTGGGCCGTTGTCACTGACTATCTGGTCCGGGATGCCAAATCTTGCAAATGTAGATTTTAACATCTTAACAACCTGTTCTGTTGTCGTGGTTTGCAAATGTAAAATTTCTATGTAACGTGAGTAATAGTCTGAAATCACAATGTAATGTTTGCTTTTGTATTCACAAATATCTGTGGCAATCTTCTTCCATGGCCTATCAGGAAGAGGTGTAGAATGTAGTGGTTCTCTATGATGTGTGCGCCTGTTTACCTGACAAAAGTGACATTTTTCCACTTTGTTCTTAATATCTGCAGATATCCTAGGCCACCACACGGCTTCCTGAGCTCTACACTTTGACAGGCTCTGGTGTCCATCATGTAGCGGATCCAGTATTTCCTCTCTCATTGACTGTGGAACAGCAATGCGACACCCGAGTGTAATGAACCCTTCACACACAGATAATGAGTCTTTCATTGCATAAAAGTATTTTACAATGCCTGAAATGTTACACTCTTTCCGGCCATCCTTCTTTGATCAGCTGTCCTACGCACTGTAGCTGCTCATCTTTCTGTGTCTCCGCCCTCATCAAGTCCAGCTTCTGCTGCGATACTGGCCAACAATGTATGACAGTCTTAACATGACAGGCAATGACAGACACTGTGTCATTGTCGCTGTCCTGAACTGGGCTGCGTGAAAGTGTATCAGCTATGACCAGAGTCTTTCCGGGTGCGTACTCTGCTTTGGCATTAAACCGTATCAAGCGCATCAAAAGTCTCTGACATCGCACTGGAACTGCATCTAAATCTTTACTATTAATCAGCGGCACCAGTGGCTTGTGATCTGTAATGCGTCTGAATCTGTCCAGTCCTACCAGATATTTCTGGAACCTCTCACAAGCCCATACACCTGCTAAACACTCTTTTTCAATTTGTGCATACCTGGACTCTGCTGATGTCAATCTCCTGGAACAGTATGCAACAGCTTTCCAGCTTTCATCGTGCAGCTGTAGGAGGACGCCTCCTAATCCATAACTGCTTGCGTCTGCTGAAACAGATGTCTGCCTTCGGGGGTCATAGTGGGCTAAGACAGGTAAGGTGACGAAGGTTTCCTTGAGTCGCTGGAACGCTCTCTTTTGTGGATGTTCCCATGTCCAAGCGGTTCCTCCCTTCAGCAGGTCATACAGAGGGCCTGCTGCTTATGCAATGTCTGGTACGTATTTACTCATGTAATTGATCATGCCCAAAGCTCATTTGAGTCCATGAATGTCTGTTGGTTCGTGTAGCTGAATGATGGCTGCCCTGACTCTGCTGGCATCTAATATGTGACCCAGGAATTTCACTTCCGGCTGTCTGAATACACACTTTTCTTTGTTGAGTTTGAGACCTGCCTGCTCCATCCTCTCCAGTGTGTTCTGTAAGCATGCATCATGTGAGCTCATGTCCTTTCCATGGACAATGGCATCATCCATATACACCGCTACTCCCTCTAGTCCCTCCAGCAGTTCATTCATTTTGCGTTGGAAAATCTCTGGAGCAATATTTATCCCAAAGGGTAAACACTTAAAACAGTACCTCCCAAAGGGTGTGATGAAGGTCGTTAGTAGGCTGCTATCTTCATGCAGTGGGATCTGCCAAAAGCCTGAGGCTGCATCTAAAGATGTGAAAACTGTAGAGCCTGACAGCTTAGCCAGAGTCTCTTCTGTGGTGGGCAGTTGATATCGCTCTCTTTTGATGCTCTCATTTAGCTTTTGGAGCCCTACACAGATTCTCACAGCCCCTGTTGGTTTCATTACCGGCACAATAGGGGTGCACCAATCTGTGGGTTGTGTGACTCTCTCTATCACATCCTTCTCTATCATACGTTTCAACTCTGTTTCAACTTTAGGAAGAAGAGGTAAGGGAACTCTCCTAGCACTATGTACAGCGTATGGTACTGCATCCTCCTTCAAGTGGATCTTAACTGGCTCTGTTTTAAGAATCCCTTGTTGCTCTGTTCTCTTAACCTGCTGTACTCTTTTCACTAACCCCATCTCCACGGCTGTCTCTCTGCCTAGTAGGTTGCTAACTGTATGCCCTTGTGCCACGTATATGGTGAAGATATACCTCTTCTGTTTATGTAAGGTACTAGCTGTGAACTGTCCCACTATATTTAATGCGCCTCCAGGGCTCTCTAAGGGTCCACTACTACGGGCTAGTTTTTGCTTTGGCTTGAGCCTCCTGAATGTCCTCAGGTTCATTACAGTAACATCCGCTCCTGTGTCAATTCTGAACTTTACAGGGGTGTTTCCTATATTTATTTGTTCTATACAATGCTCACCACTGCCCTGATTAGCTTTACTCACTGCCCCAAGATTAAAGCTCTCCTCCCCATCTTCACAGTAACTAACCTCTCTTACTGACTTGGAGAAGCAGTTTCTCTCCCAGTGACCCTTTTTCCCACACTTTCTGCATTCTGAGTCCACTGCTGGGCATTTTGCTGGGATTTTATGTCTGTTTTCCACACCTGTGACACCTCGAGTCCTCTGAGCGGGCCTGCTCTGGTCTGTCCATTCTTTTCCTCATGTGCTGTCGCCCACCTCTCCTCGCCGGACGCTGTTGTGACACCTCCTGCACGTTGTGAGTAGTTGTTGCTCCTGTAGACTTATCTGTTGTGCGACGTACTCCGCCTGGCGAACCATCTCTAATGTGAGGTCCGACATGAGCTGCAATCTCCTCGACAGCTCTTAGTCGCGGATACCGACGACCAGTCTGTCTCTTTTGTGCTCGCTCTTTGTCTCTCCAAAGTCACAGTTCTCACTCAGTTCATAGAGAGCTCTGATGAATGACTCGGCCATCTCGCCCAGCTTCTGTACTCTCTGATAGAAACACGCTCTCTCATGGATGGTGTTTTTCTTCGGTACAAAATATACATCGAATTTAGCAAGAACTGCTTCATAGTCGTCGTCACTCTCCTCGGCGACGAAGGTGAAAGACTTAAAAATATTCTCGGCTTCGTAGCCCATGGCGTATATCAGCGTCCTAACCTGAACCTCACCGTCATCACTACTTAGCTTAGCCGCGAGCCTGTACCGAGAGAATCTGTGTCTCCACACGGGCCAGTCGCCGGGACCCTCAAAGTTGAAGTTTTCCGGAGGGTTAAACTTCGCCATCTTGTAGAGTGTGTTTCTTTCACGACACTTCTGACACCATGTCAAATAAGTGCTGACAGAGGCAACTTATTTGTGTTCACATCCACTTTATTGAGACACCATCACAGTCAACATCGTAACAACATGTGTGTGTTCAACAGGCTGCCCCGTGTGCCCGGGACTCCGCCCACAGCTCTATCTAGATCTCCGACTGGTTACATCAACTGTCAGTTACCTATAACTGAATACTTTGACAAAGAGCAAAGTCCTATTCCGGGCCAGGGTCAGGAAGCGGGCCAGAATCTGTTTAGGCTCCTCCCCTCAGGCCAGCGTTACAGAGCGCTGTACGCCAAAACCACCCGACACAAGAACAGTTTCTTCCCCCAGGCTGTCGCTCTGATGAACTCTGAATAGTCACAGAGTGTGTGTCCACTCACATGAACAATAATCAAAAACTCTGCACTGCTGTATATACTTACTGTACAATAACCCTGGTTTGGTGTATATATTATCCTTTATTTTTATTTGTATTTATTTTTTTTCTCCGTTTTTTAATTTCACTTATTTAAGTTCTGTACTGGAGAGAAAAGTTGCCGGAGTCAAATTCCTTGTATGTGTCATACTTGGCCATTAAAGCTGATTCTGATTCTGATTCTGAAGCCTACCTACCTAAAGATAGTGGCTCTCTCAACGATATCTGTAAAACGATAAACGAGCACAAGATAAAGGCAGCTAAAAACTTTGGCTTCGGGAATCATGCCCTCCTAGCCACATTCATTCACCCATACCTCTAAAACCAAGCAACAAAACGAACCAAGACGGGACTGAAACAACATCAAAGTATGGTGTTCATTGTGGCGATCTCCTTATTGCTATCTGGAGACATTCACCAGTGTCCCGGCCTAAACAACAGTATACTAGCGACAGAGGGAGGTGTTGACACCGCTAACAGGAGGAGCACCACCGCTATCCTGCAGGAGCAACAAACTCACCTGCGCGACTTCGTCACCTTTGCGAGTGCTGCCCAAACACCGATGTCCAGCCAAAACCTGGCGGCTTGTGGGATGAGACCGCCTGGAACATGGAATGGAGGGGCCACCCTGGAGACCGATAGCGTGCTGGCTCTTCGCCCAGCGCCACGGTGGAGACGCCAGAGTCTGGAGACCAAAATCTATAGAACCATCTCCGCACCCCACGGACCGGGTGCCTCGCAGAAGTTGGGCCATAGTCCGGAGAATGGACAAGGTCCGGTTTCCAGGGATCCAAGTGTCGCATGTGGAGAACACTCAGTACAACAACAAATCTATGACATCTATGTTCCTCTACCAAGCCTGGGAAGCAACATGCAGTCGGCCGATGACAACACAGGAGTGAGTATGATTGAACCATGTAATGCTGGTAATATCGGGCCTCCTAAGTGTCCTAAACGTCGTAAACATCATAGAGCTATAATCACAACCAACATAGCAGCTTCTAAACAAATAACTACAAAGATGTTTCAACCTGTAAATCATGCAAAAATATTGTGGGACCAAAATGTAAAACCCAAAGGAATATTTGGGGGACATCTTAATATTAGGAGTGTTGCCCAAAAAACAGAACAAATCCAGCATCTTCTGTCAGACTCTAACTTGGATTACCTTTGCCTATCAGAGACATGGTTAACACTAATAACACCTTTTGCTCTGATTAATGTTCCGGGATACAAGGTTTACAGAAAAGACAGATGAAGTGGGAGAGGTGGGGGCGTAATGATATATATATATATATATCAAGGGAAAACTTAAAAAGCGAAAAAATAACCCTCCCAGTAGATCATCTAGAGTGTGTTGGAATTAAAATCACACTATTCCCAGAAATGTCTTTTAAGGTACTTGTAGCATATCGACCACCCACAGCCAAAGATAATTTTCTCAGTTCATTTTCAGATATTCTCAAACAGCACAGTAGTAAAGAACTGATCGTTTTGGGGGACTTTAATTTGACTGGTTAAATAAGTTACACAGAAAGAAACTTAAGGATATTAAAAAACGGCCTTACCATGACCCAAATGATAAACAGTCCGACTAGAATAACACACTCTTCTTGAACGTTACTAGACTTGGTGTTTAGTGCTTATGAATGTGAATGTGACGCAGTAAATGAGAGGTGTGGCTGAATCATACTGGCGTGATGTTTGTTTACTTGTGTGTGTGAGAGGGTCAGTGACAGTGAGAGGGTTTGCTATGATTGCTTATTCATTGCATGCTATTGTATATACATTTTTTCTTTTATCTGTACTTTGACTTCAATGTAACTGTATATTATCTATGTAACCAGGGACTGCAGATGGAAAATAGCTATTTAGCTATAATCTGGTGCAGAACATATCTGTCCTTGAGCTTAATGTCTCTGTGCACTGTCCCTTCAATAAAGACTAAAATAAAAAATAAAAACTAGAGGCAGAGCCAGGGAGAACCATCTGTCTGGACTACAATTCCTCCCAAATGACTTAAGGTACATTCTACGGGCTAGTTTTTGCTTTGGCTTGAGCCTCCTGAATGTCCTCAGGTTCATTACAGTAACATCCGCTCCTGTGTCAATTCTGAACTTTACAGGGGTGTTTCCTATATTTATTTGTTCTATCCAATGCTCACCACTGCCCTGATTAGCTTTACTCACTGCCCCAAGATTAAAGCTCTCCTCCCCATCTTCACAGTAACTAACCTCTCTTACTGATTTGGAGAAGCAGTTTCTCTCCCAGTGACCCTTTCGAGAACCATCTGTCTGGACTACAATTCCTCCCAAATGGCTTAAGGTACATTCAGACCACCCTTTGCTGCCAGGCAGCAAAACGCTCAAATAGATGAAAGTTGACTCTTTAAAATTAAAACCAGCTGCTTGCAAACTTTGTAGTCCGCGTCAGTGCCTTGGCGCATCACGTCACTTTGTCAGCAGGCGAACTGAGATTTCTCTCTTGTTTCTCTGTTATTTCTGCACTTTCCCTCCCTCTGCTCCGTTCTTCCTAGTAATGTGTATTTAGTACTGTAGATAACCTAGCCGGGATTGGGTAGTGTTAACTGACAAGAAAGTTAAATGAAAATATCTAACTGCTTATCTGACACTCCAATATCCTCCAATCGCAACGTTATCACCTCCTGTTCTGTCTCTCCCACCCTGCAGCTAAAGCCGCCAGACATCTCGCCCTCAGTCTCCCCGACATTGAGCAGATCCAGTCGCCTCTGCTGCAAATGGAGGAACTTTATTTTTTTGATTGAAGTCCAAAACTACTTCTGTTCATTAAAATTACTTAGATCCAATAGTGCCAAAAACATACTGTGCTGTGCTTCCAAATACATACTCTTTTCATTTTTTGTAACGCTCCTATTTACTTATTTATTTAACTTTTTGTAATAATTAATTTTCAAGCCTTTACACATAACTCCCCTGATTTTCTAGCGTCTGTATATGTTCTTCTTTATTACAGTGAATACACAATATGTATTTGTAAAAGTGCAAGCTTTAAATAAAGTTTTTTTTTACTAGTAGCTCCAGCTGAATCTCGTCGCTGATTGGTTGCTGCCCCATGTTTGCTGCCCAAAAGTTGAATTTTCCCAATTTCACGCAGCAGATGCCTGGAGGCCTTGACGCAACGTCCGAGCCGCAGCCCTGTGGACGTGCTGATGCCAGCTGCACTGACGTGCGCGACTTGCTGCATGCCAGCTTGAAGCAGCTTGACGCCCACATGCTGCGTAGGTACCACAGACATTGCATGTAATCTACCTGCCCAACTGCTGCCAGCAGTGGGGTGATCTGAATGTACCTTAAGGCTGTTGGCTACTGCTGGGTTCTGTGTCTCAAACATTTATGTCACTTGGTTCAAAATCAACCCCAGGTGAACAACAAAAGGTGCAATAAGATGTTGCTGAAAGCTGGCGAGGGACTGTCGTTCAGAGAAAAAAAATTAATTCTGTAGGAACATGAACTGAAAAGTCACTCAGAAGGAAAGAAGCCATTACTCCAAAAGCAATGTAAAAACAAAAGATGATGCAGACCAGGATGAAAACCTCAGGATTTATAGACGTGCTGGTCTGATTTAGCTAAAATTGAGGTGTTTGCCCACAATCGCTATCATTACATTCAAAAGTTAAAGAGGGGAGCTTATAAGCCTGAGGAAACTATTCAAACTGTGATGAACATGATCGACAGCAACAGGTTGTGGGTGTTTTGCTGCTGGTGAGAATGGTGGCCTTAACAAAGTAGATGGGATAATGAGGAAAGGACATCATGTTGAAATATTGAAATACAGTCAAAAAGGTAAGGAGGTTAAAGTTTTCGAGTGGCCATCAAGAAGGTTCTCAGTTCCATAGAAAATTTGTGCTCAGAGCTGAAAAGTTGAAGGTGTGTGCCAGCAAGCGTATGAACCTGTCTCAGGTACAGTAATTCTGTCTGTAGGAATGGCACAAATTTCTAGTCAGCTTCTGTTAATAGCTCGTGAAAGGATATTCAGAATGTTTGACCCATGTCATACATTTTAAAAGGCAATACCACAGAGTACTAAGGAAATGTATAATTTCTGAATATGAAATAAATATTTTTTGTTATTCTGACCTTTAACCAGTACAAATTCTTTGTAGTAATCCTAATGTTAGGATTCAGTGGTGGTGTGCTGCGGTGTATGATGGCCAGGTATAGCACCAGCTGATCCTCATCAGTACTTATAATACTGGTTTTGGAGGAGTTTAAAAGAGGAACGATTTCTTAAGGCTTGCAACAGATGGTTTACTCAACTAGCGTGGTAATAGGCCACTTGTGCTATTTCTTTTGCCCTAAAAATTACTCTTAAAATATTTCAGCTTACCTTCCTTGTCCTCTTTGTAGGACTTCATTCCTGGATGATTCCATCGAGTTTTCAATCCTCAGTGCTTGTTACCTTCCATAGTAATCTACGCTGCCCATTGGCTCTCCAAGGTCAGCATCCTTGTCGGTCCTCCCTGACCTACCATCTCTCTAGGACTACGTGATCACCTGCCTGTCCATCATCTGATTCTTCTTTACCACTTTCATAAATATATTAACCACTTACCTTTTCTCCTCAGTTTGACCTGTGTCTGGATCCATCCCCACTAACATCACCACCCGGTTCCAGAATATTCATTTATCTATTTATCTTTCTTGTGTTGTCTTCAGATGCTGCCTTAATCAGAGTATCAGAGACCTAAATCATCAAATGAAACTTTATTTATAAAGCACCCTTCATACAAGACTTGCATATCAAAGTGATTTACAGATTAACATGACCCCACCTAAACCTACATTCCTATCCCTCCTCCACAGATTTAAAAGCAGGATCACATTTATACCCCTCTCCCCCCAACGCAGCTCCCATGTACACACACAGTTAAAAGCAACAGCAAAAAAGGACATTCTGCTGAGTACGGAAAGGCCAAGTTAAGGAAATGACATCAAACGAACCATCCACACCAGGAGCAGCAGATCAACAGCAGCAGCAGAGGCTTCCAGAGGAGGTACGGCCGAGACCCCCACCTCCACCCAAGCATTACCTGGAGAGAATCCAGGCAGCCAAAACAGACCACCGCTGCCGAGGCAGAGGGCTCCCAATGTGGTAACACTGGAAGGAAGATTAAAATAACAATTTAGTATTTAAAAGTAAACACTGAATAAATGTGATAAGATCAAATATTAAAACACAGATTCAAATATAATCAAGTAAAACATGCAAAACAGTCAAACAAATTATAATAAATAATAATCAGTTAAAAGGTAGGCTGAGTCTTGATCTTACTCTTAAAAACATGAACATTCTCTGCAGCCCTGAGGTCCTCTGGCAGCCTTTACCAGAAGTGAAGGCCGTAATACTGGAAAGACGCCTCGCCGTGGGTGTGTGTTCTGGCTTGAGGAATTACAAGGAGACGGCTGCCAGAGGAGCGCAGAGACCACGAAGGTTCGTATGATAAAAGCACTTCAGAAAGATAAGAAGGCCCAAGATCATTAAGACACTTAAAAAGCATTAAAAGAAACTTAAAATCGATTCTAAAACTTACAGGGAGCCAATGTAGTGATTTTAAAACTGGTTTAATGTGCTCCCACTTACTGGTCTTCGTCAAGATAAGTGTTGCGGAATTTTTTAGAAGTTGTAAACCAGAGATCACTTTTCTGGGAATACCGGAAAGCAGGGCCTTACAATATTCAATTCTACTGGTGATAGAATCATGCATCAGTGTCTCCATATTGGCCCAAGAGAGATTGGGCAGAGTCTAGCAATGTTATTTAGATGATAAAAAACTATTTTAGTACTGTTTTTTATGTGAGGGATAAAAGTCAGCTCAGGGTCAAAAAATCATGCCCAGGTTCTTCACTTTTACATGATTAAAAGGAAGTGATTATTGTTTAGGCCGAAGTTTCTCTCTTTGGTTTGTGTATCCTCACTAGTTATGGAAAGCTTTGGGTACTGGGTATCGGCCCGAACCCGTCTGATGTCCATGTATTGGTTAAAATGAAGAAACTCTGCAATAACTTCACCGAAAATGTTCTTTTTTAACTTCAAAGTTTAGTTTAGTGGTCATTTTCAATCATATTTTTGATCTAATTTCTCATCATTTGTTGTAACAAGCATAGAAAAAAATAAAATCTGTCTTCCCATTCATTGCATTTTTTTGTGTTGTACAAGTATCAGCATTGTTACTTGGTATCAGCAGGTACTCTGATCCAAGAATCGGAATCATATCGGTTTTAAAAAAGCGGTATCGCTGCATCCCTACTTTTCAGTCAATAACACACAAAAAAAGAGGAAATGAGAAAGTCATACAAAAAAAAATCACTCTGCTTATTTCATCCACCTTGCTAAAATATTGCCTATAGCAACCATCTTCCTTCATTTTCTTTATTAGTCTACTTCATAAGGACCTCTATGTCCTTATTTATATCTGCAAGACATAAAATGGAACATATTCAGAAGTAATCAAATTCAGCTCATGCACTCACAGTGATTCTATAGAAAGAAATATATTCATTAGAAATACTCGTGCACCAGAAAGTATTCTATATTATTAAACTATTGTGTACTGTTCATAATATAGAATGTCAAAATTCAGAGTTCCTATTCTATTTTAGCTCTTGTATTGAAGTTCTCAACTAAACTACATCAAGAACTGTACTTTTTTACCTCCCTCTAGCTAGCTCCTCTTCCTTTCTCATGCACACCCTCCTGCCCGTCTCTGTGGGACCAATGGAGTGTATTTCATGTGAATAACATTGAGTAGAGCAAACTTACATGAACTTTCAGTAGGCTCAGCAGATGTCAGAGACCGCAGCGCTTCTTTGGTTTTAGGCGGACAGGCTCTGTCAGAGCGAAGCCATCAGACGTAATTAGCTGCAGATTTCATCTTGTTCGTCTGACACTTTGTTGAAACAGAAGCATTAGATTCATGTGGTCGTCTGAAAATGTTGATAAAACGGAGGATAGAGGAGTAAAATATAACCTGTCATGGATTTACGCCTACTCGCACACTGTACCACCCCTCTCTGGGCGTTAATATTTCTAGCATTACATTTTTAGTATTGACAATCTCATCTATCATAGTAGATGGGATTTCAAGAGTAGTGCAGTAGTTTTAGTATTACCAATCTTGCACTATGGCCTAATGTACATAACTCTAAGGACTAACATGTATGGGTTGTAACAGCCTTTCTTGTTTAAAGAGCACAAAGGTCTGGGGAAAGCTGTACATCTGGAAAGATGACTGTATAACAGACAGAAAACAGTATTGTTTGTCTGAATAGACTACAACAGGACTCTGCCTTCCAAACAATCCCTGTCTTTTAATAAGGTAATAGTTACTCCACAGAGCTCAATCTATTCCTCAACGGAATATGTTAGTGTTATATTATAGAGTTTGCCTGTAACAGTCAAAAAATATCTACAACTGCCTATTTTAATAGTTCAAACACCACATATATCTTGATATGTGTTAATGTGCACAGTGGGAACGGTCTTGGGTCTACTGCAGAAGCTAACATCCACCGTCTTCATTATCTGCACTTGGTAAACCTTGGTAAACCAGCTTCCCAAGCTGCATTTTCTTCTAAATGTTTTAGATATGTGCCATAAAAATTTAAATAAAATTTGGTGAAACAGAAAACTGCATACTGGCAATATATGAGGGTCCACCATCTTGTTTGTGTTTTAGTCAGTCCATCACCCTTTTATGGCCAAAGTGAACATCTTAATACCCCTACCAAACAGTTTGACATTTTACAATATAACAAAACCATTTTAGAGGAGTATGCAATTTATTTATGCTGAAAATTCACAGATAATCCATAGAAATGGCAATCTGTTCTGTGTTTCTGTCCTTTAGTGTCTACACTTTTTATTTGATGAATGTTTACAGAACACACTACAATGCAACACTCTCAGTATAGATTTCCCTTTACTTTTAGTTTATTTAATTTACATTTATTTTCTTTACCTAACATTTCACAAGTATTAAAGAGTAGGTGTTGATATCTCATAGAGACATTTTAGTAAACAAGTAGCTCATCAGCATGTTAGAATAATTATAATTAACTGTTCAGCTTGCTTATCAAAACCTTCATAGAACAGAAGAAGCAGCACTCACAATGATGCATATAATTTACATCCTTTTCAACATTACCAAATAAGAGTTTTTAATATATTTTTGTAACTGTGAGTAAATTTGAGAAAGCGTATGTATTAATTCAATGTAAAATTTTGCTAGTGCAGTACATTTTTGCACAACATACTACAGCTACTAAATTAAAATTATATATCAGAACTTTGAACAGAAAGGTTTGGCCCAGTGAAGCATTGTAAACAAGATGGATAAACATTAAATATAAATTATTAAAGGAGATACAGTGTTAATAATGGGAGCAAATCTCTTTGGTCATTTTTTAAAGTTTAAGCAATATTTTACCTATTTTGCCTGAGTAGTAGAGAGAAGGGAAGGATAGATTATTATAGACTGCAAATTCTTGAAAGAGAGGTTCTGTTTTCTTGACATTTTTAAAGATATTACCAATTATTCCCATTATGATTTTTGGATTGACTGTTTTGACGCTACTGACTGCTGCTGATCAGGGTAATGTAAAGACCTTTTGAGTGGCAGGTGCTCAAAATTCGGAAAGGGCATAAACAACTTTTAAACCACCTTACAACAACATATCTTATTGCATCCTGAATAACAACTCTTATTAATCAAGAATCTAATTGGAAATTGAAACATATCATCGTCATCAGATATGCAAAAAAAAGGTAGCAATTTTTTTAGTCTAATGGGGTTCAGTGTTGCTGTTGAGACACTGCTGCTGGGCTGTGTTGATGTAATCTACATTGAAAAGACCATAGGAGAGCTGGTAGCTGATGAAACAAGTGTTATAAAGTATATTATGGAATAATTTAAGCAGCTGCTGTGCCTCACTAAATAAACTTGAATATCCGATTGGTTAACCTCCACAGGAACTCAGCTGCAGACAGCTTTACCAATCATAACAGCTCAGAGGTGCAAAGTCTACTTTTCCATAGTAGTGTTGGCACCTGTGAGAGGTTTACATTCTTAAAATGGAGGAATAAAATAAATGTATATCTTCAGCACACAGCAATTGGATGAAAATATTAACAAAATCTCACATTTATTGATATATATATATATAACCTGCTCACAAAAATTAAAGGAACACTTTTTTTATTGGGCCTGGCATGAAATCAATTAAACCTATCTGATAATTTTCTGGTTGGTTAAGCAGCTGAGGGCATTGTTAATCACTTTCAGCTGTTTTGTTGTTCATGGACTTTACAACAGGTGCACTACAGTGGCAACAATTAGAAAACCCTCAAAACAGGACTGGTTTTACATGTGGAGGTCATTTCAAGTTTCTCCCTCTTGATCTTTTTTGGCTGGTTTTGGCTTTAGTAATTATCTCTACTGGCAGTATGAGGCAATTCCTTAACCCTACAGAAGTTGCAGAGGTTGTCCAACTTCTCTAGCATGGCACATCCACACGTGCTGCAACAAGAAGGTTCAATGTGTCTCCCAGCACAATCTTCAGAACATGGAGGAGATATCAGGAGACTTGTGGTTATTCTCGGAGAGCTGGACAGGGCCGTAGAAGGTCCTCAACCCATCAGCAGGACCGATACCTGCTCCTTTGTGCAAGGCGGAACAGGCTGAGTACTGAGCACCCATTGTCAGACCCTACACTGGTGCAGTAGGTCTTGATGTCTTCCTTATGCACCCCAATGCCCGGCCTCATGTGGCAACAGTATGCAGGCAGTCCCTGGAGGATGAAGGAATTGAAACAATTGAATGGCCTTCACGATCCCCTGACTTAAACCCAATAGAACATCTGTGGGACATTATGTTTCAGTCTATTAGGCAACGCCAGGTTGCACCTCAGACTGTACAACAGCTCAGGGATGCCCTCACAAAGATCTGGGAGGAAATGCCACAAGACACCATCCGTCGTCTCATTGGGAGCATGCCACGACGTTGTCAAGCATGCATACAAGCTCGTGGGGGCAACACAAGACACTGACACACCTGCCACATCTTCATTTCACTCTGATTTAAGGTTGTCTACACAATTGAGCCCTCTGTAGGTTGAAAACTTTTATTTCAATTAAAAGACTTGGCATCCTTTTGTTCCTAAGACATTGCCCTGTCATTATTTGTATAGATATCCAACTTCATATTGAGATCTGATGTATCTAATGTGCTTCTTTAAAGTGCTCCTTTAATTTTTGTGAGCAGTATATATACAGGTGCTGGCCAGTAAATTAGAATATCATCAAAAAGTTGAATTATTTCAGTAATTCCATTCAAAACGTGAAACTTGTATACTGTATACTTTCCTTACACACATAGTGATATATTTCAAGTGTTTATTAATTTTCATTTTTATTATTACAACTGACAGCTAATGAAAACACCAAATTCAGTATCTTAGAAAATTAGAATATTCTGAAAAGGCTCAATATAGAAGACATCTGGTGCCACTCTAATCAGCTGATTAACTCAAAACACCTGCAAAGGCCTTTAAAAGGTCCCTCAGTCTTGTTCTGAAGGCTCCACAATCATGGGGAAGACTTCTGACTTAACAGCTGTCCAAAAGACGACCATTGACACCTTGTACAAGGAGGGCAAGACACAAAAGGTGATTGCTAAAGAAGCTGGCTGTTCGCAGAGCTCTGTGTCCAAGCACATTAACAGACAGGCGAAGGGACGGAAAAAATGTGGTAGAAAAAAGTGTACAAGCTCTAGGGATAACCGCACCCTGCAGAGAATTGTGACGACAAACCCATTCAAAAATGTGGGGGAGATCCACAAAGAGTGGACTGCAGCTGGAGTCAGCGCTTCAAGAACCACCACGAAGAGACTCATGAAAGACATGGGATTCAGCTGTCGCATTCCGTGTGTCAAGCCACTCTTGAACAAGAAACAGCATAAGAAGCGTCTCGCCTGGGCCAAGGACAAAAAGGACTGGACTGCTGCTGAGTGGTCCAAAGTTATGTTTTCTGATGAAAGCAATTTTTGCATTTCCTTTGGAAATCAAGGACCCAGAGTCTGGAGGAAGAGCGGAGAAGCACAGAATCCACGTTGCATGAGGTCCAGTGTAAAGTTTCCACCGTCAGTGATGGTGTGGGGTGCCATGTCATCTGCCGGTGTTGGCCCACTCTGTTTCCTGAGGTCCAAGGTCAATGCAGCCGTCTACCAGGAAGTTTTAGAGCACTTCATGCTTCCTGCTGCTGACCAACTTTATGGGGATGCAGACTTCACTTTTCAACAGGACTTGGCACCTGCACACAGTGCCAAAACCACCAGTACCTGGTTCAAGGACCATGGTATCCCTGTCCTTGATTGGCCAGCAAACTCGCCTGACCTTAACCCCATAGAAAATCTATGGGGTATTGTGAAGCGGAAGATGCAATACGCTAGACCCAACAATGCAGAGGAGCTGAAGACGACTATCAGAGCAACCTGGGCTCTCATAACACCTGAGCAGTGCCACAGACTGATCGAGTCCATGCCACGCCGCATTACTGCAGTGATGGAGGCAAAAGGAGCCCCGACTAAGTATTGAGTGCTATACATGCACATTCTTTTCATGTTCATTCTTTTCAGTTGGCCAACATTTAAAAAACACATTTTTTTTCATTGGCCTTTAAAATATTCTAATTTTTTGAGATACCAAATTTGGAGTTTTCATTAGTTGTCACTTATAAATATCAAAATTAAAATATATTAACATTGGAAATACATTTTTCTGTGTGCATTGCATGAATATAATGTACAAGTTTCACGTTTTGAATGGAATTACTGAAATAATTCAACTTTTTGATGATATTCTAATTTACTGGCCAGCACCTGTATAATACAATAAGATTCATTTATTTGACAAATGCATTTCAAGTTATGAAAATATTCACGTGTATACATATACATTTCTGGACATTTTGATTTCTCAAATTATGGCACGTCTGGCTTTCCATCCCTGTTGCAATCCAAATTGTTAATGCTGAATTTTTAAGCTTTGTGACATTTTTAGATGAGAGCTGCAACAGCTATGGGTTGAACCTTTTTTCCAACCCTAACTTTATTCCATTTCTTCAAGCCCAGATCTGGTGTATAGCGATGTTTTAACATGAGGTAAAAGGAGCAGCGAGCGAACCAAAAGTGACTGTTAGGGATGCAACTATAACACTTTATTTCAAACCGATACGATACTTGGTTCTGAGTACTTGCCGATACCGAGTACTTCTTCCACAATAAAAATTTTTAATGAATTGGTAGACAGAATTTATTTTTTTTCTCTGCTTGTTACAACAAATTATGCCTAATTATATAAAACATAGAATATTACTAAAAATGACAACATAACAAAAATTTTGAGTGAAACAAATGTGTGAAATTATTGCATACTTTCCACATTTTAAGTATCGGTACATGGTATCGGTTAAGTATGAGTACATGAGAACTGTGTCGGTCCGATACCAGTACTAGTATCGATGCATCGCTAGTGACTGTACCTGCTCTTTGAGGGGTGTTTCTACGCAAAGAAGCTAAAGAGTAGTGGCTGTCATGTGATTGACAGAAGCCAAATCCTTTTATTTAGGGAAATTTTTATTGATTGGAAAATATTGATGTTGAGGGGCACTTCATAAATTGGCACTCTGGGCATCAATAAGGTAGTGTAAGGACTTTAGAATTGGGGTGATGTACTCCACTTTCCTGGTTAGGGTCAGCTGTAGCTATCTGATGGACTTTTTATGCAGACCTGTTGCAGTATTCAAGTCTGACTAAAGATAACTGCATGGATGCAATTTTCGAAGGTACTAATGCAATATTAGTCATTTAATCCTAGAAATGTTCTTCAGGTGATAGAAGGCTGACCTTGTTAGCTGTTCAATGATATCTAATATTTATAGCTACAGTTCATAGAAAGGGAGTTGAAAAAAAAAAGGCTGAATTTATCCAGAATTATGCAACGTACCCCCAACAGGACATAAAAGTGATATGGGATTAAAAAAGGACAATTTACAGTTTCCCCCCAAATTAAGCCACAAACCCCCACTTAAGTCCTGCTGCCCCTTCATTGTATCGAGTAATTCCAGAACCTAAATCTCAGCCTGATTTATCAGTTCCAAATTTTCAATTGAATTTTTTTGTTACTTGTGTCCCATTAACCACTTTGTCATCCTCAGGTGAAAGCGAGGTGGTTACAATGATTATCAAGAAACTAGGTGCTTTACACTGCTTTACACTGGAAAATGGAGAAAGACCAGAGTCTTTATTTGCTATGAAAGAAGACCTTCAAAAAGGTTCTTAAATGGTCCAGATGAAAAAAAGGTACATCTACTCTGAAATTTATACTTAATCTAGACTGAAATTTCCATTTTTTGCTACAATGGACTATATTCAGAAAGCAGCTTTATGTCAGGAAAGCAACCGGTTTATATGAAAACTATCAATTCAGATACATTTAGGCATAAATATGTCATGATTTTCTTCATGGCTACAAAAAAAGTATGTGGTTTCTTCCAACAGTATATTTATCTATATATCATACATTTTTGTATGTGTAATTTGTTTAAATGTACAAATGTTTCACTTTCTTTGTTTCAATTCTTGACACTTATTATATTTCTGCCACTTTGGAGAAAGAACAGTTAAAAAGTACAAAGTTAATTTCATAACACTTCACATGATGAGTTAATGAAAACTTTTCGTTGGGAGTGTACATGTGGGCACCTTGAATTACATGCTGAATTAGTTTTTATGACTTTCTCCCCATCAATTCCTCCATAAAAAAAGATTAATGGCATCCTTTCATCCTTCACATGCACGTTGCACAGTGTAGTTATGTTGTCTGATGATTGCATTAGGTTGACCAAGCATATTGTTGGTTTTCTAAGGCGTGTTTGCAGTTGGGATAGTGGTTTTCCCACCACTGGTAAAATGTCTCTCACAATAGGTTCCAGGTGCAACGGAGCAGGGACCCCCCCACACCACTCCAATCCTTTCTATTCTTGTCTCAGAAATCGGTGATTACAGGACAGTTAAGATAAATGTTAACAGCTGAGCTCATTGTGAAACACAGGCCGTATCAGTCCCCCTCCCACCACCACCATTCTCTCTCTAAGCAACACTGAGCATTTATCTCTATCTAGACAGACAGGCAACCCCACTGGGCATCATCCTGCATGAAAATTGCTTCCGTCTAAACACGCTCATCTCTAAAAGACCATTTTCACATGTTCAAGTTTGTCTCTAAAATCATTTACATCTTTAAATTAAAAAAAAACACTAGTCTGCAGAACATATTTTGGATTCGAAAAGCAACAATTATATTATCAAGAGAGTCAAATGCATGCTAAGTTGACCACAGTGTTTCTAATGAGGCAGCAAAAACAAGGTAGAAACATGTTTATAACCATGAGCCCCGGTGTCCTGCAGTCTGAATGGGATGTGAATTGGATACAATATTTTAATATATTTCCTTCAAACCTTAAATGAAATGGCAAGAATCATATTTCATCTTAACTAATTTACAGTTATTATTTAAACAACAGCAGGATACAACACATGGATTTTCAAAGCAGATTAAAAAAGGATTTCTATGTAGTGAATATTCAGATCACCTGATATTACTGGCGGTCAAAGGGTCATGTAGTCGATGGACACACTAAATGTTAACAAACAGAGCTGTGACAGGAAAGGTAATTACAAGATGAGCCTCAGTCGCTTCACTGAAAGACATTGGAGCAATGACTGCATAAATAGGGCTCTCATAAAAAGAATTCTCCGCTGCTAATAGTACAACTCTACATATTTAAGCTAGAATATGATCTGATGACTCAGGATGGACGTTAACAGATGCAGAAGTAATTGAATCTTCATCAGTGCATATGGCACATCTGCATAGCTTAGCATGAGATTAAGTAATATTTGTGGTCATTTTTCCAACAGTTGGGCAGCATTCAGTAACCTTGATAATCCATCTTGTACTGCTCCAACTAAAGCGTCCGACTCGAGTCCACTGGTGATGCAGACCAATCGTTTATTAACATTGTTCTTTGGGGTGGCGACTTGGGTCGGTGTTCAGGCATTTGTGAAAGCTTTATTTAACTTGTAAAAACAGTACAAAAGTTAGAGGTTAAGTCAGAAAAAAATATGTGGATAAACAAAAGAGATTGCAATCATTATTTTCTTAGATCTTTCAAAGGTTGATTTGATTTATAGCAGTGTTTACTTGATTGGAATAAAATAATTGAAAACGGAAACCTAATAAATATTACATATGCAACAAATATTAAGGAAAAAAAAATTCCCAGAGAAACCCTCATTGGGTTTTCATTTAAACCATAATATTTCAGCACTTTGTGACTACCAATAAAATGCATAAACTTTTCTTCCACCTTCCTTTTTTAAACTAAAAACACATTCAAGTGTTTGAAGGCTGTCTGTTGTGAACAAAGTTAAAAACTGGAGCAAACTGTTATCATGGATGTTTTTAATGACTTTTTTTATTAGCACCAAGTTTATGGCTTAAACTATGCTTAACAAACAAACACGGAATAGATGTAACAGTCAACCTCAAAACACTGAGATTCTCAGTGGGTTCTGCTGTTACACCAGCTGTACTGCTGCTGGCCAATCCCTTCTAAAAACATCGTAATTTCAGTTAATGATGCCCACTCATGTCCTAAATGCGTGTGCATTGGCTATCAGGCATGCCTGTGTTTACTGTATAGCTGGAAGGAAAGTTCACTTCCAACAAAAAGCACTTCCATTTGGTCTCCTCCTCCTCTGTAGTTGACCACATCTGTACTAAATTGTGCAATAAAGTTTGGGATACCAGTGTCCTGCAGCTGTGCCCCCATACTAATCCTGTGACATTGTTGCGTGGACCCATTAACGCAAGGGTTTGTTGTGACCTCCACAGAACGTCAGGCCCCATTGGGAGCTTCTCAGATGTCATGTCGCGAGGCCCATGGGGATGAAAGCAGAATCTACAAGTTCTAAACACCCACCCCCACCTCACAATACATTCGGGGTACCAATAGCAAGTGGAAAGCTGCAGTGTGACATTAAAGCTTTTTAATGCTTTTATATAGGTCATCTAAAAAAAAGTTAACATCATCAACAAAAACGTTTTATTAACTCATAAAGATGTACAAACGGGTAATTCTGTAAATATAAATTTTTGTAAAATAATTACATTATTTTCTGAAGGTCTCTTTGTATTTTAAAGGCCCAGTGTGTAACAAATTCGGCTTTTTATTAATAAAAATCAAGTACTGCTTTCATAAATACATATTTTACCGGGGTCTAATCACAATCACATTGTCATGAAAGCGTTCCTGTGTCTTAGAATACGTTGTTTAAAGATACATAGGGTGCACCGTCCCCCATATGAGGCTGCCATGTTGCATCGCCATCTTTGAATACGTTAGCCGAAAGGTGTTAAACTTTTTTAGCCAGTGTGGGGGACGGGGGGTGGGGTTGGGGGGGGGGGGGGTGTAGAGAAGAAACCCGCGACGAGCATAGAGGACTGTGGATCATAATTATTCATTTCAATGGAGGACCATCCGTACTCTTTGCCTTGTGAGAGGGAGAAAAGAGAAAAAAGGAATAACCAGGAGAAAACAAGAACCTACATCGGTGGAGTATTTACCAGATGGAGACTATTTATGAGGGACACGAACTTGAAAATGGATGCAGAAGTTGCAGGCTTTCTCCTGGACAGGTAAGTTATTTACATGAAGCAATGAAGTTTATGTTAGCGTTATGTTTGACACATTCACTTATGCTCCTAGCACAATTTCCATATAATCTGTATCCAATCTGACTGGTAGGCTACGGTCATGGTTTGTTTCATGGCAAAATGGTGCTGAATTCTTCGCAAAGGATAATGTTACAGTCTGCTGCAAACCCCTTCAGGACATCATTCAAGCAATGTGCATATATGCAAAGCAGGTACAGTATCAAAAGGTGACAGATTAACTTTTAGACAATCTCTTTATTGAAAGGTGTTCTAAAAATACAGTGTCACTGCACTAGAGCTGAAGATGTTTGCCCGAACAAGACCTGACCCGACAGATTCGGCCGGGTTGGGTTCGGGCTTAATTTCTATCATCCATGGTCTCGGGTCGCAAGCTTCAGTGGTCATCTGATCATCTCATCAGCTTGATCATTTGTAATAAAGCGCTGCAGTGGGCCACTAAGATTATTCCGAATCTACCCGTCACGTTGTTGCCAGCACACCGCATGCATCATGATGTGAAAGACCCACTTCTCAGATTAAAACAGACAACATGCTCCGACTGCTGCGCTGTGCTCTCACTGAAAATGCTGAAGTGTAAATTCAATATTATCCCAAGTTTCAAGATGCAGAAGTCCCCTGCAATTAGATAGCAGCTCCCTGATGCCCACAAGTCAGATAAAATCTCCTGAAAGAGCACACAGAAACACACGCAGGTGAGACAGACTTTCACGCAATAGAAGCAAGCGGTTAAAGCTGCAGTCTTAAAAAAAAGATTATAAGTCAACATGCCTTGCAATTATTGCTATTCATTTATCATTTTAAGCTTTAGATAACAGGCCTATTTGAAAGTTTGTCCAGTAAACTGAAAACCTGCTGATCACGTTGTCCGGTGACAGTTTTTTTCTCGGGGAAAAAGGTCGGGCTTAATCGGGTTCGGGCTTTAATAAGCTGTCAATCAATATATACTCTTCGGGCTCGGGCTGAACTCTCTCAGGGTCGGGTCGGGCCCAACTTTTAAGGCCGGATTACAGCTCTACATTGTGCCATCAGTGCACGCCTGTAAAAAGGATGTGTAGTGTCATATATAGTTTGTGATTCTCCACTGCTGGAACAAAAGCCTCATTGTCTATGCTGAAGAGAAGCACTGATGATTTCCTCAAAAGATGCAAGAAGCAAACAAACCCTGTGTCTGTGTCCCGGAGCCAAATTCTCCTGAAGTTCTCCTGATATCTGATGGCGTCACTTTTCATTAACATTTCCCGTTTCTTACGAATGGAGAATAAAACATGTGTTACACTTGCATTTTACCAAGGCTCAAGGGAAATGAAAGTGAAATGAAATTTCCCAAAAACGCTTACAGAGATATAGATGAGTGGGAAGAAGCCCATCCTTGGCTAGAGACCGTTAGTAAAGACGAACACAAGGCAAATTGTAAAAATTTAACTATCCGTCTCCGTCGACGGAATGCATATGCATCTGATTGGTCAGTTTCAGTAACAACCAGAGATCACTTCACCAGAACGGGGCTCTACAGTCGCTGTAATCAGTAGTTAATGCAGCGTTTGGCCACTACATGCTTTATATTGAAAATATAACTTATCTAATGTGTTTCTTTGGCGATTTTGAACACAAGGAAGTGTAGGGGAAAAAACAAAAAGCAGTTGCTGTATTTTGTTTCCATGCCTTTCTAGAGTATTCAATGAGCTGCAGTTCTAGTAAAAAGCTTTACAGCTTAATCAAAACTTACTTTCTGTCGTTCATTGCTCCTTGAGGAAGAAATGCATCACAAGCCTAGAAAAAAAACAGAAACAGTGCTGTGTAGGCAGTAGGCAGAGACGCCATGAAATCTTAGTAGCCCCTGCTGTCCTGGTCGAGCAACGCTGACAAAAACAATAGAGAATGGAGTGGAAGAGCAGAGTACTACAAACAGAAAACGTGTCCGTCAATACGTCTGCGTCTGAGTGCAAATTTGCGGTCGGAGAAGCATAAACTAGGCTTTATGCGGCATGTAGGCTAAAATATTCAGAATAGATTACATGTATTTTGCATTTTCCAAGATTTCTCGTCCATGTGCAATTTTATTTTGTTGGATTGACTGTAGAGTATTTTGTCGTTGTTTTTTAAAGCCAGTAGGCTAAGACTATTAGTCAATCAATATAAATTACAACTTAAAGATCAAATCATGGTAACTGATTTTTATGCTGATAAATAGATTAAAATGAAAAATTTTTGGATAGGTTTCTGGTTGTTGAAATTTTATATTTTAGAGAAATAGCCAATAAATTGTAAGTGAACGTTGCTTTAAATCTCTTAGTGTGGTTTGATTGTTGTTTAGACAAACCATGCAAGCCAATTCAAATAACTATTTGTCATCCCACTCCTAAATTTGTATTTAAGGGAGCAGATAAACAAGTTTAAAGGTGTTTAGGGTTCACCTGCAATATCCCCATACAGTCACTGTAGAAAAAATATATTGTTGGAAGCTCAACAAACAGACCTGTTGTTCTCAGCATCGTCATTTGTTACTGCATCTTGTTAAGGCAATTAAGGTAATTTTATTTTTATAGCACACTTTCAACACATTAAGCTAATTCAAGGTGCTTTACATGACTGAAATTAGAACACAGAAAAGAGAGCATAAATCACTTTGAAAATTAAAATACAAAAAAGCACTTACAATAAAATAATAATCAAGAGAATAATTATCATGGCAATTAAAAACAAGCAAGTAAAAAGCAATAATACGATCAGCTACACAAATTGTATAAACTTTATTTCCTTTTGTGTGTGGATGCATTACATTGCAGCTTTTTTGTAACGTAACTTACAGAAATGATGCATTAATGTGTTTATTGTGAATAAAGCATTTCGAGCTTAATGTATGACATTTCTGGATGATCCCCTCACTAAAAGAACCACACCTCCCCGCGAGTCGGACGGTTCGGCCCGAGGTGAATAACACCTTGTGTCCCTTATTTTAATAATTGAAAGTTGGCAACCCTAGACTCTGCCCAACCCACTTCCTGCGGGAGTGGGGTTTCTTCTTCTCCTGTGGAGCTAGAGTTTGGATTAGTGGCACCTGATGGCTGTGTGTGACCCAACAGTTGCTTCAGTATTTTTGATCAAAAGAGGCTTTTAACTGAATTTCATGGGCTTGCTGATAGTAAAGAATAACAGTAGTTCAGCCTTGAAATAAGAAATACATGGACTAAGTTTTCAGCATCACTTGTGATCAAGATGTTTCTTATTTTAGAATTATATTGTCGCTGTCGCTACATGCTTGCTCAGTATGAGGGTTTGCTGAGGAATCGCTGTGGTTGGAGTCTGCATGATCTGGGCATAACCTCACGCCGATGTCTCCTGGGATTCCTAACATAGAAAACTTAACTGACTGGAATGTTTGTATAATTGTATTGAGAGGACTTTTGTTGTAAAGTGCTTTGAGATGATATTGTTGTGAACTGGCGCTATATAAATAAAACTGAATTGAATTGAATGTTGTGGGAGCCAAGTTAGTATAGTTCTTAAATGCAGTATTTCTATTTGCTGTTAGAACTCGTTTTATTTTGATTATTAACTTTATGAGAAAATTCATAGTTAAAATTGAGCTATAATTATTTAACTGCATTTATGTTTTTTTGAGTCACAATGTAGTAAATAAGTTTGTTTAAGAAGGTTGTTTTACTGCTTAAAAGTCTGCTATAATTTATGCAAATGAGGGCAGGCAGTGGGAGTAAAAAAAAAAAGAGTTTTGTAGAGCGGAGAAAGACGCTGCAGCAGAAGAGTGCAGAGCCCCATGGTTTTTCTACCGTAGTGTTTTTGTTGTAAAGGTTACCGTTGTCCCAATTTCTCCTGTAAGAAGAGTACAATCTTTGGAATAAAATTTTTGTTTAGTATATTTTTACATCGGAGCCCCTTAGAAGTTCTTTCCTTTTCAATCAAACACACACACGAGTGAACACGCAAGGATAACTGCCTGCACATTTTGTAGAAAAACCCTGCTCATCGTGGATTTAACATTCGTGGAAGGATTTCAGACAACAAAGAAGGAAAAGCAAGTGGCTGCAGCTGCAAGAAACTGGAGTAAGTGGATATATTTCACGATGCCAAAGTGCTGAGTCATTGTGGATGTTGAGCAGTTTAGTACTCAACCTGCATTATTTCGGATGATAAAAGGAGGATTTTAGGTTGGAAAATTAATGACATGAATGTTGAAGAAAATTATATAGCAAGTACAATGGAAGCTAGGGCGGTGAAACTCACACTTAGAGCTTTGGCGGAAAGGCCGCAACGCGCTGTTAACTACGGAAGGCCAAGCTGGCCAAATTAACAGGCATAGTGAAGCAGGTGCGCCAGCTGATGGAAAATGAAGGTGATACCAGGCTAACAGAAAGAAAAAACAGTTAATGAAATATTTCAACAGGCTGTTGGGAGAGTTTTGTGGATTAAACACAAATGTTAAAGAGGTACTTCAGCAGATTTCAGAAGAGGTTTAAAATAAAGATCAAGAAAACTGGTTTGAACCTAAGGCTGATTCTTTTAAGGCTTTTGCTGAAACAGCTATACCTTAGATCAATGAAACGGCTACGCACACTTTAGAGGTTGAAAAATACAACGAAGATATTCAGCCATCGGACAGCATATCTAACGTGTCTGCCTCAAAGAGCAGCGATAAGGCGTTGTCGGAACGTGGCTCTCGCAGTTCATCGACAGCGTCATCCACACGCATGAAAGCAGAGTTGGAGCGAGCAAAATTGTTAATTAAGGCATAATCTTTACAACAGAAACGCTTGCTGTAGGAAAAGGAGGCTAAGCTTAGAAGTGAAAAGGAGTAGCTAAAAATACAAACCGCTCTGGCAGCAAATGAGGCTAAGATTAAGATCTTATCTGAATATGAATATGCATCCAAGGAAACCAGTCATGCATCCTGTCGGGATGGAATGAACTCTTATGTACAATCGCACGGAGTTGAAGATTTCTTAACTCCACAGCAGCCAAAAGGTTCTTTTCTTAAAAATGAAAGACAATCACAGAACAACAATGTTCTCCAAAACGTACAACAAAAGCACACTGTTAGCTCTCAGCTGTCACAGACACCAGGTAATCTGCAGGACGTTGTAAAATTGCTAACTAAGGAGCAGAAGTTAGCTACATTGCCTCCGCAGAACATTTCTGTGTTTAAAGGGAATCCATTGGGGTACCGGCTAGTCATTCGGGCATTTGAACATGGTGTGGAGGATAAAACAGAAAGTGACAAAGATAAGTTTTACTATCTGGAACAGTACACAAGCGGACTGCCACGTGAATTAATAAGGACCTGTCTTCATATGGAACCGTCACGTGGATATGATAAAGGTAAGAAACTTTTGGAACAACACTTTGGAGACAACTACAAGATATCAGTGGCGTATATCACCAAGGCTCTTAACTGGCCAACCATCAAGTCAGACAATGGAGAGGCTCTTCACGCCTTTGTTCTCTATCTTACTGGATGTAGTAAAGCAATGATTGATGTGGAAAACATGGAGGAGTTGATTAATACAACCAACTTGCGTGCTATTATAGCCAAGCTCCCATACAAACTGAGAGAAAGGTGGAGATCATTTGAGTGTGGAGTACTGGACAGAGAAAAATGCAAAGTCAAGTTTGCAGATCTGGAGGATTTGTTAATATGCAGGCCAAGGAAATGTTAGACCCGCTGTTTGGTGATATAAAGGACCGCACCTTAAAGGTTCAAGTTAAGGGACAAGTGGATGAGAGGTCACTTAGGAGAGGTGGTATCAGAAAAGGATTCACCACAGCCGCAACTATCACCACTGCACAGGAGATACCCTTTAAGACAAAGGTAAAGGTCGGCGAAAATCAGATGTGTGCATTTTCCAAACCATATCTGTTCTGTCACAGAGAAGAGCACCCCATGGAACAGTGCAAAAGGATTAAGAAATTGCTTCATAAAGAAAAGATTGATTTCTTGCAAACTAAAGGAATGTGCTTCAGCTGTCTGAAAAAGGGACACATGAGTAATTCCTGCAAAGAAAAGGCTAGTTGTCAAGTTTGTAATCAATCACATCCTACAATATTACACATTAAGACAAAGCCCTTTGGTGCAAACAAAGAGGCAGAGCTTGGAATGGAAAGAGTGGAGAGTGAGAAACAACCATCAGAGTCCATTGTAGATTGATTTGTGGGGATGGATGCACCCACTGATGGTGCAGGAAAAACGGAGCACATCTTGGCAATAGTTCCAGTTCAAGTCAAACCCAAAAGAGGACAGAAGGTGACACACGCTTATGCTTTTCTTTACCCTGGCAGTACAGTTTGCTTTTGTACTGAAGAGTTAATTTATGAGCTCAACCTCTCTGGCAGGAAGAAGAACATTTTGCTGAAAACAATGGGAGAAGAAAAGGTCGTCAGCAGCCACATGGTATCTGGGTTGGAAATAAGCAGCTTAGACAGTAATGACTTTTTTGAGTTGCCAGAAATGTACAGTCGTAGTCACAATCCTGCATTTGTCGACAACATTCCTTCACAAGATTATGTGAACAATTGGATCTACCTTCAGCAGGTGACTATACCCAAGATTGAAGCAAAGATTGGATTGCTAATCGGAACTAATGCTCCTAAAGCTATTGAACCTAGGCAGATCATTACCAGTGAGCATGGCGGTCCATATGCATTCAAGACGAGGCTTGGTTGGACCATCAGTGAACCTCTGCATGGAAACAATTCCCAAGGTACACATGGGCTGATTCAAATTTCAGCAAATCGCATATCAGTCATCACATTGAACGAACTCTGGAGTCATCAGTTTAAAAGTGACTTTCCTGAGTGTGAACAAAATGACAAAAAGGAAATGTCAAGGGAAGATTTGCAGTTTTGGAAATAGTAACACAGTCAGCTACCATCGTGGATGGACATTACAGCATTGCTCTGACATTGCGGAACAAGCAAATTAGGATGCCTAACAACCGCAAGGTGGCTGAGCAACATGCTTTAAACCTAAAGAGGAAGTTAGAAAAGAATACCTACATTCTATTCATTCCATGAAGAATACTCTGCTTTCATGAGTAACATCATAGACAAAGGTTATGCAGTGAAAGTTCCAGAAGAAGACCTTTTCCATGACGATGGAAAGGTTTGGTACTTGCCAAACTACGGAGTTTACCATCCCAAACAGCCCAAGCTTAGAGAATTCTTTGACTGTGGATCATCATACAAAGGTACCACCTTAAATGATCAGCTATTACAAGGATCAAATCTGACCAGCACCCTTCTTGGAGTAATTATCAGATTTAGACAAGAAGAAGTGGCCATCATGGCAGATGTGGAAGCGATGTTCCTCCAAGTAAAGAAACGTTGTAAAGAAGTCCATTGTGCATTCACGCTGGGGAAAGCAATAGTGGCCCCGCTTAAACCCATGACTGTTCCTCGCATGGAACTGACCGCAGCACACATGGAGAGTCCTGGCTTCTTAATTGCAGCTTCCTCTCCAACCGTCAGTATTTTGGTCAGACAGTACTACAGTACTTAAGTATATAAGCAACCAAACAACCAGGTTCCGCACCCTTGTTGCTAATCGTGTGGATGCCATCCTAAAGTGCTCCAGTCCGCAGCAATGGAGGTATGTTAACACCTCACTGAATCCTGCTGACATTGCATCAAGGGGACTGAAGGCAGAGAGTTTTAGTCAATGCCCCGCATGGTCACAAGGGCCGGAATTTCTCACCAAACCCATGGAGGAATGGCTGGAGATTGCGCACCCATTTGAAGATCTGACCAGAGATGACCCGGAGATAAAAGGCACATTGGTCTGTGCTAACACAGTCAAGGAATGTAACGATGTTGTGCTGGGGTTCCTGCAGTACTTCTCATCCAGGTTTTGACTAAAAAGAGCAGTTGCATGGATGCTTAAAGTGAAGAGTATTTTACTCCAACTGTGTCACAAAAGGAAAGAGTTAAAAGCTACAAAGACTCAACCTGAAGTTGAAAGGGAAATTAAAGCTTTCAAGGACAGGCTGATCCAAGCCGACACCAACAAACTAACTCTGGAGAACCTTGCTGAAGCTGAAGAAGCAAGAATTCTATAATGCTATTACCAAGGTAAAACATTTACCAAGGAGATTGCTGCACTTTTGAAAGGTCAAGAGGTGAAGAGGACCAGTAATCTTTTCAAACTGAATCCTGTACTTGAAAAAGGCATCCTCAGGGTTGGAGGACAACTCAATAAAGCAGCACTACCTGAAGAGTCAAAGCGGTCAGTAAACCTGAATAAAGATCTTCACGTCACAAAGCTAATCCTGAGAGAAATACATGAGAATTTGGCTCATGGCGGACGCAATCATGTAATCTCAAAGTTGAGAACAAAGTTTTGGGTTCCTGGTGCCAACTCTGCAGTAAGAAACATACTCGAAAGATGTATTGTCTGCTGACGTGCACATGGAGCTGTAGGTAAGCATGATATATCTGCCTCAAGACAGAGTTCTGCCGGATGACCCTCCCTTTACTAACTCTGGAGTAGATTACTTTGGTCCATTTGAGATTAAGCGTGGCCGAAATATGGTAAAAAGATACAGCGTTATTTTTACCTGCCTATCTACTCGGGCTATACACTTGGAGATGGCAGCTTCTATGGATACAGATTCCTTTATCCACGCTCTTCGCCGCTTCATAGACAGACAAGGTAAGGTAAAGATCCTTCGTTCCGACAGCGGAACTGACTTCATTGGAGCAGAGCGTGAACTCAAGAGAGCAATGGACGAATGGAATGTGTCCAGGATTGAAGACCACTTACAACAACAAAATATTCAGTGGATGTTCAACCCTCCCACAGGATCCAATCATGGAGGTGTCTGGGAGAGATGAATCAAGTCAGTGAAGAAGATATTAAATGCCACTCTGAAACTGCAGACACTGGATGAAGAGGGCCTACATACACTTCTGTGTGAGGCAGTGGCCATTATTAACAGTCGGCCAGTAACCAAAGTGTCCAATGATCCAAATGATCTGGAGGTGCTCACACCCAATCACCTCTTGCTTCTCAAGACCAAGCCACCCCTTCCTCCTGGTCTGTTTGACAGGCAAGATCTCTATGCAAGGAGAAGATGGAAGCAGATACAGTATATGTCTGACATATTCTGGAAACGCTGGGTTAAGGAATATTTGCCCGTACTTCAGGAAAGGCAATAGTGGACCCGTCCATCTCGCAACTTTGCAGTTGGAGACATCGTGCTTACGCAACCCCTGGATTATGGGGAGAGTAATCCACCATCCCAGACAAGACAGGAATGGTGAGCCAAGTAAGAGTTAAAACCAAAACGAGTACACTGGACAGACCTATTACGAAGATTTGCCCTCTGCAGGAATCTGACTGAACTAATTACCTCTAGAGACTGTTAAGTTTGTTTATTTAGTTAATGGAGAAAATTTAAGTACTTCGGCTCCACAAGTTTTAATTTGGTAATTGTGAAATAAAGTCACAATTAGTGGCTGGTATGTGGGAGCCAAGATAATATAGTTCTTAAATGCAGTATTTGTATTTGCTGTTAGAACTCGTTTTATTTTAATTATTAAGTTTATGAGAAAATTCATAGTTAAAATCGAGCTATAATTATTTAACTATATTTATGTTTTTTTGAGTGGCAATGTAGTAAATAAGTTTGCTTTAGAAGGTTGTTTCATGGCTTAAAAGTCTGCTATAATTTATGCAAATCAGGGCAGGCAGCGGGAGTAAAAAAAAAAAAGTTTCGTAGAGCGGAGAAAGATGCTGCAGCAGAAGAGTACAGAGCCTCATGGTTTTTCTACCGTAGTATTTTTGTTGTTAAGATTAACGTTGCCCTAATTTCTCCTGTAAGAAGAGTACAATCTTTGGAATAAAATTTTTGTTTCGTATATTTTTACATCGGAGTCCCGTAGAAGTTCTTTCCTTTTCAATCAAACACACACACAAGTGAACACGCAAGGAAAACTGGCTTTTGGCTGCACAAATGTCGTGTCCCGGTCAAAAATATGACTAAATAATAACCACTTTCAACTTTTTGAGCTTGGCCCGTTTCTGTCGTGTGGTCCTTTATGATGCGTTAATCAGGCTTTAACTTTTTCAGTTTCTCTCAGTATTAATTCAGCATGCTGGTAGCCACGAAAATCCATCAGCTCCAACACCTTCCCAATGCATGCAGCCACATCTAGCTCCCACTAAATCTTATCTTCAGCCAACAAGCTCAGAAATGACTGTACCTCTGCTTTGGACCACAATGTCAACGATGTCATTGTTCTTCTCCAAAAGCTACACACATCCAGTCACTGTAGTGAGTTTAAAAAAGGTGATTCATTTGTTATCAACAGAGTCCATCATCTGATACAACCAGTGAATCCACCTTCTAGCTACCCAGGAAAAAAAATGCACTAAGTGTACTCAAATTTGACATGCTTTTGTGTACTTGAAGCAACACTAATCATCAGTATACTTCAAGTGTGTTCATGATTAGTTAAATTGAAGCATCCTATTTTGGAAAAACTAATTTTGTACTAAATGTATTTTAATAGTAATTAAATTGTCGTAAAGCTCATATTTAAGTGTACTTAGTATACTTTTATGTGCTAAAATGGAACAACTTAAAATATATTTAGTATACTTTAAATATATGGTTTTAAATGTACTAATATATACTTAATCAGTAAAATTAAAGCATACTTTGTATTGTAAGTAGTGTACATTAAGAATGATTTGTTAACATACTAAAAATATATTAACATTATTCTACTTATATATGCTTAATATAATGAAATGTTTAATTATAATATCAGTTTATTTCAAACCCTAAGAGAATTTACTTTTCATACATACAAGTTACTACTTAAATTTTATGTTATCTACCTTGCAACCTGTGATGCAACACCTCAATGCCCCTAAAGGTCAGAAAGTAGAGCTATCTATGCAGGTAGTAGTGACTTCTCTGAAAATTAAGTTATGTTTTTCCCCAAGAGCTCTGTTTTGGTAACGTTGCTTTGACTCACGGTTCTGTGTCAGGTTTCTCCCAAGTGAATTATGGGTAAAAATGGATCCTGCTGGACACATTTAAAAGTATATACATTAACTAAAACCCATAGAATAAGGTTTACTTACAGACCTGTTAACTTATCTGCTTCATATGAATATCATATTGTTTACCAAACTGATTAAACATTACAGAATAGCTGCAAGAATTACGATCTGTGTGATATACACACAGTAAGAAATTTATAAAAGAACGGAAGAACTAGTGTGTAGACTCAAATGTAACTTAAAATACACTGAAACTGAATATTACAGTGTTGATATTAAAGTGTGTACTTTTAAAGTATTATTTTAGTGTATCTTACAATAACAATCCTTAGCATACAATTTAAAATATATAAAAAATATGTGAAAAAACAAATCTCAGATAATAATAATAATACATTTTATTTAAACCGCGCCTTTCTGAACACTTAAGGTCACTTTACAGTCATATATAAAATACAGTGGAGCAAAGGGAGTAGTTATTGGAATGCCAGACGGAACAGGTGGGTTTTGAGTCTAGTTTTAAAGAGAGGCAGGGAGTTAATGTTACGGATATCAGGGGGGAGTGAGTTCCAGAGCTGGGGAGCAGAGCGGCTAAAGGCCCTGCTCCCCAAGGTGACCAAACGGACAGGTGGGACAGTGAGGTGGATGGAGGAGGAGGACCTGAGGGAACAGGTGGAGAGATGAAGGAGGTCTGATAGATAAGGGGGGCTTAGGTTATGGATGGCTTTGAATGTAAAGAGAAGAATTTTGAATTGGATTCTGGAAGTAACCGGGAGCCACTGGAGTTGCTGAAGGGCAGGGGTGATGTGATGGAAGGAAGGAGTTCTGGTAATGATGCGGGCAGCAGAGTTCTGAAGAAGCTGGAGTTTATGGAGGGATTTCTGGGGAAGACCGAAGAGAAGGGAGTTACAGTAGTCAAGACGGGAAGTGATGAGGTTATGGATAAGGATGGCAGTAGAGTGAGTGGTGAGGGAGGGGCGGAGGCGGTTAATGTTACGTAGATGGAAGTATGCAGACCGGGTAATATTGTTTATGTGGGACTGGAAGGATAGTGAAGAATCGAGGATGACACCCAGACTCTTGACCAGAGGGAAAAGTACACTTAAGAAGTACACATAACTTTCATTTAAAGTACATTTTAGAATAATCTATTTCTGTAAAGTGTAACATAGTACAATTATTTTCAAGTGTGTTAAGTGTTAGTGTTAAAGAGTGATGTTAGTACACTTTTTATATATAAAAAAAAAAAAATTGGGTAAGGACATTTTCAACATACTATTGGAAATATAAAACTACTTGAAATACACTAAAGTACTTTTTTTTTTCGCTTGGGTAATCAGTGACGTCTTCTGGCATCATGTTTTTGACAGTGCCTGACCCTCACGGAAACACAACAAAGTTTGTTCTAAAAATTTGGCTGGTCCAAAAATACTAGTGAAAAAGCCATGGAACCATGCCAGGGTGAGTACGTATTAGTGGCAAGGGGCTGTTAAACATCCAAAGATTTTCAGCAGTCAGACGGAGTTGAAAAGGCTAAATAGCAAAACCTAATATTGAAAACACTGTATATAGCCCAAACATGTCAGTCAAAGCCTTCTAGATCCAACTGATGTTTTCCTATGTATGTACACTACCGTTCAAAAGTTTGGGGTCACATTGAAATGTCCTTATTTTTGAAGGAAAAGCACTGTACTTTTCAATGAAGATAACTTTAAACTAGTCTTAACTTTAAAGAAACACACGCTATACATTGCTAATGTGGTAAATGACTATTCTAGCTGCAAATGTCTGGTTTTTGGTGCAATATCTACATAGGTGTATAGAGGCCCATTTCCAGCAACTATCACTCCAGTGTTCTAATGGTACAATGTGTTTGCTCATTGGCTCAGAAGGCTAATTGATGATTAGAAAACCCTTGTGCAATCATATTCACACATCTGAAAACAGTTTAGCTCGGTACAGAAGCTACAAAACTGACCTTCCTTTGAGCAGATTGAGTTTCTGGAGCATCACATTTGTGGGGTCAATTAAACGCTCAAAATGGCCAGAAAAAGAGAACTTTCATCTGAAACTCGACAGTCTATTCTTGTTCTTAGAAATGAAGGCTATTCCATGCGAGAAATTGCTAAGAAATTGAAGATTTCCTACAATGGTGTGTACTACTCCCTTCGGAGGACAGCACAAACAGGCTCTAACCAGAGTAGAAAAAGAAGTGGGAGGCCGCGTTGCACAACTGAGCAAGAAGATAAGTACATTAGAGTCTCTAGTTTGAGAAACAGACGCCTCACAGGTCCCCAACTGGCATCTTCATTAAATAGTACCCGCAAAACACCAGTGTCAACATCTACAGTGAAGAGGCGGCTGCGGGATTCTGGGCTTCAGGGCAGAGTGGCAAAGAAAAAGCCATATCTGAGACTGGCCAATAAAAGAAAAAGATTAAGATGGGCAAAAGAACACAGACATTGGACAGAGGAAGACTGGAAAAAAGTGCTGTGGACGGATGAATCCAAGTTTGAGGTGTTTGGATCACAAAGAAGAACGTTTGTGAGACGCAGAACAACTGAAAAGATGCTGGAAGAATGCCTGACGCCATCTGTTAAGCATGGTGGAGGTAATGTGATGGTCTGGGGTTGCTTTGGTGCTGGTAAGGTGGGAGATTTGTACAGGGTAAAAGGGATTCTGAATAAGGAAGGCTATCACTCCATTTTGCAACGCCATCCCATACCCAGTGGACAGCGCTTGATTGGAGCCAATTTCATCCTACAACAGGACAATGAGCCAAAACACACCTCGAAATTGTGCAAGAACTATTTAGAGAAGAAGCAGGCAGCTGGTATTCTATCTGTAATGGAGTGGCCAGCGCAGTCACCAGATTTGAACCCCGTTGAGCTGTTGTGGGAGCAGCTTGACCGTATGGTACGCAAGAAGTGCCCATCCAACCAATCCAAATTTGTGGGAGCTGCTTCTAGAAGCGTGGGGTGCAATTTCTCCAGATTACCTCAACAAATTAACAGCTAGAATGCCAAAGGTCTGCAATGCTGTAATTGCTGCAAATGGAGGATTCTTTGATAAAAGCAAAGTTTGATGTAAAAACAATCTTATTTCAAATAAAAATCATTATTTCTAACCTTATCAATGTCTTGACTCTATTTTTTATTCATTTCACAACGTATGGTGGTGAACAAGTGTGAGTTTTCATGGAAAACACAAAATTGTTTGGGTGACCCCAAACTTTTTAACGGTAGTGTATTTCAGGGACTTTTTCACAATACTGTATAAAGTAATTTCACACTTATTGGGAGCTATAAGAGAAGATCATTTTTATCAGACATATTTAGAGAACTTATGTAAGGTAGAGTGTGCAAATAGGCCTGTTCAGGATGCTGCATGCTAATAACCTTGCCAAAAGAGATTAAATTCTGGAATGGAATCAAAAGGGGTTTCAGCATATTAATAGTCCTAGGGTATGTACATTTATTAAAGACATCAAAGACATTGAAACTTTTGAAGTGATTTATTATGGTCTCCCAAGTACAATGGAGTTCTAACAAAATCTACTGTATGCTTTATAGCCTGCCCCTAAAATTAAGCAGTTATTTAATATTAGTCAACATTTTTTTCCTAATCATGCCTTAGTTTTGTAGAAAACAGAAGATGCTGTTAATGGATTTTTCTGCTGTTTAGTACATAATCTTTGCCATAGCTGTCAGAAATGTCCTTGTTATTTTATGAAGGGCCTCCGGACAGCAAAATCAGTCGAACGCTTGGCAGGTAATAATTAAAATATACAAAACGTCTGCTTTACATCAGCATTTTGTTCAAACACAGCATAAGAGTGGGAATTGATCTGTTGGCTACATTTAGCCAACCAGCCGGCAGGAAAAAAAATGGGGTGTTTGGATTCTGACAAGGACAAACACTACAGTGATATCATAGTCATGATCTGAAGTGTTGCATTTAACATCAGCCATTCATATGCTGATTTTAAATTGGTAACGGTGCAATTCTCTGCCAAGTGTCTATAATCACAGTCGCAGTATACAATATTTCGACCCGTAGGCTAGAACTCCCTCTCCAATTATGTTTCTCTTGGCCTGAGATTAAATCTATTACTCTGTAATTGCCTCTATATCTCCAGCTATCACCCAGAGCAGTTCCACAGATTTTTCACACATATGGTGTGTAAATGTTTGGTGGAAATCAGAGCTATTTTTAGGATGCTGTGGATGTTGAAGCAGTAGTCTCCTGAGACGGCACAATATTGCAGTACAAAGTTATGGAGGGGAATATCTCATCCCAGATTGTTTGTGATGGTGACCGGGGCACTTTCTCCATCTGTGATCTTACATGAATGTGTTTGTTTTTTACTTAACTTATTCATTAATTCAGTTTATGTGTGTTATGTAGATGTAGTAATCTAGGGTAGTTAGTGGATGGATCCGTAAGGACAAACCAGATAGTGTTGGCCAAGCAATCAGACAGAAAAACAACAACTTTCCAGCCTATTTTAACAGTTCAGATACTGAAAGCCTCCAGAACCCACTTGAACAGAGATTAATAATTAAATGCCTGTAATTAAAGTTAAAGCTTGTCTTCCCGGTCTGCCAAGTAGAGTCAAACATTACATGAACTTGCTCTTCCTTTTAGATGTTGATTTATTTAATTACTTCTAAATCTCAATCCTGCTGGTGGTTTTGTCTTAAAATTATTAGGTTTATTTGTACTTTAACAAACAAAACACTAAATATAGATGTATGCAATTTACTGGAGTAAACGTCTAACAACATATAATAATGAAAGTATTGGAATATTGTTTATAAATTTATAAAAACATCTACAAAGAAGATCATTACTATAAAGAAAAAAAATATACACTGATCTTTCAAAACAAAATCCAGTGAACAAACTGTGTTCGGCAGGCACCTTTTTGGTCAGTTTAATTCTGCGAAGACCAATGAATACTGCTGACAGGTCAAAAAGTGAGTAAACTGTGAAGTTTAAAGCAGTGTTAGACTATAAAAGCAATATAAAAGACTTGTAACATCTCACTGAGCACTGTTTAATCCGTCATCTATTAATTATGAGCATTAAAGTAGAAGTTTAAGTCCACCAGGAAATCTTAAATAGCAGGTTGCATGACGGAAGGATTAATCATGGAAGCAGCCCAGGAGCCTCCAGTATCCCTGGAGGAGCTGCAGACATCTACAGCTTAGGTGGGGGAGTCTTATGACAGCTTTTAGTTGTGTTTTCTGCAAATCTCAAAAGAAAGGAACAAAAGGTAAAATTATCAGTTTGTCATAGGCCACACTGAAGACACTGTGGGGATTTGATTCAAATTCAAAATATTTATTTATTTATTTATTTATCCCACAGAGATTATTATAAGTTGTCATAGCCCATATGACCAAAGCATCTTCAAAGAATTGTTGTGGATGCTATTGCTGTGGGCAGAAAGGATCTTCAGTAACAGCAGCAGAGATGATTTCCCCATCATCAGTTGCTGCTATGCAAAAGTAAATGAGATGGATTAGCAGTAAAAAAAAAATTCCCTTTGGAAATTATTTTCATGACTTAGCACTCGTAAACTAGTTATTGTGTGCAGTGTCAACAAATCAACATTTTATTTGACAAAGTTAGCCTAGGAGGAACAGATCCTGAGAGGACTGTTAGTTGGTGTTCCCAAGAAGGAGACTTTAATAAGAAAGGAGAGGATTTGAAATCCTGCTCTGAGTGGCTAGCCATAATTAGAAGCGGCGCGTCACTGTGTTTGGTTAGCATGTTGTTGACTAATATGCAATGCAGTTAGGCATCTGAGTAGATCCGAGAAGCATCTCCTGGCAGTTTGTGCAGAGAAATCAGGTGGGCTGACCTATAGCTGGCTGGGAGCTCTGACGGAGGGCACCAGATGTCAGATATAGCAGGTTGAACATAAGACTGAGGTCATGGGTCAAGCTAAGCACCACTGGATCATGACTCTATGAATTCTGTGACGTAATACCAGCCTATAAACAAACAAAATCCTAAAGAATCTACTTGAACTACTATGTGGTTACAGCAAGGGAGTAACCAAAACCTTAGAAGTGAAAGGGAAATATTTTTCAGAGGAGTGATTTATTGTCCTCTCACCTTCAATCGCACCTTTCTTCAGTGGCTAGAGAACAATTTAAATCACTACTGTGCAATAAGTGGCTTACTTATCAGCAAGTTTGTGAGTGGTACAAAGACAATACATTACATTACATCAATACATTACATTATCTGACACTGGCTGCTGCACGTATTAATTGGAAAAGAAACAAAATAGTGCCAAGTAATAGTGAAGCGCGGATTTTGGCCAGCAGTTTTTTTTTTCCTTCTTCATTTTTTTGTGATGCAAATTAATCAGGCTTTAAAACAAATATAATTTTTTAAAGCAAAAGGGAACAGTTTGATGGCCCCAGAAACTAGCCGGAATTATGTTCTTGAAAAGCTTCCAAAGATAAGAGCTCTGACCTGGAGGTGATCACAGAGTTGAGTCAGTAAGTATGCAATATGCTGCTGGTAAGGAAGGGATACAACTTGCTTTCTAAAAATGCGAACTATCCTTTTTAAGTAGGCCAGTCAACCTGTTTTACACCATACTTGCTACTACATGCCTTTTTGGACCTTCCTTTTGCACTGGTGCACAATCATATGTTGAACAGGGAGGAGTCATCCTCAAACTGAACAAAGATGGGAGCATAAAACTGTCTTAAATGTCTGGATATGCTGTAGCGTTCTGAATTTCTTTGGGGTGAATTAAGGGTGTAAGCAGGCTCGGAGAGGCTAATCGAGAGCACTGGGACATTTCCTGGTGGGTCGGTCTGATATTTGGGCCGCCGGAGCCAGTGCAAGCAGTCATACCAGTGTGCCAAATGTGCAACTAGTCAAAAAAGAAGTTACTAGTAACAGCATTTCTGATATACTTTGGCAAAAGTTCAAACTTGTGGGGGGAAATTTTTAAGTAGTTCCATGAAGTCACATATTATTTGACATACACAGCAGTTTGAATCAAGTATATAAAGTTTTTACCAAAAGGGCTTGCCATACCGGCTGGCAGCTCTTTTTTTTTTTTTACCACACCTTGACATTACGATATCAGAGCACTCAGTCAGTGGTGTTTGAAAAGTGACATAACAAGGGTGGCATGGAGAGGACTATGATTAAAAAAAGAAGAAAGCCCATTTTTGTTCATGTGCAAAAATAGGCACTAAAACAAGCCCGCGGCTTGTGACGAGGGCAATGAAACAGGTAAGACAACAACAGGTTGAACTTTCCCCGCAAACCACCATTTGAGTTAATTTATCAAAACGTTTAATAGTATGATCTTTTGGCAACTAATATAATGTTATTTTATTAATAATACGATGCAATGCCACATAACTGGCAAACTTTGTCTTGAGAGTTGAGGCTGTTGGAGGAGCGTCACAGTCTCTGCGGTGCTTTGTGAGCTTTGACCACGGCAAGGTACTCAACAAAACCTCAGCTAACACTTTCTTTAGGAAGTGGATTCAGCTTCTCAGTAAAGGAAACAGCAATTTGTAAAACTCTTTAAGCACTTTTCTTGAGCTAAATTGAAGGTCACATAAAATTCTCAAGTGGCCATTTAAACCTTTGCTTACCCAATGGTCTTCATTTAGAGAAGGACCTGCAAAGACCTCTTGACCAGTTCTGTCGTTAGTTCCTCCTTTCCCGACCTTCCTTCCTGTCTTTCCACAATTATGGCCTATTTAGAGTTGTTTTATTACATACAATCCAAATATAATGCCTTGACATTTAAGGTTATAATGTGACAGAATGTTAAAAAGTTCAAGGGGTATTCAATTCTGTGCTGAGAACCAGAACTCAGATTCAGGTATAAGTGATAATCTGTTATAAAAAGCATTATCTAGTTTCTTTTTTACCCAAAAAGATTTTCTTTTCAAGTCACTGAAATTATTTTTTTCCTTTTTCACAGAGATCACCTACGCACAGTATTCACACTCCAAGCTCAGGAGAATGACCTTCACACAACTGTCTGCTGTGCGTTAAAAGATGCTCAGACAGACGAGTGCTGAAATATTAAAGCTGCATAATGTGAATGTGTAAACAGAACAGCTTTTTGAGAAAACTGGCAAACATAATTATGTATCTTTACAGCTTGAAATCAAGCATATTCGTAGGGTCATTGCACTTCTGCTAAATAATGATTCTTATGTCAGGAGCCATGAGGAAAGCAAACAAGAATCTGCTCAGTTAGGGGGCTACAGGTGATTGTTTGGTTTTGAATGTCTGAGAGGAAGAAGAGGCTCAACCATGTACAGCCTGTTAATGATGGTCCATGAACAGCCACTCAAACAAAAGGATAAAGCCTGGTTTTGAAAAGAGCCTGCAAGTGGAAACGTTGGTCCTGATGTAGTTTATTTGTATAAAATGTATTTCTAAGGTATAAATTGGCATGGCAAAGAGGTTTCACACCGCCCCAAACAGCAGCGTCACCAGCAGCAGTATTACATGTTAAGTCTATGGTTGAGGCCGTCAGGGGAGCGTCACAGTCTTCTGCGGCGCTTTGTGAGTACAAAAGCCAGCAATGCCGAAGTTCCGCTAGCTGAACTTTTGACAGTATTAACGCTCTTGACGTAGCACGACAACCAATCAGGGTGTCTCACTGTAGTGACATTACCTGATGTTGAAGTTGGCTAGCCAACCACGATCTGCTAGTGTTTAAAACATCCGGCAGAGAATGGCCCGGCTACAAGCTTTTCAAACTTCAGCTTAAAAATCTATATGCTATGTATATGCATCGAACTAGTCGCTTTGTCAGTGTTATTTGATGCTGACAAAGCGTGTAGTGTGAACACACCAAAAGAGTGAAATGTTAAGTTCCTGTTAAGTACCTTATGCTGGGTTATTTTGAGTTTTGTTTTATTTAAATGCCTGAAACTGAACTAATTGTAAGAGGTTACTCTTGGAAGCCATTTTTTTCCTGTAAGTGCATATTTAAAAAGGTTGAAAGTCAAAATACAATTTTTTTTTATCATAACTACAATTCAACTTGAAGAATAGAACAGAGTTATCTCAAGAAAAACTAGATACCTAATAACTTGAATTAAAACTAATTAAAATGTTGGAACCCATATCTATTATAAAACTAGAACTAGTTATTTTAAATCTAAATAGGCGTTTAAGAAAAAAAAAACTAACAATCAAACTTTATCAATAACAACAGAAAGGGGGTAATTAAATTGGTCATTTTTGGTGATTTTGGAATTGGTTGAGTAATTCAATATTCTAGGTTTTGTATGTTTGTACCCTGGCATGTATGTAGTTTAAATGTATATCATGGTCTGTGGTCTTTTTTTATTTTACTTAAAATCAAATATCCAAATTTAATAAACAAGGGAACTGCCAAAAGAGAGGGCTTTTAACTCACCGCAAGAAACATATCTTGACAAATTAAGGAAAAGTGTTGGTCATAGCCATCAGAGCTTATTTTTCTGCAAGTTAGTGACCCAGAGTATCCAGCTAAGGCTACACAGAAATGGTTTGAAGACAACGAGATGCATGTTCTGGAGTGGCCCAGTCAAATCCCAGAACTCAATCCGATAAAGATAGTGTAGTATTTGTTGTATTATTTTAACACTGTTTTATAAAAGCATGATAAAACTGACTAAATGAAGAAAAGCCACTGCTAGAGTATGGTGATAGCTTAGTGCCCTGTGTAAATATTAATTATGTTTTCATTTATATTTATTTATTCACAAGCTGCAATTGGGTGAGAATTTTTTAAATGCAGAACTTTAACATTGTGGTAAAGGATGAATATGGAACATTTTTCTCAAAAGCTTTTTAAAAAAGAAATACCTCCACGGGGCATTTAGAGTTGTGCAGAATGAAAGTACACAATTTATTTTAAAAGTTATATTTTAACTAGGGTCGGGACTTTAATGCGGTAATTAAGGTTAATTAATTACACAAAAATAACGCGTTAATATTTTTCAACGCATTTTAATCGCACCTATTTATGTACCGCAGCATTCAAGTGCTGATGCGCAGAGAAAGGCGCAGATCCCGTTTCATGTCCGCTAAGCCACGTGCTGTCATTCCTCCAGCAGCTGATGAACAGTTACAACTTATGTTGCAGCTATTTCTTAATGTCATGAAGGTTTTGGTGACAGAACGGTCTCCTCTACTCTGTCACGTGCGTGCGCTCTCGTGTTACGTGGCGCACACTGCATCACTGCGCTGCTTTCAGCGTCTGTTTTTGCCTTACAGCTGAAACTGCAGGAAGCCTTTGTTAATTCAGCACCTCTCTCACTGGTGATGTGACACTATTTCACGAGCTTATATTTCCTTTTGGTTTGATCCTCCAGAGAATCTCAGAACTCATTCCACAATAGGGACTTCATCCTCCACAGCTCTGCAAGGAGGGATGACGGTTGTGCGCTGCAGCTTCCTGGTCATCACGGGGTTAATTTATCTATTTCTATCTGAGATACATTTCCGCTTTCTCCATGATTCATTCTCTAATCGGTGTTCTGACAGAATGATGATTTTTGTTTTTCTGATAACTTAAACTTATGTATTCAGTCATTATTCATACTAAAAATTAATGTGAAGAAAATTCTAACTTTTTTCAGGTCAACTATTTATGTGCGATTAAAATGCGATTAATTTTGATTAATTAATTACAAAGCCTGTAATTAATTAGATTTAAAATTTTAATCGAGTCCCGGCCCTAATTTTAACTAAATACGTAATCAAATATTTCTTTTTACGGGAACAATGCTGTGTTCATATTTACGTTTTCCAGCCAATGTCCATGCCCATTGCGTGTTGCCAAATACTTTTGTAAACAATCGCCCGGAGCTGCTGTGTCTGAACCCTGTAGATTTCATTATACTTCTCAGAAGAGGATCGACCTTACAAGATCTAAAACCAGAGTTACTTTAAGTGAAGCCTACAACAGATGGACACAAATTAAAAACTTTCACAGCATCAAAATGCACAAGGAAATGGTGACGTTTCTCATGCATAGGTGAGATGCAAACGGCTAAAAGCCAAGATACTAATGGCTGATGTTAGCTGTCGGTTAAACAGGTTTTCAGTAGGCTACTTGTGTTCACTATATGACGTTGATTCTAGATATGAGAGCACTGATCATGACCCATCAACCGCCAAAGCGAGTAAAATCCTCCTCCTCTGTCCAGTATAAGAGGCTAACTTACCAGTAGACCCAAGAAGCGTCCAGAACTCTGCATCAAGCTTAGTTTCCCATCTCAGCTGATGTAGTTCACAAATGCTAAATGATCTCCCCATGTGTACTCGCATTTTACACACTGTTGTTGGCTTGCCCTTCTACATTCAACACATTATCATGTCATCACCCTCTACTGCACAAATGCTTGATTTTCAAAAGTTCAGTGTTGCTGCAGTATTGCGAAATTATTACAAATCAAGCATGCAGCCGCTAATACCACAATATTCACCATGGCACCACGGCACATTTATAAGACACACTGTGCCAGGAATATTACTTTAATATGTTACCAGGGTGCGTCTTTTGAAAATGCCTTTTGTCTCTGATTCACAGGACATAATGGATGTTTTCAAAAGACAGTGTGTTGATGTTGGGATATTAAAGTGGAGGGGAAGGTGGTTGAGTCTTTAGTTGCTTGTGTTCAGCGTTGGGGAGTTATCGGCTGCTTGTTTGCTTGGCATGCTGACTACGGTTTTGTAGGTTTGATTGTTCTTCGTACGTGGGGGTGGGGGGTTCCGTCTGTGGGTGAGTCTCATTGGGGCTTTCGTCGTGTTGCGTGAGGTGTAGCATTTTTTGATTGTGCGTTCTGTGTTTGCGTTGCACTGTGGGCGGGAAGGTAGAAGAGGATGAAGTCTCTGTATCTGCTGGGCGATGTCTGTGTTTTGTGTTTTTTTACTTTGAAGGGGGAGGATTGCCTGGTTTGATGGGGAGTTCTGGAAGGGGGCTGTATTTTGCTTTGTGCAATTAGTTTCTAGGTTGGTTCTGTTGATGTTGGTTTGAGGAGTATTGGAGATCTCCGTGATTGGTGATTTTGTTGTGTGTGCAGCACGGGGGGTTATTTTTTGTGTTGTCTGATCATAGCGGTTTGGTTTGTGATTTGTATGAGGGGCCTATACTGCATACATGGTTGTGATTTTTAAACATGTGTTTGTGTTGGTTGGTTGGGGGGGATTCTCCTGCCTGAAATTCAAACTGAGGACCAATTTTCTGTTTTGGATTTTTAACTTATAAAGAGAGGACTGTTTAAGTGTCTGGTCCTCACGTTGGGACACTGTTACTTGGGTCTACTGGTAAGTTTTAGAGGTATGGTATGAATTAAGTTTTAGTTAAGGTTAAGAATAGATCGATAATGGTTAGGGTTTGGAAAAGTGTCAGGGTTAGGCATAATACAGTCACTAAAATGAATATAAGTCAATTAATGTCCTCCCTACTAATAGCAGAACAAGAATGTGTATGTGTGTGTGTGTCAAAAGCTGTAATTCTCAGTTTGTGACAGTAAATCTTTTGGGCTTTTACTTGGAACTAAGACATCAACCCGGAGTACCACACTTCCAGACAGGACACACCATCACAGAAACATAGTAATGGCAGAATCCTCAAGGACTATTTGTTTAGATAAAATATAGAGTTTACTAAAGGTGAATTAAATGATGAACAGTTCCAAATACCAGTTTAGACTCTAAATGTTCAGTTGCCCACTGGAAAACGTATAATAAAGCCAGAGTCCAAAACTACAGGTGAAAGAAAATATGTGCCCTCCGCTGAAGAGATCTGGTGATTATTGATACAGTCAATATTTTGCAAAACAGAGTGATCAAATATTGACAACTTATGTCCTAATATTTTTTATCATAAGGACCTAGCATTTTTACAAAGCTGTGAAGATACTGTGTAGTAAACTGTCCCATACTTTAAGCATTATTGTAAAACACCTTTCTCATAACGAATACATTTTTTCAGTTATTCTTCTGTTGAATGATGTAAATATCACCCTCACATTTATATTTCCAAGGTCTCTAGTAAAGTCTGGATGTATAATCCAGAGTGTTTCTTCAAGTTTGACAAGCATTTTCTTTTCTATTACACACGGGGGTAACCAATTTTCTGCCTGATTTTGATGCAATTGTCCAAAATGTTGAAAAGTTTTTTTCACTAACAGTTTGTTTTGTGAAACAATTCTGTCAATAGTTCTGAGTATTTCCAAAAGTGCTTGGTTACTAACAGTGCACTACTTCTGTAATGCAATGCAGCGTTGAGCTCTGACTCTGTGTCGGTTTCTCCCTCTGGCCGTAATGCAGCAATTAAGAGTTTGTTCATACTCAACTTACCATGGTAAATACCATTTAAATGCAGAGTGAGTCAGCGTTTTTTAAAGTGAGCAGCTGGGAAATTTGCTGAAAGGTCGGGTAAACGGCCACAGATGCTCTAATGGTGGATTAGTTGCAATGTAATCCACCATTAAGGGGGATTCAAGTGGATACTCAACAATTAAAAAAATACAAAAAAACTTTTGGCATGAAAAAAGTATTTTTAATAGTAAAAACTTAAAAATAAATCCAAGTTTGTCCTGTTAGGGAAAATAATATTTAGTGAGGTTTCAGTACTTGTATCTCGAAGTTTTAAATGGTAAATTAACTGAACTTGTATGCTTTTTAGTCATTACCACTGGAGTCATATTTACTCATTACCACTCACAACCACACACACATATTCATACACCGACACAGACCCTGGTAGGCAATGTGGAGTACATCAACCTGTGACAAGAGGAAGCTACAACCCTGCAACTGCAAGACAATTCTACCTACTGAGTCACACTCACCACTGTTTCAGGACCTTACAAAAAATAATAAAGTTTTGCTAACTTTCAGAACTTTGCTTCATGATTAAAATATTTAACATGTTGAATAAGTGAGAATTAAACTTAAACCTGACCCAAACCTTTGAACTACTGTGCAGCGTACTCTTCAAAAAGACTTCAATGTTTGAAATGTGTATTCCTTGTGTAGCTAATATCTGTCCCTTAGGTCTTTTAGAATAAAAGGAATGTTGTGAAGTGGAACCTCTCAACAACCATCTTCCATTTTTTGCATACAGAGTGGGAAGAAAGGATCTAGTGACCCCAGAAGTGGGCCGTCTCCACTGATGTAACAAAAAACTGATAATACTTCCTGGGAAAAAGGCAACTGTTTCCAATGTCTTTTCCTTTTACAAAGTTCATATTATGTGCTACTCTGTGCTGCCTTATACCAAGCTTTAGCCTAGTTTCTACTGAGCAGAACAATGCGGTTTGGTCCTCTTGTCTGTTTCCATTGTAAAAGCAACCCATGCAGCAGGCCTGTACCAGTCCATTAATGGCCCTCCTTCAGTTGTAGATCCATAGGACAATTGTCCAATACATTTAGGATGGAATGGCGTCACACAACACAGTACTTTGATTAGTGGTTTTACAAACCTCACTACTTGCTACAATCACGAGAGATACACACCAGTGCTGTTGTTTTATCACATCTTATTGTACATGGAATATTTTTTTTATCATCTTCATTATGTTCATTCTATGTTCTTCTTAATTATCTTAGTGCTTCCAATTTCTATCCACAGAGTACCAAAGCTTTTTTTGTTTGCTGATGGTTTTAGCTTTGCCCACACATAAACAGTAGAGGAAGCCACAACAATAGCTGTGGATACTAGGAAGAAGTCAACAGTGAAATCGTAAGCAAGCAAAAAAAGGTCCAAAAAAATCAAAGACAAGGGAAACTTTCCTACTCTATCTACAGAGGAAAGAAGCACCCAAATGATTGTGCGTGGAATAGGCTGGGCTGATTCTTCCACCTACTCAATTTTCTTCCTCTCCTGTTATCCAATTTTTATTAACATTGAAAGTAGTCTTACTGTATGTCAAGACCAAACGCGATAGGAGCGACTACAGCTTCACGTTTACATGTAAAATCAATGGAGGAGCGCGATGAAGCGTGACTTTGGGTCCCGCGACACTTCAGAAGCAGATTTGCGTTGCGAAAAAGCTTTTCTGTCTGAACAATTCGCGCAACAGATGCGATGAAAAATTCGCGCTGCATTTTATGTGGTGCATTTTGTGCATTTGCGCTCATGGCGTCTATCGCTCGAGTTGGAAAAATCTGAACTCCAGCGTCAAATCGCACCACGACAACCAATCAGGGGACAGAGTTTCAGTGATTCTGTGACTGTCATGGAGTCACAGCCTCAGCAGGACATGGAGGAAATACTGAAACATCGTGGCTAATCACCCCGAGCTACAAGACAAGCAGTTTTCAATACAGAGACGAAATAAAAAAAGAAAATATTTAGACAGAAATTGTGGGTGGCTCTTAAAACAGCCGTTGTTGCTGTAAAAGCACCTCTCGGCATAGAAGTGAGCCTTGAAACGGCCTCCTCACCTGGTTTCCTGGTAGCAGCTCCTGCACCACGTCACACGCTGCTCAAATATTATAAACTTTTACGAACCACAGAAGGATGAACAGCTGCTCAGAAATGTAGTTGGTGTTTCGGCAAGCGAAGCTTGGACCTTCACGGCACAAACTGGGCAAGCAGGTCACGTTCTCCAGGCGGCGAGGAGCCGGTGTTTATGAGAGGCTCGCTGCTGTTTATGGATCCCGCCGCCGTAGCTAGACTGTATCTGTAGCTCACCAAACCCCCAGTGCAGCGCTCCCCGGTCTACCGGAGGCTAGGCCTAACACGTAATCCACTCTGTCCTCCGTCAGCTTGGTCCATAATCCACCGCCAGCTGCACTGTAGCCCCAGCTCCGCTGAAGACCGGGCAGAACATGCTGTCCTTTGTCAGCTCGGTCCATAATCCACCGCCAGCTGTACTGTAGCCCCAGCTCCGCTGAAGACCGGGCCGAACATGCTGTCCTCCGTCATCTCGGTCCATAATCCTCCGCATATGCACTCTGGCCCCAGCTCCGCTGAAGGCCAGTTCACGCGTGAAAATACCATATTTTAAGCGCAACCAGTTCGTGTTGTACACGCTTCAAGGTGCGAATGTGCACGCGAACAGCTAGCCGTGTGTCGCGCTTTATAGTTGTTTCTAACGCGTTCAGTGTGGACACACCGTTAAGCCGCTCCCCCCAGCCTGTGTTCCTGACCTGGGCTTGGCCGTTCGGGGGGCCACTGCTGCAGGTGCCGGCTGGGGGGCTGTGGTCGGCCGGTGGTCGGCAGGCGCTGCTGCCTTTTCCATCTCCCTGGGCTGGTTCTTGTAGCTGGATCCCCGATGGCCCCTTGCCGTGCCTGCATGTAGGGGTGTCGGCGGGTAGGCGATGTCTCTGGGCCCAGTCAGCCATATTGGCACTGGACGGGGCTCCTGGGTCTTGGTCCAAGCACTCTGCGGGGTGCTGGAGTCGGGCTCATTGACCGGTGTCGGTCGGCTTCGGCGGTGGGCCGGATGGGTGGTGGGGTGTGGGCTGGTGGATGGGGGTACTGGGTTCGGTTACCTCCCGGCCATCGGTCGGTAGTAGCACGGCCGGTGGATGTCGGCCTGGGGGGGTCGGCCGCCTGGGACTTCGGTCTGCCCACAGGCCCTGCGCGGCATGTCTGGGGTATCCGAGTTAGTGGTGCACTGGGTTCCTGCCTCAGCACAGGGGCCCTTGGTGCGCTGGCGGTGCCTGGGGCCTCTCTTGTTGGCAGGGAGGCATTTATCATTTAGCACAGGTGCTCTCCCTAATGGGGTGCGCTTGGATGGGGGGAGGGTGTGTGGGGTGAGGGTGGGCTAAACTCAGCCTGGGATGTCTGGTGTCTGAATGTTGGGATGGATTTAGTTCTTCCCCTGGGATGGGCTGGGCCTGGTGGTGCCACTGCCGTGGGCCCTGACCTGACATGCTGGGGGCTCACACCCCTGGTGGATCATGCTGAACAGGAGCGCCTATTGGAATCAGCAGGGGAGCTGGCATAGTGTCACCCCAGTCATTTCCTCCCCATCCCCGGATGCTTCTGTCTACCTGCTCCTTCATTCTACCATTCACAAGGGCCTTGGCAAGTGGGCACATCACTGGGGTGCAGGATGGTGTTTCCATCTTTGCTACCCGGTGGCGGACTGGGTCCCAATTTTACAGTACAACTTAGAGACTTACACTTGAAACATTTACATGACACACGCACGTGTAGGGACCTGGTGGTGGATGCACCTCAGCGCTGGTGCTAACTGGGTAACTGCGTCTAGACACTGAGGGCCCGTGGTGGGAGATGAGTGTGCTCCTCTGTTTTAAGTGCACATTAGAACAACACGCAACAACACCACAATCAAGCAGGGGGAGAGAGTCTGAGGGTCTTCCCACACCCCTGTTCATTGGACCATCAGGGGTTGGAGCCCGGGTGGCATATCAGGCCATCTGGTCGGGGACCTGGGCTGGTGGGCTAGTCTTGCCGGGGTGGGGGCCTTGGCCATCTGCTTGTTCCCGTCCTGGTGGGCAGGGGGTTTGTCTCCCGGGTGCAAGGGCAGGTTGCTCTATTGAAGCGTCTGTCCCTGGGAGTATAGAGTATGTATGGGGCATTTGAATGAGTGTAAAGCGTCCTTTTTTGGGTGTCCTGTGTTGGTCCGGGGTGGCGGTGGTGTGCGTCATCCGTCGGCGGGCTGAAGGTCCCTCCTGCCTTGTGGTCGGGGCCCATCATGGGGTACGGGACGCCCCTGATCCCCGTGGCCTCTGGGTTGTTCTGGCCCACCCTGGCATAGCCGGTTTCCGGCGGGACCCGTGGGCTCGTCCCTGCAATCTCCCGGGCCCCCAGCATTGCGGCTAATGGGTGTTCCCCATCTATTCCTCTCTTGGTGGATAATCGGCCCTGCCCTGTTCCGCCTGTGGCTTCTGCGCTCTGTGGGGCTCTGGACGCATGCGTCTCCTACCTCCTTAATGTCTGCGTCGATTCCTGTAGGACGGTTCCTTACACCAGCTATCAATCATTTGCATGCTCACACCTGCATGCTCATACACACACACATAGGTGTGGGGGACATGGTGAGTACGAACATATCTTGAGCTGAGGTTATCGTCATTAGTTAATTGGTACCAGGAGCTTACCAGAAACATCAGTGTTGTGTTCATTGATCCATGTTTGTGTGTAGTGAATGTGTAATTCTTAGTTTATATCGCTAGATCCATTTTGTTAATATTGTTCTGTTCTGTCGGTGGTTTTTGTTTGTTTTGTTTGACCACTTCTCTGCCGTCAAGCAGAGGTGGAGGACTGGGATGTTTTCTTCTTCCTTTTTTATCTCAATTTCGTGTCCATAACTTCAAGAAATTAAACCCACAGTAATCACTGAAGTTTTTTCATACATATATATTAAGTGGAGTATTATAGCTTTGCTGTAATGCTCTGCTTGGGAATGTAAATCTGTTGGGCTTGTACTTGGTACTCATACACCAATTCTGAGTAGCAAACTGCTAGACAGGACACGTAAAAAGAAAAGAAAACAAGAAAGTAGTCTTACATTAGTTATTTTCTCTGTCTCTGCTCTTTCTTCTTGAATCCCCAGACAGTCGCAGCAGATGGCCGCTTGTACTGAGTCACGTTCTGCTAGAGGTTTCTTCTAGGGATGAGCGAGTAAAGCATTATCTGTATCTCTATCTGTTAACCCATAAGAATTATCTGTATCTGTAATCGGATCGGGTGGGGCCTAAACCCAAGTGGGTGGAATTTAACCCCGAAGTGGGTCTGGTTATCTTGAAAAGGCCGTGGCTTTAACCGGTATGTGTTTTTAAGCATGCAATTGACATGGTTGATCAGAAACTGTTATACTTATTGCTTATTAGAAAGCTATTTAAATAACATCAGCATTGATCTTGAGATCAATGGTTTTGATAACAAACAGCAATATACAGAACAAGTTTTGCCACAATGAATACAACACTTGTGGTTGCAATTATGAAGTGAAATGTAATGAACAAGAGTTTTCATCACAACATAACTTTCATTTTTTAACTTTAATTTTTTTATGTTTTTTTTTTACAGCCACACCAGGCATGTGTGTGTAAGTAACTGATTTGTAATATAATTTTATAGCATTACTACCTTTATTTATTTCATAAAATAAATCCAATTTGATATTAGGGTCCCATACCCACCCTGGGCCCTTTTAGCCCCTCTTTATTAACCTCCAGGATACGCCCCTGTTCAACAGCACTTAACATTTAGCAATAGTCAGTTATTAATCATAAAAACTTGTAGGAGTCTCTGTGTCAGAGGAGAGTGAGAAAGTATTTTTCCTCACTTTGTTCGCAGCACAGCATTAAGTCTGTAACTTTATTTTCTGCCAGATCAGCGCAATAAACGTCCTCTTCGGCCAAAAGAGCTCCGTTGCCAGAGTAACTATTACGCAGCTGAAATAAAAGGAAAGTAGAAGCGAGGTCAGTTGAAAAAGTAATTGACTGACAGAGCCACCATCTGTCAGTCACATAAAGAGTGTTCTGAAAACTTGCAGCTGGCTTACGAATCACGTTGGTGACCTATTTTGGAGTAAAAACGGGAAACTTCGCCAACAGGTGATTATTTGACTCGTATTGCTCGTAAGATACTCGTACTCGGCAAAAGTGCTTTATCCGCACCAGATATTCATTTCAGCCAGATTTCCGGCTCAACTCTAGTATCTTCCTATTAAAGTGGAGTTGTTCATCTCCGCTGTCGCTAGACGCTTACTCAGAATGAGAAATTCCTGGGAAATCAATGACACAATGCAAGCAAGTTTATACGTGTTGATCCAGAAGGAGTGAATTTTATAGTCTATTACTCTGCTGGGTTTCCTTATATAGAAAATTTAAAATAATTGGAATGTAAGTATCATTTGAGTGAAATGATGCAGGAGTACTACCTCTTAAATTTTTTAGGTAGTTTGTTTGTTAGGTAGTTTAACAGCACAATGAACCCAAACATGTGTAGCCAGGTGGTAAATTATTCATATAATCTCTCACTTTGGCATAGGAAAAATACCCTCTTTCTGAGCTGTTAGTAAATTGTCGATGTATTGTTTATATTGTTCTGTAATTTTGTGGTTTGTCAATTATCGTGTGAAGCAATATGTATTGTTTAGTCAAGTATGTGAAAAATGTCGGCCACCAGATGGCAGTGTCACAGGCTTTGATACCTTTTCCTCCTACACTTTCCCAGAGGCTTTTTGGTTCCTCTTCATGTTTTACGTTGAACTCAGCTGGAGATGTGGATGCTAATCGGGAAAACTGTTTTTGGAGTAAAAGACACTTATGTCCAGAGAGGAAGGTAAATATACACAGCTAATGTTAGACTATGCATCTGAAGTTACATTTAAGATGTTTTCTGTATGTATTTTAATGAGATGGCGTATTGTTAAATGGATTACACAGTGCCAGCATGTGGTGTGAAAACGGCCATGTCCTCTCATGAATAGCAAGAAACTGTGTGTAACTTCCAGTGTCTGAAATGTTAAAAGAAGACTGCTGTGTTATGTAAGTGTATGCAATGTTATCCATTTAACATTTCTGTCAGTTTTTGGGTTCTGGATTTATTGTAATTAACTGTACTTTTTTCTGTACATTTTTCTGTTAACTTCCAGAACCCACTGCCGTATTTTCTGTGTTCTTTTTTTATTATAATCATAACTTTTTTTCTTTAAAAGTGTTAAAGAACACTGTTAAAAGTTGCCATTGATGAATAAATTGCTGCCAAAGAATCCCAGTTATTGTGTCCTGTGAGGTAAATAATTTCCCGGGCTACACATGCATAGCTAGTGGCATACTTTCAGGACGGATAAAGCAGCGCAGCCATAAGCTTTTCAAAGTATTTAGCCTGAATGTACTTGACTCAAATATACTGTATAGATTAAGCTGAAATATCACTGTCACATTTAAATCCTAAGAATACATGTTGTCTGAAGAGGGCAGAACAGCATGTTTAATATTGCTCCTTTAATTATGTTTGTTTTAATTTAGTTCTACTGAGCAGATTGTAAAAAAGAAAAACAGATGTTTTTCATAAATTAGAAGCAGTGTCAGTAAAACAGCAGGTCTGTTACAAAGCTGTCACAACTGTGGAATGTACACTCTAAGCAAAGTACAACTGAGCATGACGATGCCAAGTCCTCTAGACAATTTGCTAACTGCTTGGTGAAACACTTTGTTAAAAGCTTAATAAGCTGCATCTTTAACATAACCATTCATCCAAATTTTATCTTATAGCATTTATAGCTCCAAGTCTGACAATGGCCCTTAAACACTTACTTAGTAACCAGTCCTAGCCAAGTGGCCACAATGTGAGAACCATTAGTATAACAATAGGATTGTACAGTAAAACTCCAAATTATTCTTAACCTTGGCACTTTTCTTTTTCTTTTTTTTTTCAAAAATAATTCTTCTGACAGGAAGTAAAAAACTAATTTGGGGGATGCCCAGCCAGAGTCATCACTGTATGTATCACTATAACCCTGACTTATTACATGTAGTGTTAGATTATGATCTGCTTTTGATAATAATGAAATGTATTAATAATTAAATAATTTTGGTAGGTTTTAACAAATCTTTCCAACATCACAACAGAACATGTCGGTTCTTATTTGGCCAAGAGTTTCAAGGTTGCAAACAGGAGCTAGAAATCTGTGCAGCCTCATTACTGCCTCATGTTTGTCCACCTGAACTTTTGTTTGTTTTTTTAGGTTATTTGAGTTTTGTTTTGTTTATCACACTGATAATTTTCTGTGTTTATCAATGTGTATTATGGTGCATTCACACCGCACGCTTGGTGAGCGTTGCTTGACGCTGACTAGTTCGACGCATATACACAGCATATACATTTTTAAGTTGAAGGTTCCAAAGGTCGTAGGTGAACCTTTCTCTGCCAGATGTCTTAAACACTAGCGGATCGTGGTTGTCTAGGCAACATCAACGTCGGACAACGTCAACAGTGAGACGCACTGTTTGGTTGCAATGCTACGTAAAGAGCGCTAAGACCGTCAAAATCTTAACTAGTTGAACTTCTGCGTCGCTGTCGTTTGAGGTTTAAAACACAGGAAAAGCTTGAAAAGTTGACTGAGCCGACGCAAATAAAGCGCCGCAGACACTTTGACGCTCCCCCTTACAACAAATTAGGTCTTGCCAACATCGGGATGTGTGTGCCTGCCCAACATAAAGTACCTCGGTGAGACGTCTTATGGAGATAGGTAGCTAATAGGCAAGACGTCAGGAAGATATCGGCGTTAGAATTATCGGCGTACATGAGCCAACATAAACCAAATGATTGCCATCCGTGAGCCAACATAATTATAGGCTATGTGCAGCAATCCCAGTAGAGCGAGGAAAGCATTCGGTCGCCTTGCTCCCCCATGGACTTAACACTGTAGCGAAGTATCTAACTGGTTTTTGCCGCTCTAGTAGTGATGTGTCGTTCGTGAACAATTCGTTCAAAATGAACTAATCTTTTATACGACCCGAGAGTAACGAGTCCTCTCAGTGAGCGATTCGTTCATTGTCATGCAGTACCTTCTCTTGCCACATGTCAGCAGCTGCATGAGCTCAGTCAGCAGCAAGACAGGAAACAGAAATGATTCGTTCATGACTCACTCAGCTGTTGCGTCTGTTTTCAGGTCCCAGTTCTTTTGTCATGTGACAGCCAGACCGCTCAGGTTGTGTGTGGCGAGCAGCAAGTACTACAGTTCGCTCACGATTCGTTCATGTACGGATCATTCTTACTCATTCGTCACGTGAAAACTGTGGCTCAGCTTGCTACGGGCTGTGGAGCGGACTGAGAGATGAACAAGGAAATGAATGATATCTGATATCTAATGTTCCTTTATTTGTCATTCGACACCCGATATATATTATTTATTCATTAAATCATAATTATTTAGTGGACTTCAATTCTTGTAGATGTGTTATTGTGTGTATAATTTATAATAAGTGTGTTAGTAAATAAATACTTTCGAAAATTAAATCAGAATATTGATTAAATAATAAATATATAATGATGATAATAACAAACATAATCAATAATAGTAGTAGTAATAATAATAATAATAATAATAATAATAATGTAAAATTTTGTGCACAATAAACGCACCATGTAAACATAGGGAACTTATTAATTATTCCTTTTTGTTTTAATTGTATCACTAATTGTCAAAATTAGTTTACACTCACTCTTCCTCTACCCAGCTGTAATGTGACCAACAGTTCGGACTGAACGGATCTCCTCGTTCATCGTTCACAGCTCATGGTGTACTGTGTGTGGAGTAGTAGATTCGTTCATTTGTCACGTGACACCTACCTAGTCACTGTCGCGTTGTTGAACAATGATGGCAGCGTGGACACAAATAACTTTATTGTGGTGTGTATATGCTTTCCTAGGTTTTCGAATTGCTTGTGGCATTTTGTTTTTTCTTGACAGGTGAAACAAAACATGTTGCCTTCTGTATTGTAGTGGATAATTGAGCTGTGAGCCGGGAAGGAGGAGGGGTGAATGTGTCGTTCAGCTCGTTTGAGCTGTGAGCCGGGAGTGAGCGATTTATTCACGCTAGCAATTCAGCACCAGACATTGCAAGCTAGCTTCGGTTAGCTCTCGGAAAGGAAGGGGTGAGTAACTCAATGTGCTGTTAGCATGTTAGCAGAGCTATACTACTGTGAACTAATGAGCTATTCTCGTGATGTGAGTTTTGTACTCACATCACACCACAAATTTAATTATAAACTATAAATATTTCTACTAATGAAATTAGTTGCTAAGAGTAACAGGAATGAGTCGGTAAATGGGTCACTTAGGGTTGTGAATTATTATTCGTTGGAGAACTGCTGCCTTGTTTACTACGACGCCCACAAGAGGGAAACAGCGCCACCTGCTGTTAAAATGAACTAAATGATTCGTTCAATTTAATGTTCGAGAGTAAATGATCAGAGTCGGTAAAAAGAGTCGGTCTTCCCATCACTACGCTCTAGTAGGAGCCCACTATTGCATATTTTAGTGGCTGTTATAGTTGGACAAGTTTCAGTGAGTGTTGGAGCAGACCGATTTCAACCTATAGCTGACAGCGAAGATTTAAAATCAGCCACACTGGGGACAGTTGGATCCAAACCCAACTCAAAATGAAACTCTAAACACTAATGTTTGTTGTGTAGAAGAAACAAACTGAATAATGACATGTTGGCTGGCACAGGTGGAGCAGAAACCAGGACATTTTATAGTTGGTCAGTATTACATACACTACATGAGGCCAAAAAGCCTTAGATTCAATAGGTATCAAGTGCTAGAGTCTAACAGGCTCAGTGCAATCCATTTGTTGAATCTTCCACACCTTAACTGTAGACTGGCACAACAATCTAATTTCCCTGAATGAACTTCTCACTCATGGTGCCAACCACGACAACAACTGAACATCACATTCACCACAGCGGGCGGGGTTATCATAAGGCAGCCAGCTGCAATTTTGAAAAAAAAAATATTATAAGCCAGATCGGCAAAATGGTTGCCCACCATTCCTCCGCCGATCTACAGAGTGCATGTTGGAGTGTCATGGACTCATCCCGCCAATAGTTTACACACCTAAACTGACAAGCTGTATATGCGTGCAGGAAAAAAAAAAAAAAAAAAGATTCCGATCCTGTGTCGCTGGTACCCTCAAATTGCCAACGTTGGTAAGACCGAACGTGCTGTCTGGGTGTCCTGACGGCCTCAACATTTGACTTAACATGTAATCTTGCCACTCCTGAGGCTGACGTTTGGGGCGGTGTGAATGCACCATTAGATGTTGGCATGTTACTATATTTTATCCTGCTCTGATTCTTTGTTATGCCCCTTGAATATTAGTATTTATAGTAAGATTATTTTGTCAACCCTTTATTTGATTTCCAGAATCCCCATACAACAATATTTGGTATTGTATGGTCTTTGTTATTATGTTTTTCACTTATACTACTCAACAGCGGCTATCTGCGTTTCCTCTCTGCTTCGAGGCAACGTACAATTTCACAAATTTCAACTTCATCCATGGAAGTTTTCAGCAAAGGTTGAAAAAAAGATTTTATATACAAAGGCTTTACATACACCAGCAAGGATAGGGCTCAATCAGCCACACTGGGGACAGTTAGATCTAAACCCATCTCAAAATAAAACTCTAAACACCAATGTTGTGAGTTATGGAGAAGAAAAAAACAAAACAATGAGATGTTGGCTGGCACAGGTGGAGCAGAGCCCAGGAAATTGCACCCCTGGGCTTTCTGTAGGCCTACATGCAGAAAAAAGAAAGTTTTTTGTTTCGTTTTTTTTGTCATAGAAAAATATGATTTATAGAATCTGGCATTAAATGGACTTGTAACATGGACTGAAAAAGACTTAATAGCTTTTTGTATTAAAAATGTAATATTGGTGTTGTGCCACTGCATATATTGGGGAAACTAAATCAAGCATCATTACATGGCGGGATATTACCTATGGCCAGAGAACTTTCAACTGAAATCTCATTGGACAAGGATAGATGTAATGAGTCCATTGTCAATGTACCCACTAAACTTTGTACCATTACCGTGTAACACCCATCAAATCCACTGAGCAGTTAATAGCGTCTTTATTGAGAATTTGTACAAATTCCTTTCCTGTTCCGGAGGCCTGTCAAATGTAGCTCTAACAGGAGTAATGAAAGCAATGCTCCCCCTTGCAAAATGCAATTAGTGTGAGAATTATGAACCGAACCTGGTGGTAATTCTTGAGGCAGTTGAGCAATGATTGAACTTAATTTGCAGATACCATCATTGCAGATCATATCTGTCCTGAACATATAGTTTCAAAGCAAGACTTTCATTAACAGCTAATCTTTTATCACCTAAATAGTCCCTAATAGGTAAGAAAAGAAGGGGACTCAGTATGTCACGAGTTTATCAAAGACCAGTTTTGAGGATTTTTCAGAATGGAACTTTGCATTAAAAAGGAACGACAACTAAAGTTCACGAGTGACCTGACCTAAGGGGATGAGGCTACTTGGGCTACAAGAAAAAAGGACCATAATTTCAAGAGATACAACTGGTTTTTATTTGCTTGTAAACTGTAAAAAGGTGGTAAATGTGTGTGGCACTGTATCCATCCATCCACCCGTTATCTATACTGTCTATCCTATGTAGGGGGCTGGTGCTTTTAAACACACTTCGGCGCTTCAGTGACAGATGACACAGCAGCTGTATCGGTCACGTGACTATTTCTTAAAGCAATACACGCACCAATACAGGGTTTCACTCTATGAGCTAGATACAGGCGCTGACGCATCGATCCTGCTCTACCCATCACTACTTCACACCAAGTAATACATTCATCTTGCTACTTACGAACTGGTCATCATACTCACCCTCTCCTGGATTCTTCCTCTGTCCGCCGTCAGCATCTGTAAAACAAACCAAGAACTGTCAGTATTCATTCACCGTCACTCCCAGCCACTCCTACTACCTCCTCTTCAAGCTCTGTGATCCTCTTCTGGACTGTGAGCAAAATCATAACAAACAAAGCAGAAACTGAAAGCTGCCTTCCCTTGTTTGGTTCTGGTTCTAGGGATGATCAGTAAACTAGAGCTGGAAGAGCTGAGTGATCTCGATGGTTTGTACAGTGATAGCAGATCATTAATGTACTCTGGTGCTAATCTATTCAATGATATACAGACTAAAAGCACTTTGAAGTCTATTCTCTAAGCTACAGGGAGCCAGTGTAAGGACTTTAGAACTGGGGGGATTTGTTCTATCTTCTTGGTCCTAGTGAAAACATGGGCAGCAGCGTTCTGGATCAGCTGCAGCTGTCTGATATTTTAGGTAGACCTGTGAAGATACTGTTACAGTAATCAAGGCGGCTAAAGATTAATGCATGAATGAGGTCTCCTTGTGTCATCAGTCCTTTATTCCTAGAAATGTTCCTCAGGTGATAGAAAGTTGACCTTGTTATTGCCTTTATGTTATCCTGCAGGTTCAGGTCTGAGTCCATTATTACACCTAGATGTCTGGCCTGGTTGGTAGTTTCTAGTTGGACCTGTTTAAGATGATTGCTGATATGCAATCAATCTTTTTTGGATACAAAGATAAGTACTTCAATTTTGTTTTTGTTCAATTGGAGCAAATTATAGGACATCCATCTTAATTTGCTCAATGCAATTTTTGAGGATTTGGACGGGTTCAACATCACCTGGTGACATTGAAATATATAGCTGAGTGTCGTCATCATAGTTGTGGTAGTTAACATTGTTGGTAGTTATAAGTTTGGCTTAGTGGGAGCCTGTAGATGCTAAATAGGAGGGGCCCTGGGGGACCCCGCATGTGATTTCTGTCTTTTGTGATAATAATTGGCTAATCGATACAAAGTTCCTGTTCTTGAGGTAGGATTGGAACCAGTCGAGTACGGTACCAGAGGGTTTTCAGGCATCTACAAAAAGCTGATGATCCTCTATCTTCATTACATTTTTCAGCATCCCAGAGACTCTGATCACATATTCAAATAAGGAAAATAATGGCTTGATGAAAAGTGGCCTGAGGGTTTGGATTGACCAAACCAGAGTCCAGAACTAAACCAGTAGCAGAAGATGCTTGTGGACGATGGATGTCCTAACAATGGACACAATTTGTCCTTCTAACAGATTGCTTTTCATTTTAATTCTGTAGAATAGTCACATTATTTGTGAAAAAACATTAATATAATTTATTATGGTTTCATTTGTTTTCATCATATAAAGCTTAAATTTTAACCACTGGAGCTGTATTCATCTAGACATCAACTTTGACCAGCTTCCCTGTCCGTATTGCAGAAAAAGTAAACCCAAAGCATGATGCTGCCACCACCATTCTACACCATTAGAACAGTGTTTTTAGTCTGATGTATGGTGTTACTATCCATCCATCCATCCATTTTCTGAACCGCTTAATCCTCCAGGGGTCGCGGGGGGGCTGGTGCCTATCTCCAGCTGTCAACGGGCGAGAGGCGGGGTACACCCTGGACAGGTCGCCAGTCCATCACAGCTGGTGTTATTACTTGACCGTTTTTTATTGCAGTCCAAAGATTCAGCTTTGGACCACCAGTATTCATAGAATACACAACAAAAGAAGTGTGAGTCTCTAAAAATCGAACAACAGAATTCAAAGTCTGAAATTTGTACAAGCACTGTAATTACATAATAATAAATTGTGTGGTTCAAATGACTGATATTTTAAAACAATAAAATACTGGATTATTGCAATACATTTTGGATGGTTGGAAATATCTTTAATGTCCATTGCATGCTGTTACTTTCTATATATGTTTTACAGATCGGTTTTCAGTTAAGTTTCCATCATCTACGTCTCCAGCAGTCATATAAGGAGCCATCTACTTGCAATGGGACATGTTTGGAGAACCCTCTCTGCTTTTATAGTTTTGGATTTGGCTCAAGTCTTTTAATACACTCTGGAGGTTGTTTTCTGTGTAAAACCTAAAAATATTAAAACAATTTACCTAATAAATGCTGGTATTTTGAAACTGTGAGAAATTTCCTTACAAGGTTTGCGAGGCTGTTGACTTTACATGCAGGAAAATAAGGCGAAATCCTGGATTAACATTACTCTTGGCTCTGGGCAGTTGCTCTTCTCTTCCAAGCAAAGAATTGCTTTATTTTTCAGACATTTTCCTTGCCTGACATTTCTGAACATGGACCAGTAGTTTTTTGCTGCGCATATTTAATACGGTACTCAAAGTTTTATCAGTAAGTGGAAGAATAATTTAAACCCAAGTTGTCGAAAGCAAACACTTGAAAATAATAGAGGCTGAAAGTTTTAATTGTAAATTTTTTTTGTCAGTATATGCTTTTAAGTCTGTTTGGAATATGCATTGTGGTATCTGGAGGATCAGATGGGAAATAGGAGCAGCAGTTTTTTCTTCTTGCTCTTGACCTCACACTATCTCTGTTAAGCCTTGCTGCTTTATTTTCCAAACATTTGCATAATTTATTAAATGCCCTCGGGAAACTCCTTGTCATTTCAAAGCATATTATAATTTATTATCAGTTGTGTCAGATTCAAAGCACTGCATGAACAACAATTTGTTTGGACACATCAGGGACACCAGGAATTCCAGTCCTCTCCAGTCACAAAACTGATCATGTAAACTCAGCCTTTCTTTAGTGTTTTGCAAAAGTAATAATACCTATCAAATATTTTAATATTATAGATTGGCATGTCCCTATCTACAAATGGGATTGGGCAGATATTTTAATAGTTTTTAGTGTTCAGAGATTGGCTTAATTAGCTGACAAGTGTAAGAAATTATTTTATCTTAATTTGTAAAATTCTATGTTTGCAATTGATTGCTTAAGATTAGTTAACATAGAAACTCTAGTAAAAAAAAAAATAAATACACTGGGTGTCTTTTTGAACGTATACTTTATGGTTGACACCGATATGCTGAGTCTAGAGGTTTATTGCCTGTGTATAGGAGGCCTGCCAAACATGTCATTCTGGTCTGTGTCTGAAGCTTCATACGGGTAAGATATTTGGTAAGAGTCCGTTAACCTTAACCCTGGATTAGGATAGCAGACTGTTTTATTTTTCCATCTCCCTGTTCAGGAAAAGCAGGTTTAAAAGAAAAATGTAAACCAGCATTCCCTAAAATGTCCTCGCAACTCTGAATGCCCCATTTGTTTATGGTGACTTTCAGTTGACCTGCAGGTTTATTGAATTGTGCTGACCTTTGTTGACCTGTGAGTGCTCATTTATGTGATCAAAGTAACACCCCAAAATCACATCTTATTTGGAAACAGCGGCAGTGGAGGACCAATGAGAGTCTGCGGAAGAGGAGCACCCAAGAAATGTTAATTATACCATGTTCTTAGCTTTAAAAATTTGCTTTTCAAGAAAATAAAGTCAGCCGCCGCGATAGGTAGCAGAAGAGAAACAGAATTTACAATCTTATTCCTTAGCCAGCAGAGGAAGGCACAACTTTCTGCAGGAACTCGCTTCAAGGAACCCAAAGACTGCCGACACCAGGTGAACCCTAAATATTGATAAACAAAGACGTTGTTTATCCTCAGAGCCCGACGTAACCCCTCTGAGTTTCAGACTGCCGACCGCTGAGAAACAGAGCCACACATGGTGGAGAACCTAACGCAGCCTGAACCGCATGCATGAACCGGATGGAGGCCGCATCGAGCCCCCAACACAGGACTGATAAGAGTGGCCAGGTCGGAGAATCCCAGAGGTACTGTTCGTGAGTGTCGGTGCCATCCGTCACACAGCTGAACCCAGAAGGGAGGGAAACGGCGTCCGATCGGAAGCTCCAGGAGCTACAAGCCTGCTAACTAGCTTAGCAACCCCTTGTTAGCCTGCTGGGCTAACGGAGTCTGAGCCCCCCTCACCCATCCACGACGGAGAACGCTTGGAGAGCTTAATCGTTCACAACGTCTGTTTGGGCAGAGGCAAAGTAGTTAGGAAAAGTAGTTTTAAAGGTGTTTCCTTTTATTTTATTAACTTTTTAAGTTTCATGTGCTACCTTTGGGTAAACCAGGTCTCGTCCTAAAGTTTTAATCAGTGTTTTTAAAAGACTTTTCCCCACAGAGTTGTTTTAAATCCTGTAATTTAAACTACTCAATCAGACAGGAGGTTTTGCCTTTTTGTTTAATGTTTAATAAATGTATTTGAGCCACTCTAAACACCCCACGTGTGTCACAAAAAGCTACGGCTAAGGAACCTCACGTGTTGATTTAGGCCGGCATTTCATAAACAGAGATCGCTATTAACGGTTCAAACAGCGCTCCGTCTAAAGATGGATTAAGAACAGAATCTAATCTCATTAGCCGTGTTTGAACTCTCCTTATGCGATCAAAAATATGGGAATTAGATTGTTTTACTGTCGTGATCAATCCATGAATTACGTAATCCTCCAAAGGTTAATCAATCCAGATCATTTTTAAACATAACACTTCTTAATCCAAAGAATGTTTTGTGTTTTCTTACATTGCTTATTGGTTTAGAAGTAAACCATTGGTGCTAAATTAGTTAAACTAATTACAATTAGTGAATCAGTTTTATTCCAGCAGCTGCAGATCACGCCAAGGCTCCTAAAGGAGCCATAGTCCTTCAGAATCATATCAGAATTAATGGTTTCTCATCTTATTAAATATTTTTTTTTCTTTTATTGTAACCATTAATTTCTTTTAATCACTAGTGTGTTCTTTTTTAGCTTAGTGATCAAAATGTTTTTCTTCTTTTTCCTTTTTATAAATAAATCTTGTATTGTTGGAAAGTAACTGTTCTCTTTCTTGTTCAACACACACATACAGCAAAGATTATGGTCAATAAACGGTGAAGAATTCATTCCTTCAGATTATGAAACTGATATAGACATTTGGTTATCTAAATAGTTCCTTATAAAGGTTGTGCTCTGAATAATAATAATTTTCCATAAATTGTTAATCTTAATGACTGCCAGAATCAGTCCCTTAACTTTTAATAGCCATATAACTACATTAATAATTATTTCCACAATTTCCACAACAACACACAGCAGAGGAGTTTGGAAGTGTAAGAGTAGAATAAGATGTGATTCCAACACAAGTAATGCCGATTTTTACGAAAGTACTACCTGGTTACATTTGACGTGATTGCACAATAATTCAAACCTCCGTTCCGGTGCATACAACGACTCTTAATTACCACAAATCAGCATAGCAGATCAAACACAATTCTAATATGCGTAAACTTAAACAAATATGCTTAACCGTACCTCAAACGATATATTAAAGGCACAGAAACTCACTTTCTGGCATTTACACGTAACAATAAACTTAGATAAAGAAAAAACTACTCTCAGCTCCTGCAGAGAGGAAGAGAAAGAAAAAAACAAGCGCTACAAACTTAGAACAACGTGTGCTTTCTAACACATATTTACTCAAAAATATAGAGTGAAACAGATCCCATGAAAGTTGGGTCTTGTTCATGCCAGTGTATAGCCTGCCAGAAATAGTATTTTTATTATACTGTTCCAAGTAAGAGTTTTTTTTTCTATTTCTTTTTGTCTGAATTATTAAACTTAAATTGACCTTCATTCTCTGACATATTTTGATTTCAGTGTATTTACAACAATAAGGGTAATGCTTATTGATTAAATTTGTCTAATTAAGAAGTTCTATAGAGTGACTTGCTAAAATATGTTTCAATTTTAAAAGTTGAAATGCTAAAGGCAAAATATAGGATCGGGACTAGAAATCGGATCAGATTTGTGGTTAAAAGATCGTATCCGGGTGGGAGCCCCAAAATGTTGATCAGGACATCCCTATTTTTAGAATTTGTGATTTCATGTGAAACTATTGCATATTTGTGAAATTGAAGAAAAAAAGTTACATGCTTTTCTACATTTTTATTCAAAAATATAAAAACTGTTACATGCTTCAATTCGTACTCGATGTACCTGTAAATAGTTCATACGGCATAAGACATGACTTTCAAACCCCATATTCAACAGGTTTGTAGGATTTCCTTTCCTTTCACCTACACAATATTGCTTGCATTAGAAACATCCTGTCCAGGAATGATGCTGAGAAACTAGTCCATGCATTTTTTACTTCAATGCTGGACTACTGTAGTTCTTTACTATCAGGAAGTCCACAAAAGGCAATTAAAAGCCCTCAGCTCATGCAAGAGCTGCAGCGAGAGTTCTGATGAATATGAATCTGCTGTGAGTCCTTAATAGAAAACCTTTTAACTTTTTGGAATGTTTGTATAATTGTATTGGAATGACTTGTAAAGGGCCTTGAGATGATATCTTTTATGAACTGGCATTATATAAATAAACTGAATTAAATTTGATTGTGTTCAATATGTATTTTATCAAGTGGGTGAAATGGGAAGGTTAAATGTCAAATTGAAAAAGAGCAGAGACTTTGAAAGGGGTTCACCTTCTACCAGGGCAACAAGCAAAAACATCCTGCCAGAGCTCAACTTTGGGCTATCCTACAAAATCCTAACAAAACTGAATTTTGTGGTTGAAATGTGGTAATATGAGAAAAAGTTCAAATGATATAAACAATTTGGTGATACAATGTATTTGCTGCTATACTCCTGTTTTTCTTTCTTTCCAAAGTTTTTCTTTATTATTGTTTAATGACTATTTTGATGATTTCCTTCCCTACTGAGATAAGCTCTTGTTATAACTGTTATAACTGATTTTCATGCATGCAAGAAAACCCTCCCTGTTATGGTTTGACTGACTTTCCCCGGGTGAAAATGCCAAAACACATCTTCATTTGTTTCATTCTATTGAGGTTACGCTTCCCCAGCGCCGTTGTTATTTACACAAGCTAACAAGGTTAGAACAGGATTTAGACTCCTGAATGTCACCGTGGTTTTAAAGAACTGAAATTTAATAAGCTCTCCTGTCAGCTTGGAGTTCGGCAGTTATTTAGTATGCATGAATATGTATTAGCATCTCCTCACATTTAAAGGATTAACGGCTGACTCTGTTACCTGTTTTAGAATCGCCGGAGGAGAAGTATTTCTGACTCTACCAGGGGGAGAATTATTTATCTTCATTATTATATTGTGCTTGGGGGAAATGCTGCACTAAGCTAATGTACGTACTTAAGGCAAAACCTCTATAGCCTGTCATAATTACTTAATTCCAATTTGCATGTTGTAATAGTTTGCGAGCCGTGTGGTGCTTTGTTCCTTCCGAGGGCACACTAAAATGCTCGAAGTGTCACCCTAGCTCAGGTGAAGGTGTAGCTTCCTAACCGGCTTCCTGGAATCTGTATAAGTGGTGATGCATTCAGCTGAGCCAGGTCTACCCTCCTCACACCATCCTATGCTCTTTCTCCTAACTCACTGTCCCCTTTGAATGCCCTTATCATCTGCAGGCCAATATATTCCCATTTGCTGTGGACGTCAGTGTGGGAACACCACTATAAATACCACTGGGTCATTTAAAGGTGCCAGAATCAGCCTGAAGGTGAGGACAGTGAGCTTGCTTCCAAAAAGTTTATTTATTTAAATCTGTGAAGAGGAAGAGAAAACAATGAATTATCTGATTTACTTACAAATAGCTTAACTACATGCAGTATTTATTCCAGGGACGTCAGAGGGGAAGCAATATCTCTTAGAATCTGTAACACAGTGTTGGATTGTGTGATAACTGGATTTCTAATTAAATAAACATCTAGAAAACTGTGCAGTTGCATTGATATAGTTGTTGATTTAGAATGACAACTTAACTAAACATGAATCTCACAAGAGAGGAAAATATAATGTTTAAAGAGCAACTCACCCCTCTACAATATTCATAGTCCACCCCATATTCTTGATTGGAAAATTTGCCAAAAGGAGGCTTTCCCTGGTGGACCGAGAAGGCCGGGCTGTGACTGACATTTTGACAGCAGCACTGAGTGAGTGACACAGAATGGGGGAGAGCTGGAGAGTGATGGCAACACTAGCTGCTGTGCCTCAGACCAGAGATATGAGTATGCCCTAATGTCGCAAATCTAACTCCAATTCACTATGGAGGTGTGGCCGAGACTCAGAGCTCAGTTCACAGCAACAGTGCAGATTACATCGCACGTACCCGCCAATGTCACTATTCACAGCAGAGCAAATAGCGATGGCTGTTTCAAAGTCAACTGTAGTCCAGACTTCTTATCTGAAGAGAGTGCCACAATCAATGCTTTAGCCAGATAATGTATTTTAAATAAGGTAAACTTAAAATCTGTGGAAAAACATTTAGATTGGGTAGAGTGTGACTACAGGCAGAACTAGGGAATTTGGGCCTTTATGTCTGGACTTTGACTTAGCCATTCTATAACACACATAGAGCTTGATTGATCAAGATTCTTAATAATGACCGCGCATGCGCCGCAAACATTTTGCGCCTGTGGGTTGTCTTTTATTTGTAGGTTTTCTACTAAGATTGAGTGAGCAATTTAAATTCAAAAGAGGGGATGCACCATTACCACTGAGATGCTGAATAGTGTGTATGGATTTATGAGCGGTCTTTGGCAAAATAAAGGGGGAAAACGACATACCGTATGTATCAATTCTATGGTTGTTAAAGAGTTAATATTAGGCTAGAACGTTGTGAATTATATTTCACTTTTGTCAGTAAGAAATGTAATGCATGAGGTGATGCGCTGCTCTCTGCTCCACGCCGACATCCTAATCCAGAATCAGACTGGATAAAGCTGCAGAATGTCCAGAACAAGCTTTCTAAGATGTCCATATTCTACTAATGTTGTTTTAATGTACCGCACTTTATCATGGCCTCTATTTGTCTATTATTATTCTTAAAGCTTTATTTAACCAAGATAAAACTCACTGAGATTAAAAATCTTCTTTTCAAGAGTGTCCTGGGCCAGAGGCAGGGAAAAATTCCTTACATTCAAAACAGTTCAATATCACACTGATTAAAATAACACAGTACACATTAATTAAAACATCAACAGAAAAGAGATTTCTTTTTCAAAATTCCAGTTAATGTTAACCTCAGTAGTGAGCCGTAGCCTTGGAGGCTGAATCATCCTGACACAGGCTCAGTGTGAGACCTATAACGCCCCATCGCGCTGCGGCTCGGTCTTGTTTGGAAATGCAGATTAAACTTCATTGTAAACTCCATCTAAGGCTTAGAACCAGCATGATTTTTGTTTCACATTACGTTTTCTGATTTTAGAAAACAGAGACAGTGTAAGAGTTATGTTGCATTTAGCCCATCAGGGAACAGAAATTTGCATGTCATTAATCTTAAAGAGCAAGACCCAAATTGAAATACAATAAAAATTGTGAGAATATTTTTCACACAAAAAACACAGCCTTCTTGCATATCAGAGAACACAGATAAAAATCATAAAAACTCCGGTAAATGAGAGCTTTAAAGTAAATTACTCAATTATAGTGCTGACTGAATGCTAAGGTTTATTTAGTCTAGTCGCTGCTGTTGGGAAATAAAACTGAATCAGTCTACCATTCTTAACCACTTCTTACAGCTACAGCTCACCTGTATGTATGGCTATATATGTTCCCATCAACCTTGACCATCTTCCAAAGCAATCCCACATCATGATACTGCCACCACTAAAATATTGTAGGCCACAGTAAGAGTGCTGTAAAAAATAGTTGGTATTTTTAATGTTTATATATATATATATATTATTTTTGGTCCTACTTAAAGATTTCAGATCTTTAGACAATTTTTTAAAAATCTGATAATTACATAACATGCAGTTTTTAAATGACAATTTTATGCACTAAAGGTGGAAAATACTTCAACCCACCAATGTGGAAAACATACCACCTGCTTTACTAAAGCATAAATTGTGAATCATCTGACTCAGGTTCAATGGCCCTCACCAACGTTCCTTTTAATTTTCATCTGTCTGAGCAGACACACAAACTTCCTGAACGGTCCCTTGGACCACTGTGAGTAACATCAGACGTGTGCAATGTGGTCTTGCCAGCTTTGCATCCATCCAAGTTACATGGCTTATTAAAATAGTCTAATTGCAACATTTAAATTTCTGTGAAAACAGAATAGAATCAAAGAAGGGAGAAAGGAGTTGGGTTGCTAGCAGATATTCAAATTTTGTCTCTTTATTGCAGCTTAACAGGACTGGTGTAGGTGGAAGCTTTCAGAGGCTTTTTATAAACACAATGATGTCACTGGCCAGAGGGACCAATGAGAGTTTGCTGAGGTCATGTTAGTGTTTACAAGATGGCTGCCGACCCGGTGCAAGGGATGATGGGAGACTGAGTCCATTTAGTATACCGTCAGCAAACCCCACATAAGTAAATGAATAACTAATAAGACACTGTAAAGAAAATATTGTAAACAAAGTGGAACTCCACCTAAGAACAAATAAACACGAATGAAACAAATTATAATTCAGAGTGCATAATTCTGTTTTACAACCTAACCTTGCTTTAAAGGCACTGTGTGTAATTTTCGGCCAGTAGGGGGCAGTGCTTACCTAAATTGTCACAAGCATGCGGTATCTGTGTCTTCGAGTAAAGAAACTCAACACGGAGGTTTTACAAACGCTCAATTTCCTGAGAATTATCTATTTGCAGTAACATGACGAGCACATCAGTCTCTCTTTCATCGCTTGGAACTAGCGAAGAGGTAAAAATGTATTTATGGCAAAAAGTTTTTGCATTTTGAGGGGAAAATCAATGTTTTAATAGCGGGCGTGTTCTGTGCGCTTTGTCCGTCCGGGCTCTTGTAGAAGTAAAGCCGTCATCTAATATGGCTTCTACATATGGCTTCCCCTATGTATTTTAAAACTGATTTTTAATGCCATATTTTACAATATCGCCAATATTTTGCAATCGATGTGCTTTACGTAATCATTATTACATAATAATTTAATGCCTATTTTCAAATATGTACTGCAAACACTACACACTGTCACTTTAAAGATCTCCATGTTTCTGATATTTTCAAAATTCAGCTATCTTCATACTATTTATACTGAGATTAAAATCACATGACTGTATTCTTAGTAGCAGAAGACAATTTTAACACTAGATGCTATCCAGAATATCAGTAGTAAAGAGGGTTGTCTACTGCACACGTTTCCAATTTCTTTTTATTCGTATGAGTACCGAGAATCCTTCAGGACTTTTTTGATCATGATCTGAAACTTGCCTCAGCCTTCTCATGTATCAAACAAACTTAGATCAAATTTCCACCATACATTTAAAAACCTGAGCTGTGATGTTTTATAAAAAAATTAGATGGCAGTTTTGCTGCACTGAAGTGTCTGTGTGAGTTTAGAGAGATCTTCTCTCTTTGAATTTTTCTCCTGTTTTGCTGATGGTCAAGAACCTTTGATCAGTAGAGATAATTCGAATTCCTCCAATGCTTCAGTGACTAAGCTGATGAGGCAGAGATTAAGCTTAGTCAGCTAAAAACAAAAGCCGAACTGTCAAAACAATATGAGTGGGATAGTAAATTAAGCATTTCTGCTGACCAAACATGTTGAGAAGAAGACAACAGCAGACCTGAATCAAAAGCTCTTAACTCCCTGGACATGGAACTTATGTCCCACTTTGCCTTATATAGCATATATATTGAGTTACGTGAGCAAATTAGATCAAATCTGGAAGGTAGACACACAGTTATTGCAAGGCAACAAAAACCTGAAGGATTTTGCATGCTATCCTTACCAGCTTTACGTAATATTGACACAGCTTCAACAATTCAACAGCATAAACAGACATTTATGGAAAGTCAGACAGAGATTCACTGTTTGGTAAAGGCAACAATGAGGAATCAAGGGATGAACTTAGTAGCCTATCTGAGATGCAGAGGAAGAATGGGAAGCCAGTGGAAAGTGAGGGGAGTCTAAATCACCCGGAGGTCAACTACAAACGCTGCACAAGCAAAAATAGACAGCTGTGCCTCAGGATATTAGCTAATGAGCACAGAATGTCTCTTTTCAAGAATTGAAGCGCACATTGGACAAAGATGAGGCCATAGAAGTGGGTGATGGTCTGAAGCAAATGGTCTTTTACTGTAAGAAAGGAAAATAACAGGAAGAAAATGAATTTGTGATAAAAAAGAGGTTCATACCAAATGTCAAACTGTCTTTGACCACAAATTAATTTAGTCAAAACACCAAAATAATTTGTACCACAATTATTAAGAGAACAGGTTAAGATTCTTAAAGCTAAAGAGTACTATATTCCCTTCATTTAATATAAATCCAGATCAGTTGGTTCTGAAAGCTGAGGCTAAGATCAAAGTTAACCTTTTACAGCTTAAAAAAACACAAAACGAGAACAATATTATCAATATATATGTGAATGCCGCTTTATTGATCTTTGAATGATTGTTACTTTCACATTTAGATGCAAGGCTGAGAAAGTCTGACAATTTTTAGGTATTAATACAGTATAAGAATTATTCTCTTTCTTTCTTGTCAGGGAGAACCAACCTGAGGACAGTCAAATATATATATCAAATCAAGAACAGTAAAATCTGGTTTGTTTTCCAAGGAGCCAATCAGGACCCTCGTAGAGTACTAATAGGTGGCAAGTGAACCGTATATCACAACCTCCTCATCACATCTTTTTCAGCAGAGCTGTCTCTAGGGAACATGATCCAAAATCATTAAAAGTTTTCTTCCACAGATAGATTTCACAGTTTGGAAACTGCCATCATCTGGTAATTTCTTTGTTAGAATATGCAGGTGTTAAAATCTGAAGGATTATTTTTGAGATTTAAGTAATGTGATGCCTATATTTGCTAGTTTGGGACTACAACTGAGTTATTATTTAAAGGATTTAGGAATTTTTGAACCTAAAATAAAAATCACAAGACACCAGGAGATTAAAAAGGCTTAATTTACAATGGTATAACTGTGCAAGTTTGAACAGAACTGCATCTTCGCCCAGACAGACAGAGGTAGGTTTCCTTACATTTCAGTTTAGGAGACTGACCTTGTGAGGCAGGAATCTTTGGAGTATTAAAAATGGAAAGAGCAAAGTCTTTCCATTTATGACCTATGTTCTGACCTTTATGTGTCAGAACATAAAGGTCAGAACATCCTAGAACGGGATGGTTGTGTTTCCATTTCCATCTCAGAAGATCGGTAGTGGGTGATGACATGGGTGGGTTTAGCTTAACAAATGCTCCAGTAAAAAGCAATCACAAAGTCATCATGACAACACTGATTCTCTCAAAAGTTAAGACTTTTGACTTACCTCACATCTCTCATACATCGATCCACTAATGCCTCCATCTCCTAAACTGTGTTTCTCATGCCAGTACTGATCTAACCAGCACTCATCCAGTCTGTGGAGACTCTGACTCTGCAGCATTCCATCTCGGTCTAGGCGACTCCCCCTCTCTGATCAACGCAGAGACCTCCTGCTTCTCTGTTGCTATACTGTGGCTACTAGCTGTCTTCCTCCTCGGACACCGACACCATCACTGTCACACACCGACTTTGCCTGCTACACTGCTACCCGATGGACGCCTGCTCATACTCGTGTGGAAGGATATGAACGCCAACTGCAGCTCCATTCATCCTGGCAGCTAATAAAAATCAGCCATTCACAATTTTCCAATGTCCCAAATGCGGAAAATGCAGCCTGTATCTTGTCCTCTGTCTCCCTTGCTGCTTGCGTAGCTGCAGTTAATATCTCGTCCTCTCTCCCCCACTGCTTTCACAGCTGCGGCTGGTATCTGCTCCGGTCTGTTCCAGTCCGATCTAGCGAACTCCAGCTCTCTGATCACCGCAGAGTCCTCCTGCTTTTCTGCTGCTACCAGCCTTCTTCCTCCATGAGAATACAAGCTCATTGGGGCTTCTCCGTCATAACACACAGCGACTTCGCTGCTCCACCACTGCCTGGCCAGAGCCTGCGACAACCCGCATGTGGAAGGCAATAGCAGCCAAGATCACAACTCCAAAACAAAAAATTTTCCATCACTTAAAGTTTTTCTGATATCCCAGATACCAAAGCTGCAGCTGGTATCAATGTAGATTCTCCACGTTACCTTTTGACTTCAGCTTTGTCAAAAACCACAACCTTCCCTAAACGCTGACATCAGAACCAAGCCAAAAAAGGATGCTGGTGTCTACCTTGACTGATTTTTTTGGTGCTGCTCTGCCAGTGGAAGAATACACCCTTCACTGGTGAATCCCCTTTGATTCTAAACTCCAGGGTAGGAACGAAATCCCCTTAAACCTTCAAAGTATCATCTGAACAGTGTTAAGGTCTCTGTGTGTGTATCCAGAAAGAGCTTTACTGGCAGTGGAACTGTGCTAAGACAGTTTTTCCAACGTCAATTTATAGCCTTTGTGGCATGCAGGCACCACGCCAGGTGCCCATCTCCTGCCCATCTGTGGACAATTACAGGCACTTTACAAGAAAAGTAATTTCAATACATATAAATAAATATTCCATGTAAAGAGTCCCAGCAGATTGTGTTGAGTGATTGACACGAGGTTATGCACTGAACATGCATGTAAGAGTACTTACTATATTAAAGAAAGTAAAAAGTTGACAACAGGACATGAGCGATGTTCAGTCACTGGGAGCTTCATCTCAATCGATTCTCCCTATTCAACAGGGCATTGCAGCTGAGCAGGATACCAGACCAGGTGAACAAAAACAAAGTTAACAATTGAAATAACAGCAAAAAATATATCTGATGAGTACTACAAGAGAAAAGTAGAAGAGTGAAGAAAAGTGGTCATTGTGTCGTCCAACAGTATACAGAGATAAGTAGCTCACGATAACCTAAGACATTCTAACTATAAAATGTATCAAAAAAGACGGTTTGCTTCCCTCTCGGTGAACTGGACCTGACAGGTTATTTTATTCTCCTTTATGTGTCTGGGCAGAGATCCAGGTCAAAATTATTTTAGACATTGTTAACTGTTGGTTCAAAATGGTACTAAATGCTGAAACCGTGTTGCTCGCTTGCGTCACCGAACACATGAGTTTGTAAGCTGTATAATTTTCTGTGTGTTTTAAACTCGTTTTATACTGACCGGATCCCACTCTGATACTATTGTTTCACATTTCAATTTATGTCCAGCCCCTGGCTGGGCCCTTCAATTTATACCCCAGACATAACTCCATTGTTCTTTGTCAACCATACGGTCCTTTGTTTGAGCGACCTTCTGTTGGCTATTTCCTTTAGCATAGACATCTGCGTGCCTTGGTTTTTACCTCTAAGGAGAAAAAAAACCAACACATTACTTTCTCCCTTTTTTGAGAATCAAAATAAATCCTCATCCTATAGTTTCAAATAGTTTTTTGCTTTTTTGTAGTATGTGCATGCAATTATTGCTCTATTATATTTGAACTCCTACTTTCACGAGAGACTCAGTGTCTGGTTCTATAAAGTTGTTGCTCATAAAGGAACTGTTGCCCTGAACTTTTATTAATAAATTTATGTTGGCCTTTATCTACAATTATATTAATGTTAACATATTAATGATAATTATTGATGGTTATGTAAACCAGAAATAATTGAATCCCTGTGTCAGAACATAAATCTATTTTCACCACTATAATGATCTGGTTTCACTTGGCAAAGTGAATGATCACTTTGTTCTTGGATTCGTGATCGGGTAAACAGTTCAGGTCAACAACAGAGAAGGGCAGCGGTGCAAAGCAAATCCAAAATATGTGAAGCTGGGGTTGATATCCAGGTTTTCATAACCTGGCTCAAAGCTATGACAAAAAAACAAGGGTGAGACACTATACTCCAAAGCAAGTTGAAGGATTTATTTAAATGATAAAACAAAAGAATGAACAAAGGCAAGTATGGGGAGCAAAGCTCCCACACCAAACAGTAAACAAACAAAAATGTGTCTGCGGGGAAGAAATACTCTTCCCCTGAACTGAGGAAGGAGGGGATTTTACATAGGAGAGAGTGACACCGGGCCTAGGTGTCTCCAATAAGTTGATGGTCTGCTACAAACGCTGCAGCATGCACCTAAAACACAGGGTTATTGTACCATCACACTGGTACATGAACAAGGGGGGTTAAAGTCACAAGTAGAAAATGCTCAAAGCAGTCAGGGAGCAGGCGAAAGTGATGGTCAGGGGGCAGGCAATAGGTCAGCTACACAATCATTATATCAGAAATGAATGTCCGAAAGTTGTAACAGGGACAGTTGATCTCGCACTGTACAGGGCAGATGTTAATTATGGCTCTTACACTAGTGGCATCAATAAGCAATCAGTAGACAATAGAGGTGGGAGGGGGAAACAGTAGCAACATGAGACCTGACAGAAACATAGAAGATCATGACACATCATTATTTTATACCATTATCCTAAAGGGCTGTCCTAATATATTTGAGTGACAATTTTTAATTAAAGTCCTCATGGATAAATTTGTTTCATGAACAGCAAAAAAAAAAAAAAAATCTTAAAAGGATGTATTAATTAATGTGGTATAAATGAAAAGCTTCTGTGTGGAGACTTTGGTGTGGACACCAAACTGTCAAGACAAATTACAGTTTCTCTACTTCATGTCTTAGATTTCTCCTTTAAAAAAATAAAGTTGATCATAGTTTTGGAAAGATTTTGAAGCAGAAATTTAGAATTTTGAACAGAATGAAACAGAGCCAGAGAAGAACAGAGGAGAGAAGAAATGAGAAAAAGAGAGTTGACAGCAAGTTGGTGAGAACGTTTTAGGATATCTTTGAAACAGCTTGAACCATTTTGGCTATATGAGACATATATGGGGAGAAGAAATAGTTCCACCCTCAGAATTGTTTGTAGTTGCAATATTTTTTGTCATGGTTAAGATTAACCTAAGTGTATGAGAGCCACAGCTAGATACCAGCGACTATACCAATTATCCATAAATTTTATTCTTTTTTTATTTTTTGGGATTGTTTGGCTCCAACTTTAACTCAGAGTTTACATGACATGCATTATTCAAATCGACTCTGTGACATGATCATAAGAAAGTCAATGGAACTATAGCCAACTAAATGTTCCTGCATGGGCTCACAGCTTTTCTATCCTGTTAGCCAGATGGGTGATCCTGCAGATCTGTGACTTGCAGGAGGATGTGGAGATTGCAGAGGGTTCAGCTGGGGGGCCCCGCAAATCCACATGACTCATTCACATGATTAGAAAATCCCTCGTAGCCAAGCCAGGTTGTAAGGATTTTAGTGGGTGTGTGCATTTTTTCCTTTTTTTGGGGATGGGGTGGGGGTGGGGTTGTTGACGTTACATGTAATTAATGTCTATATCTTCATCAGGTTTAATACTCATTAGATTAATACCTTACATTAATCAATTTGATTTTACACTAATTCTGTGATGGTTTTATTTCTCTTTTTGCATTCTGTTCTCTTGGAGTTTAACAGTTTGATTATCCTTTTAATTACACATTCAAGTCCAGTAGACACTATTGTATTTTCATAGGTCTAGTGTTTGGGTATTTCTGCTGTGCGAAGAAACAGAATTCTTTGTTAAAATAAGATTTGAGTTTTAGACCTGAGCATTATTTTGCACATTCAGAACAAAAGTGACAGCATAAAATCAAACTGCAATTGCTTTCACTGTTTAACGTAGGTTTCACATCATAAAAATCACAGTGGATTGCAGCAAGTTCAGTGGAGCTTGGAATGTGGACTAGTCGAATGTGATCCATACTTTTGCAGCATTCACACATAAAAATCAAACTACCCCCTAACGACACAGTCAATGTGGGAAAAATGGCCCTTTACATCCTTCATACTGCAATTTGGATCACCACAATGTTCTCTGTCTGTTGTTTCCCTTTGTCTTCTCTTCATTTTATTTTTTTATTTTTTGTCTTCTATAGTAGAGGCAAGATTACAATAGATTTTAGCATTAACATAGCTGGTTTTATTGTAGCATTGCACATAACGTGGTCATTGTCCATTTTTTAAACTTCTTATACTTCCTACTCCACCAAACCACTATGGAAACAAGGCTTCACTGCTTCCTCAGCACATTCCACTGTTCATGTGAAAGCCACCTGTAACTTGCAGGGCTTAAACAAAATAAAGAATTAAAATGGTCTTGAAGTCTCTGTGAATCAAATATAACTATTTTATTATATTACAATTAATTGGTTTTTCTGTGGTAATGATATTCACTACTACAATGGTTGGTCTCATGCAGATTTTGGACAGGGTGTAAGCAGGGGCGAAGTGGGACTTATTTTTAGCCCTGGAGTTTCATGCCTCAGACCGGTCCACTTTATATCACAACCTATTTTTATAAAAATTTGGGATGCACTGATACAATTCTGATGTACTTGTATCGGTTCGAATCGATACTCAATAATTTGATATACAATGTTTATTTTTCACTTGAAATTGTAGTCTTGCTGTCATTTCTATTAATATATATATATATATATATATATCCAATTCACCACCATTTGATTTAACAACTAGAGAGAAAAAAAAATAAAACCTTTCTTCAAATTCATTGTATTTTTAATGTGGTGAAAGTATTAGCATAGGTATTCTGTATCGGCAAGTACTCAAAGCTAAAGATTGGTATCGTAACGTTGCTTGTTAAAGCTACAATAGGACACTGTTCTCTAAAGCCTTGTAATTTACAGTAGTTTTTTATAAGAAATTCCCAATTCAGGATAAATAAGTGTTAATTGCTTGACAAGTCGAATTTATTTCAGCATGCATTCACATCAATATTTTTTTTTACAACACATACACAAACAATTTTAGACTTTATATTTTGAGCTCATACCGCTGTAATCAGATTAGGGCTGCAACTAACGATTATTTTTTACGATTAATCACTTTTAATAATAATTATATTTGGCTAATACTTTCACCTATACAAGTTATTAACAACAGATTTTCATTAAGAACAAGGAAAACACAAGGAAATTGAGCAGTTCACTGCAATCTTTTTTGTATGGACCTGAACACAGTCAACTATGTAAAACGGTGCCAAATATTTGTCCAGAATAATTTTTAGCATCAGAATAGAATTGAGTTTTATTATCATCGCAATGTAATACAATGAAATTTCAGTGCACTCACATATAGTAGACATTAAAAAGGTAGCATAATAAATAGTCATTAAAAGATAGGCAATAAAATAAAGGCAATAAAATAGTACATTCTCACAGCAATTCATTCAGTACAACCAACAAGCGATTTAGTGCCATGGAGCGCAAATATTCAAGTTAGTGCAAATAATGAAAATCAGAATATTGCTTGAGTTATGTTTTTGATTAATGCAAACAGATTACAAAGAGATTATTTTCAAATGAGAGTTGAGTATGGTGATAGCCTTGGGATAAAAACTGTTAATTAATCTTGTAGTGCGTGTTCTGATGGACCTGTAGTGTTTCCCTGAGGGCAGCAGTTCAAACAGATAATTTGCAGGGTGGAATGAGTCCTTCAGAATGTTATGTGTCCTCTGCAAGCATCGGGAGTTGAAGATGGTGTCCATGTTAGGTAGCTGTTGGCCGATGATGTTTTAGGCGGTTTTTATAATCCTCTGCAGTGATTTCCTGTCTGCAGCAGAACTACTGCCATACCACGACAAGATACCATAGGTGAGCACACTCTCAATGGAGCAATGATAGAAGGACCTCAGGTGGAGTTGTGAGGTTGGCTTTCCTGACTGTGCTGCTGTGCTTTCTTTACTATTGCTGTGGTGTTTACTGTCCGTCTTAAGTTATTTGAAATTTGTATGCCCATGAATTTGAAACTAGACAACCACTCCACCCTCTCACCGTTGATGTATAGTGTGTGTGCATCCTGCTGCTTCCTGTAGTCAATGATCAGTTCTTTTGTCTTTTTGCTGTTGAGGATCAGATTGTTGTCCGAGTACCATCCTGCCAGCCTTTGGACCTCCTCACTGTGAGCAGACTCATCCCCATTGGTGATCAGTCCCACCACAGTTGTGTCATCTGCGTATTTCACTATGGTGTTTGAAGTGAAGGATGGAGTGCAGTCATGTGTGTACAGAGAGTAAAGAAAAGGGCTCAGCACGCAGCCTTGTGGAGCCCCTGTGCTGAGTGTCAGAGTAGGGGAAAGATGCAGAACCATTCTCACTGCTTGTGGTCTGTTGCTCAAACAGTCCTTAATCCAAAGGCAGAGGTTGTGTTGTATACCCAGGTTGGTCGTCTTGGACAACAGTCTGCTGGTGAGGATGGTATTAAAATCAAAGCTGTAGTCCACAAACAGTAGTCACACTTAAGTCCCCTGCTGCTCAAGGTGGTGCAGAACAAAGTGGAGGGTCATGGAGATGGCATCGTCCGTTGACCTAGTGGCTCGATGTGGATGTGGTAAGGATCAAGAGTGGGTGGCAGCATCACCTTAAAGATGCTGTCTTCTAAAGCTGCTTTTTATATCTTTGAATGAGAAAACTGTTCTTATAAAATTAGTATTTACTAATAATAACTGTGCAGTTCACTTTAATTAAAATAACCCGCAACGGAAGAAATCCGTAAAGAAGTAATTTTTAATTTTTGCACCTAAATGTTAAGGTTGTAAAACCCCTTACAACACACTTTGAACATGTTTCTTAGACAAAATTAAAAGTTTCTCATTTTTCTCACTAGTTTAAATACTCTCCAGGTTAAAACCTTCATAGATTTCTAAGCATAAAAGTTTTATTATGCAGCGTTTGGTTATTTTCATCAGCACCCTGCTCACCTACATCTTTTTTCACGCAGTTGTCTTTTTTCGAGTGAGTAACATAGTTTTGGTTTTGTGCTGGTTTTTCTGGACGATAACATTCTTATAAACAGATGTGCTAAATTTGGCAAGGACAGGATACACGACACAGAGGACATTCACAATTACCTCTAATCAATCAGCAGCAGAACAAAAAGAGTGTTAGTATGCTGTAAAGAAACCATGTAAAAATGTACTAAAACATTATGAGTGTATAAATGTACACATAATATATAATGTAATATACATTACATTATATTGTGTATATTATGTACATTACAGGTGAACCGCGTTTTATTGATGGACCACTGTATTGAGCGTGTTTATTTTCTTATTAGGTGTAAGTTACTTACCAGGCTGGCTCTTCCTCTTCTGCATCAACATGTTTTCGTCTCAGATGTTCATTTTAGAAAAGTCGCACTTCCGTGCCATGTTAGATCATCTTTTCACAGCATCTAGAGTGAAGTGCTCCCATACTTTTGATGTCTTTGTTCTGTTTTTTTCTTCAGATTTATCGTTTTGCACCGTTCCTTGCTCTGCCATCTTGCTCAGTGTGAGCATGCGCATCAGCCATGTGTGTTACGTCATGAAAAACACGGTTACCTATTAGCTGATTTCTTCTTCTACTGCTCCATTAGTACATTGGTGTCTCATTACTGCCACAAACTTACCAAAAATATAACAGATTGTAAGCAATGTGACACATTGTGCTAAAAATAGACCGCTTAAGGTAAAACGTGATTATAACGCAAGTAATCGATTACGTAATTAGTTGTCAACCATTAAAAAAAAAAAAAAAAAAAAAAATAGATTAAATCATTTCCGTGTTTCACCTCTTAATCAGACCTACCTGTATATAGTCCTTGATTATACTGCTCTCCCTTTCAGACTTCCTCCTCGGTCCTGGTGCATGCCTGGCTGGTCCTGGGTGGGCCGGTGTGTCGGGCGGCCGCTGTTTCGGGCCGACATCCTTCTTGGATTGACTGGGGCACCTCTTATGGGGGTGCCGGGGTTGTAAAGTAGGTTGGTGCCGTCTGGTGGATCAGTGGGGACCGTGCCCGGTGCCCAAGCTCCTGCCAGTTCCATGAGTTCTACTGCCTGGTCGGTTCATCTGGGGGGGGCTGTCCGGCATTGGCTGGGCCCCAGATCTTGGCGCTCTGCATGGGGCGGGATCTGGACCCGGGAGCTGGTAGATCTGGATGTCCAGGTGCTGGCTGGACGCGGCATGGGGAGGGCGTACATCCGCTGTGGCTTTTACTGGGGCTCCCTGGCATGTGGGTGTGTGGGGGGGCCGTGTTTTTGGCGGTGGGTATTGGTCCGGGGTGGCGGCGGCATGTATTGTCCGTCGGTCGGCTGCGGGCACCTCCTGCCCGGCGGCGGCGGGGTACCCCTCTCGGCGGGTCCCTGCCTGGGAAAGTAAATCTGTTGGGCTTGTACTTGGTACTCAAACACCAATTCTGAGTGGCAAACTGCTAGACAGGATACGTAAAAAATAAAATATATATATAAAAAATAAATGCATCTGCTGCACCTGCCACATTAAATATTTTCTTTTAATAGGGAAAAAAACATTTGAATTAACTGATTAAAATATTTTCAATGGAAAAACATGCCGGCTTCACTTATATTACCTTCATTCTATTCTTTTTCAAATGTGGACTGTTTATTTATTGTCTCACTTTAAAAAAAAGAAATATGACAGGTGACATTTGTCATTTGGTTTTATTGGAAATGATGCGTGCTTGTCAACACACAACGCTTTTATACTGACAAGAGAATACCCCTCATCACTACTGACTCCTGACTCTGCTTTTGACACTAATTCACATTTAAAAATGGTCATAATTCTCAGCACAGATCTCCCAATTTTACAATACATTTGGTTAGTTCACATCAGTTTGATTATTGTAGTTCTGAGTCAACTAGCATTGCATTCACTAGCAACTAGCAACTACTAGCATTACTAGCAACTCAAAATTTTGCCAAGTTGCACATTTGGCACTCTCCTTTCCATCCCTTACGGCCCAAATATCAGACCGGCCCAATCAAGGCCACCTTAATGCACAGACTTACCGGGGTGGTGCCCAGGGGCCTACGACGCTTAGGGGGCCTATCATTTCAGGTAAAAAAAGAAACCTAGTTTTACTTTTCAGATTATCTTTCAATCATCTCATATGATAAGTTAAGGCTGCTGATTGATCCAAATTAAAAAGAGACCTACTTCACCACGTAGCCTCTAAAGTTTCCATTGCACCATGAGCTCACCAATCAAACAATTTAGGGGCGTGGTTGTCTAGACGTACAGAGACGTGGAAAAATGTCGGAAGAAATTTGAGAGCGGTGCTCAGAAAAGAAAAGCGATTCGTGAGAAGCAGCTTTGAGACAAAGAAAAAGGAAAGAAAATTCCTAAACTGACAGAATTCTTTAAGTCAACCAAGTTGTACATAGCTCGCTCATTGACACACCGGGCAGAGAAGAGGATGCAGGCAGAACCTGTGCAGACACGCAGCAGCCCGCGCAGCAGGGAACCCTAGGGGCAGAGGTGCAGCAGACAGGAGCGCTAGAGGAGGAGGGCAGACAGACAGTTGTGTTTGTGTGCGTGTGTGTGTTTTTGCCTTACAGTACAGAGCCCTATGACAATTTTAGACTAGTCTACTCTATGATCATTGGTTTCATTCATTACATTTTGTATAGTAAATCTTATTTCAAAGGACTTAAGTAATCTGTTTTCCATTATTCTTGTGTAATGTATCAGATTAGACATTAATGGTCACTGTACTTACAATAAATTGTTACACTTATAAGTGTAATAATCTTGTTTAAATAAATAACAGAATTTATTTGTAACCGAAGATGACTGCCATCTAGTGACACTTTTTAGTTACTGCAGCTGAAATACTGCGCTCCAGCTGGCTCTGAGAAACAAGCTAATATGCAGTAAACAGTGGTCTTCTTGTTTACAACGAAAATGTCAACTTATCTCACGGGGAACTCAAATTTTTTTTCACTGATGATTTGAGAGTAGGTGTGGCTTTAGCTTCGGTCCCGCTGCTTCTTTCTCTCTAGCCATGGCTTAAGTGTAGCTTATCTAATAGCTACTTGCTAGCGTCAGCTAATATGCTCTGTAGAGATATGCTGTGTTCACAGGGATGTACTTATCATCATCTAGCAGTTAATAATGTTAGCAGGTGATGTTGTGAGTTGTATGAAAACTGGTAAGAGTTACTTGTTAGGGAACATGCAGTGTGTGGTTCCTTATGATGAGGAAACCTGAGTAAATAGACGGTTGCCTGCTAACTGTTGCTATGAATCCGAGTGGGGCACTAGTGACTGCTACAGTAGGCCTATGTAAACATGGACGGACGAGATTGCGATCGTGTTTTAGATTTTGATGCGTGAGGTCGTTATGTAATTTCACTCAATTTCCATAACAAAATCAAGATCATGACACTCTTATCTATCTATCTCTCTCTCTCTCTCTCTCTATAGGAGAAGTATATATAACACACACATATATAAGGGCCGGGGGGGGCATACTGAGCCTCTCTTCCCAGGGGCCTATCAGCTGGTTAAGGTGGCCCTGGGCCCAACGGGAAATGTCCTGGTGCTCTTGATTAGCCACTCCGGACCTGTATATCACTAATTTGCATGTTTGTTTACACATGTACTTGCCATCCTTTTTCAGATGGGTTGAGACACTTTTCAGTGTCTTTACATGTCTTCCTAAAAAGTCAGACAGCTGCAGATGATCCACAATACTGCTCACGTCCTTACTAGAACTAGGAAAGTAGAGCACATCACCCCAGTTATAGAGTCATTACAATGGCTCCCTATAGCACAGATAATAGACTTTGAAATACTTTTGTGAATTTATAAATCAATGAATTACTTAGCACCAAAATACATTAAAGTTCTGTTTAATTAAAGATACATTAATTATAAAAATGTTATGCCCCTCTAATCTGAGTCCTTTAAATCAGAGATCCTTCTGTTTAGAGCTGCGTTTGATCAATAATCATGGGAAAATTTTTATTTCTAGTTTGAATTGCAGCTTTTCATCACTTGTCTTTATTTTGCCATTGTAATGTATGGTTTTCTATTTATTTATTGTGTTACATTTTTATCATGTTAAACATTTTGGTGCTGAAATGTGCTATACAGATAAACTTGTATTAACCTGTATGCAGTACAGTTACAGAAAAAAAATCGTTAGGTTAAATGTTTTTATTGTGCTATATGTTTGTCAACGGGAAACACATGGATTGTCGAACAGACTGAAAATGGGTGCAGTTTAACCAGCTATCTGCACATTAAAGGTGAATCAAGTGCACTGTTGATTACAGCATTACAGTTCCGGCTCTTTGCAGCAACTGAATGAGCAAATATTTTAAAAGCACCTGCTGATTTAATTTAGCAGAAGCCACAAAATTGCATTTTATGTACTTTGAAGAGTGTTTAAAATATAAAATGTTGAGTCAGTACGACTGTTGTGCTGGGATATGACATAATTGCGGCTATAGCAGCAGCAAACTGCATAAACAATTCCTGGACCCTCATTTATCAAATGTTTGTAGAAACTATCCCTATATTCTATCCTATGAATGAAATTTAGAATGTCTGTACAAACAGCCAAAAGTCTGATATATGAAATGTGTGGTGGCCACTTCTACACATCATGGTCCTCAATCATGTATTGATAATTCCCACATTTTTGTACCCAGTTTCTCGTGGCCGATCACAGTCATTTGAAATGCTTTCAATTGACAATATTTGGTAACACCACATCCTCTGACACATGCAATAAATCCTTGCGTTGTTCCAAAAAACAATGGCCAAGAAAGCGAAGAAAGGAATTCCAGTGACACCGAGATCGAGGTGAAATGGGGCAAACAAAATTATTGATTATTAACAGACGTTTAAAAATGTTATAGTTAACATAAATTAATTACAACACAGATAGTTTTTGCCCTCTATTATCAGCGGTTTCTCAGCTTCATCTAGGTGACAGGTGACAGGATCTCCATGCATGATCACCCCCCAAGTTAAATTATGTATTTCTTGGTAAATTTCTAACATTTCCTGAGAGTTTATTGCAAATCTGTCTCTAAGTTTAAATCATTTTTTAAAACACAGACAGACATCAATATAAGCTCCCAGGCGGAGGCAATGAACAGCTGAGAGAAATATTCAGTCAAACTCTTTCAGTGTTGCAGTTCCTCCATTCTAACACTAGATACTGTGCGTACGAACGATTAGAAGTGTACTTATATTTCTACACACATGTACAAATTGATTAATCCAACACAATGTGTGAGATTATCTATATCCCCATTGCTTACTTGAGCCTAAGTATCCCCATTAGCACCCATCATATTCTGGATCAATATATCCTTATATCCTCTGATATATTCCTATTGTATTTGCTGGACACATAACTTAGATATATTATTTGGTGTTTGGAGCATTCATTTGACGAACTTGAAGTAAAAAGTGTTTTGGATTCCATCAGAATCGGTCCCAAATTGGTCATCCAGCATGGTCTTTAACAAAGCCATTAAATCAACCTGAAGATGTCTTCTGCTACCTCTTGTTGCTACCTTTTGGGTCAGCATTGATTTTAATACTTTGTATTTTGATGAACTGAATAGAAAATTATATATATATATATATATATATATATATTTGAGTAAAATTCAAAAAAGGCAGAAAAGTATTTTTTTTCTCATTGCACTTTTCATTTACTTTATAATCCATTTCCATAATAATGGATATGCAACACTGGTGAATGTTGTTGGTGAATGGCAGGAGTTTCAAGTGAGAGTTGTACTCCGCCAAGGTTGCCTTTTGTCACCGATCCTGTTCATAATGGATTTCTAGGCACTGAGAAAGTGTTAAGGGGATCCGTTTTGGTGACCACAGGATCAGGTCTCTGCTGTTCACAGATGATGTGGTCCTGTTTGCTTCATTGGAACGTGATCTAAAACGTTTGTTGGAGTGATTTGCAGCCGCGTTTGAAGTGGCTGGGATGAGCATCAGCACCTCCAAATCCGACACCATGGTCTTGAGCTTGTAAAGGGTAGCGTGCCTTCTTCGGGTCGGGAATGAGGTCCTTCCTCAAGTGTAGGAGTTCCAGTATTTTGTTCACGAATGAGGGAAAAATGGGTCGGCAGACTGATAGGTGGATTGGTAAGGCATCTACAGTTATGCAGATGCCTTATTATTCACACACACACATATATATATACACACATCTTCTCCATTTCTTTACATGTGATGATTAGATGGATCAAAAAGCTATAAAAGTGTTTGGTTCGGATACTACTCCTCTCAGTTTTTTCTGCTTCAGCAGTAGGAGACTTGTCCAGAATCGATCCGGTCACCCTCTTGCAACGACTGGTGTACACCCAAGTTGCCGTACCTGTTACCGGCGTTTGTTGATGTTCTAAATGTGCAATGGCTTCTGTAATCAAAGTGTGAGGGTTAGAACTTTGATCTGAATGGTTAGTGCAGGAAACAAGTTCTTCATTGGTGGCAGTCACATTTGAAATTGCAGCATTTTCATTGATGGCATGAGGATTTGTATCACAAAAAACACCTTCTCCATCATCAACAGGTTGTTCATTATAGGAAACATTTTCATTGACAAAATCATCACAAAAATCAGATTGATTTTCACTTTCACTAAGTGTTTGATCACTAAAATCAGACGGATTGTCACTCTCAGAATGTGTATCATCACTTAAATCAGATTGACACTTTCAAAGTGAACATGTGTGTCTGTGTGTGTTTGTGTGTGCGTCAGATCTCCAACCCCATCTGCTGGTGAAACGGAGAAATCTCCTTCTAGCTCTGAACTCGAGGTCCGCACGTTTGATCAGTCGGCTTGTTGACGTCCTTTGCGTGGGCCTTGACTCCGCCTCCTGGTACATTGGTCTTTCCAGTGGCCATGCCCTCGCAGGAAAAAAAACAAACCGGTCATCGTCATAATCTGATTCTCTGTTATTGTCGTTGTTGTTGCTCCGGTCTGGGGAAAAATGGCGTCGGTGTCGGTTTGAGTTCTGTTGCTGTTGTCTGCCTCCTCTTCGGTGCTCATGAGGACCTGTATGCTGGTGTGGGGGCGGCCCACTCCTATAATTTTTTGTGACTACAGAGTAAATCGTTAATGCTGCTTTAAGTATGTCTGCTTCTCTCTTTGACCGCAGCTCGCTTTGTTTTCTTTTCAACTGACTTTCACAGTGAATCACATATTTGCGCAGGTCAATAAAATTCATGCAATCCTCCAAACCAATGTATTTGTCCATTACTTCTGCTCGAAATTCTGGCAATAAAGCACCAAGGACTCGATCACAAAACATATTTTCGTAAACAGAACCAGCGAAGTCACCTTTTTCCGGTTGCTGAAGTCCACTGAACTGCTCAAAAGCTTCTCCTAATCTGTGAATAAGGTCATCTGCATCTTTCCCTTGTATTTGTTTCACAGAATGTACCTTAGTCAAGTTAGGCCTTGTCGGGAACTCTTTTTCAATGGCTTTACAGAGCTTAGTTATCGCTGCGGAATAATCAGCGCTCACCTCTGGTTCCTCCCCGTCCCGTTGCTTGAGCTTTGCACGCAGGTCCGCTGCCGGCAGACTGTCTTTAAGCTTCGCAGCATCGGTGGCTGTGAGTTGGCGTTTCAGAATCCGACCGATCTCCGCCTCGGTGGGCTTGTGAGACTTTCTTCTAAGTCCTTCGCGAAGTTACTCCCGTTGGCGGTGATCTGTGGTAGGCCTGAGACAGCCTGGTCCCAGTCAGAGTCGCTCCAGGTTTGGAAAACAAGCGTTGTTCCACTCGTTCCAGCTACTTCAAGCATTGGTAGAGTTTAAACAACATTATTTTAATCAATTTCAATGTCTTTCACCTTACAGCTGTTGCAGGCGGTAGCCTGTTGTGTCCTAGTTGCAGGCAGAGATAATGGTGGCGCGGGCGGTTTCTTCACCCGCTGGTCTGAGTTGCGTTAGGCCGCTTTAGCTGGGTCCGGTATGTCCTCCAGTGGCAGCAGAGATAGTAGTCGTTCTACAGACTCTGCTATTCTTTTCTTTTTTGCTTCGTCCAACACCTGCTTCAGACATTCAATGTGGTACCCGGCCCTTTCGAGAGTAGGGCTAGCTAATTCGGCTTCAGTTTTTAGCTCCTTTGTCCTCTGTGTTCTCAGCTGAGTCTTTGCACATACCTCTGACTGCTGCTCACTGAGGCCCGCCTCTGCTCGTTCGTGATAGGCTGCTGATCCCGTCTGTTCTTGCGTAGCCATCATCTGTTGGCTCCTCAGAGGGGCGGAGTCAGGTCCAGGTCGGGATTGGGTAATTTCAGGGCCTGTAAATCTAACAAAAATGGCGGTGGATCTTGCATTTGTTTTTTAGATCTACACTTTTGTCCAGGGGTAGGAGGAGAAGGTCTGACATCTGTGTCGTGTGGAGTGACGTCACTACGTAAAATGTAGAATGGAGCTGTCGGCTGAGTTTTTCTGTTTGTAGGAAACTTAACAGAACGAATCTTAATCCTTTAGCGTTTGGGTTCTGCCGATGCATTTTCGTAGCATCCTGCAACAGTTCCGGAATTATCTAAACCACCGTCCATCTCCTTAAAGCTGGCTTTCTGCTCACAGCGAACCGCTTCATCTCGCCACACCTTCAACACCTTTCTTTGTTTTTCAATCTGTTTATATGACAAAACATTAGATTGTAATTTCTTCCCCTCTGAAATTAATCTCTGCTCGATTTTCTCAATTTCTGCAACGTCAAGACTACCCCCAATTGGGAAATCCCATTTTTTAATCCAAAAGTAAACATATTCTAAGCATTCTTGCCCATATTTATCTCGCATTGACCGGCACACAGCACTGTCTGGTGCCGAAAACTTTGACTTTGTTATTCCCATTATGTAAAGAGAATGAAACCCAGCAAAACCTCTTGTTAATTAACTCTTTTTGAGTGAAATGATGTTGAAATGCAGCACAGCACTTTGTTCACAAAAGCCATAACACTGCACAATTTTTACACTTCGCCAGATAAATGAAAATGTAATTATAAAAGAGGAAATCTCTCACCGGGCGAGGGGTCCTTCCAGCCAGCGTACGGAACTCCACGGAGGAACAAATCCATGAAGATTGTAAGATGGGAGATCACAGGCCAGTCAAGTCAGTCGTTCCCCGGGTTGTCTTTGACGATTTGATTCTCCGGTGGAAAACCGATCCGCCGTCGGAAGCCAGAAAAAAACGTTTGGGCACCAACAACGTAATCGGATTTTTGACACTTAATAAATGAGAGAGATTCCTTTAAGCATTTGGAGGTTTTAACATTATTTGAATTGATCGTACACGAGGACTGCAACACATCACAGCGAATGTGGAATACTGCCCTGTCTCGGTCTTACAACAACAAGATTATATTATTACTAGCAATCTTGGTCTATCTATTCTATTCAATAAAGTACAACTCTCAAGATGAAAATCAGAGACTTTGTGGCGCCTTTCTCTTAGATTAGAAAGCTTAGAACTTTGTGTATCTTTAAGGATGCCCGGTTGAAGAATCATCTCAATGGTAACACTGGATATGGACAATCATTATCAAAAACTCTGTCCTGGATAAAAACGTCACTAAATAAGACGAGTCATTCAAACTGATACATTAAAAACTAGGTCACAGTTGATTACAAAGTACACAAAATTAAATTCTTCCCATAACATATATATATATATATATATAGTGAGGCAAAAAAGTATTAAGCAGTCAACGATACTGCAGATCTCTATAGCTGTGATGTTTTGACTTTAAACTCCCTCCAAAGAATCTCTGTTGGGATGAGGTTTGGAGACAGGCTATGCCACTCCCTCCATCCATCCAATTTCTGAACCGCTTAATCCTTCAGTGGGTCATGGGGGGCTGGTGCCTATCTCCAGCTGTCAACGGCCAAGAGGTGGGGTACAGTCCAGTCCATCGCAGGCTATGCCACTCCAAGAACATTGAAATGCTTTTTATGTACCCACTGCTCCGTTTCCCATGTGGTGTCTTTGGGATATCAGGATTTTGGAAAAAACAATCAGTTATCTTCAATGCTCTTACCGATTGAAGGAGGTTTTTGCCCAAAATTGCAGGATACCTGGGCTCATTAATCTTTTCCATAATACAGATCAATCACCATGTCCTATTTGCAGAAAAGCAGCCTAAAATCATTATGTTTCCACCTACATGCTTCTCAGTGGGTATGGTGTCCTTGGGATGCAACTCAACATTCTTCCCGCTCCAAGTGAGTGGTGTTTATACCAAAGAGTTCTATTTTGGATTACATAAGATTCTCCCAATCTTCCTCTGGATCATCAAGATGTTCTCTGATCAGCTTTAGATGTGCCTGGACATGTGGTTGCATAAACAGGGGGACCTTTAAAGCATTGCATTATTTTGATTCATGATGACATATTGTGTTACAATTAGAAAGTCTTGTTATTGTGGACACAGCTCTCTTCAGGTCATTGACCAGCTCCCCCTGTGTATTTCTGGGCTGTTTCCTCACAGTTCTCAAGATCATGTGTTCCCCACAAGGTGAGATCTTGCCCCAGGTCAAGCGAGATTACCATTTATTCCATTTTCTAATAATTAATCCAACAGTTGATCTCTTTTAACCAAGATGCTTACATATTATAGATCGACCCATCCCAATTCTGTGATAGTGTACAATATTCTCCCTGGTATTCCTAGACATCTCTCTGGTTTTGGCCATAGTGGAGGTTGGAGTCTGAATTTTTGAGGGTGGAGGATTGAAGAGCTTCTAAAAGTAGCAACAGGTATGTGAGGGTCGGATATATTGCTTCTTCTTAGGTGCTAAATACTTATTTTCTGCACAATTGTTCAAATTATTTAGATCGTACAAAGTGATTTCCTGAATTTTCTTACATTCTGTCTCTCTCACTATAGTGAAAATAAGTGTGTTTTTCTCCCCATAGAAGCTACACACGGTCTGGTACGCTGCTCAAATATAATGCCCCCTCCTGGATGGGGAACATCGGTCCAGATGATGCTGAGCATGCTGTCTCTTCTCTGTGTTCTCAGACCCCCAGACGGTCATGGCAGATGACCGCTTGTACTGAGACAGGTGCTGCCGGAAGTTTCTTCCTGTTAAAGGGTAGTTTTTCCTCTCCACTGACGCTAAATGCGTTCTCAGTATGAGGGATTGCTGAGGAATGGCTGTGGTAGGAGTTTGCATGATCCGGGCACAACCTCACGTCGATGACTCATCGCAATCTGCTGGGATTCCTGACATAGAAAACTTAACTGATTGGAATGTTTGTATAATCGTATTGAAATGAGTTTTGTTGTAAAGTGCCTTGAGATGACCTTTGTTGTGAGTTGGCGCTATATAAATATAAGTGAATTGAACAGACCATGCTCATCTTATTAAGTGGGACAACTTTAACAATCGTTGGCTGCCAAATACTGTTTTGCCCCACTCCATATGTAGAGTGTTATTTTAATTTTTAGCGTTACTTTACCAATTTGCTGCAGTGTATTTTACACATTTCTGACTATATACACTGTACTTGCTGTTATAAACAAACAAAAAATACATTAATTTCTGCACAGCTTTCTTTTGTGCATTATAGTCACTAATACAGGTCAAATATAATTATTTTACATTTGTTATTTGACAGAACTCTGTGTTAAAATGATCTGAAGCAAGTGAAGCACTGTTAATTTTCTTCTTTTTTTAAATAAATTATACCTGACTGCTATTTCTATATCTGAATGAAATTTCTTGAACAGAAATTAATAACTGCCATATTTTCTATATGTTATGTTGTCACCTAGGTCTGTTCGAAAACCAGGAGAAACACACATGTCCCATGTTCGCATAAATTTTCCGGGGAGCATGAAAGATAGTGCCGATGTGGTCTGAGCCTTTATCTGAGAATGATAAATCCCACCTCCACCACCTCTCCGTATGACACAGAGAGGATCATTGAGGGAACCTTGAGTTGATTTATAGAGCTCAGAAAACAGGCAGAGTGAAGAAGCTGTCCTCTAGCTGGATATCACTGCCATTCTTCATTTTGGTGACATTTTATTCAAGCTTTAGAGATCCAGAGAACCTTACTCTATAAGACACATTTTTGAGAATTTGCCTACTTTTGGCTCAACATAATACATTTTCATTGCAAATGAAACACTTTAATTTAGAGCATGTAGTCTAGGGGTCTGCAGTAACATTCAACTCAAAATCTGCGATAAAACAAAGCTTTATCATTTTCTTAGGTCCTGCCAAGCTGTCAAAATTGATCTTCCGGTGAGTTGTTTGCATGACGGGAGCTCATAGTACAAGTAATCACATTCCCCCTTTTTATTATCATTCCCTCTTCAGTGCTCAACATATGTGTGAATAATGCTTTACACAGTGTCTTGTGAAATTTTACACATCCATAGAATTTTTAAAACAATTTTCTCACATAAAATCCATAAACTTGGATATATTTTATAGGGATTTTTTGATTTAGAGTGCCATGATCCATAGTTGTGAAAAGGAAGGGTAAACAAAACAAAAATTGTATTTAGCCATCCACTCTAATACCACTAAATAAGACTCAATTGCCCCCTAGACCACTCAGGTCCTCTAAATTCAGTCTACTCAGCCTAGAATTAGGCCAGGCAAGACAACTTTATTTATATCACACAATTTATACAACAAGGCAATTTAAGGAGCTTATCATTATTTTGGGGAGAACAGTAAAAGCATAAAATACAACATTAGAGACACCAAGCATATGGCACATCAAATCAGCCAAGTACTGTACCAGAGAGTCCAACCGAGCTCTCCAGTTGTTCCAATAGAATATCATGATCAACAGTGTCAAATGCTGCACTGAGTTCCAAAAGTTCCAACACTGAGGTTCTACCACAGGCTGTATTTACGCGTATGTCATTGGACACTTTAACGAGGGCAGTCTCTGTGCTGTGGTGAGCACAGAAACCAAACTGAAAGATATCAATATGGTTTTTCATTGTTAGGACGCTATTTACCTTTTGAAACATAACTTTTCAATGATCTTGATTATAAAAAGGAATATTTGAGATTGGCAATTAGTTCTTTATTAATGTGTTTTCTGAGTTGCCCTTCTTTAGTATTTGTTTAATAACAGTTTTAGATGCCTGGGGGAAGACATCTGACAGAGGGATGAGTTAACTATTTGAATCAGATCAGGCCCAAAGACAGGAAAAAAAAATATATGTGGGTAACATATTGAGGCAGATATTGGAGGAGCATAATTTTTTTAATGTGGCTATAAAGTTTAGCAGATATGGTACTTTTGAAGAAAACACAGAAATGGTCAGATAACACTTATCAATTACAGAGATGTTGAAGATATTTAAACGTCTGATACTAAGTGTGTCCATAGTGTGTCCTCGGTTGTGTGTTGGTTGTTTGACATTTGGGTCAGGCAGAAGTTATGAAAAGTATCAGTAAATGTTTTTTATCTCCATCTTGGGGGTTGTTAGTACGGATATTGAAATCGCCCACAATGATTAATTGGTCATAGTTGATAAATATTACAGAAAGAACACTAAAATCATTGGCGCAATTAGTTACGTTTTGATGATTTGTACAAAGTAAAAAAACAAAAAAGCTTTGTTAGGGTTCTTTATCTGGACAGCTAGATACTCAAAAGAGTCAAATGTGCTCAGAAATACCGTTTTAAAGGTTACTGTATTATTAAAAATTGTGACTACCCCTCAGCCTTTTCTGTGTTTCCTGCCTCCGCTTAGAAATTTTAATTTGACCATTCATGATTATGATTCATTATTACTGTCTATCCAGGTTTTTGATAGAATTGGTGCATCTAGACTGTGCTCAGAGATGAAGGTATTAATTAGAAACTTCCATGACAAAGACCTGATGTTGAATAATGCTGATTTTAAGAGGATTGGTGACAAGTGATTCAGTTGAGATTCAGTTGAATAAGGCAGTGTTTAGTTTGTATGGATTTTTCTGCTTTTAAGTAGCAGACTTTCATGGTGTCCATTCTTTTTGTCCTGGTGGAGTCTTCACTGCTTTTATTTCTCTGATAGTTGCTGGGAGTTCATCTTTACCTGGTGTGCTGGTGAGGAGGCAGGAAGGGCATTCTCTGGTAATTTCTGTGGGGTATCATGTTCAGCCCTTGGGTGCTTTATCATATGTTTTGGAACACCGAGAGCTTTTTATTCAGACAGCAAAACAAGTTTCAGGTCAAGATTTACAGTCCAGTTTTGTTTGGATAAGGTCTCTGCTTGTGAAAAGATGCTTTGCACCATTGAATATTTAAAAAAATTACTTATAAATCTAAACGTGTTTGAAAGGTCACGCAATAGCTCTGCTGGAATCTGTGAGGCACATGCAGTCTGCTGTACCTATAATCACTCCCTTTAGGCAGTGTTCAACTGATAAGGGTGTTTGATGCATCCGTACAGTCTCCGCACACTGGAAAAACAGATTGGTGAAAACAACCAATTTTTGAATGATTTTAACCAATCTAGTTGGTAGTTATGTGTCTGACCAATCTAATGGTTAAAACAACAAATCTAAAATTGTAATGTATTTAACCAATCTAGTTGTATTGGTGGATTACAACCAACTTAATTTGTTAAAAACTGTACCATTAATATTTGTTAATCCTGATTGAATACTAGTATCTGTAATCCAATAATTTAACAACCAAATTTATGGTTCCAGGTCTGTTTTTTTCTCGAAACATGCACACAAAAGTAATACAATGTACAATTAAGACAGATGTGTAGTTCAGTTCAAGCAAAATTTACGTCCACACAAAGAAGCTTGCTAAAAGTTGCTTTTGTATTTACTTTGATATCAATCAATATCGACATTTTCTAGCTGAGAAAGCCAAATACCACAACTTGTTCTGACCCTAAAATAAACAATTTAATGCAAACACTGCTCCAACTTTTGGAATGGAACATGCTGTGCCAATAAGAACCACAATGTAAAATGTTTGAGTAGAAAACAACCTCAACAACTTTCAAAAATAACTCACATTCAGCCTGGGCGATATGGCACAAAATGCAAATTTCTGACCAATATATTGGTAAATAGAACCAATATATTGGTTAATGCGACCAAACTTGGTTTAACCAACTAGATTGGTAGTTTTTTTTTTTTTTTTTCCAACCAATCCATTTTTAGAGTGTATCACATAAGATAATTCATTTTCAGAATCTCAGACTTTTCTGGCTATAGCAATGGATCCTGTTTTTAGTAAGATTTCTGAGAATATGGGCCTGGAGGGAAAGGTCAAAACCAAAAGACCTGAATAAAATAAAAATAAGTCCACACGTGTCCTACATACATAATATCCAACTACTCAATTTAATGTGCCTTTCCTTAAATATTTTGTGCTGCTTTTTGTAGTCTGTGTTTCTTTTTTTCTACTGTTTCAGACGTGAGACAGCAAAGGGAGGCTGATGAGAGAGGCAAGAGAATGGAAAAACAATTTTCTGTTTATTCGTGTCTCATTTGTTGTTTAGTTTTATATTTGATATGAATAAACTGAAAAAAACTAGTGATTCTCATTAACTTATTTTAACAGTTTTATTTACAATTGGTTTCGACAGGACCATAACGCTAACTGAACAATGTCTAAATGTCAAACAAATGTAAACAAAAACTATCAGTAAAACAATAGGTAAAGGACAAGGTGATTATATAAGGAAAACATGTGTGGCTCTTTTAATATTGTTTACAAACATGATTAACCTGAATAAATATTTGCTGGACCATCCTTTAACCTTTAATAGAATAAACACCAAGTCTCTGGTAGATGTCCTGGATTTACTGAAGAAAAATCAGATGTTATATATACATATATATTATGGCATGCCGTTCAGAAAAAAATATATATATATATTGATATGTTTGAATATATGGAATGAACATTGAATATATGGAATGAAGTTTGAATATATGGAATGAAAGTCTGAATATATTGAATCAACTTTGAATATATGGAATACAAGTCTGAATATATGAAAGGAAAGTCTGAATATATGAAAAGAAGTTATAATATATGGAATGAACCTTGAATATATGGAATGAAAGTTTGAATATATAAAATGCCAGTCTGAATATATTGGATGAATCTTGACTAAATGGAAAACTTTAGGCCTCAAGGATTATGAGTATTGTAGTGGATTATCATACCTTTCATTCTTTGTTTAATTAATGATTTTGCTGAGATTAACTGTATGATTTAGGCATCACGTTGCCCATTTTAACAACAGAATCTCAGTTATTTAATTTCTAACTTCTGATTAACAATTTCCCTGTTGTTGAAACCTTGAAAACAAAATTGACTTGTCAAAAGAGAGATATATGATGTATCGTCCAATACATGAAAAGCAGGGATTTCCTTATTTGACCCTTTTTTTTTTTCTTTTTTTTTTCTTCCTGTAGTGGAAAAATCTGGAGGGTTTCTGTCATTTTAACAGAATAATATTCATACTCCTGACCATTTGTAATGCAGACATTTGGAATACAGTTAACTAAATAAATAAAAAGAGATTCCCATTCAAAGCATTTGTGCATAATTTCATGGCATCTCATTATCAATGAGCTAGCAGTATGGTTGAAGATTTACGGAGGCTTTTGAGCAGTCACAGTCCTGCTCCAAAAATCCTGATGCATTTCCAATCACCTGTACAGAAGTTGTGCTTGCAACTGAACTTTCTCCCGCTGAAGCAGTTAAAACTAAAATGATGCTTGTATTTCAGTCTCCAGTGTGGTAGTGGAGCACAGATTCAGCTTTCAAAACATCTAATGCCTTGTCCACATGTAGCCGGGTATCTCAGAAAACAGATATTTTTCTATGGTTTGGCCTGTCATCCACACGTAAACAGATTTTCGGCACCGAAAACAAAATATTTTTTTTAAATCAGGCAAAAGTGGAGATCTGCTATTTGTCAAATTTCAGCATCTATGTGTAGACGGATGAAAACTGAGTTTTAAGTGCTGTATCGTCACTACCCACGACCTGTGTTTTCACTCAGAAACAGCATTTATACCTTCAGAACTGTGTTGGAATCATCAATTGTAAAAGCACATTTTGTTTGTTTGCTTTTACAGCTCGGTTACTGCTGCATGCTGAAGATAGAGGATAGAAAGCTACTCCGAGTGGATAGGATTTGGGAGAACAATTGCCCCTACAGGTTTGCCACGTCTATGAATGTGCTAAAGAACACATTTATCTGGCTTATTTTTCTGAAGAAGCGGAGGAAAATCTCTTTTTTTTAAACGGCTACATGTGGACATAGCCTAAATCCTTAGAAGTCCAAAACTCAAGACAATTGCCTACTGTATGTGCAATTCATATTCATGTGCATAGAGGTATTTGTGACTAGTTTAGGCCACAGTAGGTGAACTTTTCATATTTTACGTTTAAAATGGGATACGTTATAAGTGGTATGTGTGGAGAAAACCAGGCACTGCTCATTAGCCGCCTAATAAAATCCCTACAGTAAAACATGGTGGGAGCATCATGTTGTGGGAGTGTTTTTCAGCTGCAGGGACAGGACTGGTTGTAATTGAAGGAAAGATGAATGCGGCCAAGTACATCCTGCAAGAAAACTTCTACCAGAGTGCTTAGGACCCCATTCAACACAACAATGACCTAAGCACACACCTAAAATAAAAAAAGGAGTGGCTTTGGAACAACTCTGTGACCGTTCTTGACTGGCCCAGTCACATCCTTGACCCAAACCCAATTGAGGATCTGTCAAGTTGCCTTTAAATTTTTGTTCAATTCCCCACTTGAAAGGGACAGTCCCTCCACATGAAGAGATTTAACTTGATTTCACTCAAACAGCCATATGATCAGTTGATCGCCTTTTATTTAACTTTTATTGGTTGTAAACCGGTGAAAAACCTTAAGAGAAATTACAAACAAGTTATTTGACTTGACAAACAAATTAAACTAAATTGTTCACAATATACTCAAACCCATTTCTGTCAAAATAAAGTATCTGCTTTTAAGCAAGTATTGAGTAATAAATAAAATAGTAATTTTAACTCAAATGATCAGAATTTTAGCTAAATTCATATTTTAGCCAAATAACTTCTGTAACTTTATTCAGCTTAATTAACAGATCTCATTTTATTTTTAGCCAAAATCATTTTTCTATACTTTAACCAAGTTACTAGAGCTTACAATTTTTAGTGAAAGATTTTTACACCGTACAATTTTAAATGAATTAAGAACTTGGTTTAATAAGACTCTGCAGATTAAATTGCTCTTAACCATTCAAACGTTTTTTGGTCAAACAATAAATGTGGCACTGATTAAGGCAATCTAAGCAAAACATGGCCAATATGGCGCTTACCGGTTGTCCTTCATTGTTTTGTGGAGGGCGTGATTTCCAGAGTCCCTTTGATGACAAGGAGCTTGCTTGGGTTTGAGGTGCTATAAATGCTCCTTTCACTGCAGTCCAAAGACAACAAATCCAGGTAGTGCCACGCCCAGATTGCTTGGAAGATTTGTTCCACCTGGCTCATCCCACTGATTGAAGGGGAAGAGGAGCTCCATGGTAGTTTGCCAGCACAGTATCTCTGGAGAGACCTCAAAATGGCTGTCCACCAACATTCAACATCCAGCCTGATAGTATAGTATCATATAGATTGAGAAAAAATATGTACAAGTTATAGCAGTAGTGGTGTTGTTCTGTTGATTAGAACAATATACAGAGATGATGTAAACATCCATGTTTGTTGGGAGCAGTTTTGATTGAACAGCCTAACAACTGCAGAGAGGAAGGACCTGCAGAAAAGCGCCTTCCTGCATCTAGAATGCAGCAGTCTGTCACTGAAGGAGCTCTGCAGTTCAGCAACATTTCCATGCATGGGGTGGGAGACTCTGTCTTTCAGAGATGCTATTTTGGCCAGAGTCCTTCTGTCTCCCGCCACCTGCACTCGATCCAGGGTGCATCCTAGAACAGCGCTGGCCTTCCTGAGGATTTTATCCAATCTCTTCCTCTCAGCTGTCGATATACTACTGCTCCAACATACAACACTAAAAAATGACAGAAGCCACCACAGGGTCATAGAAAGCCTTTCGAAGCGCTCCCTGGACTCCAAATGACCTCAGCCGCCTCAGCAGATAGTCTGCTCTGATCCTTACTGTAAAGAGCATGTTGCAGTAGGATAGTCTCATGAAAAGGATGATCAGGGTTGTCCATAATTTGTTTTAATTTTATGAAGAATCCTTCTTTGCATCATTATCTCCAGTTGTAATACTGTATATACATAGAAAAAGGAAGGGTAAAATATATTGGAGGGATTTTTTCTTCCCCATCGGTAATCTCTGACATAAAGCATCCCTGCGTTTCTTACTGATGAGCCATGATACTCATCTGCAATATGGATGATCACAAAATGATCTTATAATTTGTCAGCGAATTTTATAGTTTTCCTCTCGGGATTTACAAACTATTTTGCTTCACTTAAGTGAAGATGATAGTCTAACAAATGGCTTAAATTTTCTGCATCCTCTCTTTTTGTTATTAACTATACTGATCATAAGACAAACATTATTTCATTGATAAACAAATGGTACATTTTGAAATCCATTAACTATGAAAGGATTACATAAACCCATATTTATATACACAGCTAAAAAAATAAACACTAAAATAACACATCCTAGACCATAACGATTGAAATAAATGTTGCTGAACTGCAGAGCTCCTTCAGTGACAGACTGTTGAATCCTAGATTCATGAAGGAGCATTTCCGCAGGTCCTTACTTTATGCAGCTGTCAGATTGTTCAATCAAAATTGCTCCCAACTAACATAGATGTTTACATTACCGCTGTAAATTGCACTAATCAACCGAACACTACTACTGTTATAACTTGCACATTCTTTTTCACAGACTATATATACTAACTTATTGGAAGTTACATGATTATTTTTTAAGGCACAGTAATTGCACTATCTGCACTTTTCTAAAATTCTAATTATTTAAAAATTTTTGGGTATCCTGCTATTTGCACTCAACCTGGGTTTAACACTTTATCTGTACTTAACCTGTTTTAACTACATCCATCCATCCATCCATTTTCTTAACCGCTTAATCCTTAATGGGTCACGGGGGTGCTGGTGCCTATCTCCAGCTGTCAACGGGTGAGAGGCGGGGTACACCCTGGACAGGTTGCCAGTCCATCACAGGGCAGGACAAACAGGACAAACAACCATGCAGACACTCACACCTAAGGACAATTTGGTGAGGTCAATTAACCTGACAGTCATGTTTTTGGACTGTGGGAGGAAGCCGGAGTACCTGGAGGGAACCCACGCATGCACGGGGAGAACATGCAAACTCCATGCAGAAAGACCCTGGGCTGGGATACGAACCCACAACCTTTTTGCTGCAAGGCAAGAGTGCTAACCACTGCGCCACCGTGCAGCCCGTTTTAACTACATGATATAAATATTTTTTCTTCTGTAAAAATTGTGTTTCTGTTCCGTTTCCTGTTCAGTTGGTATGTGTTTTTTTTGCTGCTGTTACGACCAAATTTCCCCTTGTGGAACAATTAAAGGATTGTTCTATTCTACTCTTATTAAACACATTGTTCTTTACATAGTTGACTACAAAATTATACAAATAGAATGACTAATTATCAATGGAAATACATTGATCAACCCACAGAGGTCTAGATTTGGAGTCACACTCCAAATTTAAGTGGAAAACCACATTACAGGCTGATCCAACTTTGATTTAATGTTCTTATAACAAGTCAAAATGAAGCTCAGTATTGTACACTCCCTGCTTCTGATGAGGTGTCGGATGGTCTCCTGAGGGATCTTCTCCCAGACCTGGACTAAAACATCCACCAACTCCTTGACAGTCTGTGGTGTAATGTGGGGTTGGTGGATGGAACACGACATGATGTCCCAGATGAGCTCAACTGAATTCTGGTCTGGGAAACGGACGAGCCAGTCCAGTATCAACGTCTCCATCTTGCAGGAACTGCTGACACACTCCAGCCACATGAGGTCTACCATTGTCTGGCAATAGGAGGAACCCAAGGAACTCATCTACCTAATGTAAGAGCACAGAGTTCCTCCTTCTCCTTTTCATGCCAACTAGCTACGATAATTGACAGAATGTCTGCTGCAGTAGGCGTTACAACATTTTTTTTATAAAGGCAACAACTTTTTTACCAGTGTCCAGTTGTGCTTTTAAATCAACTGGGAAAAGATTTAGGTGCTTCAAAATCCCTGAATTTCCAGTTGTAGAATAAAGAATTACATCCCACTCTTTGTGGTTAATGTGTTGAATTCCTGCATTTGCAGATTCAAAAGTGTGTTCAGATACAATACAACACAGAATTAAAACAAAAGCCTATTGTTGGGTAGCCATGAACAACGGTGACCTCATAAATACTTTTCCTTATTGTTAAAGTAAGATCAGAATTAAATGCTAAAATAGTTTAAGCACAGATTATTATGCTAATGTTCTTAACTGAGAAACTACCTTTAATTTAACTTCTGGTTGACAATTATATTCATGACAATTACAGACCCTAATAATTTAATTTAGTTCAGTTTATGTATGTAAGGGTTATTCACAAAAAATATCTGTAGGTACTTTAGAACATCTTTAAAATACTCTGAAAAGGGTCACATTTCAAAGAGAAGTCAGTGAGGTCATAAAAAAATATTCTTGATTTCTAAGAATAAAAGTTGGATACTTATACCAGAAGCAGTGATAATGCAATGTTCTGTTACAGCTGGAGAGCTAAAGAAACAGCATCAGTTCATTTAGTTCCTGGATGATCTCCAAGATCCCATCAACTCCACCTAAAAACAAATAGAAAAATAATCAATGATGCATTTTGTAAAGAAAAAATCCAGTCGTTAAAAAAATCAAAGAAAACAGAAACAGTAAACACCTGTATTAATCCTAGTTAGTTTCATTAGTATTGAAATATTTGTCTTTATCTAATTTTCATGGATTTTTTTATAAAAAACATTACTGAATTGTAAATTTTCCCTAAAAATATATTTTATATTATAGCCATTTCTATTTAAACTATTTTATTCCAAAACATCTGTTTCACAAAGTCAGCCTTTAATTCAAAATTATGTTTTCGTAGTGGTTCAAGTATTTAAAAAAGGAAAAATTTCAGTCGAATTAGTTTATCTGCCAGTCAGAGTCTGAAGGTTGAACCTGAACACTCACTGGCCGTTACTTAAACGTTAATAATCCGCATATTCGGGTAATGTTCCTGGCACAGTGCGTCTTATGAATTCTCAATGGTGGCATGGCATTGTGGGAATATAGCAGCATTCGTGTTGGGAAGCTTGATAGTTATAAAGAGTGATGTCATGCTGATGTGTTGAATGTGGGCTGAGCCCTAGTGGGCAACACTATGTAAAATGCAAGTAAACATGGGGGGTTCCTTCAGCATTTGTAAATTGTATCATCTCAGATGATAAACTGGAGTGATGCTGAGGTCTGGGAGCTTAAGTCCTTAAGAGCTGAGGAGGACATTAGTCCTTCATGGGGACTGTGAAGGACGGCCACCTTTTAAGTCTTGAGGAGCGAGGCTTCAATTTGGATAAAAAAAAGTTATTTCCATCTATTTTCTCTCTTTACCACTCTTTACCACAGACTCTACGGTCCCTGCACATGAAAAGCCCGGACACCACCACTGTACCCACACATAATATATTGTGAAAGCACCTGATTGGGCAAATTGTTGCCACAGACTGAGCTCTTAAGAGTGACCAGAATAGAATACAATTGAATAGAATATTCCTTTAATTGTCCCACATGGGGAAATTTGGTTGTAACAGCAGCAAAAAAATGTATTGACGATATTTACATCATGCACTATAGTTACAAAGTAGTACTGTATAGTTGAAATAATTAAGAGGGCTCATGGATGGGCGGTATTAAAAGAAATGTTTGTAAGAAATTTATTTTATTAATCATTAAATGGCCCCGATATGTCACTAGACATTAAGAAATCATGTTCTTTTGAAATACTTATATCACTGTCAACAGTGGTCCGGCAAGGATATTGTTATGTAGAAGTGAAAGTTGCAGCCCTCAAGTGATGTTATTGTTGTCATTTTCTGTTTTGGTCTGAAGCTCCACCCTCAAGCTATCTACAAATCACGAAGTCAGTAGAGTTTCCTCATCCGGGTGTCCAGCTCTGCTCTGTTTACCACAGCTGAAGGTCCGAACGTTACGGATAAAACATGTATAACGTTACGAAACCTAAAAGACCTCGTTATCAATCCGAAATACGTCGTGACAAAGTCCGAAATAAAACAAGGATTTGTATAGGAGATGCCTTTGAAAGATGGAGACGGCTGAAAATGGAGAAGAATTTGAATACAGACGTCAACATGGCCAATTTTCTCCTGGACAGGTAAGATTCACATATGTTTGGCTAACTTACTTGTACTTAATATAAATTGACATTTCAAATATTCACGACAGTCGAACAAAGTTATGCATTTTCGTGGAAAGTAACGTTACGTTAGCGCATATGGAGGAGATTGGTCATCAAATTGGAAAGGTAAGGAATTGTTTTGGAGATAAAAACGACGAGTCGTCATTGCTTACATTAGTATCAGGGCCCGTTTCTTTGTCATTATGCTTAACTGTTGAGGAAAACAACAGCACGTTGATTCTGGCAATGTGAAACGTAATGGAGACATATTGAGTAGCCTATACCTCGGTACAAATAATTCCTCATTTGTTCTTCGCGTACATTGTGGACTACACATGCTGCAAGTTAACCTGTATGACCATTGCTAATGTTATTTAGTTAGGGTCAGCCGTTCCTGCTGGATCCCGCAGCGGCTGGTAACCTCGAGTCAGGAAGGGATACACAGTTCTACTGTATTTTGAATGTGATTGCAGTACCGCTTTTGGCCACAATCCTACATACATTTCCTTTAATGCCAGCATTGTTGGAAGAATTGTCTTTTGAAAGGGGCTAGTGAATGAAAACTATCCAGAATGATCAATGTTTAGGTACGAAGCAATGATTATTCAGGTCTAACCCACTGACTGACTAAAAGATTAACTCATTTGGTTGAAAATTGTATTTAAAAAAAAAATCAAACCACTGGGGAATTCTGAAATACAGGCTGACTTTGTGAAATAGATGTCTTGGAATAAAAACTGATGGTATTGAATAAAAAATGGCTAAAATTTCAACTATATTTTTAGGAATGATTTACACTTGTTATATGGATACATTTTTTAAGAAAAATGGCAAACATTTCATAGTAATGTGCGAAAAAAATTATATGAATTAAGGTATGGTTTATTGTCATTGTCACATTATGCATTTATGTTGCTATTCATTTAACAAGGTTTAATTTATTTATTTTAAGCATTTTAGTGTTCAAAATGTCTGCAACAAATGATAAAGAAAGAACAATGAGAAAGAACAAATGAACACAAGAGTTATACAAGTTATACACATTTGATGTTTGGTTTTGTTGGATTACAATACTTTTAAACCCCAAGGATGTTTCAGTCATGGCTTCAGTCTCACTGAAATTTACTTTCTGTACACCTAGAGACTTTGAAAAGATTTAGAAAAGACTCCAAAATGATTATCAGCTTACATCTAAAGACTTGGGTTAACAGTTTTTTAGTATCAGACTAAAGATTTTATAAACACTGAATCTTGTAGTGACACTATTTACAAGACTACACCTAGACTATTTTAGGTTCCTGCCAAATTCCTCCCATTATTCTCAGCATTATACCATTTCTTTATTTGCGAATGTTGTAGCATTCTTTGCCTAGATTGATATTTCCAATAAAGACTTGGATTCAAAGTGGATACTATATTGACAAGTAACGGGTTAATTCATATCTTTGTAATGCAAAGTGTTTATGCTGTACCACTTGCTCCATGCAGATGCACAAATAGTGTTGGTTGGTCCCTGTATTGCAGGGGGCAAGGTTGGCATACACTTTGTTAGTTATTGCCCATTTCAAGGCCGTTTTTCAGCCATACAACACAAATATTGTATTTGTTGTGTATAGACCATGACAGGCAAAGAACAAAACAAAAATCGATGTGTGGCAAGTTGCAAAACAATGTAGAAGCAAGAGTTGAACCCATAACCATTGTGGTGGTAATCCTACACATCAACCACTGTGCTACAGCAGCAAAATATAATTTATTTCAGCAAAGGGTACATTATGAAGCGGGTTACCACCTAACATGGTCACACAGTTTAATAAACGGGAATAGATTCTTACCGGTCAAAAACACTCGGACTTGCAAAAATCAAACAGAAAGACTGGTATAACCCTGTGTCCACACCGAACGCGATAGGAGCGACTAAAAAGTGCAACACACGCATACCTGTTCGCGTGCACATTCACACCTTGAAGCGTGTACAAAGCTAACTGGACGCGCTTCAAATATGGTATTTTAAAGCGCGAACTGGCCTTCAGCAGAGCTGGGGCCAGAGTGAAGCTGCCGATGGATCATGAACCGAGCTGATGGAAGACTGCGTGCTCGGCCCGAGCTTCAGCGGAGCTGGGACTAGAGTGCAGACGTGGTGCGGGAGCTGCTACCAGGAAACCAGGTGAGGAGGCTGTTTTAAGGCGTACTTCTATGCCGAGAGGTGCTTTTACAGCAACAACGGCTCTTTTAAGAGCCACCCACAAACCTCTTAAGAGCATTCCTGCCTAAATAGTTTAAACTATTTATAATTATTTTTTTTCCCTGTCTCTATATTGAAAACTGCTTGTATCATGTAGCTCGGGGTGATTAGCCACGATGTTTATCAGTATTTCCTCCATGTCCTGGTGAATCTGTAACTCCATGACAGTCACAGAATCACTCAAACTCTGTCCCCTGATTGGTTGTTGCGGCGCGATTTGACGCTGGAGTTCAGATTTTTCTAACTCGAGCGGTAGATGCCATGAACGCGAATGCACAAAATGCACCACATAAAATGCAGCGGGAATTTTCCATCGCATCTGTAGCGCAACTTGTTCGCGCAAATCAGGCAGAAAAGCTTTTTCGCGACGCAAATCTGCTTCTGAAGTGTCGCGGGACCCCAAGTCGCGCTTCATCGCGTTCCTCCATTGATTATACATGTAAACTTGAAGCTCTAGTCGCTCCTATCGCGTTTGGTCTGGACACACCGTTAATCGCCTTACATTTAACGATCAAGATGACGGGAGTGGGTAGAGACTCCAGCAGGATTTCTAAAGACTGCCAGTCTTTAGTATGAGACTGTGAAAATCATTTGGTGTACGCCCAGCATAAGCTTATTCCCTTGGTTTTTGTGTTAGGGTCTGAATTGACAGCATTTGAATAAAAAAAAACCTACCACATCAATTATCTGGAATAAACCTAATTACACTGATTTTACAAGAATATAAAGCACACACTGTGATGTTAGCACACCAAACTGTAGGTCACAAAGCACCAGCTAACTGGGACCTGTTGCTAACTGCAGTTTACATGTTTTAATGTGTTTACAGTCACATATAAGGGTATACCAAATCTACATTCATCATCATATAAATATCTAAACTCACCCATTTTAGCTGTTGGTCTCCAGGCGAACATCCAGAGCTTCTTCTTTCAGCTCTTGTGTCAAGTGATTACATGGTCACTCCAGCACGAAGCTGAAGTTGGCTTCTGATTCTAGCCTCTGATTCAGGAAACGGCGAAAGAGCGATTCCACCTAATTTTAATCTTTAAATCTACTCTAGTCTAAAAACTACAAAAAACAGATACTTTAAACAGTGAAAAATCAGTTGGAGTAACCTTTTAGCCATTTTCATAATTATAAATGGAAGCAATTTCAGCATTCAGACAGCCATACTATTCTACTACATTACCCATAATCCTTGAGGCCAAACTTTGATTCAATATATTCAAGTTTTTTTCAATATATTCAAGGTTCATTCTATATATTCAGATTGCCATTCCATATATTCAAGGTTGATTCAATATATTCAAGGCTCATTCTATATATTCAGACTTCCATTCCATATATTCAGGGTTGATTCAATATATTCAGATTTTATTCCATATATTCAAGGTTCATTCCATAGATTCAAACATATAAATATAAATATATAATATTTTTCCTGAACGGCATGCCATAATATATATTATGCATCATACATATATGATGCAGCACATTATTTTGTTTTGATTACGGAGCTCTGATATAGCTAAAACATACAAAGCCCAGGGCAGCAGACAGGCAGAGACAATATGTTACAGGGAGAGACTGTTGGCTCTATACCATTGAAATAAATATGTTAAAACTCCATCGGAGACTGAATCATCCTTATCCTTATCTATAGGTCTATTGAATTATCCCATGTCAGTAACATAAAAAGCCTTACAGAATAAGCTTTTTAAATGTAACAAAATGTAATAAAGTTTAAAGGGTATTAACATTTTATTCAAAGATCAACTGTCTTCATTAAAAATCAACAGTGAAATCTGTCAAGGGCATAAATTATTTTATATCAAATATGAGATTTTTCATACAGTTTTTTTATAGACTTTAAACCCATATATTTATCCTGGATAATCTGCTGAGCCAACACAATGATTTATTTAGAGCTGTTAGAGCTTTCTTCAGAGTTTGGTTGAATGTGGGTGAGATGGTCTACCGTTATTCAGCCTCAAACCTTTTTCATGCTTGCACGAAAGCCAGATCATGACTAAAACTTTTATGCAAAATTTTGAATGTTGTATAACCTCTTCAGTTCAGGAAACTGTTATAAAAATGTGAAGAGTAATTTTAAATCAAGTCTCAAAGTATATTTTAATGGTGGCTCTTTTAAAAATTAAAAATCCAACACAAAGTGGCTGATTTAAAGTCGTAATTTGATTTATTATAACGAGGGTGGTCTAATTTGGAATGCTTAATTGAATTCAAAAATACTATACTAAATAATATAATAGATTCCAGAGGGAAATTAAGTGTTGTGGTAGCTCATAACTAATTCATTTTAAACCCTTACAAGAAGATTTTATGTTACGTGTGATAGGAATTGCTTATTACAATTTCTGTAAACAAGCCATCTCCTTTCAAATTGTTGCTTCACTTATTTGCTTGAATGCTCCAGTCAGTTGTTGTTTTGTCTTTGCATCTCTCAGACAGCTGCTGCAACCCCAACAGAGCAGAGATTGGTGAGATACAGCTTTATAAAACTAAGTTATTCACCCATACAACCATTGAGTTTCTCCTCCCGCAAGTCATCCATATTTGTATTATGACAATTAGGCTGGGAGATGGGTACCTGATGTTTTTTTTTTAAGCAGTCTTCCAATAAGTCATGTTTTTTGGTTTTGCCTAAAACTATATCGCTTGTGTATCAAATAGATTTTAATATCTCTAAGTAATATATTATCCAACGTCATGTAATTCCAAAAGCAGTTTTGAGATTTAGGAAATTGAATTTTATAATGATGTCTTTTTGTTGTACAAGGCAAGGGGTCTACATTTTTTGGATTCAGAGTGGATATTTACCTTTCTCACTGTGGCTCCTAATAATTTTGACAATAGCTGCCATAGTAATGAGTACTGGGTTATACCCCAAGAAGTGGAGCTAATTTCTTTCTTGTCAGTACATTTTATACTTTACAATATGTCAAGTGCAGAACTTCTGTGATGTCCTCATAGACCCCCTGACTTCATATTCCTGACTGACTTTGGGTGGACATTGTGAGTATTGCAACATTCCTGTTGTCACTGCTGAGCTCCTTGGCTGATTGGTGTTTGGTGCTCAGATTCTCTTCGACTGATCTATTTTTCTCTTTGTTGAGGTCTTTCTAAGTTATTTTAACACTCATGACTCTACTACACTTATTTCCAGTTGGTGTACTTTATGTTTTGGGAACGATTTGTGCTGCACACGGTTGTTCTTGGTGTGCTAGCTCGTTAGCTTAGTTTCGTAGCAGCTATGGCTACATCTCTTCTGTCTCTTTCTCCCTCTGTGGCTCCTCTCTCCTGTTCTCTGTGTCAGATGTTTAGTTACTCCCCCGCCTCCTTTAGTGATAATGGTAAGTGTAATAAATGTAGCATTTTCGTAGCTTTGGAGGCAAGGGTTTCAAAATTAGAGGCCAGGAGCCAACAAGAATATAATTACCTAGCGGTCCTCCAACAGAACCCATGCAGCTGGGATCTCAGGCCGACTGGGTGACGGTACATAGAAAGCATAGTTCCCAGCCCAAAGGGCACCACCAACCTGTCCTCCAGATTCTCCCCACTAAGTGACGCACCCACTGAGAAACAGACTCCGGTAATTTTCAGCTCCATAGTCCGAAACATGGCATTAGAGACACCATCAACCATAGTCAAATGTTTTCCTAGGGCCAGAACAGGCGACATAAAATCCCACCTGAAACTTCTGGCAAAGGATAAGCGTAAATACAGAAAGATTGTTATTCACGCTGGCGGTAATGACACCTGGTTACGCCAATCGGAGGTCACTAAAATTAGTGTTGCTTCGGTGTGTAAGTTTGCTAAAAAGATGTCAGACTGTAATATTTTTTTTGGTCCTCTGCTCGATCGGACCAGTGACGACATGTTTAGCCGGATGCTGTCATTTCATCGATGGTTGTCTGAGTGGTGTCCAGCAAACAACTTGGGCTACATTGATAATTGGAAAACTTTTTGGATGGAGCAGCTCTTCTTTCTAGGAATCTGGATAAATGTATTGGTCCTTCAAAACACTGACAAACCAGGCTCCAGACCAGGAAGCAGAGTCGTAGTTTAACCCACCTCTCTGCAGCTTCTGTACTGTTACCGGCTCAATACCCCATTGAGACAGTGTCTTGTCCACAGCCAAAATCAAATAGACTAAAAGTTAACCTGACAAAAGCAAACTATGAAAATCTCATTAAAATAAATACAACTCGGACCAAACAATGTGATAGGGCAATTAGATGTGGTTTACTGAACATAAGATCACTCTCCTCAAAGACTTTATTAGTAAATTACTTGATATGTGATAATAAAATTGATCTATTTTGCCTATCAGAAACCTGGTTGCAGCAGGCGGATTTTGTAATTATAAATGAATGAACTAGTCCATGCATTTGTTACTTCAAGGCTGGACTACTGTAATTCCTTATTATCAAGAAGTCCACAAAATGCAATTAAAATCCTTCAGTTGATCCAAAATGCTGCAGGAAGAGTTCTAATGAATATTAAAAAGAGAGATCACATTTCTCCTGTTTTGGCTTCTCTTCACTGACTCCCTGTTAAATCCAGAATATAGTTTAAGATCCTCTTCCTTACTTATAAAGCCCTTAATAATCAAGCTCCATCATACATCAGAGATCTGATTGTTCCATATGTTCCTAACAGAACACTTCGTTCTCATAATGCAGGTCTACTGCTAGTTCCTAGGATTTCTAAAAGTAGAATGGGAGGAAGATCTTTTAGTTATCATGCTCCTCTCCTGTGGAACCAGCTCCCAGTTTTAGTCCGTGAGGCAGATACTCTATCTGTTTTCAAGACTAGGCTTAAAACCTTTTTTTTTAATAAAGCTTATAGTTAGTGGATTAGGTTATCCAGAGCTATTTTTGCAGTTATGCTCTAATAGTTTTAGACTGTTGGAGGACAGACTGACCACTTCTCTTCTCTCTTCTACTTTTTTCTTTTACCACTCTCCAGATATATTTTTTTGCTGTTATTGTGATTGTTAACCCAGATTTCTCTCAGTATTTTTCTCCCCATAGAAGCTCCACATGGTCTGGTACCCTGCTCAACTACAATGCCCCCTACTGGATGGGGAACACCGGTCCAGATGATGCTCAAAGTTACCAAGTATCCTCCATGCTTTCTCTTCTCCGTCTTCTCAGACCCCCAGACAGTCGTGGCAGATGACCACTTGTACTGAGCCAGGTTTTGCCAGAGGTTTCTTCCTGTTAAAGGGTAGTTATTCCTCTCCACAGTTGCAACATGCTTGCTCAGTATGAGAGATTGCTGAGGAATAGCTGTGGTTGGAGTCTGCATGATCCGGGCACAACCTCACATCGATGACTCATCGTAATCTGCTGGGATTCCTTACATAGAAAACTTTGAACTGATTGGAATGTTTGTGTAATTGTATTGAAATGACTGTTGTTGTAAAGTGCCTTGAGATTACATTTGTTGTAAATTGGCGCTATGTAAATAAAAGTGAATTGAATTGAAAGTAAATTGAATCGACCACAGAACAATTGTCATACTCTACAAAATTCAATTCAATTTATTTATATAGTGCCACTTCAAAACACGTCCTTTCAAGACACTTTGCAAGAAAAGTAATTTGAATTCAATCATAAATACATTCCAATCAGTTTAAAAGTTTTCTATTTAATGGAACATGGGGCAGAATTTGTAAAACATTACATATGCATACCAAGTTTTCTAATGTTATTGGGTGGTGAAGCATTGTAAACCTCAAGGAATGACCCGACTCACATATCATTCCATTTTCTTGAGCAGGCAATGTGCTACAATGTTGTAGCCTAGTCATCATCTCTCGAGTCCAAGTCACACTCAAGTCCTAAGTCTTTGAGTCCAAGTGCAAGTTGAAAACCCATAAAATGAGTCCAAGTCAAGTCACTAGGTCCTGGTCAACGCCCGAGTCCAGGTCAAATCACTACATCCTACAGGCTAAATCCAACAACAGCAATTTATCATGTCCAAGTTGAGGTAATGATGTTGAGAAGTCTGAGTCTAAGTTCAAGTCCTGATGTTGCAAGTCCAAGTGCAAGTCATCGGCGTGCTGCTTAACTCGAGTAACAGGTCTCTGAAAAGTGATTCAAGTCAGGACTTAAGTCCAAGTCCAGGACTTGTTTACTTAATCACTGGTGATCTATAAAATGTGCTGCAGTTCGGGCCCAAATTTCCTGCAAGGTCCTACATGTGTGACATCAATCAACACTGCTTGCACGTTCTTGACAACTTTAATACAGAAAGAAGACGGCTCCACTTAAAGCCCACTAAAAAGTATCACTAAGAAGGAGAAGTTTTTATCAGAGGCAACTCATAAGTCAAAAGCAAAACATAATAAAGGTCGGACAGGCACGCAAATATATATCGGATACCCGATCGACGAATGGAGGCTGTTTCAACTAGTTCGGGGACTGAAAACAGATGCTGACATGGCTAATTTCCTAGTGACCAGGTAACAAACATTGTAAATTGTGTTTAGAGCTTGATATGAAAATGTTATGACCTCATTGAAAGACCTAACCTGCAGTAGTAGTAGTAGTAATATTACAAAAGTTGCTGTGTTTAGAGAACGGACATTTTATAAACTGAGCAAGTCAAGTTTCATTGGAATTACTGTATGTCATATTAGACCTACAGCCCAACACATACCCAGGGATGCTACTTTAGCTGGTATGGTTTTGTTTGTGTTTCTATAGTAACATAGCGCCTATGCTGTGCTGTGCCCACAAAATCTGTGGAGACATTTCTGCCTACCGGGCACAAAGGAAGACTTTACTTATTTTGTCGCTCGACATGTGTAGATTGAAGAAAAGTAATCTGTCTGCCCTACAACCTTCTAATCCTACAGCAGCATAAGTACAGAGATAGGTAAGGGTAAACCAAGCCACACTAACTATAAGCTATATTAAAAAGGAAGCAAAAAAAAAAAAAACTGGCATGGTGGCGTGTGTAAACTCTCACTCTCCCAATAACCCAGTTTTGTTCATCAAATAAGTGTTTTTTTGCTTAAATTTTACATGTCAGTCTACTTCAAAATACAAGTACAGTTGTACAAGTACAGTTGCATGCTTTGAAACATAAAACAATAAGACATAAAACCCACATAAAACCTCACTGCCTTTGGATGACCAGACTTTGTGCTTGTCCATTGCCAGTGTGAAGAGGATACTCTCCCCAATCAACACCCAGAAGCAGCAGGTCCAGAGAACGTCCCTGGTAGAGTGCTGAAGGACCAGGAGTTGAAGGATGTCTTCATAGACACCTTTAACATCTCCCTGAAGCAAAACTATCTTCCCATCATGGGAAGCCACCACCATTATACCTGTGCCAAAGAAACATTCCCAACCCTGCTACAACGACAACCATCCTGATACTTACACCCATTATCATGAATTGATTTGAACAGCCAACCTTATCACACATTAAATCCATTCTACCCTGCAGGACCCCTTCCAGTTTGCATACAGAGCAAAATGATCCACATAAGATGCAATCTGCTCTGCAACCCCCCAAGAAAATCTCATATGTAAGAATGCTGTTTATAGACTTCAGCTCAGAATTCAACATCATAATACAACAACAACTCATCTGCAAACTTGACATACTGGGCCTCACAACCTCTCTCTGCAGTTGGCTGCTAGACTTTGAAGTATATTAAACGTCTATTAATGTTTGATTAAGGTGTTTTATTTACCATACTTTTTGATTATACTTTTAAGATTGTTTTAGAGGTATTTTGAAGAGGTCAGCTCTTGTTTGGGACACAGAAAAACAGGACATTGAGCAGGAAAGCACAGGCAGATGGCATCACCATACAATTGACAATGGATGTAAGAAATAACGGTAAGCAGAAAGTCGAGTTAGAGCTGTGTAATGATAAAATGTATTGCCTTCTCTTAGGTCTTAGATAAAGTTATTTCTTATGTAAATTGGTGTTAATGATGTAGTGGGAATCTTTATTGTAAGCATTCTTTTATTACATAGATAGTTCTTATTTGAATTCGTGCTGATGCATTTTTGATTCTGACTGTGTTACTCATGTCTAGATAAAATGTTATACTGATTCTAAGGTACAAACAAGAACCAATTGTATGTAAACATTTCATCTTGACTTATGACAAATCTTGTTATCTGGTGTTACACTTATGACAGATCATGTGAATGTCTTTCTCAGCATTATACAACGTGTCCCTTATTGTTATCTATATTCTGACTAGTGAAGTGAGACATCCATTATTCCCTCATGACTGGTCTTGTGATTATCCTCTGATGCATGGTTGTAAGGAGGCAAAAGTTTGAATGAACCAATCATGTTTTGTGTCCCATACGTAAAGTTAGAGGGGAGTTTCTGTAACTTTGTGTTAAAATATAAAACTAAATGTTTCTGTTATATACTCTGTCATTCTTTGGTAGGGTGACTCAGAGAGGGTAATTTATACCACTCGGTAGGCTAAATATCTAATCTGTTTTAAGGAATTCTGTAAACTAGTATTTAATCTGTTTTAAGGAACGCTGTGATCCAGTATTTGATTTCTTGTATTAAAATCTAAAGAAAATTAAATTAATCTCGTTTCCTCTCTGATTGAAACAATAAAAAAATAAAAACACGCATGGAATTTATAGTTTTTTTATAGTTAAGGTTTAAATTGAATAAAGATTAAAATCCTTCAACTTCCTCATTTAGAGGCCACAAGCAGTACGAGTTGGTAACAACACCTCCAGCAGCATAACCCTATGCACAGGGGCCACACAAGGTTGTGTGGTTAGTCCTCTGCTCTTCAACCTGCTGACATAATTCACCTTGGCAAGTTTGCAGATGATACAACTCTGGTGGGACTCATTACCAAGGGGATGAGACTCACTACAGGAAAGAGATTTACCCTCTGACCATGGCATGCAAAAACAACAAACTTCTGCTGAATTTCAGCAAGACCAAATATATTGTTGTTAACTTCCAGATATTCTACACACAATACACACCACTGACCATCGACGTTGTAGCACCAAATTCTTGGGGGGGGCACATCAGCGAGGACCTCTCCTGGACCACCAACACCATATCACTAGCAAAGAAAGCGCAGCAGGGCCTCTACTTCCTGCTCAAACTCAAACAAGCAAGAGTCCCAACAACCATCATGAGGGTTGGGCAATTGATTCAATTTTAATTGAAATTGGGCAATTGATTCAATTTTAATTGAAATTACGATATTGAAAAGCTTGATCGAGATAATCGCCGGGTGTGTTTTATTCTTTATACAAACTGACCAATTCAATCGAATCACTGCCTTGTTATCAAGCTAACTGGCCAATCAAGTTGCAGAAAAAAAAATTAATTGGTTGATAATATCAGGAGGCCCATACTGGTAGGTAAAACAAAAGTGCAGTGTCAACAGTGTACAGCTGGTGATGAATTTTGATGGAAAATGGAAAACAGGGAACATGATAAAGATGACCAAATTGTTGATACTTACCACAGAAGACAACACCGAAATTACACTGCGGAGGGAAGAGGAATCGTGAGCTCAGTAGTTTGCAAATGGTTTGGATATTTCAGAAAGGACAGCTGCCAGACTACTAACCGATCTATAAACTCTGCCGATTGACTGTTTCAAAAAAGCTATGAAATACAACCAATCTATTTAATGAACTGAAGTCCTGTCATCAGTCTAAGTACAAAGACGGGTGCTCAGTTTTGAAGTGATGTTAGCAATAAAACAGCAGGAGAACACATTAAAAGTGGAGGTTATATTTAATTGTTTTCGTTATTATTGTTTTGATAAGACGGAAATCAAATCAATTTGAGATTGCTCCGTATAGTGAAAATGATCATGTTTATTTTATGTTCATAAATGCTTAGCTCTGGACCAGCTTCTACAGAGAAACCGTTGAGAGCATCCTCTGCAACTGCATCACTGTGTGGGGTATGAGATGCACTAACTACAATAGGAAAACCCTGCAGCGCATTGCAAAAACAGCTGGGGGGATCATTTGAGCCCCTCTCCCCTTGCCGAAAAAAATACACAGCACCCGTCTCAAGCCATCGCACTTGTGAGTGATACAAGCCACACCGCACACAATCTCTTCAGCCTCCTGTCCTCTTGAAAGAGGTACTGGAGCATCTGCTCCCACACAACCAGACTCAGCAACAGCTTCATCCACCAGAGTGCGAGATTATAGAACTCTCTTGCCCCCCCCAAAAAACACTATAGAATTTCACCCATGGAAAAAGACCAACTCTACACTATGAAATCACACACAACTGCTATTATTGTTACCATTATTATTATTTACTCTACACAAAAAAGCTGCACTTTATCTATTTGTTATCTATTAATAGTTAGGATGTGTCTTGTGTCTGTCGCATCTGCGCATGGGACATTGAGAAATATAATTTGATTATGTTGTATGTCTAATACATGTGAAGAAATTGACAATAAAGCTGGCCTTACCTTACCTGTTTAGGCATGGTCTTAAAAGTAAACCGGGTGTCTGCCTCATGGACTTTGGGTTTTTATGCTGCTGGTGAAGTAAACTAGGAAATGAGCAGAAGCAGGATGCGCTCTAGGAGGGAGCCAGGCGGCACCCCATATGTGATTTCTGTCTATTCCAATGAAAAGTGGCCCATCGATACAAAGAAGACCCCGATTTGTAGGTAAGACTCAAACCTGTCAGGATTCTAACTCCCTCATCATTGTTTGCAGCTAGGTTCACTTCCTATTGTTTTCACCTGTTCCTCCTTGTCTCCTTCTATTTAAGATCCAGCGAGCGCGTCAGTCCTCGCTGGATCATTGTTGTGCACTTTGTGTATCTTGTCTCGCCTTATGTTGCTGCAAACTAATAAAGCTCACATAACCTGGAACTCTGCTTCTGCACCTGGGTCCTTCGCCCTCCTTCCTGCAGCCTAACACGTGACATAATGATCCAGCCAAAACAGATGGACCCAGCAGAAGCCTCAGATCCTGACCTCCTGCAAAGCCTCTGGTGTAGGCTGGATAAGATATCCGGCTTCGCCAGTCCCTCTGCTCGCCTCACTGCTCTAGAGGATTACATCCTGGACCTCCTTCCCCGGTTCCGCTCCAGCGCCGATGAGGACGTGCGGTTTCCGGGTCGGTGAAGTTGGAGTCTGCTTCAGGCTGTTCGGCCCCGAAGTTGGCGTCTGCCCCAGCCTGTTCAACCTTCTCCTCCCTTCAGTCCCTGTTTCCAGAGCCAGCTGAGCTCCTTCAGTCCCTGTTTCCAGAGCCAGCTTACCCCCTTCAGTCCCTGTTTTTATAGCTGCTGGATTTGCCGCAGTCTCCGCCAGAGCTGCTGGATTTGCCGCAGCCTCTGCCAGAGTTGCTGGTTTTGCCGCAGCCTCCGCCAGAGCTGCTGGATTTGCCACACCCGGAACCAGGCGAAGTGACAGAGCCAGACATCATTGCTGCGGCAATCCTCCTGGCCATCAAAGCAGCAGCCCTTCGGCACCCGCCGTCTCCTTATGGGTAGCCGGAGCTTCCTGTGACGACCAGGAGGGACCTGATGCCAGCTTGCAAGCCTCCTCTCTCAGGTCCGCCGGCCACGGAGCGACCAGCTTCACTAGCCAGGTTCCTTCGTACTCGTCAGTGGGACCAACCAGGTTCCTCTCTCTCCGCCGGGCCATCTCCCGTCCCGCCACGGGACGTCCGTTCAGCTTCCCGCTGGACCTCCAGGTCCCCAAGAGAGGACCACCGGGCCGCCAGTCTTTTCTCCAGCCAGAGGACGTCATTCGGGCCGTCCGCCTGACTCCCGTTCCGCCAGGGGACGTCCGCCAGTCTGTCGTCCGGCCAGAGGACGCCCTTTGGGCCGTCCACCCGACTCACGTCCCGCCAGGAGACGTCCGCCAGTCTGTCGTCCCGTGAGCGGACGCCATCCGGGTCGACTGCCCGACGCCCATCCCGTGAGAGGACGCCATCCGGGTCGACCGCCTGACGCCCGTCCTGTGACAGGATGCCATCCGGGTCGCCCGCCTGACTTAGCTCCCACAAAGGGACGCCTTACGGACTCTGGGTCCTTCGCCCTCCTTCCTGGAGCCTAACGGGTGACAAAACCAGCCAAGGACTGTATCAGAGTCCAACCCAGCTCTCCAGATGGTTTACTAATATAATAGTAACACCCAATAATATATAAATATAAAAAAATGTTGTCTTGAGGGTTGTCACCTAAAGTCATAATAAATTAAAATAGAATAAAATTTGAGGAGACATTTCCATCTTTGCTTCATCTTACTGTCATTGGCTGTTTTGAATAACATCCCTTGCCATGTCTCCAAAAAGGTTAGGGCTTGCTATGACATTCCTTTTTGTAACAAAGTCTGAGCTTCCACACTAATCCATTAAATTACAGTTTCATGCATGACAATAAATGAATGTACATTGCTTAAAAAAATAGCTAGTATAGGGAATTCTGATTGAATTAATTTCCTACTAAATTTCCCTTATTATATCAGAAAAAAATTATCAATCACTGAGCTCACAGAGCCCAAATGATGTGAAATGTCGGGATGCAGCAACATGATTAAGACAACCCTGCATAGGATGGTTACTATAGACAATGGATGGATGATAGAGCTGAAGATCTTTGCCCAAACCCGACGAGAACTGGCGGAACCCGTTGGAACCTGTTGGGAACCGATGGGTCAGGCCTGGTCCGGGCATTGTCCACAGGCTCGGGTCGGGCTCGGGCTTTAGCATTAACATGAACGCTGCACTGGGCCACTAACATTATTCTGATCTACCTGTAAAGATGTTGCATGCACACTGCATCCATCATGATGTGAAAGACCCACTCTCTCAGATCAAACCAGAAAACATGCTCTGACTGCTGCACTATGCTCTCACAGAAAATGCTGAAGTGATAATGTACTATTATAGACATCCCAAGTCTCAAGTGTGAAGACGTCTCCTGCATTCATGTAGCAGCTGCCTGATGCCCACAATGCAGATAGAATCTACTGAAATCTAGAACAAGTGGTCAAGAACGCACACAGGAATACATCGAGGCGAGCCAGACTACACGAAGCGGTTAAAGCTTGATGTAGCTATAGATTTTAAAAAAAAGATTTTAAATCGGCATGCCTCGAAATTACTTTTATAGGGCCTCATTTATCATTTTAAGCTTAGATAATATGCCCATTTGACCAGAATTTCAAACATTTGTCCAGCAAATTGAAAACTTGCTGGTCACGTTGTGCAGTGCCTCTTTTACTAGCGGAAACCCTGGTATGTGACTTTTGAATAATATCAGACTGTAATCGGGTTCTGGCCTTAAGAAGCTGTCGATCAAAATATACTCTTCAGGCTCGGGTTAGGTTGGGCCCAACATTTAAGGCCCGATTGCAGCTCTAATAGATGGGTATTTATAGCACTGGGTATCAAACAGTAGACATATTGTTAAGGTTATGTTATGTTATGTTTACGCTTCGTGGAGTTTCACAATCAGTATGTGACTGCTGCTGATCTGATAACACATAGGGGAAACCAGCACATTGTGCCAATCAATGGTGAGTGAAGCCCAATATGGCTTAACTACAAGCCAAAAGCAACTGTTTATCTCAGAAAGCTGACATAAGCTCCCTGTGTTAATCTACAAGTTTAATATATTTGGCCTGGATGCTTTGTTCTAAGTTGTTTCTGTTTAAAACTGTTGCTGTCTGTCTATGATGTACTGTATAGAGACACATTTTGAAGCAACAGTGGAACTCACAAATAAACGTAATTTCAATAATATTTATAAGGCCCACCCATTTTTGTTAGGCCCACCTTTAAAGCACCACTGCTTGTACTGTATGTGCATGGAGTGTGAAAGTTAGCTTGTTATAAGTGTAAATTTATTCCAGGAAAATCAAGTCTCACAAAGTCTCTCAAAAGAGCTAAAAAAATGAGATGTTGGGTTTTCTGCCTGGCCAGCTTGTTTAAAGAGTGAATAACAAATTTCTAAATGGTCTGTTTGTAAAAGACAATGTTGCAGGGTCAGTCTTTGCAACTTTGAAATTGCTTGTGTGAAAGTATTTCTAGTAATTGGTTGATAAAACCAAAATTTGATTAAAGTCACAAAGAAGATGCAAATGATCAACACATTGAGAGCCCTGGAACTATTAGCCATTAGCTGGCTGCTAACATGGCCGTACCCTACATTTGCGTCTGAGCATTCTTTTTGAGGCTATAGCTTACAGCTATTTGATAATTGATTTAAAATAAAGAAAATACTTGCTCTGTAAACCTGATCAGAGATTTTTTTAAACACAATTTAAACTTTATAAAACTTCAACTTTAACCATGAACACATAGAGTGAGGATTTCAATTTCTTTATTTTATTTTGAGAGTAAGACCAAATAAGCTTGAAACAAGCATAATCACTTTATTTTATGTATTAGTTAAAGATTAACTAGAATACTTATTAGTGAATAAATACTCTAAAATAATCTGTGAAACTTTATTTGTCTAAGAAGCTAGCAATAAAACATAAAAAACTTGTATGTATATTTGTTGGCTTTACTTGTGTTATTTTTACACTGTTCATTCAAACGCTTTTTTATTGTTGGCTGTTTCTTTTGCGTCTCCTGCAGCCTATCTCAATACAGTCAAGGTGCATCAGAATGCAATACAGGCATTTCTACCAACGCCCTTTTACTACTTCGGTTGGACCCTATTTTATTTTTTCTTATTTTCAAGAACAGCAATTCTTTACTGGCGAATGTGCCAAACTTCTTGAGCTTTTGAAGTGAAAATGCCATTAGTTCCATGTAATTTGGTGAAATGAAAATGTCATGTGGAGTGAATATTTTTATGTGACAGCCTAAGTTATGGTCAGGCTTTGATTGATTGCTCTTAGAGAAACTCATAAAAACTGAAGGATGACTGTCAAAGGGTTGAGCTGTTTTTATGACCTTGATGTCTGCTGAATCTAATTTAATTTGCTCTTTTCAGTTTCATTTACTGCTTGTTGCATACATGCTCATAGTGTATTAATGGTGGGAGGAGGCAGGTGTGATAGGATTGTTAGTAAGTATCAATTCCTTATTTAGATCTCAATCAAGGCCAAGATAATTATACATATTACTGACTTTAAGGAAATAGGCAGGGAGATGCACTCTCTACAAGAGGAATATGCTGTACCCATACAGGCCTCCCAGACTGAATAAATTACTAGTAAAGCATGAACATGGCAAATGTTAGAATTTTGCATATTTTCTGTTCTGATCTTAAAGGGATAGTTTGGATTATTTTAAGTGAGGTTCCATGATCTTATTTTCAGTAAAAGTTGGCTTACCTGAACTAGAAAAAAAAATTGCTATAATTTTCTCTTTAAGAAGTGAAAAAGGCCAGCCACAAAGTGATGAAATACTAACAGCTTGTATCTATAAATAATATCCGTTATTTTAGCTGTTTGGATAGACATATCTTAATTTTTTTTTTTCTGTTATTTCAGAATAGTCTTTTTTTTCTCAGTGTTATTCTCTCCATAGAAGCTACACCTGCTCGGGTTTCCTGCTCAGCTTCAACACCCAGTTGGATGTGGAGCATCGATTCAGATGACGCTCCCAATGACCCAACATTTTTCATGTCCTATTGTCAACTGTTTACTATCTTTAATATAGAAAGTACTCTTACATGAGTTCCTTTTGTTCTTTCTTTGTCTCTTCTCTGTCTTCTCAAACCCCCAAATGGTCGTGGCAGATGACCGCTCATACTGAGCCAGGTTCTGCTGGAGGTTTCTTCCTGGGAAAGGGGAGTTTTTCCTCTCCACTGTCGAAAGATGCTTGCTCAGTCAGGGGGATTGCTGTGGTTGGAGTCTGCATGTTCAGGACACAACTTCACATCAACGAATCAAAGCAATCTGCATGGTGGAGCAGTGGTTAGCATTGTTGCCTTGCAGCAAGAAGGTTGTGGGTTTGTATCCCGCCCCAGGGTCTTTCTGCGTGGATTTTGCATGTTCTCCCCGTGCATGCGTGTATGGGCGTGTAGTTTGGTCGTAATCGCGCCTATTCCGCTCCCGCATCTTTAGCTCTGATGCTAAAGTTGGCTAGCTAAGCTAAAGGATAATAGCACCATGCCTGACTGCTGCCGTATCTGCGCTCCTCCGACGGTTCTCCTATTTCTCAAACCTCAAAAGGTAAGAACTAGTAACTTGAAGTAATTATTAAAATGTAGTGTTACTATAATTAAAGTCCAAAACAGCCTGTCAACCAAAGTCCGGCCCCCTCATTAATTATGCAAGATTTCAAAAAATTATCTTATAAAAACCAGCCTGGTGCCTATGTTTTTGACGAGCCCAGCGTTATCTGAGGAAGAATATGTAGCCATAGAAAATTAAAAAAAAATGGCCACCAGGCATTAAAGTTGATTTTAACATGTCTAAAGTCTAATGCTTTTCATGGGGGCCTAGCGGCCAAATGGAGGTACTACAGCAATGGAGGAGCAATGGCGGCATCCATGGTATGCGGTCACAAAGCAGAGCAGCCAGCGGCCATTGACCAGTCGAACATTGATGGAATTATTCTGGGGTGATTAAAGATTCTTTACATCTCAGTTTGCGAACTCTTGAGTTTATTTTTTTGTGGACACAAACCCACAAACATGAAAATAAATATTATGTATTTTTACTTGTCCCTGTCTTTTTTTTGCTGAACCCAGAGTAAGGTATCATCTCATCACCGTAACCCCCTTTATATGTGGGCCCTTAAGACCTGGTTAAATAGAAGGTTGGATAAAGGTGTAAGACGACTGTGAAGTTAGCCTTCTATGATTAAATCATAAATTTGAAGACTTTAAATACTATATTCCCACAGACTTAATTTTAATAATGAAACATTGAAATGCGTACTGTTTTTCATTAGCTTATATTAGTGTTTACTCAAATCATGGTATTTCTGTTAACTGCTTGGGAGCATTGGAGTCTAAATATTTGACAGTATATGTATTACACTCATAGAAATAAAATAAATATACAGTTGTCTGTAACTTAAGTGGAGTGGTCAAAAAAAAAAAAATTTGAATGTGAAGAGTGCAAACATTAGCCTTTTTTACTGCCTTTTGTACTGGCATATGTCATATATTTGAAAGATGGATGAATAGGAAAATGTACCTGGACATTTTTTATGAGAATTTGAGGTTGAAACATGTGGACTTCCCTGCAAAACAATTTTCTAAACGCATTGCCAAGAAAACTCTTAATTGGTTTCAGAGAGACACAGCATTATCCTTTCTTGTGCCTCTGAGGGGAAATTCAGCTGTATCAGCAGCAAAGTGACAAGTGAATGGAAGCACACATATACACATAAAGATAAGCAGTAATAATAAAAAATATGGGAATAAGATAGAGAGTGTAAAATAAGGTCAAATATACATAACCATAAATCATAAATACTGTAAAAGCAATAGAGTTATCCCGGCCCAGGGGAATCACTTGTAATTGTTAAATTGATCCCCCAAATAAATAATAAATAAAAAATGCTTCTGTTACCCCTTAATAAACAATTTATTCTCCAGTTTTGACTTAACCTGGTAGAATAATGTTAAGTTGCCAATAACCTCTGAAATCCAGGCATTCCTGGAGGGATTCTCAATAAAGTTCATCAACTTCTGGATCTGATGGTTACATTCAGCAAGAGATATATTTAATTCCTCTACCTCATCTGAACATAAACTAAGCAGCACAGAGACAGTGTCTTATGTCTGTCTTTCTCTTGAATCTGCAAGGCTCACAGCTTCTGTCATCTGGAATTCTAACTCTGTCTCTGCTGAGCTTAAAAACAACAGTTTATTAATACAAAATGCTGAAAGCGAAACAACAATGCTAACAAATAGCAATACCTTCCATGTTTGTGCACAGGTCAGCAGCGCCACGTGTGTCTTATAGCAACACTAGCTTCAAGTGTTAAAATGTATTCCTATTCTTGGAGGAATATTGGCGAGTTAGCAAACGTTCACCCCCTTGTCTTGTGGGTGGGCGAATTAAAAATAGATTAACCTGAGTTAATTCAACTGCAAGCAGTGGTTTCTCAAAACCCACTGATTAATTTAGCATCTGGATACCAGACGGATAAATGATTAACTTTGAAGTTAATTTAACAAAACAAAGTCTAAGCATCAAAATCGCTATCTGGAAGAATGTGTTGAATCATGTAGTGATTTATTACCAGCAAGGACATTTTATGGTGATAACTTTGGCTAATGTCTGAGGCGATGAAATGCAGGAATGTCACTGGCCATATGCTTTTGCATGAGCAATGACTTCCGATTCCAGAGCCATCAAAAGATTGGCCAAGATTATTACTGTTGTGAATTTACCAATCATGTATTTGGAAGTTTATGTTTCAATCTTATTCAACACACAATATGGCAAAGCTGATCAAGATCAATGGCCTCACACAGAGAACCATATATGTTTGGGATATTACCAAAAATTTAGCTATTTGACTAGTAATGGCCAAATAGTGCATTTTCCTCTTGGATCCCCATCAGATACATTGAACAAATCAACAGGTGGATGCCCAATAATCTTCTCTAACTAGATAGAAACAAAACTGAAGTAGTTATCTTTGGACGTAAAGAGAAACGATCAAGAGTCAGCACACAGCTTCACGTTATACAACTAGAAACTACTGATCAGACCAAAATGTAGGTGTAAAAATGGACTCAGACCTGAACCTCCACAGTCACATAAAGGAATAACAAGATCAGCCTTTTATAACCTGAAGAACATTTGCAGGATAAAAGGACTAATGTCGTCATACAGGCTCCCAGTAAATCAGAGAATAGACATCAAAATACTTTTACTTATTTATAAATCATTGAATTAAAGTATGCTAAAGATCTGTTCTCACTCTACCAACCATCTAGACCACTCAGGTTATCCAACTCTAGTCTACTAATCATCCTTAGAATCAGAACCAAAAGTGGAGAGGCAGCTTTCAGTTTCTATATTCCCTTTGTCTTGAATAAACTTTTGGATGAATGCTAAGCTGCTGAAACATTCAGCTGCTTTAAATCAAAGCTAAAATCTGATCTGTTTAGAGCTGCTTTTGAGTAAGCAATTAATATTAGCTGGAATGTTATATGTTTTAATGGGGCATATGTTTTGTGCTACAATGTTGCATTTTATCGTTGTCCTCCACAAATCTTGTAAAGTACCTTGAACTGCCATGTTGTTGAAAGTGTGCTATGCAAATAAAGTTGCCATGCCTTATATTGGTGCTAAATCAGAACATTTCAAAGAGTATGGGCATGCTCAAACAATATTAGGGATGTAAACGATCTATTATGTTTGTTATGACAAGTCATGGTTACATAATCTAATAGCTGCTGGAAGAAATGACATTTGATAAGAAAAGTAATAAGGCCCACTCAGGCACCTTACTTGCTTCAAACTGTATGCGGAAAGAACTTAATTTTAGAGAACACAGAAAGAAACCCTAGAACCTTCAAAGTCTATAAACTGAAGAAAAATGGGCCCAAATCACACCTGACTGAGCAATGCATTTAAGTAATTTTCCCAGAAAACATCTTAAAGTTTAACACCAAGAAAGTATTTCATAAATTTCCCTTTCTTCAATAATTATTCTGGACCTGTTTCTACCGATAACTTTAACTTCTTTTGATTTCCTTCTTTTTCACATTTACATCAATATTTGTTGCTGTAGTAACTGTTTAGAATTTTACATAACCTGTTCTAATCCTTTTAACCTAACCTTCTATTTCCGTGGGTGTAGATCAGTATCACCAGTGTTACTTGGGCCTTTCTCTCTGTCACGTAGTCGCAGTTTCCAAGCAGCTCCATCTGGCATGATTCATGGAGTGTCACTAAATGAGCAGACGTCAAGTCGCAGTGAGTACACCAGATATTTGCTCGAAGCACTGTGTTGGAAACCAATTCACCAGCAGTTTAATTTTGTGCAGGCTCAAATTCATTTGGACTGTACCATTGCCTTTAGGAAAGAGTGATGCAGATGCGGCTTTCACTGTATTTCCACATCAGGTTGAAAGATGCCTGGTTTCACATTCATTTAAAGTTAATGGCATGGATGATGTAAAACAAAAAGCTATGAACAAAGAAAATAAGAACTCAACATACACTATAGTGCATTATAAAAGGAATCACATGCCCTGAAAATATGTAATAGTGCATTATTGTGAAGTGAAAAGAAAATTATACATTGTTAATTTGTCAATTTTTCTTTAATAACCTAAATAAAAAACCTAAATGGTGTGGCCTGGAAATGTATTCTGCCTTATTCTGTTACCCCTAAATAAAATTAGATTGTGGCTATTACCCTCAGAAACCCCTTAAATAAATGGAGTCTTAACTATTTCGTCATTTGAACATGACATAACTTCAACCGTTCTGTGAATGCCTCAGATACTTGTCAGAGAACATTATTTTAATAAAGAGCTCCGGAGAAAAGCAGCAAAAATGGGAAGTTCAAACCAAGGTTATGTTAGAAAACTTGCCTATGCTTTGAACCTTAAAAATAGCAGTGTTAAATCTATCTCCTGAAAGATGAAGTGTGTCGCACACATGCAAACCTACATGACCGTTGCTCAGAACGTTGGGAGCTCGTTTGAACACCCTCTCCATCCAACTTGGTCCTATTTTCTTCAGGTAAGACACTTTACCCACTTTGCCTATTGGTGGTCATCAGAGGGCCCGGTGGCATCATTTTAGTGTCAGTTTCCTCATTGAGCCCCAGGGCAGCTGTGGCCACAACTAGCTTCCAACCATCAGTGTGAATGCATGTGTGAATGGGTGAATGTAGTATTAAGTACTTTGGGGTCTTTAGTTTTTGGTCTTGATGCAAAATGTTCTGTAAATCAAAAAACTAAGACCAATTTGCAGAAGGCACTTTTAACATGTGGAATGGGATCTGGTCAGATCAGACCATAACTGAACTTTTTTGGCTGACATGTAAAGTGCTATGTCAGACAAAGGAGCTAACACTACACATAGTCATCACAGTGTAACCATATGTTGCTGTGGGGATTCCTCTACTGGAAAGCTGTTCACAATTAAGAGAAAGATGGATGGAGTTTAATAGAGGGCATCCATTTATGGAAAAATGCATATCTGCATAAACAGTTCTGTTTAAGGTTTGCCACAAGTCATGTGTGATGTACTTCAGGCATGGGAAATAAGGTGCTCTGGTCAGATCGAAACAACACAGATCCCTTTGGTATATATGCAGAACAACATTTGTTAGAAAACAAAAAATGCAGAATTTTCACACAGGCAATACTTAAAAATGAAGATGGTGTCTGCTGATGCTGTCTATCCAATATGTCTGAGCTTGTCTCCAAGTTTGGAGTATAGACATAGAATCATGTTAAGGTCTGTGGTAAAGGGTGGAGAAGTTTATTGGGTTTGAATAAAAATATTTGGCAAGAAATTGCCAAGTCATAGAATTAGGCTTTTTTTAATAACATTCAATTCAATTCACTTTTATTTATATAGCCACAGTTCACAACAAATGTCATCTCAAGGCATTTTACAACAAAAGTCATCTCAATACAATTATACAAACATTCCAACCAGTTAAGTTTTCTATGTAACGAATCCCAGCAGATTGCGTTGAGTCATCGGCGTGAGGCTGTGCCCGGATCGTGCAGACTCCAACCACAGCAATTCCTCATACTGAGCAAGCATGTAGCGACAGTGGAGAGGAAAAACTCCCCTTTAACAGGAAGAAACGTCTGGCAGAACCCTGGCTCAGTGCAAGTGGTCATCTGCCACGACCGTCTGGGGGTCATACAAAAAGAAAATATGATTTTTATTTTTTTTCTCATTTTGTTTCTCAGTATTTGATCTATATCACGTTTTCCCTTCTCATGATGATTCACATTCAATCTCACTCCATAAGCCTGTTATGCAGCACTGCATGCTGAGCTCCTCAATTAATTTTGGCATAGTTTGCAAAATCACATCACTAAAATTAAATATGCTCGGATATGCAACAAAACCAGTCAACACAGCATGGAGAAAGCTTCCATTTCCTTCATCACAGCGCCACAATTCTCCTCCAAAAAGTGAATTCAGCACAAAGGATTACCTACAGTGTCATTTTCTCTGCATGATGACACAGATTTCCCTATCGCGGGCTCTCGGAGAAAATATATCATCTTATCTTTGATATGTTGTGGAACTGCTTCACCGCTGACGCAGTTGTCGGCGGTGAAAACAAAAAGCTGATTATGTGGCAAAATTATCTTGATTGCCTGTCTCTTTTAGCATCTAGAGATATCCCAGAACCACAGAACAAAGAAAGGTACTTGCCTCGCACACACTTGCTTATAAGATAATATCGTTTTACGATAAGTCCCCTTCATTCCCGAGCCCCGCCCCAAACAATATAAATGTATATGAGGAAAAACTGGGGCAAGCTGGAGTCGGCATTTCAATAGACCGTATTTTGTTTAGACTTGCAATTTTGGCAGTCAGCACCAGCACACTCAGAATATCAATCACAAGCTCTTATTCTTAATGTCTCCCTGACATGTTTTCATAGGCACACTAGTTTGCTCACTGGAAGTGGCCTCGGTGAAAATATCTACAGAAATCACTATGAGAAGCAAATGTCACAGGCAGTGAGTTTTTTTTTCCCAGAACATAAATTATTCCTTTGATATGAAGTGCCAGAGACTCTTTCACCTCCGTCTCCCCCGCACTGCTATGAACACCTCGACATTTCTGAGACCTCTGTGACCCTCCGATACATTAAACAGAAACATTAACTGCAGTTCTGCTTGCTGATTCACTTTCACAGTTTTATTGGAATGATGCTCCAAGATAGCTGGCAGAACAGGCTAAGGGGGGTGGGAGGAGACAGGAGGAAGATGATGGATCATAAAGTATTTGGTTTATTGGACGTAATGGTGCTGTGTTTATGGGTAGAATAGTGAAGCGCTGGAGTCGGAGTGTCAGCCATGTGTTACAGACACCATAAAGCTTTCGGCTTTCTTCAGAGAACTGCATACATCCAGACAGCAAGCTTTGCTCATCATATGTTGCAGAATAATAATAAATGGTTATCCATTAAAAAGAGGGGTAGGCCCTGTAATGAGTTCAATTAAACTCACTCTAATTGTTCAAAATCTGAATTCAGCTACTTGAGGAGCTACAGCCTAACATTGTTAGGAAATTATGTAGAAAGTGTATCTTCAGAAAAAAACATGAAGGAGGAATTTAAATATTATGGGATTTCATAAAACACTTACAGTTAACTCTATTAGAGGAATAGAAAAAAAAAAATTATTCTCCCGCAAAATGGAAATTCAGCTGTAACAGCAGCAAAGGGATAGGCAATAGAAGCATTTAATTAACAAAAAAAAAAAGAAAAGTATAAAAACATAATTTAAGAATTAAGAATAATATGTACATTAAGGCTGTGATGGACTGGCGACCTGTCCAGAGCGTACCCCGCCTCTCGCCCATTGACAGCTGGAGATAGGCCCCAGCCCCCCCGCGACCCCTGGAGGACTAAGCGGTTCAGAAAATGGATGGATGGATGGATGTAAATTAAGGACAAAATTACAAAACCAGACTGCTGTGCAACAAACAGGCATACTCCGATAAGAATGTCCAACTGAGTAAGATGCCAAATGAATAGCTTGCAATGTTTCTACAAATTCTTTCTCTCTAAACACAGTAAGCACATTCCTTCAAAAACTGAGTAAATACAGTTTTGCATATATTTTATATTATTCTATTTAGCACAATATAGAAATCCAAAGCCACGTAAGCTAAAAATTTTGGAAAATCTGAGTTCAGTTTAACTATTCCTTCTCTGGCATGATTACTGCCAGATCTATCAAATCTAGATAACAATTAAACAGAACCTGTTTGACAGCATTAAGTAGGCTATAATAGAAATTCTGGAACAGATGAGAAACAAGCAAAGTGATTTGCGTCAATCAGTCTGGGAAGTGTTTTAAAGCCATTTCTAAAACTTTGGTACATCAGCGAACCAAAGTGAGAGCCAAATTCCACAACTTGAGAAAGAATTGCAGAGTGGTGTGTTGAGTTCAAGTCTAGTTTCTTGACCCACGTGCAGATAACTATGCACTTAGTGACCGTAATAAGGTTTTGACATTTATCAAATAATGGGGAACTGTTCCGACAAGGTCATCTCAGCTGCTACTGAATGTCCCAAAGACAAAGCATAACCTTAGGGGAGACAGTGCTTTTGCTGTAGTAGCTCCTAAATTGTGGAAGTGAGCTTATTTTGTTCATCATACAGGCCTCTTCTATGTCTGTTTTTAGAACCTACGTCTTCTCTGTGGCTTCGGATGCCGTCTGAGATATTGGCTTTTAAATTGTTTTTTAATTGTTTTCATCACATAAATTACATTTTTATTATTTCAAGTCCTTATTCTATTCTATTGCTTGCTTGTTTTAATGTTTTAATTTCGAGCTGTTTCATGTATTTTAGGTTCTATTGATTTTACTATTCATCCTTCTGTTTTATTTGTTCTGTGTAGAGCACTTTGGTCCTTTGGGTGTTTTAAGTGCTATATAAATAAAGTTGATATGGTATCTGAAGGGAAAAGAGAAAAAGATGTTTTAAAGGCAGAAGGTTATGTTCTGAGGAAATAAAGTACAACTGGCCAGAGGACCGGAGGTTCATATAGTTTAAGTAGTTCTGAAAACAAAAAATAAAATAAAATTGATATTAAAATTGATCCCAAAACACACAGGGAGCCAATGCAATGAATTTAAGACAGGTGTGATGTGCTAATGTGAGGATTAACTCCATGGCTTCTGATGACACTGCCAAGAGGCAGCATATAAAACTTAAAAAGCACTGGGCCGTAAATGAAACCCTGGGATACGCCACATGTAATGTTGTGGACCTTAGAGGATCAGGTACATAAACTTACCAAAAAAGTCCTGTCTGTGAGATATGATGTGAACCATTTGTGAAAATTGCCAGAGAAGCCGTTCTGTTTTTAACTAAATATTGTGGTTCACTGTATCAGAGGCAGCGCTTCCAGTAGAACCCCACTTTCACCCTCTGTGCATCATAGTTTAATCTGAAATAATTTAACATTTTCAAAAGGGTCATCTCTGTGCTGTGGTTTAATGTAAAACCAGACTGAAATATTTCTAAGAGGTAGAGAAGAAAGAGATAAGTAATTAATCAAATAATTTTAAATTATTATCATAATAAAAAGTAAAGAGTAGTTTTGTCATTAGTTATAATTATTATTTATTTTGTTATTATGTTATTTGAATACATAATTTATGCTGTTGATATACAATAATAAAATCATTAAAAGTTGCATATGGAACATTTACATAAAAAAAATACATTGAAAAAAAAATAAGTCCACTGGGCTTTTAGAGGGGTGCAGGATGAAAGTACAGCATTTCCTCACTGGTCGAAAGTTGCTTAACTCATCGAAATCTAAATTTCTCTTCTTCATCAGGAAAGACCCCCATCTGAAACGAACAATTCATCAAGGTTAAAATCTCATCTCTAACAGATCCATTACATTGTTTAAAAATGATGTGGAAATTAGGACTAAAAGACATGTGGTGGGCCTCCTTGAGGAGAAAATGCTTGCTCAGTATGAGGGATTGCTGTGGTTGGAGTCTGCATGTGGGGGCCACAACCTCAAGTCCATGACTTGACACAATCTGCTTGGATTGTTTAAATAGAAAACGTTTTAACTGATTGGAATGTTTGTAAAATTGTAAAGTACCTCTAGATGACATTTGTTCTGTCTTGGCGCTATATAAATAAACTGAATAAATAAAATGAATGCATTGGCTGGTGTCTACCTTCCCTCTGAAGTGGTCTGTGAGCTCCTCACAGAGAGCGTTTGAGGGGGTTTTCTGAAATGCATTAGAAAGATGGTTAAACATTTTGTCAATGGAGGATACAAGATTTTTGGGATATTTTAATAATCTAGATGATTTTTCAAAAGTTTGCATTTCTTTATCTCTTGTGTTATTTTTATGCTTCGAGAAGTTCTGTATATATTTGATGGTTTATCAAAGACATGCTGATTCAACCAAAATCTTATACATCTGGTGTTGTGGAGGATCTTTTTCTTCCGGGTGGATCATCGAGGGGTTGCTGCTAAGAATTTTGGGCCCAATGACAAACCCCCAACACAGCTGAGATTTTTTTCATATCTCATATGGATATGGAGTTCACTGACTTATATGGGATTCCCGTTAAAATGAGGTAAAATCTCTGGGAATGATTATAGCTAAAGATACTAAAACCAGAGAAGACTTAAATATTTTACCTGTAATAATTTTTTTTTATCTATACTCAACTCCTGGTTGCAGGCAGAAACTCTGATAGAAATCCTCTGCCAGCTACTGTACAAACTACTTTGAGCTGTTTGGGAGGTTTCAGTGCATCTCTTGATGACCCCCCCCACGACAGCTCCCATGGGATCACCTATACTATTGGTCCACACTCTCACATGTTTATCTGCTGTGCTACTCCAACATCCATTCATTCTGCCTCACAGTTCTCACTGGATTGTTTGGAAATGGTCGTTGAGAGGAAGAGAAAGGGCTCAGGAGAGAGAAACAAGACCAGAGTGGTTTTAGGAGATTCTTTCCAATGATGTCGTGTGCTGACAGCACAGGTTGGGCTTCCCACTGATTCCTCCATCGGCAAGTTTCTACTCGGCAGGTTGGCTAAAGTTTAGGGTTACTTTGTCAGGTATTTAAATATTTTCAGGAACAAGATTACTGCTAGAATAGGTTACCTAAATCTGTATTCACGAGAAGATTCTATGTTGTGACAGCATTTTTTTTTCTTTCCAAAGTGGAGAGCGCTGTTCTTTCCTGAAATTCGTAAAAATCCTCCACTATAGATTTAAGTGTCACAAAAAGCAAAAAATAGAATCTGCAATTCAGAAAAAAACTACTTTTTTGTGATGATTATGAAATGCCAACAAAAGTAGAATGCATCAACTACAGTACAAAAAGTATTCAATAAATATTTTGGGTTTACTTAAAGTATACAATAAGCAAAACCAGTAAAAATAAAAAATAAAATTTTCTGAAACCTGTTTATTGTATCAGGCTGCAAAGTCTTGAGAATGAGACAATTACTTTGTGGTGAGAGTAGTTGCAAAATATTGTTGCCAAGCTTAAGGAATGGAATTGAGAGGCTTGAGGGTGTCCAATCATTTAAATTGTGAGACTGACAGGCAGGCCTGGTTTGGGCTAAAAAGCCTAGGGAGCACATTGCAGCCCTCACAGTTGATTGAATCCCAGCTTGGCCCCATAAGTGAGTTTGGAGAGGGACGTTTGTGTGCAGGTGGAGAGGGGAGGGAGTCTCATAGAGCATGAAGGCCAAACACCCTGCATCTCACGACAACACCAAGGACACTGTTCCGCCGACTGCAGAACCGTGGCAGAGCCCTTGGCTCATATAAAATGCTGTTTCACATAACAGGAGCGAGCTGAAAAGTAATAAACCAAGCTGATAATGAGGCTTTCCCTCAATTTCTGTGACGTTTTTCCAATAAGAGTCATCTGTGCATTTAATAGACAACAAACATCTGTGCTGTTCAAGTCTAATTTGTTTGGTAATTGCTTGGGGAGGGCAGAGTAAGTGAATCAGGAATTTTTGTCAATAGCCATTAAAGTTTTTAGAGAGGTAATAAGATAGTTATTCATTACTGTATGCATTACTCTCATAATTCAACTGCTGATATTAAAGGGCATTTGCAGTACTGAGGAATGGGTGTCTGCACTGCAGAAATACTAAGTTGCTTTGCAGTAAACCTTGTGCTGTGGTTTTACTGTGGGGCGTATAATTGCAACATTAGCTTCTTTTCGTAGGATATACCTAATAAAGATTATTCAGGTTACCTATAAAAATACTAGTTCATTTGTAATTTTTTTTTTTTTAAATAGAACAAACCATTAAATATGTAGTTCCTTCGAAATCAATAAACATATGCAGTACTGATATATCAATGTTTTGATCATTTCACAAAAAAATCAAATTAAAAAGATGCTGAGAAAATAGTTGGGAACTTCTGATTGCTAATTAGCTTATTGCTAAAATAACTGTAATGAGATGCTTCCCGTAGCCATCAAGCAATTTCTGACCTCAGTCTGAAGAAAGTTGGTCCCACTCTTTACTTTTAGCCAAGAGATGTTTTAGGATCAATTTCAAGTCACCCCACAACATCTCTGCTTGTGTTGCATGGTAGAATTAATCGTGGATTCTCTCATAAGAGAAATGGGCTGGAAAAACCATGTCATACTCACATTTTTGTTTTACAGATGGTAAGTTCTGCTTGTTAGAAGCTATAACCGTTTTACAAACTCCTCAGGTTCATTGTTGACCACAGAGCATTTGTGCTTAGGGCACCGGCCCTGCATGTAGCTATGAAGGAGACAAAGAACTGCCACTGATGAAAGTAATATATGTATCCTTGTAAAAACATTACTATAATAGCAAACCAAAAAAGAAGAAAAACGATCAAAAGCAATAAAACAAATGATAAAGCAAAATCCAAGTCTCTGGACTCAAGTTCATGTTCCTTAAAACTCTTGTCAGGGATCCTAAAGGTTTCTTCAAGTTAACCCTCTATGGTACGATGTTGCCATATGGCAACAAACACGTTGAATCCCTTCCACACACACACAGTATATCCTCTTTTAATATATAGTGCATTGAAAGAGAGAGAGGGGGGGGGTCCTAAGAGAACCAATAGTAGTGTTTAAATTTATCCCATAACTTTTTGGAGGGAATTTTGCAGCCTTTTTCTGCAGACCTTTTCAAAGGGAGGAGTCTTGCCATTCGACTCTTCAAAAATCACCAAAAAAGGTATTTTTATGATATTTTTTCGACGGGGAAAAATTACATACTTAACAATAAGTAAGCTACAGTAAGTTCACTATTATGTGGATTAGTGCAATGTATTTGATCATTTGATAATGTTAAACTGTTAAAATGTGGACGTTGCCAAACGGCAACACTGTACTATTATGACTAGGATTGAACTGTTAGCCTGGCATGTTGATGGTATGAACTGATCCTCTAGAGTCCACGTTGATAATGCACTTTCTGAGTCCTTTTCACACAACATATTATTTGATACGTTTTCGTCCATTTACAGAATGTACAACAATATATTTTATGGTTCCTTGCAGAAGACAAACAAACTAGCCTTGCCTGTAGATGGTAGTGAGAAGGAATTAGGCTTTAGTGATGAAGAAAACGAGCAGCTTGCAACCCAGCAAGGAGAGTGTGAGGATGCATATCCCAAGGCTGCACAGGTATTGTCAGAGTGCCGTCCACAATATGTGAGGCCTACCTGTGCCTCACAGCTGACAAGAACTGCTTAATTGATTTTCACAGCAGTAAGAGTGAGACAGCAGCATCAAGACAATCACACAATATATTTTAAATAGTTTAACTTTTAAATGTTGTATTTCTAACTGTTTATGGTACTTGGCACTGTTTAAATTTTAACCTGAGTTGTTAAATAAAAATGTTTCTACAATCATAAACCAAACTCTCTTATTTTCATCAATTTCCATTATCGTACAGTGTTGCCGTATGGCAAAGTCAACAAATATTAACAAAAAAAACATTAAAAAAAATATATCTCTTGAATATGCTTATTTGGTCTATTTTATGACAAATTAACATCCCAAATATTTTTTTAGCAACAGGCATCATGATGCGAACCATAGAGGGTTAAATTCAAGTCATTTTAAGACCGTTTTTATATAAACCTAATACCTGTTTCATGGCCCATTTCAGAGCCTTACGGAAAGCGAAGAACAAAATCCTTTAACTTATTCTGTTCCCTTTTTTTCTCTCAATGGAACGTGTAAAAGATGACAACAAGCCAAGCAGAAGTGCGAAATGTCAAAGAACATTTCAGCAGGACACAGGAAAGTTTGCCTAATAATGTTAAGTTGCTTTTTAACATTAGTATTTTTTTTTTATGTTAATCTTAATTTATTGGATACATCACATGTTCTGAGTATCTTGACCCAGGACTTTGTTGCATTCTCAATTATTGGTTCTCCTACTCTTTATTAATGCTGGGTTATTCAATCAAAAATAATCGTGGTTGACTAATTAAACTTTTGATGAAAAATGCAATAAGAAGAAGTTAAACACAGCAAGAAATTTTAACAGCTAGATATCATAATTCAAGAGTTTATTAAGTCTTTTTATGGTATTTTTTTCGCATTTTTATTTTTAAAATAAATTCAACGCTTTTAAGGCTTTTTAAGATCCTGTAGGAGCCCAGTCTTCTGTTGACGTTGGACTCTCTGTTGAGGGCTTTTTAGCAGATTATTATTTTGTTGTACCGCCCTTGAGTGCTATTGTCAGGATTCAGAAAATAGAAGAAGTCCGTTCCTGCTACTTCCGGTGTGCAACAGTGTAGCCGTATGTCTATTAATTTTTATTTCTGTTAAGAATAATAAAAAATAAAAAACTCATGTACCAGCTGCACTGGTCTCATCATTATGTGGAGCGTGTAATCTCTGCACAAATTGTAAAATTAAAAACATTTCAACTAAAAAAAAAAAATCCACCAAAAAATAATAGGGATAATTAGGAATATTTTAGGGGGACTTAAGCCCCCCTAAAAGGAACCTAACGGCGTCAGTACCCAAACACTTAGAGATAGCCTTCCTAATTCACAGAGGAGGTGAGAAAGCTAAACACTAATACAGCAGTATTTTTTTTCATTAATGCAATTTAAACTTTAAAATATTACCATTTTTTTATTGAAAAAAAGGCTTTTTAATGAATTAATATGAAGAACAATGCTAATTTACAAGATTTTTTTAATAAAGCTTGCAGCAGGACATTTCATAGTTCTCATAAAATCTAAAGAACAAAGCACATTGGAGGTCCAAGAATAACTTGGAACTCATGATCAGTTTCTAAATACTGCAGCTTTCACATCTTTAAAGCGATACATTGATTAAAATGACTAGTTATGTGATGCTATCCTGTGACCAGCTTTAACATACAGCTTTATGTGTACTCCAGTTGGCATCACCTCAGTAACACAGAGGTTTATTTAATTAGCTCTGATTTAAATGCTTTGCTAATTAGTGAGGAAAAATAATTACATTCATTCACTTTCCTTTGGGGCACCTTTCCACTTGGCTTGATTGCAGATGTGCAAATTAAAATAGATAGACCCTGAGTGCATATAAAAAACTCAATCATCTCCCGTGGCAAGAAACAGGTGGACACGGGCAAATTACATCTCATTTTACTGCTGTTAGTCAAAACACAGTGACATTTCACCTCGACTTGGCTTCCATGCATTTCAGAATCCCACTCCCAGGTGAGCATAACTTTTTTTCCATCACTATAATCGAGTTGATGAAAATGAGAGAAAATGATTACACATTTTACAAGGTTGTAAGTAAATGATGAACTCGAGTGAAAAGAACATTTTTAAAGTGTGAATCTTTTGACTTTTATCCCAAATATGATGAACTTTGCAGATTAAGTATTTCTTCTTTCTGTTTTACAAGATATGATGCAAATAAAAGACTCGGTTACAAATTGTGCGAGTAAAAGAAGCAACAGACACTTATAATTTTTAACATTTGTACAAATAAACCAGGAGAAGTTTGATATCAATATGTGTTTAGCCTCATTTAACATTATACCCCTAAATAAGATCAGTGAACAAACAGCTTCACAAAGACTAAGGAGCAAAACGCCTCCAAACAGCTAACAAAGAACTGTTTAATACATCATCTGAAAATACTAAGAGTATAACACAAACGCAAATATACTGTATCTGGCAGTAACTATATGGCTGATCAAGGAGAACACTAATCAGTGAATCAGCCCTCTCTGGAGGAGCTGCAGAGATCCAGCAAGTCAGGTGCCATTATCTTTTACAAGGAACACAGTTACAAGGATTGGCGAGAAGCAAGCCAATACTGAAAGAAAAATAAGAGAGCATTTTACATTTGTCGCAATCCTTGTAGTGAATACAGGAAACACGTGATAGAAGTTGATATTGTCAGATGAGAACAAAAACCTTACGGCCAACATGGACAGGGTTTGCTTGGGCAAAAGTGAACACTGTATTTAGCCTGAACACATTATCCATAGCATGAAATATGAAAATGTTGAATCGATACAGTCCCAAATCCCGGTACTTTACGATACCAATTTTGATACTTTTGAGTAGGGGTGCACCGATTCGACTTTTTGAGTCCAACTACTGATACCTTTTTGTATCTGTCGATTATGGAACGCCAAAGTGTTCAAAATTAAATAAATAAATAAACATTATGAAATGAATATCAGCATGAATTAATATTAAGTAAATATTTAATGTGACAATGAAATAGTCAAAAAAGGAATTATGTTAAAATGCAAAACCTAATATTTATATAATATATTTTAATTTTAGAATATTAGTATTATTTTATATATATTTAATTAAATATTTATTCCACTGCCATTTTTATCATACTATAATTTATTTTGAGTTTTTTTATTTAATATAATCAGTTTTTATTCAAAAATCTCTTCTTTTTTTTTAGCTTTTATTTCATAATGGGGTTTTTCATAATGGTGTATTTATTTCAAAATGCCATTTAACATAATGTCTTAGCCAGCCAATCAGAATTAGCTGTTGGGACCTGGATGCTGATTGGTTGATGCTTAAACATGCTGTTCCTGCAGGAGGAAAATGGCGAGGACCGGCTAAAGTCGTTTAATACTGTTATTGAATTTAATGCCTTTAGGATTTTATGTATGGCTTTATAATTCTTATAATACTGGCAGAATATTTGATCACTTTTGTAATGGGATGTCTAATTCAATTCAATTCAATTTTTCAATTCAGTTTATTTATATAGCGCCGTTTCACAACAGATGTCATCTCAAGGCGCTTTACAAGAAGAGTTATTACAATACAATGTCTAATGTAGAAACAAACAGCCGGTGCTGCTCCAGGGTTTTAGGTGTAAAGCTGCTCAGGGCCCCATGCCCGTGATTAGACTGGGGAAAGAGACTCAGGTCGGCTGTTTGGTACGATCATTAAAACATTTCAGAAATAACATAGAACACGTTTTAATAATCTCCCTTTAACTGACTGTAGCTCACAACCAACCAGGGCTTCCTCTCCCGTCTCCTCCTAGTTGTGCTGGACAAAACAAAAAAGATAACAGCAGAACTCCTGCACTACTGTCAGACAGCTGAGAGCTGAACCTGGGATCATTTCAGATTATATCACCCAGACGAATCAAGATGGGTCTCTGAAACGGTTCATGATAAGTTATTCCTCTCAATATGACCTGATAAAGCAACCAGAGCTGAACAAAGTTCCTGCAGCTCCGACCCTTTACTTAGCATGCTGCTAGGTGCTCACAGGGCCACAACAACGGCTATCCAGGAAGACTAATCTTAGTTCCAGCCCATCAGCGTCCAGGTCTCAACTGCTGATTCTGATTGGCTGACGGACGACAGTTCTTAAATGGCTTTTTGAAATAAATACCATTATGAAAAACCTCATTATGAAATAAAACCTGACCTTGGGAAAAAGACAGATTGAAATAAAAACTGATTGAATTAAATAAAAAGGTCTTGAACTAATTTATATTATTATGAAGTAAATTGCAGTGAAATATATATATATATATATATATATATATATATATATATATATATAATCTAAAATAAAACAATTATGAAAAATATTTTAAAAAATGGGCGTTGCATTTGAAATGAATTCAGTTTTTAATAATTTCATTGTCAAATTATATTTTTATTCAATATTTATTCATGCTGATATTTATTTCATAATGTTGTATTTATTTAATTTTGAACACTTTGGCGTTCCATAGTGGATACCCGATACTGATCCGATGCTAATGCTGAGTTAATCAGCTTTATACCTTCCACCTTATACCTTTCTTGAAGAGACTAAAGGCACCAGACTTTACTAACTAAACATAAGTAAGACAAATTAACAGACGGGAAATATAAAATCATCCATAAACCAAATTTTAAGTAAAAAATGAAAAACATTTTTTAGAATTTGTTGCATATTTACCACATTTTAAGTATCGGTTCATGGTATTGGTTAACTTTAATCAATACTGTGACATGCACATTCAACGGTATCGGGGCCGATACCCGATCATCTTCAACGGATGATCTTCATGGAGATACTGACTTCATTTTCCAGGAGGAGTGGACCTGAGACCTGTCCACACTGCCAGAAGTACCAAAACCTGGTTCAGTGAACACCGGATTACTGTGCCTGATAGGCCAGCAAACTGGCGTAACCAGAACCCGTAGCTAACTGAAGCTAACGTAGGCTGCAGACGGTTTCAGCCAGAAGAGAGCGGTTAAGAGACTTTTGCCCCGTTTTTCAACAACGATCACTTTAGACCCAGAAACATCTCGAGTTGAGAAAACATATCGAAATAAGACCAAAATGGGTCGTGTCCAAACGGCCTAATATGGTGTTATTTCAATTACCATTGGTGGAGGGTGAGTTTTAACAACACATCCAGCAAAAAGCAGTCACAAAGTCATCATGAAAACTCAGATCCTCTCAAAAAATAAAAGGCATTTGACACACCTCACATCTCAGACATCCATTAATTCATGTCTCCAGCTGTGTTCCTCACACCAGTACTGATCTAACCAGTGATCATCCAGTCTGTCTAGAGTCCAACTCTGTAGTCTTCCAGCCTGATCTAGCTGACTCCCGCTCTGGATGCCGCAGCTTCTCAGTCCTGCCGACTTTGCTGCTCTGCTGTTACCCGACCGGTTGCCAGCTCCAACTCGCTTGAAGAAGGAGATAAAAGCTCCGACCAGAACAGCATTCATCTCGGCCACCTGACAGAACCCCCCCAAAGCTGGTAAGGCATCAGCCGGTATAAAGCCTCCCCCCAAAGCAGAAACTTCTTGGATGGTCTGTTACTGTGATCAACACCACAGCAAGCCGTCTTTGTCCAATAATTGCAGATTAACATCAAAAACTGAATAAAAACTGCAGAGGCAACTGATAGTGGAGTTCAGAAACAACAAATGACTGAAGTCTTTACGTTAGTCCCAGGCTGTGAAGAGCTTCGCAAGCAGACTACAGAGCAGCTATTAGCTACAGTTAGCCACCATTAGCCACCAGAGTTAGCCTAGACGGACCTGCCAAACAAAAGGACACGCCCCTAATTATTCATAATGTCAAGATTAAATTACAAATAAACGGAGAAGTTAGAAAAAAAATCACCCCCCTTAGAGTTGTCATGATGGTAAACCTGAACTATCTAACCAAAAATTGTTTTTTGAACCAGGCTGTAAACACTTTTATTTTTGCTGTAAAGTTGGCCTTTTTAACATGGGAGTCAATGGGAAATTGCTCCTTTTTGGAGCCAGCCCCCAGCGGAGGGAGGAACTGCAATTTTTGACACTTCCTGGTTGGCTTCATATTTGGCGGGCGGATTTTGCCCCTTGCCAGAACCCCATAAAGAATCTACGGGCCATTGCCAAGAGAACGATGGGAGACATGATAATAAACAATGTAGATGAGCTGAAAGCTGCTATTGAAGCATTCTGGTCTTCAACAACACCTCAGCAGTTCTGCGGGCTGATAACATCCTTGCCACAACACATTGAGGCAGTAATTGATGCAAACTGGCCCAAACAAAGTACTGAGTATATATGCATGACTTTTCAGAGGTAATTTCACTATTTAAAATCTTTGTTTTTTTAGTTAATGTAATATTATATTTTTCTGAAATATGAATATGCGGTTTTCATAAGCAATGACCCACAATCACCAAATTTATAACAAACAAAGGATTGAAACAACTCACTTTGCATGTAGTGAGTCTATATTCATTTAACTGTTTAAGGTAAATCCTTTAAATAAATTAACTTTTGCATAACATTCTGACTTTTAGAGTTTAATTTGTATGTGGTAAGAGTTACAGGTACTCACCATCAAATCTGACTAAGCTTAAGCTATTTTACAAGATGGAAATTTTTGTTAGTAAAAAGCTTTTGGAGGCAATAAAGTCAAACTTTTTTACCTTAATTTTCTTTCACTTCACGATCACAAAAAATATAAAGGAAATAACTTAAGCTTACAATTGCAACATACCAAAAAAATAAGTGAAATCTTGTTTCCTTTGCATACTTCTTTGAATTCAGGCACGTATGAAGGTTTTTGAGTCTTAATGGCCTGTTTAACACCATGTTACAGCATCTCAATGGCATTTCAGTCTGGACATCTACGAGACCACTCTGGAGGTGACATTGCTTTTGTTCTTCTGATAATTATGCTTGTAAGTATGCTTGAGCATCAGGTCTTGAACTGATTACCAGACATTCTTCTTCCGGTTTACTGATGTATATGCTTAAGTAAATTACAGCAAGTTGCCCAGTTTCCTAAAGCAGCAAAAGACCTTTAGGACATCACAGCACCAACACAATGTTTGAATGTTTTGCTCCGTTTGTTCTGAGATCCTGTGTTTGATTTACGCAACATTCGCTACACACCTTTTTCCTAGGAATCATTGGAGATGATCAATATTGGATTTTTGTTTGTATTTTTTTTGCCAAGAGCTGCATGGAGCTTTGTCTTAGTTTAAGTCTCAAGTGTTTTTTTTTTTCCTATGCTTTTTACTGAAGTCCCATAGCCTTAAATGTCTCATTTACTCTTTTTTTTAATTGCTGTGGTTTTTATAATGAATGAATGCCTTGTGATTTGTTTTCTGCGAAAAAAAAAAAAAAATTCTCCTCCAGGGTCTTGCCTCTAAATTTGCTAACAGAAATGCCACTTATGTGCTTGCTTTGAACCAAAAACTTCTGCAAAATCAGTACAATCTTCCCGTAGGCAGTTGCAGGTACACTCTAAGAAATGAAACATGTTTTTCTGTTTGTTTTTATTCATAGTTTTATTTTCAATACACTTCAAATGTTTCTTTTAGGGGTGTAATCAATAATGTTTCATTTGATTTAATCCATTTCAAACCTGTATTCCTTTACGCTTAATTGTCAGAGTTTAACTTTATCAATTAAATCCCATATTATATTTTTTTAGAGTGTAGGTCAGGTCATAAATACCTATTTTCTCTGTGACATAGAAGATTGGTTTTCTTGACAATTTTGTTTTAATTGTGGCTAATACAGGCCACAGTGGCTTAACAATAAGTATCACAAACTTTCTCTGTGAACGAAACTTAAAAAATTGCTTTATAACTCTTTTCAGAAGGATGGATTTCAATTACTTTATTTTAAATCTCTTTTTGAAATTCTTATGACATGGGATCCTGTAGCCTACTTCATGTTATCAACATTTCTGTTATTAATATAGGTTGTTAATTTAAATTATTTATGAATTTCATAGGTCGTTCCATAATCAAGCCTGGTGTCGCTTGTAAAGTTCAAATAAATTGTAAAATCACCATGATAAAAAGTTATCATCATTTAAAACCTGTTTTTATGTTTACTTTGGTTATTTTTGTCTGATACTGTAATTAATTTTCTGGTAAGGAATATGTGGAGCGGCAGAGACCGAAGAAAAGTGTAAGAGGGTAATTATTTTTCACAGCACTGTACCTATTGACCCACAATGATTTTAAGGATGTGCCGTGATGCTGATTAGATGAGGACTAGGCTATTTCCTCTTTAAATCCTGTTACACAACCGTGAAGCAAACTGATTCATTTTTTTCCTCTGCTATAAATAATTCTTTTGTGAGCTGAAAAATTCATTGTATCTCAGGTCCAACCAGAGCCAATTCTTTAAAGAGTGTTTGCTGCACAATGCGAACACTAAATCAGGATTACGGTGTCTGAGCTTAATGAACTAGATTGAAATGTAAATGGGACTCACTTGAAAGTAGCTGTTTAATGTTGAGTTTGTTTGTACTTCTGCTCTAACAAGGACATTGAACGACCTTGTTTGAAGGCGGTAAGTTGGAAAGTAAAGCTCACATGCTGTAGGACACACTTTCTTTTCAGCTGTGCTAATTCTGTATTGTGATATTCAAATTTAAATCCTTTTTAAAAAATCAGAACAGTTTCTTCTGTTACATTTAAGTCTGGCAAACTCAGGAAGCAGGATAGACAGGCTCAATGTTTTACAGAGGAGTTCCTTTAAACATTTTAAAAGACTCAGTATAACCTTGCACTCAGGCGTAGACACAAAACCTTTTCTTCTACCAATTTTCTGAGCAGGACGTTTATCAGCAGCTTTGAAGTCATAATTCCATGATGGAGTGGAGGTGGAATCTAATCCGACCCCTCCTTGAACAATGTAATGCTATATAAAGGCCTTTCACAGTACATTAGTCTTCAACCATCTATCTGTGGATTTGATAACCACCCACCTAACAGTAAGGCTTTTTATGGAAATGAATTTTGTCCACATACAACATTTTGCAGAACATCCTAGATGTAGAGGAGAGATTCTGTGAGAAGATGAGCTAACAAGTAGCACCAAAGAGGATGGAGGCTGTGCTCGCCAGCTCAGAGAATCAGAAAATTCCTCAATTAATTAAATTGCCTTGTTAATAAGAATATAGCAAAGCTTTTGGTAGAAAAGAATCAGGCCAGTTAAGGGGTTTTGTGCCCCTTCCCCACGAGGGTCAGCTGTCCCTGTCAGGGGTCGTGGTGAGTCAGCACGACTGGGCTTGACTCACAACAAAAAAAACGACTTAATTTCAAGTAATTATTCCTAATGGAAAACCTTAATAACCAAATACAGTTTAATCAAACTATGCTGAGTAGGTACTAGTGAGAAAAGGGGCTCTTATGCTATCGTGTTTGTTACTCAATAGAGTTTAATCCTTTTTTTCCTAAATGATTTTACAACTAAATGTTGTAAGAAACTGCTCATTCAAGACTCAAAAACAACTTCTATTAAAAAATTAAAGTCTTGTAAATATTGGGGGCATTTATTTCATATAAAATAAAATAAAATGTTTTTTGTACTCTTTTTTTATGTTACATAAACTACTTTCTCACTTTTATTCTACAGCTGCAGCATATTAATCATGTACGATAACTTAACAAGTCAAGATGCAAACATCTGTCTTGGCATTTGTAAACTGCAGCATTAACTGGCATCTTTTTCATATGCTAAATAGTTTTTTTCACTTATGGCTGCAAAATTGTGCAATATCACACAATTTATTTGATGTGATACACTAATTGCCACATGTTTATTTCTGTTTTCCCCTGACTTTAGCATGTTTGCAATCATGAGATAAAAAGTAATGGTGTCAGTCATGTAAATTAAAGCACAACAGAGAGGAGCATTTTATTCTAGCTAGAAAGGCAATCTTGAAGGTTGCCCTCTGCGAAAATAAAAGAGAAAAATCGTGGGCTGTTTGTCTCACTAATGTCACTCATTTTACTTTTAAAACAGGTGCATTTTGGAAAATGTGCTCTTGAACCGAACCTGCCTTCCGTTAATGGAAGCTGGGGCTGCAGGAGTTGGAGGGCTGCAGCCCTCCAGGGATCTTTGATAAAAAGCCATTAGTCTCCTGTGGGCAGAACCTGCTACTTTACAGTATGTAATGGACTTAACATGGCAATTGTGAACTTTTGTGTTCTGTGTTTTATTCACTGCATAGGGATTAATACCAAAAGGCTGATAGACAGTAAATGAATATTTATTACCCTTAAAACTGAGGTGAATTCCATAGTCGTTCAATTTACCCACAGCCTGGTATTTTACCACAGGTGTGTTTAAGTGTGAAAGGAAGAGTGATTAATGCTTTCAAACAAGTCAACGTAATCAAACCCTTACATCACCAGAGTCCTTCAATGCAACAAGCATTTATGGATTTTTCCAAGTGGTGAAATGACGAGCCCACATTTGTATGAGCACATATGAGAGAAATACTTTGCTTACTTGGTTTGTTCTGAACAGTGATATGGTAGGTTTATTTAGCTCACTGAAGTATTTCTTCTGATTATTTGCAGAAGTTAAGGAATTCAAGAAGGCACTGTCTTATTCTTGAAATGCTGTTCCATGTGAATCAACCGTTCTACTGGAATAGGATCAAAACAGAGGAAATACAGAGGAAGTGGCATTTGGAAAGGAAAATAATAGAAGACATCAGAAGAGAATGGCCATAGTGGATTGAGACAATAGAAAAAAACACAATAGCTCAATTCTCATGTTAGTATTTAATCTTTTGATCCACGTGCAGAACACCACCAGGAAGAGCAGTTGTAAAAGTCAAATTGTTTATTAAGAAACAATGATATGGGAAGATGGCATTGGAACGTGGAGACCAGGAGACTGTTGAAGGAACAAAGAGGAGATGAACTTCAGGGAAAAAGTCCAGAGGTGAGACAGATTTTTAATGAATGGGAAAACAGTCTGAAAGAACTCAGGTGAGGCTTACTCTCAAATTGTGGGTTGAATGCCAGGGAGGTAAACTAAGAGTCCAGGATGTCTGTGAGAACTTCCTGATTGTTCTAGAGCTGAGGAGGCAATGGGATCCAGTAGTAATGAGTGAGGACACAAAGGGTGGGCAGGTAGAGCACTGAGGTGAGTATTTACTAAGAGGAGACTTGGAACCTTTAGTCTGCCAGATTAGGAACTGAAGAGCACTGCTTTCTGAGAAGCTGGAGCAAGCAGTCACGAGGCATTTCACTGAAGAATACCTTAGGAGGAGCATAAAGAGATCAACATGGTTAATCACAAGGAACATATAAAAATTGCTGGAGGTTCACAGAGGATTTTATGTTTACCAGACAGCAAAAACAATCAGGCAACAAAGGTATGGCATCCAGCTCCTAATCCTCCACCGGCAATGAGCTCAATAAGCTGCACCTGGTAGCTTGAGGGGTTGCTAATCACTCAGCCGGGACCTCTGGTGGAATTCTCCGGAATGTAGAAAAACAGCTGGAAACAGAAAAAACAGAGGAACAAAACATAACTACCTCAGACTCTGAAACAAGTAACTTTGGTTACAACCAAGATATGTTCACATTTATTGTTGGGCTATAATACATTGTTTGGACTACCACTAACTATTACTACTAGATTTGGCTGGAACTAAATCTTCACACTCAATGGTCACTTGTGGAGTACATTAGGATTCTGCACTTGGACCAGTTCTATTAACTATATACACTGCTCGAAAAAAGAACACTAAAATAAGACAACCTAAATCTAATTTTTTATTAAATACTGTATTCTTTATATAGCTGAATGTGATTACGACAAAATCACACAAAAATATCTATGAAAGACAATATGTTCAACCCATGGAGGTCTGGATTTGGAGTCACACTGAAAATTAAAGTTTAAAAACACAGTACAGGCTGGTCCCACTTTGATGTAATGTCCCTAAAACCAGTCAAAATGAGGCTCAGTAATGTGTGTCCTCCATGGGCTTGTATGGCCTCCCTACAATGCCTGGGCATGTACCTGATGAAGTGTCAGATGGACTAAAGCCAAGTCCTGGACAGATGCCCTGGATGTGCTCAGTTGGATTCAGGTCTGGGGAACTGGTGGACCAGTCCATTGCATTAATGCATTTGTCTTGCAGGAACTGCTGACACACTCCTGAAACATGGGATCTAGCTTTGTGAAGCATTAGGAGGAACCCAGGGTCAACTGTACCAGCATATGGTCTACAAGGGCTCCGTGGACCTCATCTCAGTAGCTAATGTTATTAGGACTACATCTGGCTAACACCTGACCCCCATAGAAATGCCACCTCACACCATTACTGACTCACTGAAAAAACAGTCATGCTGGAGGATTTATCAGGCAGCAGAATATTCTCCACTGTCTCTCCAGACTCTTTCACATGTGCTCAGTGTGTATCTGCATTCATCTGTGAAGAGCACAGGGCATCAGTGGTCAATTCACCAATCTCATTGTTTTCTGGAAAATGCCAAACGTCCTGCAATGTGTTTGGGGTGTAAGCATAACCCCCCACCTATGGTCCTCATACCACCCTCATACTGGGTTGTTGCCATCCTATGGCGTCTTCCACGGCTCCATATGTACTGGTTCTTTTCCTGGTAGCGCCTCCATGCTCTGAACACTATGCTGAAAGACACAGCAAAACCTTCTTGCCAAAGCTCACATTGATGTGCCACCCTGGATGAGCTGCACTACATTAGCCACTTGTGTGGGTTGTAGACTCTGTCTCATGCTACCACTAGAGTGAAAAAAAACTAGCAGCATTCAAAAGTGACTAAAAAAATCAACCAGAAAGCTTATGAACTGAAAACTTCTTTTCTGGGGGTATCTCGCTAATTCCACCTGTTGTTTATTCAGTTTCGACTACAGCATGTGGAATTAATTGTCAGCCAGTGTTGCTTTCTAAGCAGTTTACAGAAGTGTGATTGACTTGGAGTTATATCATGTTGTTTAATTCTCCTTATTTTTTTAGCATTTTATAAAATAACAAGTTATTTTATAATTAGTTATTGTATATGTCTGGATTGAATATCAAAATGAATGAAAATTATAAAATACTGAATATATCTTTATTCTAATTTTAAAAGGCTTTGGGTAAAATTATGACCAGATGTTTTTTACTCCATCAGTCAGAATGACAGACAACAATAGTGTGACCTTTGGTGCAAACAGCGTCAGGTTGTATCAAAGGGAGAGGGGCAGTTACAGCCTTTGGATAGTGGGATAGATAAAGATACTAGTTTAGGTGGAGCTCAGCTCAGATGAAATAGCTCCTGGATGTGTTACCCTAAACTAGAGCTTGGGTTAGAGGCAAATAACAGAATCTACTGTGAGATCTGGGGTGTGTCATAACCGTAGATAAAACAGGGCTGTGTAACATATTTTTTTTAGAGACAGACTAGTATCTCTCAGCCGTGGCATTGTGAATGAGCCTACCAGGCCTTGGATTTTGGTCCACCTTAAGGGACTACCAGTTTATAAGTACAATTAGAAAACATGTACTCGCCAGTACCCCTTATCCATGTTTTTTTTTTTCATATCCACCCACACTGACACAATACACTAACCAGAATAACTGTCATGGCCCTCCTCCTACTGTGCGTTGGTTTGTGTTGGAGAGGGAGGCATTGTTTTTCTATAGATTTACGTTCACACTGCAGGCAAATGCACACTTAATCCAACATTTTGACCATATCTGAGTCTGAACAGCACAATTCAGCTTTTTTTTCCAACCCCGACTCGGTTAATTTTCATATGCGTTAATTCAAATGTTTTAAAAAGCGTCGGAAAGAAAGTGTCTGAAATGCTCCAGATTATAGCCTACTGTCTGCAATTGAAGGATTATCCTGGGTCCAGATTAAAGATGGATAAATGTAAATGCAAATAAGGCAGAAGTTACAATTAATTTATTTATTGATTATTGTAGTTTCTGGACTATAAGACACTACTTTTTCCCCATGCTTTGAACCCTGTTGCCTATACAACTGTATGTCCTATTTATAGATTTTTACAGCTAACGACCACCAGACGACCACCTCGATCTATGGATTTACAGGTTACGTCCTTCTTATGGAATACTGTGCCTTTAAGAGGCGGTCTCCAGCACCTGAAAAGAAAAGGGAGGAAGGTTGTGTGAACAATAAAAGCAAAAGTAAGGAGCCCGGCAGGGGTCAGGTATGGAAATAATTTTTTATGGGTAAGAATCCATACCCTCGGTTTACTGAACCGAGCACACGGATTACTAATCCGTTCCCGCGGTTTATTAAACCGTAAGCATAGATTACTAATCTGTTCCCTCAGTTTATTAAACCTTATGCTCGGATTACTAATCTATTCCCTCGGTTTATTAAACCGTGCGCCTGGTTTCCTATACCATTTATGACAGTATGGAGGATCCTTTTCAAATGATACCATGCCCTGTCCAGCTGACATTTCAGATGTTCCTTTGGCAGACTGGTTCACACAATAGACTGATACAATGGACAAATCCTCGGGTGACATCATCCATAGGTTTCTGAAGAGCAGAAAATGGCCAACATAACTACAAGATAGTCCGGAGCTAACTGAAGCCAACGTAAGCTGCAGTGAGGACATGGGCGGGCTTAGCTTAACAACATATCCAGCAAAAAACAGACACAAAGTCTTCATGACAACACAGATCCTCTCAAATGTTTAAAGACTTTTGACTCACATCTCTGAAATCCACTAGTTCATGCCTCCAGCTGCTGAACACTGTTCCTCACACCAGTACTGATCTAACCAGTGATCATCCAGTCTGTCTAGAGTCCGACTCTGTATATAGTCTCCCAGCCTGATCTAGCCGTCTCCCACTCTCTGATGCTGTGGCTTCTTGGTCCTGCCGACTTCGCTGCTCTGCTGCTACCCAACCGGTCGTCTGCTCCAACCCGCGTGTAGAAAGAAATAAAAGCTCTGATCAGAACTCCGTTTCTCTATGCGACCTGAGATTAATTGTCCCCCCACTGCTGGCAAAACATCAGCCCGTATAAGGCCTCCCCCAAGCAGAGACTTGGATGGTCTGTTACTGTGATCAGTACCACAGCAATCCAGGTAGCGCTTGGGTGGAGGTGGGGCTACCAGCCCTCCCTCCTCTGGGCGCCCTGGGTTGGAGCCTTGGCTGCTGCTGTTGATCTGCTGCTGCAGATGGCCCCATGATGGCGTTTCCTGGCTCATCTGTACTCAGCCCGCTTTTTGTAGCTTCTAAGTGTGTGTGTGTGTGTGTGAGTATGGCTGACGGGTTGGGTTGGGAGGGGGTTGTATTTGCATTGATGATTTTATTTTTGAAGGGGGGGTTGTGGGGTTATTTTAAATCTGAAAAGCACTTTCAGTAACTTTGTTTGTTTGAAAAGCGCTTTATAAATAAAGTTTGCTTGATTGATTGATTGATCTTTGTTCAATAATTGCACGATTAACATCCAAACCAAATAAAAACTGCAGAAGCAACTGATAGTGGACTTCAGAAACACAAAATGGCCAAAGTCTTTACGTTACTCCCACGCTGTGAAGGCCTTCCCCGAGCAAGCAGAGGGGGAAAGAGACTAGTAGATTATCAGCTACCATTAGCCACCAGAGTTAGCCTTAACGGACCTGTCAATCAAATAATAAATTAAAAATAAACAGAGGAGTTAGAACAACCCCCCCCAGAGTTGTCATGACGGTGAACCTGAATTATCTAACCCAAAATGGCTGTGAGCATTTTTATTTTTGCTGTAAAGTTGGCTTTTTTAACATGGGAATCAATGGGAAGTTTCTCCTTTTTGCAGCCAGACCCCAGTGAATAAGGGAGGAACTGCAATCTTTACCACTTCCTGGTTGGCTTCACATTCTGTGGGCGGAGTTTGCACCTTGGTTCACACCCATGTCTGGCACCTGGGTGGCATACATATTATTATTTGCTAGTTTCTCCTCTTCCTCTTTTCATTTTGGTTTTGACCTTTATTCTGTCCATCTCTGGCATTTATTTGGCACTTGACAATAAACTTCCCATCATTCAATGCTGTCACTCACGACTTACAGGAGTCAAGACTAAACTAATTAAACTTGATGAGCCCATTATTGTTTTGTATTTCTGGCACCTTCTCAGCCAGCAAGAACACCTGTGGATTCAGGGGGCGGCAATTTGCTGATTCCAGACACAGTGATATGACAAATAATTAAAAATGATGTAGCAGCACATTTTTTTTTTTCAAGCGCTTGTGCGCCAACTTTGAGTCATGAAAAAATGGCCACTCCGTTCCTAAAATGGTTCCTTTAACTGCCTTTATTTAAAGTCAGCTGTTTGACAGTTACCTCTTTGTTATGTGTGAATATCTGTGTGTGTTTATGTGAGTGAAGCTAAGCTAACTAGCAAGGAAGATAGCAGATAAAACAAGAGGCAAATACAGTTAAAGGGGAATTCAGCTTATTTTTTTACCAGAACCTTTTTTCAAGCAAATTTTATGTTTTCGTACTTACCCTAAGAATTTTGGAGCCAGTCTGAGCCCTTCAGCAGTATTTATATTCACTTCCTCTTTCAGTGGACATCAGTAGAGCAGGAGTGCTTGGGGCAGGACAAATTGTGCTTGTAATAAGGTTTAATCTTTACCATGTTTATATTCCCCTTAAAATTATGAACGCCTCCGAAGTGCTTCCTGATTATTTTCCTGGCCCATTTTCCTTTAACAACCCTGCTGCACTGTAAATATGTATAACGTTTGAATCGGCCCAGAAGACAATCAAGAAGCACTTCTGAGTTGTTCGTGAATCCAAGGGAAATATAAACGTGGTAAAATTACTACGTTTTAGGTAGATTAAACCTTATTACAAGCGGAATTTGTCCTGCCCCGAGCACTCTCATTTTACAGATGTCCGCTGATGGAGGAAGTGAATATAAATACTGCTGAATGACTCAGACTGGCTCCAAAATTCTCAATGTGAGTAATAAAACATAACATTTGCTATAAATAAGGTCCAGGTTGAAAAGAACTGGAATTCCCCTTAAGATTATTGATTCCATATGGATATGTCACACTCAAAAACTGCCAAAAATATTCAATCAAAGGACAATGATTTTAACTATCATGAAATACTTGACAAAATGAGCACCATCTTGTGAGACTCCACGTGTGCAGGAATACGCACAGGGGTGTATGAGTTTAGTGCTACAACAGCTAGCTGGTGAACAGCGCACCAAATTGAATGGGATGTACAAAATATGCTAGCAGCAGCCAGGACAAATGAGGCACAATCTAGCACAACTCTGGAAGTGCAGCCATTTATTTCTGCAAGTCAAATTCAAGTCAAGTTTTAGGGTGACCATATTCTGAATTCCAAAAAAGAGGACACTTTGGTCCGGTCCTGAAACACTTTCAGGACTGTGCCAAGACTTTTGATTTCAACATATTTAAGGAGAGCATTCTCTGTGTGCTTAGAATGTTAAATAACTGTTAAATAACTTATATATTATTATTATTATTATTATAAGAATGAGAAGGATCAGTCTCAAAAGACAACAGAAAAGCATACCCTAGTCTTCAGTTTTCATCTTTATCCTCCTCAGTCAATATATAGCACATTTTGGCAACAAGGCAGTTGGAGGTGGTTTATATAATAAAAACAACACAAGGAAAAAATAAAAAGGGACATAATTTACAAAACAGAGAGACGTAATGGAAAAACTGCAATCCAGAGAAGAATGAAAAATTCTCCAGATGTCATTAATCAGAACCAGCTAAAAAAACAAAAACAGATGGGCTTCAGCAGCATTGCAGTTTTCTGGAAGTTTGTTCCAGATTAGAGGAGCATGAAAACTGAATGCTTCCTCTCCGTGTTTGATTCTGACTGTAGAGATGCAGAGTAGACCGACTAGCCACAGGCAGCCAGTTTAAAGGAGATATATGATGCTTTTAAATCCTTCCTTTTCACATGTAAATCATTCACTTGTGGTCTATGTAAAGTAGAACTACAGTGGTTTGGTCTGAATTCCATGTTATTGTAGCCCCACAGACCCTCCTTATACCGTTCTGAGGAGCATCTTTAGAGCAACTCATTTTGGTGCGGTCCCTTTAAACGTAAGCGAAACATTTCATGCCCCGCCCCCTCCAGATTACAGAGCGTTCCGCTCCACCCAGTTCGGACATTTTTTTAGTCTAATAGCAGCGATACAATTACTACCGGCAGATAAACTTTTTATTGCGAAGCGATCGTCACTAAATTCCTGTACATCATGTGTACCCCACGACAAAAACCGGCAAAAAAAAGCCCAATCATTTTATTCAAAGCATGCAGTACAGTTATATCCTCAGCTAAAAGCTAGCACACATCGCTAACGGAAGCAGAATGTGCAATGCTACAACTATCAACACAATTGCCCGTACGACATATCAACACACAACATTCATGTCTAAAATAAAGTTTACTGTCATTTTAGTGTTATTTGAAGCTTTGCTTTGCTTTGTCCGTCGTTTCCGTGGAGAGAAGGAAGTGACCCCTCAATCAGACAAAGTCTTTCGGCAAATCCCTCCTGATAAAGACCGCGGTTGCTGAAGCACTCGTCCTCGAAGTGCTTCGCGCAAACGAGGAGAACTTTCCCCACGGATGTCGGTATATTTCCACTAAAAATAAAATTTAACCAGGCACTTCTCAGAGGCTCTGATGCTGGGGGTCGATGTAGGGATTTGTGTGGGTTAATACACCCAATAACTGAACATTTTGACTTGCTTTCTTGTAATTTCGACATGACTGACCATGGACTACAAAATCGCTGTGGGGGAGAAAAAATGGCGGCTTCACGAAATTGGTTACCCGGAAGTCCATTACCTTATTTGGCAGTTCAACAACAAATGCTGTGACGTAATAGACAAGAAAACGTAATAGCGAATAGAGAAAACTAAACAGACTGAAAAATAGGACCAAAAAAGAATGTAAAGATACAAACACAGCACCAGAAGAGAATAAATGTAAGTTATCTGCACTCCTAAACACCCAAAATACACATTTACATGCATCTAAGGGCTAAAAAAGTGGATTTTCCTTGATACGTCTTCTTTAAGAAATGACAGAATCTTTACTAGTCCTAAACAGACATACACCCATCTGGAATAACCTCTTGCAGAAAAAATGTATGATACATTTTCCAAACTGGAGTTGTAAAGCATTTGATATATCTGAACACATATTTCATGGAACATACTTTATCCCATTTAATACATTGGTTACACAATATGGAATTAACAAGAATAAATTCTTAGAATATCAACAAATTAAATCAATTATAAAAGATACATTTAGGCTCAATACAGTTGAATTACATATTCCAGTAAAACTTTTAGACTTTCTTAATCTCAACCCCCCAAACTGCTATCTAAAATGTACAAAACACTAAATTCTTAGACAAATCAATAGCCCTTCCTATTTCAAAATGGGAGATGGACTTATCCTTTGACCAAAACATCGGGTTTCAGATTTCTTTAGGAACCTTTAAAAATCCAAACCTACAATTAATACAATATAAAATCCTTCATAGAGTACATTATACAGGCCAACAGATGTTCAAGATGGGTTTTAGACGGTCTAATACCTGTTTACAATGTACAAGCAACATACCAGACAACAGTGTGGGGAGTAATGCATTACAAAAGTAATGAGTTACAGGAATGTATTACTTTTTTTCAGTAACTTAGTAATATAATGCATTACTTACAAAATATACAGCAATATATTACTAGTTACAATTTCAGTAACTCAAGTTACAAGCGCATTTTAAATTGTTTTTCTGGCCAACTAATGCAACAGACCAAATCAAGTTGAAGAACAAGATCTGCCATCCACTACCTGTTGCTCAAAACTAAAACAGAGAATCAGGACGGCTGAGGAAAAGATCAACTGTACATTTAAACAGCGGCATTATTCACACTGTTTTGCCAGCATTCTGTTGTAAGACTTCAGACATGGAGTCTCACCTTTGTCAACCATTTTTGTAATGAGCACTTTTAGCGCCTTCTTTTGGTTAGATTTAACAAACATTACCATGAAATAGAAGACATGCAAAGGAACTAGAGATTTAATTTTAATAAAATAGTGTTAAAAACACAGAATTTGTGGTATCACACTTGTGTAAAATATAAATCGATGAGTTACAGAGGTTAGAAGTCGTGTTAGATATTTAAGATATTTTACCAAAAAGTAACTTAAAGTAGTGTAACTCAGTTACATTTTTAAGACAGTAATATGTAATGTAAACATATTACATTTTGACACTGTAACTAGTAATGTGATGTGCTGAGTTCGGCTCCTAGCTGGCCATCAGATGTGGGGCCCTTGTCGCCCGATTTCCGGTCGGGGCCCCTCTGGAGGGCGGGACACTCCTGGTCCCCGTGGCCTCTGGGTCCTGGGCCAGGCCAGGTTACCGGCGGAGCCTTTGGGCTCGTCCTTGCGATCTCCCGGGCCCCGGCATTGTAGCTGCTGGGTGTTTCTCTGGGGCTGCCATCTGTTCCTCTCTTTGGGGTTGGCCGGCCCTATGTTGGTCCGCCAGTGGTTCCTGGACTCTAGGCAGCTCTGGACGTATACATCTCTGACATCCTTCATGTCTGCGTCGACTCCTGTAGGATGGATCGACGGGTCTATACACAAGCTATCGATCACTTGAACGGGGAAAGCTTATTTACACCTGCATGCTCACACACAAAAACAGGTGTGTGGACATATTCTTGGGCTGCGGTTATCGTCAACAGATAGTTGGTACCAGGAGCTTACCAGCGACTTTGGTGTTGCATTTGTTAATCCATTTTGGTGTGTTTTGAATGTGTAGTTCTTATTTCATATTACCTGATCTCTTTTGTTAATGTTGTTCAGTTCCATCCGTTGTTTTTGTCTGTTTTGTTTCGTTTTTCCAACTTATCCCCGTCCAACAGAGGTGCAGGACGGATGTTTTCTTGTGTTCTTTGTTTACCTCCCTATCCTGTATTGACAGTTCACAACCCCACCTTTCCTACTTCTCTTCTTCATCTTCTTTCTTTTTTTTCTGTTTTCTCATTTTCGTATCCATAACTTCAAGAAAATAAACCCACAGTAATCATTAATAAAGATTTCTCATACATATATATCCAGTGGCATACTATAGCAAAGCTGTAATATTCTGCTTGAGAAAGTAAATGTGTTGGGCTTGTACTTGGTAGTCAGACACCAATTCTGAGTGGCAAGCTGCCAGACGGGACACGTCTGGCAAGAAAAAAGAAAGTGCTAGTAACATCAAGCTCAGTGGCTTGCTAGTGCTCTGTCACCTAAGCACAACACTACAAAGCAAAGAAATTGATATAAAGAACATTTAATTGTTCTAAATAAGAGGTCTCCAACCATGGTATTCGAGATCTACTGTCCGGCCGGTTTTAGATCCTTCTCAGCTCCAGCACAGCTGAATCCAAAGCTCATTACCAGGTCTTTGCCAAACATGCTGCCATGCTGAAGAGGTAAATCAATAATTTGATTCAGCTTTTTATTTTACCTGAAATTACCTCTGTCCAGACACAAAACCTTTTACTTTCAGACCCCTCTGGGATACCAGTTGAAGCACATACACTTCAAAGTCAATGTTTCTCTTTGCATGGAGCTGTCGTCCTGATGGCGTCTTCTTTCAGGCAGTGGGAATTTCCCTCTGGGAAATCCTCTTTATTTATTGCACAGACCAAAAGTTTGGACACACCTTCTCATTCAGTGTGTTTTCTTTCCATGACTATTAACATTGTAGATTCTCACTGAAGGCATCAACACTATGAATGAATACATATATGTTAGTTTATGTACATTATGTAGTACTTTTACAAAAAAGTGTGAAATAACCTGGCCTCCAAAGTCACCGGACCTGAACCCAATCGAGATTATTTGAGGTGAGCTGAACCGCAGAGTGAAGGCAAAAGGGCCAACAAGTACTAAGCATCTGTGGGAACTCCTTCAAGACTGTTGGAAAACCATTTCTGGTGACTACCTCTTGAAGCTCAAGAGAATACAAAGCAGTAATCAGAGCAAAGGGTGGCTACTTTGAGGAATCTAAAATATTACACGTGTATTCAGTTATTTCACCCTTTTTGTTTAAGTACATACAGGAATTCCATACATGATTTGTTCATTCATAGTTTTGATGCCCTTAATTGAGGATCTACAATGTATTCATGAAAATAAAGAAAACACATTGAATGAAAATATGTGTCCAAACTTTTGGCCTGTACTGTAAGTATTTAGAGACACTGGTCTCTTCTGTGAAAATGAATGCCTAAGTAGGTCCCAAATCTGCTTAGGCATCTGTGCTTGCCAATAACGTCACACTACAGCAACTCCACATGGACACAAACTACATCACGCTCCATTTTTAACCCTGCCAATCACTATGGTGAAATTTAAGAGACATAAACATAAAAAAATTGCTCATATGAGTATCATAAAAAAATGCACATCTTTTCCTGGACTGCCCTTTCACACATGGACTTTCGAGACAGTTTAGAAGGTAAAATTAAAACATATTTTAATGGATTTTCACTTTTGGAAAACTGTTTTATGTACAGTATTTATTTAACACCCCTAGTTATTTTATCTGTTAAATTCTTCTCTAGGCAACACTAAATTTGTTAGTGTTTTGTATATCCAGCCAATCATGTAGTGTTATGTCAGCATTTGGACGGTTTTGGATGCTTTGTCATATTTAAGCGCAAGCCCCCGAGCAGATCTGGTACCTACACCTAGATTCTCTTCTGGATGCGCTGCATAACACATTATTATAATAATTATTAGGACATTATTAGGGTCTGTTCCTACTTTCTCTCCTACTTCTCCCCAACTGCATGATGTGCTGTCAATTCAAGCACTAACCTGTTTTCTATTATAGTAGGTGCTCCGGATTAGCCCTGCTTGACGACCCTGACTAAGATGGCATTGCAGTGACGGAAAATTCTCCACGTCCTGCAACAAACTTGTGCATCAGTTCTATTGCTCTTTCTGTGTCTCTGTTATGTATTCTCCAAGCCACAGACGGTCGCGGCAGATAACCGCTTGTGCTGAGCCTGGTTCTGCCGGAGGTTTCTTCCTGTTAAAAGGGAGTTTTTCCTTCCCACTGTCGCTGCATGCTTGCTCAGTATGAGGGATTGCTGAGAATTCCACGACGCAATCTTCTGTGGTTCTGTAATTTCTACACTAAACATTATATTGTAATAACTCTTTTTGTAAAGTGCCTTGAGATGACATCTGTTGTGAAATGGCGCTATATAAATAAACTGAATTGAATTGAATTGAATAACAACCAGACACGGTTAGTGTTAGCCTTTTTGTTTGGATACACAGATGGATAAAACTGTTTTCACATTCGGCGAGGAATTAGATTAAATTAACAGCCTTTTCTAAAAATAAAAAATAAAATTGCATTTATCTCAAAATACTGTTTTTTTTCATTTTCGAAATATAAGTTTTATGCTATCAAGGAATGCCATTAAACAAACTTTTAACATGGCATTGATATTAAAAGGTTCAACGTTGCCTAAAGCAATGTTGAACCTTTGTCTCTTAAGTGTTGAATAGTCATTTATTTAAAAGCTTCAAAATGGTTAGTCAACAGATAATAGACTTCTGATTTTCTGTCATTCTGAAAGTTTTCTGATAACACATGCACACTTAGTTGGCATTCAGATGCCATTTAAAATGTTTGACTCGCATGCCAAACAATCACTGCTTGAAAGAAAACGAGAAGCAGCAATTTTCCTCAGGAACAAGACCCCAAATTATTTGATTCAATGACCATACATCTACAGAACAATCAGAGGCAAATTACCATTGGAAAAGGTTTGAATCATTCAATATCATTTCTCTTTGGTAAGACATTTATTTTGATATTACGTAGAGTTTTTAATTTTCAGCCAAAACAGACCTCAAACATACCTAATTTTCAATATATCAAAAGTATGAATCACATACACTGTAGATAAATATTCAGCATAATAATATATTTTTAAACTACATAATACATATATTATTAAACTATATAAGACATGTATGGGAACACAGCAAACATTTGATTGAAGGCATACTAATCAAATAAAACCAAAGTAAGACTTTATGATTTACATGTAAAACACTCCATCCCAATGATGAAACAAGGTGGTGGCAGCATCATACTATGCAATGCCTTTTCTTAAGGCATGAAAAGAAAAGTTCAGAGTTGACTGGTAAATGGATAAAGGACAATCTTGGAATAAAATCTAGTAGAAGCAGCAACATATTTTACAGAAAGCATGTTTATGTGTTAAAATTTAGTTTAGTTTATTTATATGTCACCAATTCACAACACATTTAATCCAATGCCCTTTACAAATGGCCAATTGAAGTCTATATTTCAAAATTGATGTTCATAGCAGCAATCTGATTATTGAGTTATTTTGCACAGAATTGGAAAAGAAACCTTGGAAATGTGTGAATATTACTCAGGGTGGCTGAATTAATAGTTGCTATAGTTTTCAGATAAATCCATGTATACCTTATCTTCCACTTTATAATTGGTCTATAACATAAATTGACAATATTATTGATTAAAGTTTGTGTTTGTAACATTACATAACATGAAACGGTTTAAGGTGTAGAAATACCTGTGTAAGCCACTCCAGAAAATCCAACAAGATGGGAAACAGTAGCAGTGGAATATTTATTCAAAATATTCATAAAAGTATTTGGCCCAATATATTTATGTCAAGATTTTTTTTTTTGATAAGAGCAAAAACAACAATGTAACCCTTTGCTAGTAGCATGCATTTTTTTCTCTGGATAATAAAGCTCTTTCTCCTTGAAACTTTTCTCTGAGGGGAGAACTCAAAACAGAGATATAAAAGGGTAACCTCTGATAGCAAACAATATCTGATCTGTGTCAGTCTGCACCTTTTTGCAGTGATTAAGTTGTCCTCTGGAAAACAAAGTTAACAGCAAGGTATCTGCTTCTTCTTCTCACTTTTGGGACCAGAGCAATGGCTCCCAGACAGGTTGACCCAGAAAGAGCAATTCATTTCAATTTTATTCGTCAGTATTTTTTCATTTTTTTCTTTTCCAGACTTAGAATAGCAGAAATGAATTCTTCAACTAGCTTTAGAGTGAAGGAGTAATTTATTTATTCACTACAAGGTTTCATCCATCCATCCATCCATTGTCTACACCGAACATCTTTTGCAGGGTTGTGGGGGAGCTGATGCCTATCTCCTGTGGTCATCAGGTGAGAGGCAGGATACACTCTGGACAGGTCACCAGTCTATTGCAGGGAAACATAGAGACAAACAGGGAAAAAAAACATACTTGCATACACTCACACCTAAGGACAATTAAGGGAAACCAATTAACCTAATGTTCATACTTTTAGAGTGTGAGAAAATGCAAATTCCAAGCAAAAAGATCCCAGACCAGGATCTTTTCTCCACCTACCTATCTCTGCTTGGTGAGACTGGCAGCTGCTCCGCCAGGTCTGTCCAATCAGAATCTCTAGAAATCTTTTAATTGCTTGTAGCATTCCTGGTGTTCTCCACCACTTGCTCATGTTCAGATTCCTCCTTGGGCAACATCCATGCCACTCTCACCTGGAAAGCAAACCATACTCAACACCTCTGTGATCCCTCTGTCAATCCACCCTTCAACAATTCACCTCCTGCTGACCTGCTGAGACAAGATAAGGAACCACATAATCTATTGTACAAGCCACCCATTCCCAGCCATTCTCAATTCACTGTTTCTTACATATGTCCTCCAACCCATCAGCTCTCCAAGCTAAAAGTAAGATTCACTTCTTCCCATTCAAGATTAATATCAAATCTTCACACTATTCAACTTACTTATTTTAAACACTTCCTTCTCCAGTCCAGTGTTGCTATCATCGTCCCCTTAACATAAAATCTTTCAGTAACATTTTTCTTTTACAATGAGTGCTGTCTGGGGTTGTTGCCACATTTAGTCTTTGAAAATAATCATTGCAGAAATTCCCAATGTTGTACATAGGTGGTTCTCAAAGTGAAGGGCGAAGATCTAATGTGGGGTGGGTTGCGGTGTGAATAGATAAAATTTTTATTTACGTAACAGGTTTTTGACAAGGCTTCGACACAAACGCAAAGCTGAAGATAAAACATCTTGAAATAAGCCTCTAAACCAGCTTACATTCAACATATATAAAATATGACAAAGCATATCTTGCCTTTGGTTTGGTTTGAACACCTCCAAAAATGCTTAACTGAGCTCAAAGTTTTGTATGCAGTGGCACAGTGTGTAAAAACTATACGTAACTGTGTATAAGTTTATATTTCTCTGCACTATAGAAATGGTTCCATTAACGGTTCATGACAGGATCCAGCAAACTACGTGTCTGATTAATCAATATTCGAGGGAAATAATTTCCCATTAGGTTAGATTTGTCTGTGAATGTTCTTTTTCATTTGTCATTAGTAAACTCAACCTGAGTGTCTAGTGTTTGATAGTTCTCCAAATGTTGGGTGGGTTTTAGGTTTCCCTTCGGTGATGGGGACGGGGAGACAGCCTTGGGATTCATGGGGCATGGGGGTGCTGTGGCCGTGAGCCTTGGATTCGACGTGCCAAAGCCAACCTCACCTGGTGGATAACCTATCGGAGTCAGCAGGGGAGCTGGCTCCCTGGGAAGGTATTCCTTCCCCTAGTCATTTCCTCCCATCCCCAGACGCCTCTGTCCACCTGCGCCATCATGGTACCACTCATGTAGGGAATTGGGACATGTGTACGTCAGTGGGATGCGGGTAGGGATTTCCATCTTCACCGTCCGGTGGATGCCCGGGTCCCAATTTTATTATGCAACTTAGTTACTCCCTCTTATAACATTTTGAGGAGACACTCACATGTAGGGACATTGGGGTGGGCACACTTTTCGGCTCCAGAGAGGGACCCTTCAATGAGCCTCACCTCTGGTGGCGGTGCATTTAGAAACTGAGGGCCCTGGGTGGGGGATGGGGGTGCCTGGCAACACTCCCATGTCCCACCCCTCTATTTTAACTACACAATAGAACAACATCAGGGGGAGAGTGCTGGGGTAGAGGGTACCTGAGTGAGTGTAGTGTCTCCTCTCTTCGGTGTCTTAGTGTGCTGGTGTAAATGTGGTTCGTAAGAGGGAGGGTTTGTATGTATGTCTTTATGTCTCTGTCTACCTGTCAGGTTGGGTCCTCGCCTCCCCTCTTGCCTGGCGCATCTCAGGCTCTACACCTAGTGGGGGCCCATTTCCCCTCAGTCACTCCTTGCCAGTGACTGATGCCTCTTACCCACTGCTGCATTGGTTGCTCTTGCTCTCTGGGGTTGGGGGCCCCGATGCGGTCTGGCTCAGCCCTGGTGTGTTACGGCTTGACGTTCAAGAACCCAGACGCAGAGATTGAGGCTTGGTCTCAAAGGACTAGTTCAAGGTGGGTTTAATTAAAGCAACAAAAAATCACCACACTCAGTGGGAAAAGGGAAGCTCCAGAGAACAAAACAAATGGACAGCATGTGAGACCTGAAAAAACCAGACTGGACACAAAACGCTCCAACACAGAGAACAGAAAAGCAGCAGCTTAAGTAGGCATGAGACTAATAAGCAGATCAGGTGCAGCTGTGAGCTCCTCCAGCAGAAAGTAGAGGATGGGCAGCAGCAGCAAGGAGGAATCACAGCTGACCTGCACAGGAAGAGCATAGAAAACAGGAATTAAAAAAAAAACAACAACAACAACACAAGCAGAATGTGTCATGGTGAGTGCCTGGCCGGTCCGGGGTGGGCCATTGGGTTGGGCAAATGGTGTGTCAAGCCGAGGTCCTCCTTGGATTGTTTGGGGCACCTCTGGGGTGTCTGTTTTAACTCATTTGGCACTCAAATCCAGTGCCTGCTCTGTGGGTTGCAAGCCTGGTCGGTTCATTGTTGGTTCGGCGGTGGGGGTTTGGTGGCAGTGTGTGTCATCCTTCAGCCACCCACGGTCTCCCTGGTCTTGTGCCGAAGAACCCCTTTCGGCTGATCCCTGGTTGGCAGGGCCACCTTAACCAGCTGATAGGCCCCGGGGCAGAGAGGCTCAGTAGCCCCCCCCCCCCAACAAAGTAATGAATACCACCATCACCTCTGCATAAACATAAACACTGTTCTGGTCCAACTTTTTCCCAGACAGAACGTACTTATTCAGAGACCACAGTTTCCCTGCAGCCCGGATAATTATTGTAAGGGTCATGTACCTCCTGACATGTTTCTTTTTCCAAGACTCCAACAGTTGGTAGATTTAAATCAAGATTTATTTTGAACAGTTTTCTTATTTTTGCACAGGTTTCAGGTCGTCTCGGGAGAACCAGGAATTGGGAGCCAAAAGCCAGGAACCCAGGACTGGAGAAAGGTAAGTATGGTTAGAATGGGGTCTGGAGAATGATACAGTTGAATTTTAAATGTGCTTACAGGTAAGGAACGGTCGCATGGCCAGAGGAGGAGGTAAGTAGGATTCTGTAGACTAAATGTTTCTGTGAGTGGATTCTGATGTTTGATGTATCCGTTTGCAGATACTGGAGCTCACGGTGGAGCCAGAGGAATCCGGGAGCAGGTGAGGATGGATGACAATGAACCAGAGTTATATAATAGAGAGTTTGTCTTACTTGGAGATGATAATGGTTTGTCGGATGGGTGGGCAGGCGAGCTTCAGGATCCCAGCAGCGAAGGAGCTGAGTCCAGATGGGGAACGTTGCAGAGGCTGACCAGAATGAACGCTGGAGACTGAGACGATCCAGATCCCGTAAATCCAGAAGTCGAAGAGCAAAGGAGGTTTGTCTACAGGACAGAGACGCAGGTAAGGACTCAAACAACACAAAGCAATAATTCTTACTAGTTACTGGAGAGTAGTCAGCCAGATACCGCGATTACTGCAAGAACAGACTGGTGTCAGCTTTCAGCCATCGTTCCCCTTATAAAGCTTGTGATGATGAGCTCCGATGAGCTGCACCTGCCGTTCCCAACCTGCCACGCCCCTTTGGGAAAAGTGAGGGAGATAAACACAGAACCAGAAACAGCCACAGAATCCTAACCAATCAACAGCAATAAATTAGCATATAAGATGATTGACAGAAAACCTGACAAGTAATAACACAATGTTTTTTTACCTGAAATAATAGACCCCCTAAGTGTCATAGGCCCATGGCCACCGCCCCGGTTGGCCAATGCATTAAGGCGGCCTTGCTGGTCGGGGCCCAGCTGGGGGGCGGGGCACCCCTGGTCCCTGGGGTCACCAGGTCCTGGTCTAGCCGGTTGCCAGCGGAGTCCATAGGCTCGCCCCTGTGGTCACAGTTGACTAAAGTTGAACGTGCTAAGAGAAAGCCAAAGTGGTGGAATGATTACTAGAATAACCAGAAAGTAGTTAATTCTGCCATCAGTTTTAAGCCATCCAGGCATTTGACAATCCAGACATTAATTAAGAGTAGACAGATCATCTGCGTAGAGTAGCATTAGGTAGATTAAGGTAAATACAAAATAAGTTTTGTCATTACAGAAAGTATACTTAAAACAAAATGTTTTTTGTTTGTTTTTGCTCCAATTTGTAGTTGTATAACTGTAAAACACTTTTGCAATTTATAAAGCAGATGGGGCAATAGGTTTTACTTCAGAGTAAAGGGAACTCTGCTGACACCCTATGATAACATACCTACTTTAATGAGACAGTTGTTAAATGCAATAAGCTTGTTTTGAAGCTTTTTCTTTACAGTCACTTCATTTGGAAATCCTCACAGAGGAAATGTCTTTCAGAAGCTTGATTATTGAAGTACCTACAGTGTCAACACAGAGTTTCTATCAATTTCACTCTCCTGCCTGCTGAGCTGCTAAGAGAGTTTAGCTTTTACCCAGGAAAAGTGTTAGTGTCACGCTCTGCCCACTGAGATATGCACAACCACAGAGTAACCTGACAGCGCCTCACATTTGCATTAAAGTCTTTCTGATGTCATTTTAAGAATCTGAAATGGCTTTCATGCAAATGGTGAAACTTTCCCTCGTGACTGCCTGTCTGGTGATTTAGGGCACTTCTTAAAATGATTTTGCTGCAGTGCAGTTCAAACCGCAGAGCTAACTCGTTTTTTATAACATCAACCCTGCTAGAGTAGCACAAAATTGCAAATCAGTGCCTGGTGACAGTCTCTGTCATGTTTGTCATGACAAAGAGAGAGAGAGGTGGAGGAGAGAGGAAGGAAGGAGGCAGCCAAACTGGTATCTAACACCTGCAAATAGAAACTGTCACACGTTGATAACAAACCAAGAGGACGTTGAGCAGAATAAACACTAAGCCCTGCAGTGTTGCTGTTTAATGAGGTTTAATATGATATATCCGAGTTAGAAGGAAGAAAGACTGACTGTTTGCAAGGGAAAGCCAGCAGGAGAAATTTATTTGTCCTAGAAATGTGTTTAGCCACACATTTTGAGTTTTACTGACCAACATCCTGTAGAAAAAGTCTATAGCACAGTGCTTCGCTACATCTCTGGTTTGGTGCAGGGAGACACAATGCAACAGGTAAATGAAAGAGGAAACTGACCCTCTCATCTTCTTGAGGGCAGCTTAGTTAGGGTAAAGGAAGTGTAATCTACCAAAACTAACTCAACAATTTTTGTTTGAAATTAACTTCACAGAGCTGAGGTTTTGTTATGAATTGACAGAATAAACTAGCAAAAAGAGTTTAAGAGAATTAGGCTCCAATGATAATGCATGACTTGGACAATTAGAATATTGTGCAAAACTATTTCAGTAATTAAACTTAAAGGGGAAGTTTTTGTTTTTTTTTCAATCCGGACTTTATTTCTATCATGCATTACATTTATTTACTCACCCAGACAAGTTTGGAGCCATCTGATGTTCTTTCGGGAGAAGTTTATAACCAGTCGCGATCAGTGTATAACCATATAATGGGATTTGTGAAGGCGGGCAAAGTCCTACCTCTAAATAGGGTATTAACTGCCCCAAAACTTCTTCATTTAACCAATTTTTTGTTATGAATCTGTAGGTTTATTCCCTTCAGAGTTGGAAGTGTTTTTTATGTGTTCTTCCTGTGTTATTTACAGATGTTAGTTTCAAATTGTGACAAGCTGCCATGTCAGTGATGTTATTGCAATGCCCTATTGTATTTGTAGTCTGAGCAGGACTTTTATTCTGTGCTATACAAAATCAGAATCAGCTTTAATGGCCAAGTATGACACATTCAAGGAATTTGACTCCAGCAACTTTTTTCTCCAGTACAGAGCTTAAATAAGTGAAATAAAAATAAATACAAATAAATAATAAAGGATAATATATACACGAAACCAGGGTTATTGTACAGTGAGTATATTCAGCAGTGCAGAGTTATAGTTTATTGTTCATGTGAATGGACTCACACTCTGTGACTATTCAGAGTTCATCAGAGTGACAGCCTGGGGGAAGAAACTGTTCTTGTGTCGGGTGGTTTTGGCGTACAGCGCTCTGTAACGCCGGCCTGAGGGGAGGAGCCTAAACAGGTTGTGGCCAGGGTGTGAGGGGTCTGTGGTGATTTTTCTGGTGGCGGATGCCAACCAGACAGAGATGGATGAGGTCAGGACAGACTGGACTATTGCTGTGTAGAAGATGGTCAGCAGTTCCTGAGGCAGGTTGAACTTTCTGAGCTGACGCAGAAAGTACAGCCTTTGCTGGGCCTTCTTCCTTATAGAGTCAATGTGGGAGGTCCACTTCAGGTCCCGTGTGATGGTGGATCCTAGGAACCTGAAAGACTCCACTGTGGGGACTGGCCTGTTGGTGATTATGAGAGGAGATGTTGATGGGGGTCTCTTCCTGAAGTCCACTGTCATCTCCACAGTTTTGAGCGGGTTTAGCTCCAGGTGGTTCTGACTGCACCAGAGGACCAGATGTTCCACTTCCCTTCTGTACGCAGACTCGTCGCCGTCACGGATGAGTCCAATGACGGTGGTGTCATCTGCAAACTTCAGGAGTTTCACAGAAGGGTCTCTTGACGCGCAATCAGTGGTGTAAAGGGAGAAGAGCAGTGCGGAGAGAACACATCCCTGGGGGGCGCCGATGCTGAGGGACCGGGAGCTGGATATGAAGTCAACCAGTTTCACCTGCTGCCTCCTGTCAGTCAGGAAACTGGTAATCCACTGGCAGGTGGAGGGAGGCACGGTGAGCTGGGACAGTTTTTGGTGGAGGGCTTTGGAACGATGGTGGTTGAATGCAGAGCTGAAGTCCACAAACAGGACCCGAGCGTAGGTACCTGCAGAGTCTAGGTGGTGCAGGATGTAGTGGAGAGCCATGTTGACTGCGTCATCCACTGACCTGTTTGCTCTATAGGCTAACTGCAGGGGGTCTAGCAGGGAATCCGTGATGTCCTTCAGGTGGGACAGCACCAGTCTCTCAAAGGATTTCATGACCACAGATGTCAGGGCGACTGGTCTGTAGTCATTTAATCCTGTGACAGGGGACTTCTTGGTAACCGGAACGATGGTGGAGCGTTTGAGGCAGGAGGGGACCCCACACAGCTCCAGGGATTTATTGAAGATCTGAGTGAAGATGGGAGCCAGCTGGTCAGCACAGACTTTCAGACAGGACGGAGACACTCCATCAGGACCTGATGCCTTCTTAATCCTCTGTCTCTGAAATAGTTGGCGCACATCCTGTTCACAGATCCTCAGCGCAGGCAGGGGCTCAGGAACAAGGGTGGTTTGGGGTGATGCTAGGCCTTTTGTGATGGAGATGGTGGGGGAGGTGGAAGGTGTGAAAGTCGTTTCAAACCTGGAGAAAAAGTCATTGAGGTCCTCAGCCAGGCGGGGGCTCCCCACAGGGTGGGGGAATGGTCTCCTATAGTTGGTGACGGTCTGCAGGCCCTTCCAAACTGCAGAAGAGTCATTGGCAGAAAAACGCTCCTTCAGCTTTGCACTGTAGTTCCTTTTTGCAGCCTTGATCTCCTTTGTCAGCTTGTTCCTGGCCTGCTCGTACAGGTCCCGATCCCCACTCCTGTAGGCCTCCTCCTTGTCCTGGCGTAGCCGTCTCAGTTCTGCAGAGAACCATGGTTTGTTGTTGTTGAAGGTGCAGAAGGTTTTGGTCTGCACACACATGTCCTCATGTCCTCATGACGGTCTTATTCCACTTGTTCATTTTCTATGTGCAATTTGGAATCTTGATGTTTGCAGTAGTAAGTTCTTTCTAACCAACTGCCACCGTAAAGCGCAGAGTGAAAGCCCTGCTCACACTACAACTGTCATTGCGGACATCATTGAGATCATGTGTAAAGCTTGGTTTATGCTTGCCGTGTCCGCGAGGTCTGCACGGCTCCACGCGGCCAAATTACGTCATTTTAGCAACCACGCCTCTCTGCGCGGCCTCCTCCCGCCCCAAAAGTTCCGCGCCGCGCACCTAGGAAAATTTGTAACTACGCGGACGGTCCCGCACGGAAAAACATGGCGGACTGGCAAGAGCTCATATTGCCGGAGGTTCGTAAATAGACATCTTTATGATTCGGCCGATATAGATCACTGTGATCAACTGTGTTTTAATGGAAGAGAGGACGGTCTCCTTTTTTCGTCTTTTTTCCTAATAAATAGCATAAACGTTCTGCTTTGTTTAAGCTCACGGGTATCACCATCTTTTAAACAACAGTGATTACTACTTCTACTATGGTGTAGTGTTGTATGCATGCCGTAGAGCCCTACGCCTCCCCCTACAGTCGTCAAGAATATTGGCTCTCAGCTGGGACAAGCCACAAAAAGTATAAACGCTGCAAGAAGGCGTCTCGGGTGGTTCCGCACGTCTCGTTTCCGCGCGGAATGTTCATGTGGCAAGCATAAACCAAGCTTTAGTGTTGTTGGATTAAAAATCTTCAAAAAAAACATTGCAGATAACAAAGAAGCAATGAGTGAGTACCTGAGTGTAATGAATGCTATAAATAAAGTCCAGGTTGAAAAAAACCAAACTTCCCTTCTAAAAGGTTAAACTAGTCTATGGTATAGACTCATTACATATAAAGTAAGATATTTCAACCCTTGTTATAATTTTGATGATTATGGCATACAGGTTATCGAAACCTCCAATTTAAAAGCTCAGCTAATTAGAATATTACATGAAATTGATGAAACTAGAATATTAAATAGAGAAATTTTGGACCTCTAAGTATAATCATTCATATGTATTCAGTACCTGGTTCGGTTGTTTTTTTGCACCAGTTACTGCGTCTAAATGGCTTGGCATGGATGTTATCAGCCTGTGCCACTGCTGAGGTGTTATGGAAGACCAGGATGTTTCAATAGCGCCTTTTAGCTCTTCTGCATTGTTCGGTCTCATTTCTCTCATCCTTCTCCTGGGAATGCCCCATAGATTCTCTATCATGTTCAGTTCAAAAGATTTACCTGGCCTATCAAGCCCAGTAATCCCATGGTCATTGAACCAGGTTTTGGAACGTTTGGCAGTGTGGGGTGGTGCCAGGTCCTGCTGGAAAATAAAGTCAGTATTTCCATAAAGCTTGTCTGCAGAAGGAAGCATGGCGTGCTCCAAAATGTCTTGGTAGATGGGTGCATTGACTCTGTCCCCAACACTTTTGAATGGCCTTTTTTTGAAACTCCTCTCGAGGCAGCGGTCATCCCAGCTGCTTGTGTACCTTTTTCTTCCACACTTTTCCCTTCCACATAACTTTCTATTAATGTGCTTTGATACAGCACTTTGGGAAAATCAAACTTATTTTGTAATGACTTTTTGAGCTTTCCCTGCTTATTGAGGGTGTCATGGATGGTTTTCTGCACAACTGTCAGGTCAGCAGTCTTCCCCATGATTGTGTCCTAATGAACCAGAATGAGAGACCATCTAAGGGTCAGAAACAATTTTCAGCCGTTTTAGATTAATTAGGTGATTAGAGTGTGACACTTTGAGCCTAAAATATAGAACCTTTTCACAGTTTTCTAATTATCGCAGATTTGAATTTGGGGTTTTCATAATCATCAAATTATAAAAAATAAAGGCTTGAATGCATGTACTGATTCTATATCATATTAGTTTCACATTTTAAATTGAGTTACTGAAATAAATCATTTCTAATAATAATTTCAATTTTTTTTAGGTTCACCTGTATATACGCACAAGTCCTTACAACAAACCAAACATCATGAAGGATAAAGCACTTTTCAATTGTGTTCATATGTCTTTATCTGTTTCACACTGGCATTTCAGCAAAAAAACTGTAATATAAATTATTGGTATTTTATGCTGTGGACCAAAACAGTGGTGCATAAATCTGTTGTTGAAGGAAAATGTAAAAGGTTAAACTTAACTGGGGATTTTATTACCATGGTAACCACTTAAGATGCTCTTACACTACACCCACATCTAAAACTTTTATAAATACAAATCTTAAAAGTGAGGCATTATTTTTTTATTTAGCTTCACAGTTCAAGACTTTGTAGCGACACAACATTGTATTTCAAATTTAGAGACTGAATCTTCTGCCCTTTCTTCTCAAGACAAATAATGCTATATATATATATATATATATATGGAGAACATCTGTGAATAGCAATTATCAAGTCTTGCAATATATTCAGTCATATTAAGATCTGTGCTTTGATGGTAATTTTCCTTGTGGTCTCAGATGTTGTGAAGCTGCTAAGAGGCTTGCTTTCAGTATTGCTCCTGCATTTAGCTCTATCCATCCTGACATAAACTCTGGTCAATATGATGGTGTTAACACTGTGTTATTACTCTGGGGAAGGTATCTGTTGGGTAGTGTATGATATATATTTTTTGTCACACTAAATATTTTGAATTCAAGTCCAGAAGTGTACGTCTAGACCCAGCTTTCCACTGGATGCATAAGCATGTAGCGTAATAGACACATTATCCCCACCAGCTCAGCAGGATATCCCTTACTACTGGTATTGTTTGATGTGCAATGTCACCCAATCTTTTCCAAGTTATCACAGGAGAATTGAAATTAAATAACTTGAAGGGTAGTCTGCAGGAACATTTTTCATTTTCTAAAGTGATTGTCTGGATCTCTAAATGAATTACAAATTTTAAGAATTACATTAAATTGACCTCCCGGCCTTAAATGTTTATATAAAATAAGTAATTTTATGAATTATAACATTACAGCTTCCCGTATCTCAGCTATGGCTCAAAAAGCCATGATGCCGCCCACCTGAACCAATCAAGTGATGCCAAGGGCTGTCAATCATCACGAACGCTGTGTGCTCATGCTCGTAACTGCGCGTATGCTCAGTTTTCTGTTTTCACGGAGCCTCCAAATCAAGCCTCTGCCATTAGTCCCGAGCGCAAACTAAAAAAGCTTTCTCACCTCCGATAACTCCATTGTTGACACTCTGGTTGTGTCAGAGACTCATCAGTCCAACCTGTTGCCATCTGTGCACAATCATGACCCTGTTCCTCATTGGTCCACACATCATATTTAAGCAGTCTTCACTCACTTACTCTCCGTTCTAACATCTGGTCCACCAGCCTGGAACTCTACTCTCGTCTGATGCCAAGTTTGTTATCTGATCCGTCAGCCGGTCCAGTCTGCCTGCCTCTCCGAATCTTCACGTCCAGCAGTCATCTTAGTCCAGGTTCTGCATCTGAGTGTGTTGCTTTAATAAAACCACAGAAACCACTATTATTATCTGTCTGGTTTCTAAAAGGATGCCAGAACCAGCTAAAGGCGCCTCAGCAGAACTGCAGGCTCTCCGCGCAGAAGTTTCTCGCCTCAGTAACTTTGTTGACCGGCTGACCTCCAAACTGGAGTACCTCACCAAGGCGCACGTACGTCTGGCAAGCCACGTCCACTGCACCGGACCCCGGTTCTGTATGCCAGAGAAATGTAACAGTGAGGATGGCATACCCAAAGGGCTCCTGGCCGACTTGGACATGCTGTTTGAGTGTCAACCTGCAATCCAATGCCACCTCCTGGGTAGCCTTGCTGATGTCTCACTGGCAAGGCGCAGGAATGGGCGGCTGCTCTCTACTATCAGCGCTCTCCTGTCTGCAATGACTACACCCGCTTCATCAAAGAACTCTGAAATACCTTTGTGCTTCCATCAATGGGTGTCGAAGCCGAAATCCAGCTTCTCCGTCTGCGTCAGAATCATCGCCCCGTCCACAAATACACAGCGGACTTCCGCACCAACTCAGCTGGGGAGATTCTGCTCTGTGCTCCCTCTTTCTGGAGGGGTTGGACGACAATGAGATGGTGGGGAAGGAGTCGCTGCCATCAAGTTAACTCTGGAGATCGATCGCCGGGTCCTGAGCCGAGCAACTCCACCGCAACTGATCTGGTTTCCAAACTCTGTATTACTACTGAAGAACTGTTGCATCCAATCCCGGTTTCTTCCGTTGATGGACACCCACTGTTGCCTTCGCCTATCCGTTATCGTACAGCGGCCATCAAAATGACGATAGGAGATCACGATGAGACCATTCACTTTCTAGTGATGGTCTCCCCCACCACTCTGCTCATTCTTGGTCTCTCCTGGTTTCAGCAGCATGACCCGCACATCTCATGGAGTAGTCGTAGAATCCTCGAATGGGGGACCAGCCGCCTGCTGATACCATCCCACCTCCCTACCGGGATCTGGCAGAGGTGTTCTCCAAGGAACGAGCTGCTTCTCTACCTCCTCACAGCAGCTATGAAATGGCTATCAATCTGCAGCGTGGTTCGACACCCCCTCATAGCCGGATCTACCCTCTGTCATCAGCGGAGAATAAGCAGATGGAGACCTATGTCAGAGAGGCTCCGGAGCAAGATTTCATCTAGCCTTCTTTGTCTCCTTCCTCCGCTGGATTTTTCTTTGTTACTACGAAGGATGGTTCCCTCAGACCTTGTATTGATTATCGGGGCCTCAACCAGATCACTATTAGGGACCGTTATCCACTTTCCCTCCCTGGATTCTCTCTCTCAAGCTAGTATCTTCATACGTTTGGATCTGAGGAACGCCTATAACCTCGTCTGTATCAGGGAGGGGGACGAGTGGAAGATGGCTTTCATTACCTCCAGTGGCCACTGGGAATATTTGGTGATGCCATTCGGTCTCTGTAATGCCCCAGCCGTGTTCCAACGGTTTCTGAATGATGTGCTTCGTGACATACTCGGTCGTTAGACATTTGTTTATCTGGATGACATTCTGATCTACTCACGTTCTGAGGTCGATCACGTCTGACATGTTCGAGCTGTTCTCCAGAGACTGCTCCAACGTGGTCTGTTCTGTAAGCTGGAGAAGTGTGTGTTTCAACAACTATCCACTAAATTCCTAGGCTATGTGTTTTCCAGCAAAGGTATTTATATGGACCCCCAGAAGGTATCTGCCGTTTCAAATTGGCCCTCATTTCTTGGCTTTAATAACTTTTACATCTTCATCTACAACATTTACAACATTTACAGCTTCATCAGGGATTTCAGTAAGTTAATGGCAACTCTCACCATTCTTACCCGACCTGCTGAACGCCCGAGCCCGATTTATCTTCCTCCAGAAGCTTTCAGGGTCTTCCACAACCTTATTCAGAGGTTTTCCTCAGCTCCTATTTTGAACCACCGAGACCCCTCTAAAAGTTTCGTTGTTGAGGTAGATGTCTCCCAGATAGGTGCTGGGGCAGTCCTGTCTCAAAAGGGTTCTGATATGAAATCTCACCCCTGTTGCTTCTTTTCTAGGATTTTTTCTCAAACAGAACAATGGTACGGAGTGGGCGATAGGGAGCATCTTGCCATACAATGGGCCCTGGAGGAATGGCGTCACCATCTCATCTCATCTTCCGGCAACATTCTTCTACCGTTCCCACCTCTGAACCTGGTGTCGTCATCGCTCCCCGGAACATCTTGGCTCCGCTCCTTTGGTCGCTCGAATCATCCATTCAGGCTGCCATCCATTCTCCGCCGGAGACTCTTCTCAACCGCCTGTATGTGCCTCTGTAGTGTCGCCAAGAGGCTCTCATCTGGAGTCACTCATCACCAGTTGCTGGGCACGCAGATCCTAATGAGACACTCCAGTTCCTGCGCCGTGCTCTCTGGTGGCCATCCATGAACCGAGACATCAAGGACTTTGTCAATGCCTGTTCCATCTGCGCCCGGTCCAAGTCATTGACCCAGGGACCTTCGGGTCTCCTCCATCTGCTTCCAGTACCATCTCGCCCATGGTCCCATGTAGGAGTGGATTTCATCACCGACCTCCCAAAGGCTGATGGCATGACCACCACCGTTACCTTCGTGGAAAGGTTTTCTAAAGCTGTCCACCTGGTTCCTCTTCCCGGCCTCCTCAATGCCAGGGAGACTGCTGAACTCCTTCTCCTGCATGTGGTCCTTCTCCATGGCTTTCCTTTGGATGTGGTCTCTGATAGAGGACCACAGTTCACCGCCAGGTTTTGGAAGGCCTTCTGTCGACTCATCGACGCCTCCCGCAGCTTGTCGTCGGCCTTCCACCCTGAGTCCAATGGCCAGACGGAGTGTGCTAATCAACAGGTGGGCAAGTACCTTAGATCTTTCTCTTCGTCACTCTCTGGGTCCTGGCCCCGACATCTGCTGTGGGAAAAACTTGCCATTAACCTTCAAGTCTCTTCAGCTACCAGACTCTCTCCTTTCGAGACCTGCTATGGGTATCAGCCACAAATCTTCGCCCACCAGGAGGTCGAGGTAGCGGTCCCTACTGCTCATCAGTTGGTCCAACGTGTCAGAGGGGCATGGATTCGGGCCAGAGCCTCCATCACCTGTGCCAACTCGGAGTACCAGAGGCAGCAGAAGGCTCGGCGTCGGCCCAACCCTGACTACAAGCCTGGAGACATGGTCTGGCTTTCAACAAAACATCTGAAACTTAGCGCCAGGATTATCAGCCCCTTCCCCATCGTTTGTCAATCAACCCTGTTGCCTACTGTCTCTGCCTCCCGCCCACTCTCAGGGTCCATCTGGGGTTCCACCGCTCCTTACTGAAGCGGGAGGTCACCTCACCTCTGGCTCCTCCAGCTGTTCGGCCTCCCTCTCCCCGCTTCATCGATGGAGGTCCCATGTACTCTGTCCGCCGCATTCTGGACTCCCGTCCTCGAGGTCGCAGCTTTCAGTATTTGGTAAATTTGTGAAGGATAGGGTCCAGAAGAACGCTCCTAGAAACATGCAAGGAAGTCCCTCATCACCCACGTCCACCGTCAACCCCCTAGGCCCTTCAGGAGCAGGGCCCAGAGGGGGGGGGCTCTTTCAGAGACTCATCAGTCCAACCTGTTGCCATCCGTGCACAATCCTGACCCTTTTCCTCATTGGTCCACACATCATATTTAAGCAGTCTTCACTCACTTACTCTCTGTTCTGACATCTGGTCCACCAGCCCGGAACTCTACTCTCGTCTGATGCCAAGTCCAGTCCAGTCTGCCTGCCACTCCGAATCTTCACGTCCAGCAGTCATCTCAGTCCAGGTTCTGCATCTGAGTGCGCTGCTTTAATAAAACTACAGAAACCATTATTGTTATTTGTGTGGTTTCTGACAGGTTATTTTCTCTCTCTACTCTGCACGTCTTGGCCCATTGACCCGGCTCGTGCACGGAACAGTAGGCGCGGCTTCAAGACCAATTAGAAAGGGAGGGGGAGCTTGGGTCATTTTTTTTCCAAATCATGTCCCTCTCTCTCTTTTTTCTTACGAAGTCCAGACTATCACTCTAATAATTATACCGTCCCACTCACTCGATGAATGCTGGAAATAGGCACCAGCCCCCCACCATTCTGCTATGGATGGATGGATGGATTAATAATCATATTAAACTCACCATCCACTCCCAAAAGGGCTGATATTTCTGTCCATTTTTTCCTCTTTTTTTCATTATCCTTCTAAAATTGATCACTGGTGTCATAAAAAAAAATCTGGAACCGTAGCACATGACAAATTGACCCACTGTGTAAATTTAGGAGAGGGCCGTAACAAAACGCTCATAAGAGACGTCTGATTTGCATCACTTTGAGGCATCTTGAGTCTGGTGGAAACGAAACCATTGATTACAACAGTCGCCACCTGCTATGTATTAGGATTTGCATGCATTAAGTGTCGCTAACACGTTTAGTGGTGGAAAGCTGGGGTAACAATTGTTCTGTCAACAGATTAACCCCCTGCAATGTGGGTCTCTGGAGCTCCTCCAGAGTTGCCATGGGCATCTTGGCTACAGAATATCAGAGGATTTTCTGTTCTCCTAGAATCAGAATCGGTTTTTATTGCCATTGTTTGAGAACAAGTTCACAAACTAGGAATTTTTTCCGGTACAGTTGTGCACATTAAACATTTAACATAAGTAAAAATAAAATAAAATAAAAAGAAATAAAATAAAAGAATGAGGCTAGGGCAGGAGTCCCCAAATCTAGGCCTCAATGGCTAGTGCCCTACCAGTTTTAGATTTGTCTCTGCTCCAACACAACTTATTTAAATTGTCCAACTTCCTCCTCAGCATGGCAAAGTTCTGAAAAGACCTGCTAACTAGCCAACATTTGATTCTGGTGTGTTGAGCCAGGCGAAAAACTAAAATCTATAGGACACTGGCCCTCGAGGCCTGGATTTAGGGATCCCTGTCCTAGGATGTTGATGTCTTTGTAGTTTTGCATTTGTGCCATAGCCTTACATCTTCAGAGGCTGCATTAAGTAGAGCTCGGTGAGCTTTAAATATATTCAGAAGTTTCTGTATGCTGTGTTGTCTGATCTAAAGGCACATTCACAACAGCACTGTTTACTCCGCTTTAATGGAACTCCAATTTCTTTATACAGAAATGCTGATCCATATGGGCAGGTGTGAATGTTCAATCAGATTCTGACGCACCAAAAAACCCAGGTCTTGGCTCAGTTGATGAGAACTACAGTGCATTTCAATTGCATATGTGAATGCCAAGCAGGCCAGGGGATGCTCAGAAAGTAGAAGTGGACCATGATACAGGACATAAAGGGTAAATACAACTAAACAATCACGCAGCAACAGCTTTGCCTCATTCTCTACATATACTGAGCCTATTGCTACATCTGTGTAGCATATTTGCCAAAGACAGCAAGAGCAATCCTAAAACTGCTAAAATCTGATGCCAGTCCATTTTGGTTTACATTCACAGAACAGGAAGTGTCCCTGTGTTTAGTGCTTTTTGGTGCAGCACCACCACAGAAAAGGGTGTAAATTTGTTGCTAAAAACGTTCCTTGTGTTTGACAGAGTGCAGTGAGAAAGCAAATATAACAATTTAAAGAAACAACAATGTTGCAATTTTGGTCTTTAATTGAACCAAGTCTACCAGACTATCAGATGTGAAAAAGGCAACTTTTAAACCTATTTACAAAACGTTTGCATATACTCTGCTCAAAAGAATTAGGGGAAGACTTTCTGACAGCCCAACACAGTGCAAGATGTTTAGCATTTGCCAGAGAACGCCAAGATTGGCAAACATGCCACTGGCCCCCTGTGCTCCTCAAAGAAAGCAGGTTCATACTGAGAACATATGACAGATGTGACAAAGTCCGGAGACACAGTGGAGAACATTCTGCTTCCTGCAACATCCTTCAATATGACTGTTTTTGCAATGTGGGGTAGTATGTCTTTGGGGGGCAGCACAACCCTCCATATGCTAGCCAGAGGTAGCTTGACTGCCATGTGGTACCAAGATGAGATCCTCAAACCCTTTGTGAGACCATATGCTGGAGTGGTTGGCCCTGGTTTTCTCCTAAAACTAGACAATGCGAGACCTGGTCTGACTGGAGAGTGTTTCACCAATTCAAGATGAAGGCATTGATGCTATGAATTGGCCTGTCCGTTCCCAGGAACCTAAGTATAATTGGTCACATTATGACTCGCTCTGATAACCAATGCCACGGTGCATCGCAAACTGTCCAGGAGATCCCTAAGGATACCATCGGCCACTTCACCAGGAGCATGCCCAGGAGGTCTTAACGGCATGTGGAGGGCTCACAGTACTGAGCCTCATTTTTTGATTTGTAAGGAAATCACATCAAAGTTGTATCAGCCTATTCTGGGTTTTTCCATAAATTTAAGCGTGACTCCAAATCCAGACCTCCGTTGGTTGATAAGTTTGATTTCCATTGATAATTTTGGTGTGATTTTGATGTGAGCACATTAAATTATAAAGAACAACACATTTAATAAGAATGTCATTCATTCAGATCTAGGATGTTATTTTAGTGTTCCCTTTATTTTTTGAGCAGTGTATATGGTGAGATTACCTCACAACAGGTGGATTGTGTTTATTGCTTCTGAAGGGTTAGGGTCATTGTACGGAATAATATGTAGGGGTATTGGAGAAAATGCGTCTGGATAGATAAGTACAGCACACATTTAGTTTTTTATTAAAAAAGGTGACAAAACTAATATCATTATCGAACACTTTTGTAATGACTCTCTACTTTCTGTTAGTTTTTTTCAGTGATCCGGATGGTGTTGTCAATGAGTGCCCAATGAGCTGGAGGTTTCCACAGAGGGTGGGGCTGAGTGGTATATTCCTGCACACCTGCTTATTCGATTAAATTAATTTCAGTTTTTTTATATACAGCTGATTCACAATAGATGTCATCTCAAGTCAATTTTCAAGAAATGTCATTTCAATACAAACTTTCCAATCAGTTTATAAGTTAACATTGAGGTCATCAGCTGGAGCTTAAAAAATACCGTGGTGCTGGCTATTCAATTCCTGACTACCAAACTGCATGGAACAGCTAGCCCCCCATGATATTTTTTGTGTGGATCTCCAAGTGATTCCCTGGATATATGCTAATCTCTCGCCCTCTGGGTCACCTCCCAACTAGGGCGGGACGATTTAGAAAAAGAGCATATCGATAAAAAAATAGTCATATTGATTGATATCAATAATTATCGATAAAACAATCCCATGATGTAAAAAATACATTTTAAGTGCCTCCCCAGTCATTTTGTTATTCTTTAATTAAGTAATTTTAACTAAGAATTAAATTTATTAATTTTTCAAACACTTCTTTTTATCATAAGTTTGTAAGACACAGAAACAATCCAAGAGACCTGAGTAACATCAGTAAATACAAAGAAAAGTAATATTATTAACCATTATATTATACATATATTTTAATCATATTAGTAATTTAAATTAAAGGCTTAATTTTATGCTTTTTAATCTTTTAAACATGAGACTTTATAAAATTAATGGTTGAAACCTTTGGTTTAGTTTGTCAATAAAGCTTATTCAAATTCACTTCAGCTCTTCAGCTGTAGGCTAAAGCTAAAGCTAACCAGCTACTCACCAGTGTTGATGGGCTCCAACACTGCAGCTCAGCCACAGAGCTGAAGCCAGCAGGTCTGTCCAATCCCTGTTGTGTTTTTAAAGCGTTTTTTTTCGCTTCTGAAGATCGGGAGCAGAACCGAGGGGAGATTTTAACAGCCACAGATGTTAGCAACGTGACGCGACCTGGTTACATTTCCTGTGTCTCTCTGTAAGAGATTCGTAGCAAGCTGAGAGAGTTGATTCCTGCTTAAAACAGCTGATCGTATTTTTATATTTCGTTCATTACTGCTACATTTAGTGTTTTAGTGCGTCGAGGATCGGTTCAAAATGAGACGCAACCTTTACCGGAGCCACTAAAACATTCATCCGGAATAATGTCCTCCGCTGCTCCATTGTTGTGACGTCTGAGCGCGGCGAATTTACGGTGTTGGTTCGCTTAGAGACTATTAAAAAATTCAGTTTCTGCTCAAATTATTTCATCCTTTTTGTGGTTTGAAAGGAGAGAGGGGTGGCTGACAGAGCTGCGTGGGTAATTTTTAATGATTTGTTTGGAGAAAGTAATGATTGTTGTATTAAGCTGCCTGATAGGGTATAATGAAAAAAATGAGGGGGAAATTGTTTTTTTTTCTATCGAACTTTTTAATCAACCCATTTTTTTTTTGTATTGCACAACACGTCTATCGATCAATATATATTGCTATCGAATTATCGTCCAGCCCTACTCCCAATGTTTCCCTGGATCTGTTAATCCAGGTGGGTTCCTTAATATGCTGTTCAAACCTATTTTAGCCTTAACCTCAATGACTACTTCCCTCCGCAACTGGCAACATCAAACTCCCTTCTCTCAGTTATCAAAGACTAACCTGCCCTCCCGCCAACACTCAACCATCAATCCCAAACTGAAACCCAGCGTACCTACATGGTCCAACATTCTGGCACTCAATCCTTTCTGGCTCGAATCAATTTAATATGGACCAGCAGGATGAACTCTCTGATTTACTCACCTCCATATTATTCACTAATTTATTTGCTCAGCCTATCTCTCAGCCTTTTCCTCAAGAATGAAGACAAGAACAAGAAAGAGTGTGAGAAAGTTAACGGATGGGAATACTTTTTAAATGAACTGTAAAGCGTAAAATCGTTGTGCAGGTATTATTCATCAAGCATTTATTCAGTTACTTCCACCATTCAAACGGCAATTTAAAAACTTGAGTCAATCTTAGGATACTATTCAATTAAATTCAGTTTATTTATATAGTTAAACATATTCAGAAGTATTTATATATTTATACAACAATATTTATATATTTATACAACAGATGTCATCCCAAGGCACTTTATAAGAATAGTTATTACAATACAATGTTCAATTTAGGAATTAGAGAAGCACAGAAGATTGCGTCGTGACTTCTCAGCAATTCCTCACACTGAGCAAGCATGAAGCGTCAGAGAGGTAAATCTCCCTTTTAACAGGAATAAACCTCCAGCAGAACCAGGCTCAGCATAAGTGGTCCTCTGGCGAGACCGTCTGGGGTTTGGAGAAGGCAGCAGAGACACAGAAAGAGCAACAGAACTGATGCAGAAGCAGAAATTGGTAGCAGGACGTGGAGAACATTCCTCCACTGGAATGCCATCTTAGTCAGGGTCGTCAAGCAGGGCGGGTCAGGAGCACCTACTGTAGGAAGAGACTAACAGAAAACAGGTTAGCACTTGAATTGACAGCACATCATGCAGTTGGGGAGAAGTAGGAGAGAAAGTAGGAACTGACTCTAATAATGTCCTCCAACAGCCTAGCCTAAAGCAGCATAGCTACTAACATTAACCTTTCTCCTAGCTACTAGGAGACCTAGCTACTAACACTCTCTACCTGGCTTACATTAATCTATCTCTACCTAGCTACTCTACCTGACTACTAACATTAGCATGTCTCTTCTTAGCTTTTGACACTCTACCTGGCTACTAACATTAACCTTTCTCTTCCTAGCTACCTGTCTAACCTGTCTCTAACCACCTGTTAACCTGTCTCAAACTGTAAGCTTTGTCAAAGAGGAACGTTTCAAGCCTGTTTTTAAAGACAGACAAGTATTCTGCTTCACGAACCAACCCTGGGAGCTGGTTCAATAGGAGGGGAGCCTGGTAACTGAAAGATCTGCCACCCATTCTACTTTTAGAAATCCTAGGAACCACCAGTAAACCTGCAGTCTGAGAGCAAAGGGCTCTGTTAAGAACATATGGAAAAATCAGCTCTCTTATGTATAATGGAGCTTGATTATTAAGAGCTTTATATGTCAGAAGGAGGATCTTGAATTCTATTCTAGATTTTACTGGGAGCCAGTGAAGAGAAGCTAAAACAGGGGAAATTTGATTTATTCTTCTTTTATTAATTAGAACCCTAGCAGCAGCATTTTGGACTAACTGAACACTTTTGATTTGCACTTTTGAGTAATCCAGCCTTGAAGTAACAAAGGCATGGACTAGTTTTCAGCATCACTCCTGGACAGGATGGTTCTAATTTTTGCAATATTCCTAAGGTGAAAAAAGGAAATCCTAGAGACTTCTTTAATGTGAGATCTAAATGACATATATTGGTAAAAAAAATAACACAAAGGTTCTTTGCTTCATTACTGGAGGCTAATTTAATGCCGTCCAGGTGAAGGGTTTGATTAAGTCGTTTCTTTTTCAGAGCTTCTGGTCCAAAGACGACAACTTCTGTTTTATCAGAATTCAGAAGCAAGAAGTTTAGAGTCATCCAAGTTTGTATGTCTTCCAGACATGCCTGTAGTCTACCTAACTGAATGGATTCATCAGGATTTATGGATAGATATAGCTGTGCATCATCTGCGTAACTATGGAAATTTATCCTATGCTGCCTAATGATTTTACCAATAGGAAGCATATTCATAGTAAAAAGAATCGGCCCAAGCACCGAACCCTGTGGTACTCTGTAAGTAACCACTATGAAGACTCTATGTAGAATTCTGAAGATGGTTGATACTAGGTCAACGGCATATAAGTATGCAGGCTAGTAAAATAATCAGGTTGTTACTGGCTCACCATTCAAGTCTATTTTAATATTGGTTTAACAATCTTTTAAAAAAAGCCTTGTCCTTTGCAATTGTTGCTGTATTATTATGCTTCGTATCAAGACAACAGACTGCTTCAGTGCTTTTCAACAGGAGCTGATTGGAAGCCACTCTCATCCTTTAGATAAATACATACTACAGGAGCAACATGTGATGTCCCCAACAAACAACTAAGGTTTTTCCTATTATTGGAAATGACACAACTTTTTTTTACTACTTTCCAGAGCAAAGAAACACAACTAGACTGTTCTGGTCTGAGCTGACCCAACACCACCTGGGCCAAGCACTTAAAATGTCCATACATTGCTGAATAATCAACTTTGATTAAAAGCCATCTGTCTCTTATACATTTCCATTTTTTTTTTAAAGACCACCATTTCAAGCTGTATCTATGTTACTAGTCCCGTTTTCTTGCTAAAAGCTGCTGGATATGTCAGTTTGCCTCAAAATTTGTACTTGATAAAGTGGCAAGAGTGTATATAAATAAACAGAATAAAAATACCTATTGAAGTGATTGTTAAATAACTTATTTTTTTATTATAGGTTTTAGGTGAAAGACCACAGTTAATAAATTAGTATCAAATAGAGCTCATTTTTCTTTGGAGGTACTTTTAGGGATCTAAAACTGACATTTAAACCACTCCAGACATTTTTTGAGTACTTAACCATTGTGCCACATTTAACTCTTTGTCCTGCTCATGGTTCTTAAGTCTTAAATCTATTAAAGCGTAGGAAAAAGCTGCCTTCATTACACCAGAAATGGTCTGTGCACACAGAGAGTAGAGGGGAGTGCCTTATTAAAAAGCGGTCTCCATATTACAAGCTGTCACATCGCTCAAGTTCTTTCACTTTGTATAAAAAGCCTGCCATGTATACAGCAATGCTGCAGCAATATATGAGGTACTGACACGACTAACATCAAACTAAAAAGAGTAGGAAAAATTAAGTGTGTCACTGTGCTGAGGAACGTTTTATTGCAAAGCATTGTTAGGGCCTCACAAACTTTAACTCATGGTTTTCCGCAGTCACTTTGAGCATATAGTGACTTGCCGTAGTGTTTGAGCACCTGATTTTTTTTTTACATTTTGTCATGTTACAGCAACAAATGTGGATTTTAATCTGATAGAACATCAAATAAGACATTGTTTGGATGTGGAATCTGAAAGATAGACAACATAAGGTGAGTACAGTCAGGACTGGAGTGGCTAATCGGGAGCATCGGGAGAATTCCCGTTGTGCCAGTCTGATATTTGGGCTTGCTATGGCAAGCCAAGTTGTACTAGTCTACCAAAGGTGCAACTAGGCAGAAATTAGTTACTAGGAAAAGTATTTCTGAAGTAGTTTGGCAAAAATTTGAACAAGTAAGGCAAAATTTTGGGGTACTTCGGTTAACAAGTTGGCATATAAAACAGTTGATAGAAAGGATATGGATTTATTTTATTTTTTTACAAAAACAGCTTGCCCTCCAAGGCTGGGATACCTTTGCCGCCACTGGCAGCTTTTTTTTGTTTGTTTGTTTATTTTTTTCTGCACCTTGATGTAACATGTCAGAGCTGTCAGTCAGCGGTATTTGAAAATTGAAATAGCAAAACTGGCTTGGAGAAAAAGAAGATCAAGCAGATGCTACCAAATGTGCAGAAATTGATAGATAAGCTTGTTTAAAATAACAGAGGAGGACAATGAAACAGGTAAGACAACATGTTGAACTTTTCTTGCAAATCACTAGGGATGGGTACCGAAGCCCGGTACTAACATAGCTCTGGGGCTGATTCTGATGGTCCACCTGGACAGATAAACTTCAGCCTTATCGGTCCCCCTAACGGTAAAATTTAGGTCGTATTCATCTTTTGCGGGAGATATAAACACAAGCCAAACACTGTACTGGCTGCCCGCTCCTCCTTAAAAAGCACACACGCCCAGGAACTTATGGTGGGAGGAGCGACTGCTGCTCAGCATTCTCACTGCAAGCTTTGCTCACCAGTAGTTACAGAGACACAATGGCAGAGCGAACAAAACTATCCAAACTTTGGCTTTGTTTTACAAAAATAGAAGCCGCCAATGCACGGTGTCACAAATGCAATGAAAGCTTTGCTTGCAAAGGCCAGAACACAAGTAATTTCACCAAACACCTTGCTAAATTACACCAAATACAAACAGAGATGCACAGTTTATGACCGCCTGAATCCTACAGCAGGATGCAACGGTACAGAAAATGGATGGGTGGATATTATATTGTTGTTCTCAATGTTCTCAGGGCTTATTTTGCACTATACACTTTAGCATTCAAAATCTTTCATTTTGGCTCTTGCATTGTTTTATAGGGAAGTTATGTTTGATATTTTTTTATTTGAATACCTTAAACTTTTTTAAATGGACAACATAGTATTTTTACTTTTTGATATATAAAATTATTTTTTTATATAGGGTTTTTATTAAGCTATTAATTTCTTACTTTCTTTTTTGTAGTTATTTATTTTCTGGCTTTGCTGTTCCAATTATTAAAAAGTAAAATAATTATAGTTCATTATTTGTGTTTTTCCCCTTTTGTTTTAGTCTTTAAAAAAAAAGGTACTGATAAGGATACCGATAAAGTACTGAATCAATAAGGAGTAGTAGTATCGATAAATCCTTAACGATAACCATCCCTACAAACCACCATTTGAGTTAATTATCAATTCAATGAATAGTTTGATGCTGTGGCAACTACCACAACATCATTTTAATAATAAAATTATACCAGAACTGGGAAACGTCTTGTAGCTCTTCAGAAAATCTAACATCAAGCAAGGTGAGCCCACAAGCCCAGAGTGGACAGGTTTATGAATTGAGTGAATATTATAAATTAGTACTAATATAATGAAGAGCATGGTGTAGAATAGGCTTAGGCGATATGGCCAACTCCACGCACACACGAGGCGGCTGCTGCTCGTAAATGTTAAACAGATGGATCATGTTAGGTTTAGGAACTGGTTCCCCAACAGTAGGATTAGGAAAATAGTCAAGTTATGGTTATCAATGCCGTTTGGATATTAGAATACCGACACAGATCAGACAACAGTTGTTTGTAAAGCTTACCAGCTCCCGATCCAAACAATGGACTCCAATACTATACTTCTATTATATCAGCTGCTCAAGAACCACGGCAACGAATACAGAGAAAGTCAATGAGTAAAAGCAGCGTTGATTCGTGGCGTAAGATCTGATAAACTGATGTGTTGCTAGCGAACAAAATGGCTTTTAGACCCGGTGTCATTCTGTCTGAGAGACGCTTTTTTCTGTTCAAGCTGTACGTTGGGAGAGGAGGCGAGACACGCACGGAGACCAACTTTGGGTTGTCTGATAATCTTGTTTAGATCCCTGGTCTGAAACGTGTTGGCTACCGTCTTCCTTCCTGTTTTTTTTTTTTTCATGTAATGCAGCATGCACAGGAATGCCATAAAATGCACCTTGATGTAATTTACTGCCGTAAAACCCTATCGTGGCTTAAACAATAGAGATTCATATAAAAGGATAGACGTTTTCTATCATCCTGACAATATATTTCATTATATCGACCAGCCCTAGAGTAGACCTGCTCATCAAGAGTTCGCTGCTAGTTGATTCAGCACTATGATACTAAAACTCATGTGAGTTAATCAGATTTTTTATAAAATTGGGAGATTTTTGATCATTTTAAAATGTGAATTAGTGTCTGAAGCCGACACAGGAGTCAGTAGTGATGGGGGTATTTCTCTTGTCAGTATTAAAGAAGAGGTTTGTTAACAAATAACACTACTTTAAGATGTATTTTTTGCTGTTATTTCAGCAGTTAACCTTGTTTTTCTCTCCATAGAAGCTCCATCTGGGCTGGTATCCTGCGCAGCAGCACCCTGTTGGATGGGGAGCACCGATTCGGATAATGCTCCCTGTGACTGAACATTATCACTGACCTGTTATCAACTTTTTACTTTCTTTAATATAGAAAGTATTCTTACATGAGTTCCTTTTGTTCGTTTCGTGTCTCTGCTTTGTCTTCTCAAACCCCCAGACAGTCGTGACCACTTGTACTGAGCCAGGTTCCACTGAAGGTTTCTTCCTGTTAAAAGGGAGTTTTTCCTCTCCATTGTCACTATATGCTTGCTCAGTAGTAGAGATTACTGAGGGTTTGCTGTGGTTGGAGTCTGCATGTCCAGGACACAACCTCACGAAAATGACTCAACACAATTTGTTGGGATTCCTTATATAGAAAAATGTTTACTGAATGGAATGTTTGTACAATTGCATTGAAATGACTTTTCTTGTTAAGTGCTTTGAGATGACAGCTGTTGTGAATTGGCTCTACATAAAAAAAGCTCAATTGAATTGAACAAGCAGGAATTAGTTCTAATATAACCACTTTCTATGCCCAAACGACAGTATGACCTGTTATATACTGTATTTTAACTTTAAAAGCAAGACAGTAAATAGACAAAGCCCACAGTTGAAAGATAACAGAATGAAAGTAATTCAAATATAGCCTGTGTGTTTTGTCGTTGAAAATATCTTCATTGGTTAAGTTAAATGTTTTTTCCATATCAAATGAACTAAAGATTTACAGAATATTATTTTTTTATTATGGCAGGTGAAGAGAATGAGTTTAGAGAAACTGGAGGAAGTGTGAAAGGGAGAGCAGTCTACCCAGATTACAGAGATCTGATTACAGAGGCAGCAGTTCAAAATATAGATTCTGATATAGTTATTTGATTTCTTCTCAAGAATAATGTAGATGTCCACACATGCGGAAATAAATTCAATTCAGTTTACGGAGAGAAAACAACGTTAAAGGGCCTATATCATGCTATTTTACAGCTTTCAACTTCTGGGATATACATTTATATGATAAAATGTCACCGTCGGTATTGTATAGTAATAATTTGTTCTGAAATTTAATTTGCATCCTGGAGTTAATGTTGGACCAGGAAGTAACTGGTTTCTCTATAATCCCGCCTCCTGGCCCGTCCCCCGCTCCCCTCCTCTCCCCTCACTGTGACTATTTGAGAAAAATAGGCTGAGCTTTCTCTCGACCCAGAGTCTGACAGTGAATTTGAAGTGGACAAAGTACCACAATGAAACTGTGTTACATTAAGGGCTTGGACATTTGGTTTATTTATTAATTAATACATTTTTTGGTAAAAAACAGAGTCAATAAAGGTTATTCTAGATGCTACATCGACCAGTTTTAGACGGAGCTCATGCAGACTTTAGATGAAGCCCAAACCACCACAGCTCAGTCCGGCAAGCAATCTTTCTGGCCCAGTATATAAAAAAGGCGTGGGTGTTCTTTGCACTTGTTTACTGAACATTTTGAGATGCTACAGGTCAATTAATTAACCACACAATTCTGTTATAAGATCACATAAGCTTTTTAGTGACATACAACATGTCTATATATATGTCTATATTTATGTCTATATATAGACATATATATATATATATATATATATATATATATATATATATATATATGAGTAGTTTTCCAGGTCAATCTCCAAAAATTACTATATTGTGCAAAACTTTACTTATTTCAGTAATTTAACTTAAAATGTGAAACTAATAAATAATATATAAACTCATTACGTGCAAAGCAAGGTATATTTTTTGTTTCTTTGTTATAATGTTGATGATTACAGTTTACAGGTTAGGAAAGCCCCAATTTCAAAATTTTAGAATATTTGAATGTTTTAAAAAGGTTTGATATTTTTGGCTCAATTTGTCATACTCTAATCAGCTATTTAATCCAAAACATGTCTATCCATCCATTCATCCATCCTAGGCATCAATTGATGCAACAAGTACCCAAAACATTTATTAAGTACATATGCATTTTATTTTTCAGAGGTCCAACATTTCTCTATTTAAAAACCTTGTTTTTTCAGTTTCATTTACAATATTACAATTTTCTGAGTGTTTAAATAGGTGGTTTGCATAGGCTGTAAGCCATAATCATTAAAATGATCACAAATAAAGGCTTGGAATATTTCATTTTGCATGTAATGAATCTAAATTAGGGGTGGAGCCGAACCTGAAAACAGTATTTGGAAAGTCACAAATAACGTCTTTTTCATTAGTCTGTATTTCAGAAAAATACTTTATGAGATATTTGGATTCGGGAGCAAAGAAAATTTCTAGTGTGACACCACCAACGAAATAAGTCACTGGTGACACATTTTTGCCTCCACTCCTCTTCTTGCATAGTATAGTCATGAGCGTCAAGGCAGACAACCGACTCCCGTGCACCACCTTCTCTATGATTGTGCGCAGACAATAACCACCAAACCACTGACAACATAAAAGACAACTAAGGAGCATGAATAGATTTGGAACACAAACTAGAACATACAACAGATAACTTCTACAAATAACACAAACACAGCTTAGTATGAGGTGTAACATGGATTATACTTGGTGGCTGAGAGGAAAGCAAAGAGGGACAAATACCTAAATAAATTTGAAAGAAAAACTAAAGTCCCACAGATTATGACAATATTAACTAGTGACGAGATTTTTACATTGAACAACAATATTTTTTCATGTTTTCAGTGTAATTTATACAATTTATGATGGTGATGAGCTTCAAGTCTTTGAAAATGGATGGACGGATGGATGGATGGATGGAAAGGTGGGTGGGGGGGTGGTAAGATTGAGTCACAACTGCAATAAATTTCAAATATTTAAGAAAATTTAGAAAGAAATCTAACTGAAAAAGAAAATACCTTTACACTAAACAACAATATCTCACAGGAATAGTAACTTCTCATTGCATTTCAAATTAAGCTATGATGCTGAGAGTGAGGCAAATGTTCACACCCACGATACTGTGTTTGAAATACTTGAGATGTACTGGGCGTAATGGCATGCAAAGTTCCATCGGCTTTAACATGGTTTTATGTATCCAGGAATACGGGGGATCTTTGCTACTTGTTTCACTGTTAGGCAAATTTAAATGATGATAATAGACAGGGGGTTTATAGATCATTCTAGGGAATAAAACAGATTTTAAAATGAAATGTTGCCTCAGTAAGTACAAGATAATATTTTTAAGGGAGGATATTGGGGGCAAAAAAAACACTATACATGCGGTAAAACTCTAAAAAATACCGACAGGCATGTGAGATAACTGCCAATAAGTCATTTACATAACAGTGCGAAACTTTGGGCTCTGGTTCTCTGCAGGACTGTTTTAATGCAGCCACAAAATTACCTGTTAAATGTCCTGAACGGCATCCTTATTGGATCTAAGGCCAGAGTCTTATCAGGCCACTTCCAGCGATACATGTTGAGGTTCATATGAGTCATTCAAATATGAATTTATTAGCTTACTTTAAACCCAGAAGGCATGAGCTTAAGGTCGTGAACTGCTTCCTCAGGGTTTTCTGGTAGAGAGCAGAATTCATAATTACATCAGCTGTAGGTATGATCTTGTGAAATATTGTTTCATATACCAGATGTAAAGTGATATACATCATCCAAAAACTTTACATTTTGTCTCATTATTCAAAAGAATATTTTCCAAAAGGTTTTAGAAGTCCTAAATATGTTGTTGACGTTGTTGTTGACTTTTTGGGTGGTGTTAATGCACCATTAATGCCTGTACAGCAGAGTGATAGTCTCTAAAAAGTCCCTGTGCTGTTGTACTGTAATATCAGCACTCAAGGAATGTGTCGTGTCCAATCAAATTACTGGGTCGGAACTAACTGCTGTATAATATTCAATAATGATTAGTTTATCTTGTTCTGGTATTAATATTAGTTTGATAACCTTAAATGATTAGAAATGACAGATAAATTAAAAAACAGAGATGATCTGTAAAGGAGGGAAATCTATTTTTCACTGCATTGTATGGTAGAACAATTTTGTTCTCCATAGATGGCTCAGCCTCAGACAAAAGCAAAAATGTATTTAGACTTTTTTTCCTTTAAGCTGTTGAGAAGAAGTTTGGAGTTTGTTGGGGAAATTGTGAACTAAATGGTCACTCAACATGAACCTTGCAAGCAAAGAGTCACTAATTAGGCTTTTTTTCTTATTTAAAGACAGCTCAAGTTTATGACCTGTTTACAGCTGAGAGAGTTAAAAAGGCAGGCCTTCTAGAACGTTGCCATTAACCTATAATTTCACACACCTAATGAAAATAAACACTTTTTAATTTTGCTGTGCAGTCATTTTTTTTCCAAATCTGGTTTCAGGTTCTCAAAGCACGCTCTCTATTCTGTATGATGATTGTCAAAAGTTCATTATTGAAACAAATAGGTGGGATCAGTGCGGCGACTCTGATAACAAGGTTCTTTTCCTCAGCCCTATAATGAATGGAATAATCAGTTCAGTGAGCCTGCTGTCGAATGAACGTCAGCACTAAACTATTTCTCATCCACACTCCTTCGCCCTCAGTGAGCTCATTAGCGTGCGGTTGAAAGCTGCACACTGCTGCTATTCAACATACTCATTATTGAAAAATGTTAATTTACTTTTTTTGGTCTATTTCCTTTCTTTTCCCTTTTTTTCTCTTCTGAAAAAAAAAAAAAAAAGTTACGAACAACTGATATTTTACCTGTGGTAGATAAATCTAAATTCATTGATTTTCGAGGTTGAAACTAACAGTCTTTGATGGATGAATGCTAAAGTGGACAACAAACTGTTTTAAAACGTCTCCAGTCTCAAAAACGTTGAGCGCTGTTACACAAAGCTATTTAAGAACATTTAAAGGCGATATAATATGCAAATTTAAATTTGTTCATCCTTTTGTTTGCCATTTAGCCCTCTGCTGCATTTATTTGCACATTTTTTCTGTCAAAACTTGTGCTTCTACAAGTTGTTTAAAAAAGTGCCGTATTGTGAGGTCATAAAATATAGATAATCGCTCATCACCTTTCAAAGCCTGCCCCTAACCATCACAATTCCTCCCACCTAACTGAAGTTCATGCCTTTTCCATGTGTGGATAACCCGGAGCCTATAACAGGGTGGAAAGGCTTGATCATGAAAGAGTGTGAAGCTTGATGGCTGCGAGTCATGGAGAATTGAATCCAGTGCTTACAGGGGACAGCTGCCGGGAAACCTTAACGGAAACACAGATAAGTTATATCTGGTTGGTGTAAGGGGAACTACATTACCAGAAAGTACTCACTAGGAACACGGAGGGCTCCTAGTGTAACATAAATTAGAAGTGTAACACACAAAAATTGTTTTTAATTTTTGAATTCTATTTTCAACTAGAATACAAATAGAAATACTTTTCTTCCATCAACAAATACAGATACAAATACCAGCCTCTTAGCACATTCCTATATTAGTGTGATGGTCTGGGCCTGAAATCATTAATTCTGCTGTCTACCAAAAAACCCTCAAGGAGAATGTTCCGCCATCTGACCGTGGCCTCAAGCTGAAAGCAGCTTGGTTCTAAAGCAAGACAATGATCCACAACACATTAATATGTACACCTCTGTGGCCATACTTTAAAAAGTCAGATCATTCTGGAAAATCCATTCTCCAAAGATAAGTGGACAAAATTCCTCCTCAACTGGAAAAGGCTCACGGTCAACTTAGTGGATGTTCAGAATCTCTGAAGATTATTCCCAGCGTTACTCTTACCTTCTCGCATCACCCTCCAGATCCGGCCTCGTTCCCTCCGCATCATCCATCATTGGCTCTGTGGAGACAACCCAGGCTTTTTCCGGATTCCCCTGGTCAGCCTCCATCGCCCCTCAGGTTCCTTTTTGGCAAATTCACCCGTTCTTGCCGCCGCCTGCCACCCTCCAACCCAGTCTCAACCAAACATTGGACTCTCTGATCAGATCATTCCCATGTCCCATTTCCCCGGCCAACCTCAGCCTGCAGACTCCTACACCTCTTTCCACAAGCAAATTAAGTAAGATCATCACTATTCAAACTTTTGCCTGTTGGATGATCCTTCGTCTAATCATGTACCTGCTTCTTTCAGTGATCCTCATCCTAGCTCCAGTCCTCCAGTCCCATCTCCCCGTTCCCAGACCTGTAATTAAATAAACCTTTTTCAACAGACTGTTTATGTCTGCAGTTGTGTCGCATAAGAGTCTCTGGGTAAACATGTTCTACTGAAGGGGACAAAGCTTTTTTTAAATCTGCAAATTAGGAAAAATGAAGCTTTTTTACTTTGTCTACATTTTGTTTTTCATATTTGGTTTAAGAGCAAAACAACAAAAAACTGAACTGATAATTAGTTTTTTCTGATTTTATTTTGAAAAACCAAAAAACAAACCATACACGGATTTAGGGAGTTACAAATCAGAATGAATCTTACTTGATTATACTTACTTTTGTAAGTATAATCATTTCTGTGTGCCGTTTGATCACCGAGGTACTTCCAAACATGCAGAGCATTTGAGAAGCTTGAAAGCGGATTTGAGCCATTGCGTTGAATGTGGCAAACTGGGCGGGACCCATGAAGTCATGCTTTGTCTTGAATGTACTGTTAATCTACAGTGCTCTATGACTCTCTGGCTATTTGCATTATATTTTCATTATAAAACGGTTCCATATTATTCAGTTTGAGGTTTATACTCAGTGAGGTTCCTTGTGACCTTTTTAGATTAACGTGCACTCAGGAAAATCACGCTTCTGACCTGACTTGGCTTGTTATTAATGCACCAGACCAAAGTAATTTAGCTGTGTGTGTGTGTGTGTGTCTGTGGGTGGGGGTTGGCTTGTCTTATGTTGAGGGGGCCAAAGGTGAACAAAATATTTTCCATCTTTCCAGTTAACCCTTCTGATCACTTGGTGCAGACGCCAAACATTTTCAATTTCACGCAAGTAGTACAGGTACTTAAATCAATCAAAAAAAGACTCCAGTGAGAGCATATTAGCGGCATCTCAGAGCTGGTTACCGTGCTTAATGCATCTCACTATCTGGGAGATGACGGCATATTGAAGAGCGATGGAGCCATTTAGGCATGTCTACACCACCGAACCACCGGTGCAGGATGAGCGCAATTTGTGGAATTTCCTCTCGACAGATGTAAACATGTAACTTTCCAAAATTCAGTGATGGTACTAAACGTTTTCAACAATGACATGATCCTTCCCTTTGTACCTGGACAATGTCTGCCTGCACCAACAAAGGACTCCAAGAGGGATGTCTTTTGTTGCCCGAACACTACAGAATCGGTTTACCTCCTATACTCTCCCTATCTCATAATCATGATGCCCTCACATTCTGTCTTATGATTTATTTTTTGATGTACTATAAAGAGCTCTTTCTACACATCACATACAGCATGGTTGCTGTTTGTGGATCTAAACTAGCTCCGCACATTACTTTTTGTGTTCTTCCTTACTGACTCTGACATCATGGTGTCAGTGAGGAGAGTGAAGCAACAAAAGCGCAATTTTTGCCCAAAATTGATAAACTTTTACAATAACACAAATTCAGAATTCAGGCACTTGTGGCTGCAGCATCTAGTTACACTCTCCTTACCTGTGAGGTATTGGCATCGTTGCAATTTAACTTGAACGGCCATGATCCGATCTGTCTTGCGGGGCCTGGACACCTTTGTCCCACTCTGTACAAAGCACAGCTTGTGCACACCACCTTGAATCATAATGGCGTACTTACTACAACTACTGTGAGCACTATCCTGGCTGGCTTGGCCCATCCATCCATCCATCCATCCTATGCATGGTTGCGGGAGGGTTGGTGCCTATCTCCAGCAATCAATGGGTGAGAGGTGGCTGGACAGGTCGCCAGTCCATCGCCGGTGGATAAATATCTTAGATACGATAAATATCTAAAATTATTGTATATAATTAATGTTGTTTAGACTTTGAACTAAAAACAAATTAAAACTTAAACTTAAGTAGAAGTTAAAGTTGACATTAAATAGTACAAGTTTATACCAAACAGCCCATTTGGTACGTCATACACATTTACTGCATGAGTACTGTGTTGTTGTGAATCTGTACCGATTGTTGGGTCACAAACAGCGATCCGGTGGCGCTAACCTACTCTCTTCCACCGGAAGGAGGGTGGAGCAGAATCTATAAATAGATCTGCTCCACCAGCTGCTCTTCCTTCTTGAAGGCGAGTCCCGGCTCATTCCAGGGAAGACCAAACGCAACCACCTCCCCTCGCTGGCGAAGTAGGAAGGCTTGAGTTTCTTGGAGAATCTTGCGTTTAGGAACTCAAAGACCACCAGGTGAATCTTAAACATTGATAAACAAGGACATTGTTTCATCCTCAAAGCCCGACAATAGGTTCCCTGAGTTTCAGAGCCCCGACCGCTGAGAAACCGGGAGCTGCGAGCCACATGCAGTTGGGCCTGAACCAGCCAAAAGCCACGGTCATCGCCACCGAGCCGACAGGAGTGAATGACTAATATTTAAATATATGAAAATATTTGTCTTTTTCTTCTTTTGTAAATAAGCTTTTGTATTTTGGAAAGTCACTGTTTGTCATCTTTGTTCCACACACACATAGCAAGGTTTAATGGTCAATATACGGTAAATAATTTATTCCTTCATAACTTTCACCTCAGCCCAATCTGGGCAGGAGTTTGACTATTAGAGACTGATATATATATATTTGGCAATTAAAATAGTTCATGGTAAACCAGGAGGTGCCCCAAAACCAGGAGGTGCCCCAAATATTAATAATTTTTCATAAATTATTTATGTCATTGAATGCTATAAGCAGTCCCTTAACTATTAATAGCCAAATAGCTGCATTTTCCTTAAATCCAAGACACCATGCAGAACATTTATATGCAGAGGTAAAGAATTATATTGCCTATAATAGGAATCTGAAGATGAAAGAAAGGGGGATTTGTTTAAGCTTGTACAATGACCTGATCTGTCAAGGCTCATTCAAACATTTCTACCTATGAGCTCAGATTTTTATTGATACAACAAAATTCTGAAATATCAGAAAATGCTCAACAGTATAATGGTATCAGATATCCAGTTGTTTTATTGACAGGTACCATTCTGTGCTTTTAACAACCTGTTGTGATGTTGCTAGAGAGGAAAAGCCATGAGCTGTACATGTCAAAAGACACGTAAAGCTGAAGAGGGGTTGAGTGTCTCACACCACAAAGTAAGGAGCTATAAAGTCGGAGTGGAGGAGATAACAGTGATTCAATAATCCTGGCAAAACATGTCACAAACATTTCATTAAGACCTCAGGAAATCACTTCACCCTGGGAAAAGAGGGCGTATTGTGTCACTTCTAAAGGTTTTGTGCTGACTTTCCTCTGACATTTTTCATTCCTCCGGTCAACATCTTTTTCATCTTGAGGAAAAGAACCCATCTTTTAGTGCAGATAGCACTGTCAGACTCAGCACTGTTATTTGTCTATTCTGGCGGTTATATTTGTCTGCAAGGTGGCCAGCCTGTGATCCCTTTCAAAGCAGACACTGTAAGACATTTCCCAAAAACTTTAAAACCACTGAAACTTACTTTCATTTTCCTTCCTTTGAAGTGAAGCTGTTGCATGGAGTTGAGGAGTCCCAATATTAAAAAGATATAATTAACTATGGCTACAAAGGCTGCTGTCATTCTTGTTCATTTCCGTTCGGTCTTTAGATAATAATTACACGTTACAACGCCTTCAGAATTTTACTTTTTTTTAACTTCAAACTTGGTTACATTACAAACAAAATTTTAGTATGTGTTATTGGGATCCTTTTTGGTATAAAATAGTGGTGAAAATTTTGTGTGGTTTTTATAATTCTTTACAAAAAAAACTAAATGGAATAGTGCGGATATAACCTGTATTCATCCCAAAAACCTTTGAAAAATCTAATAAATTGTTTCTGTCACTATATGAAGTTAATTTTAGCATAGGTAGAGCTGTTATTTAAGGGTGTTAGAGTAGGCCAGAGTTTAAGCTGTGGAGAGGCTTAAAGCAACGTTAGGTTATACGTCAAAATGTAAAGCTTTGAGTATTCCAGACCAAACTTCAGTCTGGAAAGAGTATGAAAATACTTCAAAGTGGTGTATAAAAGGTTGGATATGGAACATGAGCATGATAGCGACATCTAGTTCATTTAGGTTGTAGTTACAACAACAAAAACAAAACTCCAGCTGGGGTTTCCTGGTTTGCTGCCGATAGCAAGACCGAGCCGACAGCCGAAGCAGATCTGGGAATCTTTATGGAGCTCTTCTGAACAAGTTTACAAGTACAGTCAAATGAACAAAACATCAAACTGACAGCGTGTCAGTTGGTAAACCATCAAAAAAATTTCCTGGCACTGTATCGCATCATCATGCCCAAATAACCCAGGAGCATGCCTTTATTACTTACCAATCCAGTAGCAACGTGGCTAGTTCAGCATCCATACATCCTCCCTTATCTCACAGCGGCTGATGTACAAAACTGAAAAGTTGTAACACTGGGTTTTAGAAGCTTCTCCTACTTTGACCTAAATTGAGCAACAGTTTGACAGAAAAGATCTTCCACAGCAGTGAAGGGAAGGAATTGTTTACGTAGGCGAAGCGTGCTGTACACATTTCGCATGTGCCGCTACTAGTGTCAGACGATACCATTCAGTAAGGGAGAGGGGTGTAATGATAATACCATACATAATTCGAGGTTATTTTTATATCGAATCCCTACCATACATAATATGCTTATTTTAAGAGATCAAATTAAATATTTCATTTTAAAAACTTACACAAGACAATACATATTCATAGCCCTCAAAGGGCCCCCTGTTATGAATCAAGGTTAGGTCATTGTGAACATTTGAATGCTCATGCTTAATAACATTTTTAACTCGACAAGTTAGAGATAATTTAGTAATGATGGATTTCCATGGCAGGGTCTTACACAAATACATAGATATGAAAGCAAAACCTTGAAAAATGCTAACAAGTGAAGTCATTATAGGGAGCAAAGAAGCTGCCATATGTAAATTTCTTGATGATAGACTACAATGCAGATTTTTAAGATCTTTTTTCCACAGCATATATCTATAGATAGAGGTTAATCTGAAGAGAACAGTCTGGAATAGAGTAGATAAAAGTACTGCAATGTAATGTTGCTTGAAGACTTTTTCAACTGTTTATTTAGAAGGCTGAAGTGTTTGAATATGTATCTTTAAGGTTCATGTTTCTTTCCTGGATGTTACAGTCTTCAGTGATTGAGATATTTATATTCTTTACATTTGACTGGTGTCCACTGATGTTCACCACTTCTAAATGTGTTACTCTGCTTGTGTTGCCTCAACTCTTTGTGTGACGTGCTAGAATTCTGGCACTAAATGCAACTTTCGAATACACAATTTTCTAGTACTGATGTGTGAACTGAATCAGAAGCAGTAAGGATTTTATTGCCAGGCTTGAAATTATAAGCAAAAGAGGAATATAACAAAATATACAACTGTACCAGGCTATTCAGTAGACGGTCAAACAGCTTAGAGCAAAATCTAGAATATATACATGCATTCATGCTTCTTTGAATGTTTGTTAATTAGTGTTGTGTTGAAGTTGCTGTTTATTTTATTGGTAAGCAAGCAGTGTGTGACTGCATTTGATTTGCCGTGATCTCTGTGTTAAGCCACAAACCGGGGAATTTCCAAGAGACGAGTGTTACAGACGTACAGTACACTGGTCTTACACTTTGTTTCAATTCATAGTTCTTTGTTAGCCAAAAGCTAAGTTAGTGAAAAGAACCATGCGGTCTCTTTGTTTAAAAGAGACCACACAGTAAATTGCCCTGATCCATAAAACCCCCACAGTCTGATTTGCTCATCCACGTGCATACGTCGCGTACCCGTGTGCGTGCGTGTTACGGCGAGAGCGCAATCGGAAATTACCTGGGCGACGTGGTCATTGTTACTTCTGGTGACCCATCATCTTTGAAGTGTTGTTTAGGTAGCATGTAGCCTAGCCATTTAGCTTAGCCGTTAGCGAGGACCAAATTAGCCAAGAGTGAATTCAGTTGTTGTTTTGTGGGGACCATTTTAGTTATTAAAGTCGTTAAACTGATTTAAATATCCTTGCTTCTTTTATTGAGTGTGTTTGATTCATTGCTAAAGGGCTCATCCTTCAGATAAATTATCTGGTAATTATAGCAACCTGCTATTTGTCAGTAGAGTTAATTCAGAGAAATACAAATATTTATCTGGTTAATTTCTGGTTGGTTCCCCGATAATAAATACTTTAAAGGAATGATAAAATTAATAATCATGAATTATTAAAGTAATATTCCCCATATAGCCAGATAGACAATAACCTCCTTTAAGACGCAACAGATGTACAGTGGATTATTGACTATTGCTAGAGTTCAATTTTAAAGTATACAATAAAACAAATATGATGAAAAGTACACGTTTAAAAAAGTTATTTAAAAATATTAACAAGACAGTATCTAAAGAAAAAATGGAAATGCACCAATATAGAAAATAAATCAATGCAAAATTAACTTTGGGAATTAGGAGTAATCTACATTATGTGAACTGTACAGTACACCAAGGATCTTCTGGGACAGCTGAAACTTCCTCAGCAAGTGAAGGAAGTACTGTCTCTGTTGGGATTATTCTCACAAGGGAATTCATTCATTCAGGTTTATTGTGAGAATGGGAAGGCGAAACCACGTACAGCACTGTTTAAAACATTCAGGTGTGAGAGCATACCTAATGATTTCTGGAAGTTTGAAATTTCCTTGGTGTTGAGCTCCAAGTTATTTCTTTAGGATCATGTGGCCAGCTGTGCAACTTCTGTCCTGTATCCAGACTTAACTTCATTGTGGATCAAGTAAATTACTAACATTTCTACAGGCTTTAGGATCTGATGGATGTGAGAGGGTATAGTAAATAGTGTAGAGGGAGAAGTAGAGGTTTGAAGAAGGCATCCCTGGATATCACCAGTGATGTGCAGGTTATTTTAGAACTTATCCTAGTTGTAACACAGGAATTTTTTTAACCTCACATAATAGAGGAATTATCGGTCAACATAACTCCCTGCTCTAATGTGTATGTCAGGTGCAAGTAAAGTCGTTTTGAGCTTTTGGTTGCAGAAATTGCTTTGACAAAAACATAAAAACATGCAAGTTCCATAGAACTCCATCAACTCGCACCACTTTTAAGGCAAACAAAATAAATATGTGTTTGCAATATATCAGAAGAAGCATTGGAATGAACAGATGATTAAAATTGCAACAATCTGCAGTAATAATTTCATATCAGGTAAGGCTCAGGCAGAGGAAATTGGACAAACTTTTGTTGTCTGTCATTTTGACTAATGGGGTCAAAAAATCTGGTCATTAACTTTACCCATTTATCTTTAAAAAAAAATTAAAAATTACTCTATTGATTCAGTTAACAATTAAATAATTTCCTGAGTACATATTCAGGCTTTTTAACCAGCTCTACTGAAGATGGTAATACATTAGGCTGGCACCTTTTCAAATAAACATTATATTGTAATAACTTTTATTGTAAAGTGCCTTGAGATGACATCTGTTGTGAAACGGCGCTATATAAATAAACTGAATGGAATTGAATTAAAAGTGGGAGGCTCAGACAGTACAGCATAATCTGATTCTGTCAAAATAGGATGGGGTTTATTCCCGACCAAGAGGCTCTACAGGAAAAAAACAACTTTTTCACTTGCAAAGGCCAAAATATCTTTTTTGGTAAAACGTTTTCAAACCACAATTGGTGCAAAAACAACACATTCACAAAGTCATACAATAATTTTCCTCTTGAAAATATAGCTGACTTACAGATGCAGAACTAGACTTTAAAATAGATGGATAATGTGCAGCTTAGTGTCTCTGAGATGTGAAGTTCTCTTCAATAAAAATAAAGCTGTCTTTCTTAACAATGTTGCTCAACGTTTGCTTAGACAACAAGGTTTAGTACCACCCACAGACAAATTTTGTACATTCATGTGTAACCTAGATACAATTATGTACTTTCTAAAGACGAACAATTTATGATACAGATTTTTCATACTTCAAGGATTTTCCTATGCCAGACTTTTGAGTGCATTCATGTCATCAGAGCCGCTCTTTTCAGTAACTGTCTTCTCGATTGTTTACACAGTTCTGTGATGTGTTCCAGCCCCATTTTTTCCAGTTAGTTCTAACAGCAATGAAACCTATTTAAAGATCAATCTGAAAATGAAATGAGACGCCTCACTTTTTGTGGGCCGATATCTAAGACAGATTTGAGCTGCCATTTTTTGGTTTCTCAGTTGGTGAAATTGCAATTACGTCTGAGCTCCAAATGTGAGTGCGTGATGTGGTGTATTTGTTTAGAAATTGTTTAAGATTGGGTTAAGGACAACCAGATAGATCTAATTATTCCATTCATTAGTCTGACGCAAAAGTTTTATTTCCCAAGACACAAATATGCAACAAAAAATAAATACATTTTAAAGTCCCTTTAGGAACTTATAGGTTATGAGATGTTTGTCATACTGGGATTCTTCCATGTTTGTAAAACCTCTACCTGCATGTATGATAGTTATTTGACAAATATTTTGTTTTTAAGGTCTTTATTATTGGAAGGTATGAGAACACCATTTAAAATACTGTTGTTCATTATATCTTCTTGTGGCAATGCTCTGTTGAGTATGAGTTGAGTCTTCAAAGCCGCAGGAAAATAAATATTGCATTTGTTCTGCATGGACTTTTACTTTTTTTAAAGGAAACAAGTGAGTTTAAGTATAGCTTAGTCATCTCATTCACAAGTTATAGAAATAATGGTCTTTATTCTGTTTAAGTCTCTGGCAATAGTCCAGCACAATGCCCAAATCCATGCACACCGTTTAATAAACGGTTCTTCCTTATTGATGAACTGAGGGTACGGATTCTTATACCTCAAAATTATTTCTGCACCTGTCCCCTGCCAGATTCCGTAGACCAGAGACCTGCCCAGGGTGTACCCTGCCTATTGTCAAATGACTCCTGGAGACCATCACTTGCCCCACTTAACCCTCCACTCACAGGACCCTACAAGTATAAGCATAGTAGAACCCTGATCATTCATTTATTGTACTTTGGAACATAACTTCAAATTATTTGTTGAAAGTCTGCCTATTTATGTATTTTTTGTGCCATATATCTAAAAAACTCTAAATAAAATGCAGCCTAAGAAGCCAACATACCTGGGCATATTGCTAGTTGGCTTACATCTCCAAATAAGCCAATCCATGAGAGTCATTTATTTTACTTTAAACTAATTGGCTGTACCCTCCCAGAGTGAAAATAAGGAAGACTGTAGATACCATCTGTGGCAATGCTTAGCCTGCACGTGGTAAACCATACAGAATTATATTTACTGTTTGAACAATTAAAATAGACAGTTATTAGAGGTTTTAGAGGAGTCCAAAATATTCATGGATTTTAGCTCTTTGCACGTAGGCCGCGGTCTCTAACCTCTTCTTACTGTGTAATAGGATGCATCCCAAAAGCGTAGTGTCGCAGCCATCTCCTATCTGTAGTTCTGGGAGTGGATGTTGAATTTGTGCTACCCATGAACATAAAATTCAGTTTTTTCCCCTGCATTCCACCCTTCAAGTTATGCAATCACAATTATCCTGTGATCTCCTGTGACCAGCGGTGAGGAACCCTTTCGCAAGTGATACTTGTCAGTTTCAATACTACTAGGGTCAACTATATAGAAAAAAGGATAAATTAATGGACATTGTTTTTTATGAAGACTTGGACAAATATTAAAATGTATCCGAACACGTTTATTCCAAAAAGTAATAAATTCAGCAGTGGTGTTTAAACTAGTAATTATGCAAGGCATTGGTAAACACGTTTCGTCCGCAATGTTACCAGGCTCACGCTGATTCATTGTGGTTCTTCTATTGTATCATATGATCATTTAAGCATAGTCTAAGTTTAAAGTTCAACAAAACACAAATAGGTTAGATATTATTGGAGTAATTTAATATTTGGCATGTTACAAGTAATGTGTTGGCAAACAATTACTTTCTAACTCAGTGTTCCCTTAGCTTCAATGCAGAGGGAATGTAGAGCAGATGTTGAAACAGCAATTCATTTTCACCTGAAACAAGATTGTTTCTCTCACATTATGTGCAGAAGTTGTAAAGGGAAAACTGTGAAAAAAGTTGTTCTAATAAGAAAAAAGTATGTATGCTCTCTACTATTGTTACACAACACAATAGGCCTTAAAATAGACAAGGGACACTCCTAAAGGTATTAGAAGATGCTATTTTGAGTTCAGTTTTCGTTGCAAAAGTAATATTGTGGCGGACCACCAGGGGGCTCCACTCGCACCCAGAAAACAGGATGTTTATATTTAAAAATGTAATGTTTGGATTTGAAAATGTTCAAGTTGGCTGTGGCGCGAATGTGCCGATTTCTCTGACTTACCGTTGTTCTGTTGTCAGTTGGCGCTGATTAAACGAGCTGATCGGAATCTTGCTGTGTCATCCTTTTCATTCCTCCACATTGGTGACCCTGTTTTTGAACATGTCCGAAGGTGAAGCCAGCTCCTCTCGGTTGATGCCTACTGCCGTGGAACATCCACCCGTGTCCCCGGCTTCTTTTTCCGTGGCTGTGAAGATCCCGGACTTTTGGCTGCATGATCCACCTTCGTGGTTTTTCCACATAGAGGCACAGTTTGCTCTTCGTGGTATTTCCTCGGACGACACAAAATACCACTATGTGGTTGCTGCGCTGGACCCGCTATCAACGCTGCCGCGCTCGAGCAGCTGCTGCTCCGGCGCTGCACCCTCTCTGCCGCAGAACGCGCCGAAAAAATCGTATCACATCAAATCCATAAACTTTAATATATATAGTATTGCATCCAGTCTGAAAGCAGTATTTGTGAAGCCCAATTTAATTCACCCCCCTACAAAAAAAAGGCCTTACAGAACCTTGGCAAACAAACTGTGCCATAAAACCAAATAACACTTAGGTAGGTCAGGGGTTTTAAAAATCATCCCGTTCTTTGAATATTTTACAGAGCACTGGTTAAGCCATCATGAAAAACGTAAGATTATGACACAATTGCAAACCGACCAAATCATGACTATCCGTGTAAGCTGACAAGAGCCAACCAAAAGGCCCATTGTAACTCTGTTAAAGTCGGAGAGATGCTTACTTCAGGTGCCAGAATCTACATCATGTAGGACTTCCTAGAGGAGTTGGAAGACAAGAAGCCCTTGTTAAAAGAAGTTACAAAAAAGTCCCATTTGCAGTTTATCACATGTTATGTAGGGGATGTAGCAGACATGAGGAAGAAAATCAGAAATCTCAATGTGTTGCAATAAAGTTTTTTTATCCTTTTTGGAATGTATTAAAAGAATGAGTCTGAATTAAAAAAGGATTTTTTTCTTGAAACAGAAATTTTTTCAAACTGATTGTTTCACATATGCTTATGTACAGCAGGCTTTATGACCAAAGGATAGCAAAGGATTAATAGTCTGGAAAAGTATATGTACAGTAATTCATATATATGGGAAGCTAAAACAAAAGAGTGGTAGCAAATACTAGAAAGCATTTTCATCTGGAGCATGATCATCAAGACCAGAAGCAGACAGCGTGTAGGAAGATTTTTACTTTTTCAGCATCCAGCCTTCAAAAAACACTCTAGATGCATTCGACCTCTAAACGTGATGCCAGGGGACCTGATGCCATTTCAGGAGATAACGCTTCCTCCTCCTGCTCATGATATCAATAATTACTTACTGGCAACATTATCTCTCATAAACTGGAAAAAAGGAGAGAAAAGTGCCTGAGTTGACATCAACCTGTGTGAGTTTTTCCCTTAGGTAGCCATGTGCAAAAGAGATCAGTGTATCCCTAAAGCAAACTAAAGTGTTGAATTTTTAAACTGGCAGATGTGGTGTAATTTAAAAAAACATGTCATTCCTTCCTAATTGCAGTATGGCTTTTAGTGTTTGCCTCACTGGGCCAAAGAAGAGACTGCAGCCAAAAATAGGATATCTTGCTCAGTCCTTGTGAGAGTCAAGATGGTTTTATAGAATGATGACGCTAATTTTCATCATTGAACACGCAAGAAGCAAGGCCTAATGGAAGCTGTAATGTGTGACATATCTAAATATTAAACACCTTATGCATATGCTTTCCATTCATTTGAAATAATGAAGCAAGTGTTTAAGACTGGTAAAGGAGTTGTCATGTCTGAACACAACTAGGGAGACCAATTGGTTATATGTGAGTGTTTTTATAGAAACAATGATTCAACTTGCATACTGCACCCAATTCCAACCAAATTATTCAAAGAAGAGTTCCCTTTGGTCACTGTTCCAATTTAAGATATGATATATTCGTCCTTAGTAAATGGAAATGTTTCCAGGAATTTAGGGTCGTTGTAATTAAACCTTAACTTAAGAAAGCTTCCCTTAATTATGACGACTTAATCAATTACAGAACTACATCTAACCTTCCTTTTTTAATCAAAAATCCATGATCATTTTTTTCCTAATCAAGTAGGTAAGCATCTACACAGTAATGACCTGTTTGAAAAATTTAAGTCAGATTTTAGAGCTAGTCATAGTACTGAAACAAAACTAGTGAAAGTTTGTAATAATATTCTCATCGATAATGAACTTGTGACTTTTATGGTCTCATCAGATCTAAGAGCTGCTTTTGACACAGTTGATCATAATATTCTCTTAGAAAGGCTTGAACATAGGGATCAAGGGAACAGCACTACGCTGGTTTAAATCAGATCTGTCCAAAGATTCCAGTTTGTTAATGTAAATGATAAATCTTCACACCCAAGGGTTACTTGTGGAGTACCAAAGGGTTCTGTGCTTGAACTAATTCTTTTAACTAAATACATGTCTTAAATTGGTAAACTCATCAGACAGCATGGTTTACATTTCCATAGCTCTGCCAAGGATACAAAACTATATTTTTTTCCATAAATCCTGATGAATCAAATAATTTAGATACAGGCATGTTGACAGAACCTGCAGGGCTCTGCCTCTATTAGATCATTTGCTGCACCTGTATTAATTGACTCACCTGTTTCCTTTTGTTCCCCGTGCCACTATTTAAGAGCCAGGACTACAAGAGTGTGTCTTGTAGTCCTGGCCGGATCATTAATGTCTCCAGTTGCTTTTTCTCTGGTTGTGGCTTCACCATTAAAGTTGTCACCTTTTATTCCACGTCTGCGTCTGGATCCTTGTCATATTGAGCGGCAGTTCGTGACACATATGTTGAAGACATAGAAACCTGGATGACCCTGAAATTTTTGCTTTTAAAGTCTGGCAAGACAGAAGTTGCTGTCTTTGGAGCAGAAGCTCAGAAAGGAACCTGCTTAGTCAATAGCTTAATTTGGATGTCTGTGTTATTTTTGACCAAGACATTATATTCAAATCCAATATTAAATAGGTTTCTAGCCCTGCATCCGAAACTACTGAATGTTGGCCTGTAAGCACTGACACTAGCAACTAATCCTTAACCTTTCATGGGGTCAACAGTGAGAACACTATGGCTAGTAGTCTAGGGAGCTGTTCATGAATATGCCCGTTTCGAACAGCCTTTCTATCCGCACATCCGGTTTGGCGTAAGACCTCTTACCAATTTAGTGGTTTCGGATGCAGTCTCGGACTACCTTCTTTAAGCCTGGGATATTGCCAAAATTAGAAACCTTGTCCAGCAGTGATGCTGAGAAACTAGTCTATGCATTTGTTACTTCAAAGCTAGATTACTGTCATCCTTTATTATCAGGAAGTCCACAAAATTAATTCAATGCCTCCAGATCATTCAAAATGCTGCAGGAAGAGTTCTGATGAATATTTAAAAGAGAGATCCCATCTCTCCTGTTTTAGCTTCTGTTCATTGGCTCCCTGTTAAGTCCAGAGTAAAGTTGAAATCATTCTTATGTATAAAGTCCTTAATAACCAAGTTCTATCATACATCAGAGATCTGGTTGATTCATATGTTTCTAACAAAGAACTTCACTCTCAGGGTGCCTTTAGTGGTTGTTCCTAGTTTTTTTTAAAGTAATAAATTATTAGTATTAATAAAAAGTAGAATAAGAAGAACTTATTACTATTATTAATATTGATTATTATTATACTTTGCTTGATGATAGTAGTTTTACTAGAACACAGGTAGAAAATATGTCTTGTCCTTCCTGTCTTTTCTCACTTTGTTGGCATTTATTAGCAGCCTAAAGGTACTCGTTGGATTTAATATTAAGAAACACCCTAGACAATGAATGAATATTGGCATGTTATACATTTTCTGAATCCTTATGGCCCTGTGAGTATTCCACTTATTATATTTTGTGCCACTGTGTTCCCAGATGACACAGAGCTAAAAGATAAGTTTATCATTTAGTAGAAAATGATGTAAAACAGTGTGTCGTTTAAAGAGTTACATTGGCTTCTATATTTGTCAGACGGATTCACATCTTACCTTAAATGAAACTTTAAATTTGAGCCTTTAAAATCATACCAAAGACGACAGTGTTAAACAATAATAGATGTCTTGTACTCAAGTCTGAACCAGAATATGCCCCTGCATGTAGGCATGGGCTGGTATGAGATTCTGACGGTATGATACCCTTAGGCAAAAATACCACGGTTTCACGATATTATGATTACAGCTCTAAAATGTGTAATTACAAAGTCTGTATTTCAAAAAAGGAAAATCAATTAAATAATTGAAAAAAGTAAAACACTTCAAAGATAAATAATAATATATAATGAAAAACAAATAAATAACTAGTTGGTGTTATCCATCTTCGCAATAAAGATTGTCGATAACTTTTTACCGAGGCAGATATGGTAACTAGCATGCAGGGCCGTTGCTAGCCATTTGGGTGCCCGAAGCACAAATGCTCTATGGTCACCCCATTAAAATATTATGTAATAATAATTACATAAAGCACATTAATTGCAAAATATTGGCGATATTGTAAAATAATACTTTAAAAACGTATATGAATTTAATTAACATCACAATATTTCAATACAATAAAATGCAGTTAATTAAATCCAACAAACAGTTTATTTAATAAGAACATGCCTTTATTTTGCCTAATAGGCTCTCCGTCCTCTGGAGTTTGCACATGCGCAGTGGGGAAATTTTATCAACCGGCATTTTTACAGTAACTGACTGGGAGCGTGTTCAGTAGATTGGACTGAATCATTCAACGGATAACTTGGTAAGTACATCATCTTAAGAATGATATATACCTGAATTTGGTTAGTGTCTGTGTTGTGTCTAAATTTGAAACATTTTATGCTTTTGAAAGTACTTTTGGCCTTATTTTTTGATAGTTATTAACCAAGGTTCTCCCCACTATGGTTTTGATAGTGGCAACCACCACCGTGGAATTGTAATTTTTCAGCAGGGTTTTTCGTGTTTTTTTCACTACTAGCGTGTTTTAAATTATTGAGCATTATTTTTTCCTCTCAAAACCGGCTGCACGATTAGTCACGATGACGTCTGTCCCTCTCACTGCTGTCCCCCCCCCCCCACAGCTCTTTTTTTCAGGGTTCCTACTGGGTCTTAAAAAGTCTTTAAAAGCGTTGAATTTAGGAATTTGGAAATAATACTTCAAAAAGTACTAAAAATGTGTTGAATTTGGCTAGTGTTTGAATGCAGGTGAAGAAGCGAAATAAAGCAGAAGTGAACTTCTGTCCGGCTTATCCCGCAGGTGAAACTAAAGAAAGCCTTGAAGAACAAAGGAAAGCTCCTATACTAGAGGTTAAAAAGAAGAATAATGAGCATCTAATAAAGAGAAAAACAGAAAAAAAAACTTTGCCTATCGGCGAAAAGAAAACATCAAAGACATGCTGTTCATTGCAGAGATCAAGAACAGATAGCCTGCCTTGTTTTCCGAGAGGGGTAATTGTTCGTAACTTGGCTATTGTAAGCCATTTACGTAGAAACTTGCATTTAAAGTGGTAGTGTGTAGTTTTCTTCTATTAATCTCTGGAAATGTCCATAAAAGTGTTGTTGAAAAGGAAACCCACCCATTGATAAATTTTTGTTGCTTTGTGACATACAACTCTCTGGGGGGCACCATATTGAATGCTAAGTTTTATTTAGCTGCATATAAGATTTCGCTGGAGGTTGTTGACTTCTTTAAAAATTGTGCAACGACACTCATCCTTTTTCTTGCGTTTTATTGGCGGGTGGCACTCAACATAAGATGCATTTTCTGCCAACTAATAACCAGTTAGTCATTGACCACATATCCTAATTTGAGAATCGCAATGACACTCCCAGAGATTTTTGGCCTTTATGAGCATTAGTTGGTAAGGTCCTCACAATAATACCGCTGGCTTCAATGATTTTTAAGTATGTACTTCCCCATGACTCCAGAAAACTACACACTGTAACTTAAAAAAAAAAAAAAGTTTTGTTTTAATCCTGAAATATGCAAAATATTTAAAAGTTGTCATACTTTTGCATGTGGCCTTAAAATATATTATATATGTATAAAAAAATATTTCAGGTTGTTTCTCTGCATTACCACAGTGCCTTTGTTAAACACTTTCATGGCCAAGCTGGACAACTACGCTGATGTCGGGATTAATTCTCTTTATATCATGTATTTCAGGATAAACCTTGCTTTCCAATCTGGACTGCTTACTACAAATCTTTAAAGGACCTCAGCTGTCCTCAGCGAGATCTTTGGAGAGCCTTCACACACACAACAGAATTCTGTTCGAGGAAACACCTTAGTCAGATGGAGCCAGACCAAAGTCTGACTAAATTCTTGACAGGCTATCACTCTTTTATTGATGCACAAAACAAAAGGATTCATAGTTGAACACACCCTGTATTTTTTCACAGTTTAGACTTAGATGTTTCTCTTGGCCTGTTTCAAAAATATCAGCATAGACCAAATACCTAATTTGATAAAGGGTGGTCTAATTTGGCATGTTAAATCTGAGTTACAGATGGGCCAAATATTTAATCATGATAAATCATGTCCATAGAGGTAACTCATATTTAATAACCAACAACTGTTGATTTAAAAAAAAAAAGTTCTTACTTTACCTTGACAGTTTTTTTGTTTTATTTTTATTATAGTTATTTAAGCATTTGGGTGGACAAATATGTTTTATTTCTGTTTCAAAACAGCACAGAGATCTGACCTCACAGAGGAAACGTTTTTCCTGAGGAAGATTTATTAGGAGGAACTTAATAAAACAAAAAAACAAAAAGCTTCAAACTCTTCAGAACATCTTTACATGAAGGTCCATATTTTAGATTATAAACCTTTAACACCAATGTTCAGAGTAAATTAGTTTTGATGCAATTCAATTCAATTCAGTTTATTTATATAGAGCCGTTTCACAACAGATGTCATCTCAAGGCACTTTACAAGAAGAGTTATTACAATACAATGTTTAATTTAGAAATTAGAGAACCACAGAAGATTGCATCGTGTAATTCTCAGCAATCCCTAACACTGAGCAAGCACGAAGCGACAGTGGAAAGGAAAAACTCCCTTTTAACAGGAAGAAACCTCCGGCAGAACCAGGCTCAGCACAAGCGGTCATCTGTGGTTTGGAGAATACAGAACAGAGACACAGAACAGAGACACAGAAAGAGCAACAGAACTGATGCAGAAGTTTGTTGCAGGACGTGGAGAACTTTCCGTCACTGCAATGCCATCTTAGTCAGGGTCGTCAAGCAGGGCGGGTCAGGAGCACCTACTGTAGGAAGAGACTAAGAGAAAACAGGTTAGCGCTTGAATTGACAGCACATCATGCAGTTGGGGAGAAGTAGGAGAGAAAGTAGGAAATGACTCTAATAATGTCCTCCAACAGCCTAGCCTGAAGCAGCATAGCTACTAACATTAACCTTTCTCCTAGCTACTAGGAGACCTAGCTACTAACACTCTCTACCTGGCTTACATTAATCTATCTCTACCTAGCTACTCTACCTGACTACTAACATTAGCATGTCTCTTCTTAGCTTTTGACACTCTACCTGGCTACTAACATTAACCTTTCTCTTCCTAGCTACCTGTCTAACCTGTCTCTAACCACCTGTTAACCTGTCTCAAACTGTAAGCTTTGTCAAAGAGGAACGTTTCAAGCCTGTTTTTAAAGACAGACAAGTTGTCTGCTTTACGAACCAACCCTGGGAGCTGGTTCCATAGGAGGGGAGCCTGGTAACTGAAAGATCTGCCACCCAGGAACAGTATGATGGAAAACTTTAGTGGTTTTGAAACCTTGATCTTTTCATACCGTGGTATACCTTGAAACTGGTAACTGCCTAACTGCATGTAAAATGAAGGGGGTGGGTAACTTCATGAGCTGATAACTAAGATACAGCTGCCACTCAGGAACGGTTATCATACCAAAATATCCTCTACACACATAGATCTTTTCAAAAATCATAAGCAAGTTTCATTACCTTGAGTGTTATCAACGTCATGTCTGGCCCATAGACTAATTGTCCAAAACTGTCTCTTCAAGGAATTAAGTAAAATATCCTTGGCAGGCCAGGCTGGTGAAGTGGAGAAACAAGCATACTGTGAAGTTCTGGTAAAATTAACCTCCAGTTCGGATAGTGGAAACTTGACTATTAGCCTATGTGGAGCTATTAAAGCAACATTTCAAGACATCCGCTAGGAAGCTACAGCTATAGCCCACACTTTCATTGTAGCTGGTATCCTGCTCAGCTGCAATTCCCTGTTGGATCGGGAGCATTGATTCAGATGGTGCTCCCAATTTTTTTCCTTTCTTTAATATAGAAAGTACTCCTATATCACTTCCTTTTGTTTATTCTGTTTTTTCTCTGTCTTCTCAAACCCCCAGACAGTCAGGCAGATGACCGTTTGTACTGAGCTAGATTCTGCTGGAGTTTTTCCTCTCCAATGTCGCTAGATTCTTCCTCAGAACGAGGAATTACTGAGGGATCGCTGTGCTTGGAATCTGCATTTACCTGAAACAGGAAAATTATAGTATGATTTAAAGACAATGAGAAAAAAAGTTAAACATTTTTGTTCTAATCAGCATAATTAGGTGGTTTCAGCTGTAATGTCTTCCACTGCAAATTGTTGAAAGGAAAAGCAGTGGTTCAAATACCTCCAATTTTCCAAAATAACCAATTACATTGTATGCATCCCATCCATACATTTTCTGACCCGCTTGTTCCTCAAGGTGTCGCGGGGGGGCTGGTGCCTATCTCCAGCTGTCAACGGGTGAGAGGTGGGGTACACCCTGGACAGGTCGCCAGTCCATCACAGGGCCACATTGTATGCATTATAATTAGAAATATCCTGTTCAAGACTAATTTATAAAAAAAATAGATTATATAATATATATATATAATAGAATACATATTTGCTGAATTGTTAGGCTCTTTTAAATCTTTTCAATTAAAACTCTACTATTGAGCACTGCCTTTGAGCCCTAAATTGCGCTTTATGATCACTATTTGATTCTCGTGGTTGAACTTTTATTCTTATTTTTATTTCCTTTTAAACCGATTTTGTTTTATCTGTTTTTAATCTATATTAATTGAATAAATTTGTTCCTTACATCATCTTTTCTTATTGATTTATTGTGTCTATCTGTTAAACCTACATGTTTCTGTTTTTCTAATCATGCTTTTGTAATTATGTATTTGGTATCAATATCACTGAATCATGTAAAGCACTGTGAAATGCCTTGTGTTGAAAGTGTGCTATACAAGTAAAATTGCCTTGCCTTGATTATAAGGAATTCTATGAAATTTTAAAAAAGCCTTTAGCTGTTTCAAAATGATGCAGGAAGTGTTCTAAGGAAAATTATAAAGCGATATTGAAATATCCACTTTTAATTTCTTTTCACCATCTCCTTTTAAAATCCAATACATAATTTATATTTCTTGTTATGTTTAAATTTTAAATGGCAAAGTCATCATTTTCTAATTTTCTCTACCTCTCACACCAGACTGTAGGTGTTTTTGGAGCTTATGTGATTGTCTAAAAGTGGAATAGAAGACAGATGGACAACCTTTCAAAGCTGTCTTTACGTGCTAAATGTGTGCAAATGTGAGTTTTGTATTTCCCTCTTTTTCTGAATCCAAACTGGTGCAGATCTATGTCTTGCTGTGTGTTTATGCTGTTCTTTTTACGTGTCCTGAAAACTGAAGCTCTCTCCTGGTATATCACCACCAAACACTTCTTAGAATTAGGTTTTCTACAAAAACAAACAAACAAACAAAAAAACTGGGAAATGCCACCATATAATCAGGGAATTTTTCCTCCCCTCATTTATTTTTTCAGGAATTCCAGTCTACCGTTATTGTACTCCTATCACATCAGCTGAGATGCAATTTGAGATCCCTGGAGAAATGCAGTGGCTTGTTGCTTAGGATAAAACTGTCCAAAACTCCAGAAATACCTCACTTTCTTTAGTGTGAGGTATTTCTATCAGTGCTTCCATCTTGTTTCGATCATAGTCTGAAGACACTCAGATCTTCCATCAGCCAAATTGCAACCATTCCTTTTCATTAAACTGACTGTTTGTGGGGCTAAGTGATGGGTGGCTTCAAATGTCGCCAGCTTCAATGAGGAGAAAGAAAATGAAGTAATCCTTTTTGGACCAAGTGTTAATTGCACTGCTTCTCATATAGTACTAGATAGCCTTGAGCTGTTTGTTAAAATCACAGAGGAAAGATTTGAGGGTAATATTCGATTTTAGTTCTTGAAATTAGGCTTGATCAGTTATATAGTATCCTTTTGTTCAACTAAGACTTACATTGAAAGTGACCTCATTTTATTCATTGTTTAGTGCATTCCATTTGGATTATTGTATGGCATGCATTTTGTATACTGTTTTTTCAAGTTCCTCCAAAACAATACATTCAGTCATTCACACACTGATGGAAGTAGAGTAGATTGTAGTCACAGTTGTTCTGGGCAAGACCAACGCCTGGCCCTCTGACCACCAGCAGCAGTGCCATAACCAAAATGAAGTAATCCTTTTTGGACCAAGTGTTAATTGCACTGCTTCTAATATAGTACTAGATAGCCTTGAGCTGTTTGGTAAAATCACAGAGGAAAGATTTGAGGGTAATATTCAATTAACTGAGTTAATATCATATCAATGTAACTCTAATAAGATAACTAACAACTTACTTCAGCACGTTTACATCAGATGTCCTATTCGCACCAACATTTCTCCCCCTCTTTTTCCTACTCTTAAATATTTTAGATATTTAGACTGAGTACATTTAAAAAGCACTTACACTATTTCACTAGCCTCATCAAGGCCTGATTAATGCCAGATCGTTTGAATCCAGAGTTTAGTAATACAGAATTAGTCTAAACATGGAATAGGCTAAAGGATCTCAAAAAGCACACATGGGGCCAGGTTGTTCTGGATAGTATTTTTTTCCTTAGCAAACAAAGGCGTGTATCAATAATGAAATTCTGAATGTTCTCTGGCTATCTTTGTTTGATATCAAAATTTGATTGAAAAAATATAAACCTCGGAAATCTGTAAGGGAGTAAGTCTTTTGTCAAAACGATGTATATGTAGTTCTAGTAAGAATCCGCTCATGTACTGAGCAGAACCCTTCAAGCGCTTAGGTCTGATCAAGTAAAACTGCCTATGAGGAAGGGTAAGTGGAGTTAGTTGTAATTTTGTTCCATCATAGCTGCCTGTTCATAAGACCGTACAAATGTCTCCTGCAATCTCTCATTGGCCTCATGACATTTTCCAATGAGGTCAGGAAAAATTGGAAGGAAAAAACTATTAGAGTTAATGTTTTTGACCATCCGACTGTGTCCCAAGCGCACCCTGGAACTACTGGCCTCTCTCGGCAGAGAAAATATTCCCAGCCAATCCGCAAAAATCACTCAATAACAAAGCTCCTTTGGGTTTTTGTCAACAAACTGCACAAGGGCACTGACATAGACATTAAACTCCAGAGATCTCGGCCTAGTCACTCATCTATAGAATCCAACAGACCAAGCCCAACCCACTGAGAAAGAAAGCCAACAACCTTAAGGATCTATCTACGATTAACGCCTCTGCACCAAAGGGTCAGTACTGTAGTGGTCAAATAAGCAGCTACACAGAATAAAACAAGAAGTTATGCTATCCCTGTCCATGTTTATGGACCAGCTCAGTCTTCATAAAGTCTGTTGAGATATAAAAATAAAATACATAAAACTCTAAATCCGGCTTCTGATTTATTTTAGTATTAGTAATAGCAGGATTTATTAAATTACAACACAAATACAGTCTCTGCTGGTGTTTATATGTTACTGTAATATTTATATTGGGTAACCAGACAGTACATGCATCCTCTGTTTTAGCTTAACCTTTACTTTAAAGGCTGCATTAAAGCAGCATGTTGTGGCATGTGTGTGACCCAACAAGCATGATGCAAATAGTATGTGAGCATAGTTGATACATATTCGAATTTCCCATGCTATAACAGGCTAAAATGGAAAAAAAAAAAAAAAAATCCCAGTGCGCATTAAAATAAACTCAAATTGCTTTCCTGTAGAGCTACAGTGTGTCACTGCTTGAATTAGCTTAATTTGCCAATAAAAGAAAACACGACAGGTTAAAGAGCAATTGCTCTGTCTCAGAGAGCCAATGAGGAGCCTTGTAGGATTCCTGCACTAGCTTCCTCACATCTTTTGCCTATTACATATTTTTCTATAAGGATTTTGATTCTGATTTTGTCCACTGGCTGGATACATTTTCCATAAGAACATATGATTCTTGAAATCTAACCATAAGTTATGTGAACCCAAACAGTGCATGATAATGCTTTTTCTCTCCAGCATTAGAAGTTACAACCACCCAAATATGGTTTAATAAAAATATAGCAGAAGAAAGTTTTGTTTTACTTTAAAACAATTGCTTTTCACTTTTCTTTTCTTTTCTTTTTTCTTTTTTTTTTTTTGACAGAGTGAACAGTGGTGCAATTGTTATCACTGTTACCTTGAGGTAAAAGGTCATGGGTTATAGACAATGGATGTGGTCAACATTTTGTCCGGAGATTCACTCCACTTGTTGCAAGCGGCACACCTGGTTGTAATCAGTGCATTGTTTTATGCCCTGTCCACATGTAGCCCACAAAACTGAGATATTTTTCTACGATCGTGTAGTGGAGATCTGCGTTTTCTCCCGTTTTTTAAGATGAAAACTGAGTTTTTAGAGCGGTGACGTCACTATCCATGACACAAAATGCTCAAATATAACTTACCCGCAAAAACAGTATTTATGCCCTCAGAGCTGTCTTGGCATAGGAGCACTCATAAATTATTTCCTAAAATCCATTAAACTTTTAAAGAGATGAAACTCACAGAGTGTTCAGGGGTGTTCACTGATATCCTAACAGGTAAATGGATTCTGAAACAGTGTACAAAGAAAAAATATCTTTTAAAATTGTTTGGATTTAGATAATGTTTGGACCCCGCAACTGTATAAGACTACAGAAAGACTACAAACAAAACCATTTCTGTTTCCGCCCACGGAGTGATACCGTTCCACTCAGTGCTTCTAATAAAAGTCAATGGAGTTGAACCAAAACTATGTCAAAATCCGTTGAAAAACCTCTCACTGATATGTGAGCTTATCAGTGAACACCCCTGATCACCCGGTGAGTTTAACGTCTTTGTAAACGAAAGTTTAATGCATTTTAGGAAGGAATATTTGAGTTCACCTATGGTCCCATTGTGAGGGCGGTGGGGAGTTAGCAAAGAAACCTACATCTATCGGGACAGCAGCATTTGTCAAAATTTTGTGTAAGATAAAAGTGTAAAATACTGACGTTTTCCTTTAAATATCTGAAGTAGTGACTACAAAGTAAACTAAAGTGAACCAAACTAGAGCTGAGGTGTTGATCTAAACATGGCTGCATTTCCATTGTTAGGGCCATAATATGAAGTGGAAAGTGTGCCATTTCACAATGACCAGATGCCCCTTTTAAGGTTTCTGACATTGGAGTCAAAAGGATAAATGAGCAGGGCCAAGGCAAACTCCAAGAGGGCTTCAGAAAGGCAAGTACAGTTTTTCTAATGAAAACCGAAAGCTATCTTCTTAACTGCAATAGCCTCTATGAGTCCTCAGTAGCTGAATAAAAGTAATACTGGTTTATTAAAAGCTTGCTTCAATTATAGCTAATGTTTGCAGCATTCACCTGGAAGAAGGCAGAGATGAAAGAATATGTGGACATTCAGGTATATAGGTAATACACTATGAACAGGGGAAAAACTGACATGTCATTTCAGAACATCATCCACATGGGGAAAATCTGGTAATGGCAGCATCAAGCTGTGGGGATTATTTAATTTAGCAGGGCCAGGTGATTTCTATTGCAATATTAGTATTAGTTTCTCTCTCTCTCTCTCTCTCTCTCTCTCTCTCTCTCTCTCTCTCTCTCTCTCTCTCTGTATATATATATATATATATATATATATATATACTCTCAACAAAAATATAAACGCAACACCTTTGTTTCTGCTCCCATTTTTCATGAGATGCACTTAAAGATCTAAAATTCATTCCAGATAGACAATATTACCATTTCTCTCAAACATTGTTCACAAATCATCTTAAATGTGTGATAGTGAGCACTTCTGCTTTGCTGAGGTAATCCATCCCACCTTACAGGTGTGCCACATCAAGATGCTGATCTGACATCACGATTTGTGCACAGGTGTACCTTATGCTCCACACTCTTTGCATGTTGTTTTGCTTTCATTGTTGTCATAAGCAAAATGAGTCCATACCTACTCCCCATCTTTTTTGACCTGCTGTTGACATTTTCCTCGGTTTCTTCTCATTCCTTTGTCTTCAGTTGGCTTGGCTTCCCAGGAGCTTGTTTAAAAAGGTTAACCTAACGTTATCTCTGAACAAGGTGGACTCTGATTGGTTCGCTTTTCACCTAGACCCGCCTGTTCAATTTGTTGAGTGGTCCTTTTGTCTATTTCTTGCATCTTTCCTGTCTTCTGATTGGATATTCGTCATTGTGGGTTTTTGTCACGTCTTTTATTCGTTGACAAAAATTTCAATCAATTCAGTTATCGTCTTCGTCTTTTTCAACGTTTCTATTTGAAATTTTCGTTTCGTTTTTGTCTGCAAACATATTTTCGTGACGAAAAAAAAGACGAAAATATTTCGTCAATAAAATTCACACTGGTATAGACCTATCTTTTATAAATCTTGATTGTGTTTACCATTTGTCCAATAACACTTTTCAAACAATTTGCAAAAATAAGAGTAAATAATTTGTAATCCACTTACATTGTTACTGCAAGCACAAAACAATGAATTTAAGGTGGTCTAACAGTACAGAAGCAGTTATATATGATTCACATAAAGTCTGATTGACTTAAATATATGAGAATGATAGTGAAAATAAATTAAAGTGCATGATTTCATGTAAATTAATATGAAAAAAATCTCAGCTTTATTGGGGGCCCTGCGAAGATTTTTGTCATGGGGCCCAAAATTCTTAGCAGCGCCCCTGTTTATACTACTCCGTTTTGATAGAGATGGATTGATGCAGTGCCGTTCTGTCAAAGCAAGGGCTCTCCATCACCTACACAGCAACGGACAGAGTAAAGGTACATTTTTTAAGTATCAGTCTCTGTAAACGTAGAGCGTATGCCTGTGGTTGATCAGGTAAGCAACAGTCAGAGATCTTTTCACCAGAACGGGGCTCTATAGTCGCTGTAATCAGTAGTTAATTTAGCTTTTGGGCACTACATGCTTTATATTGAAAGGATAATTTATCTAATCTGGTCTTTTGGTGATTTTGAACACAAGGAGTTTTCTGAAAACAACAAAAAAGGCTGGTGTGTTTGTTTCCATGCATTTTTTGTGTATTCAATGAGCTTCACTTCTAGTAAAAAGCTTTACAGCTTGAGGGGGAAATGCGTTCACAGGCTGAAGAAAAAAAAATGAAATGATGCTGCAATAGTAGGCAGATAGTAGGCATAGCTGCAATGAAAAGTTAGCAACCCCTGCTATCCTTGTCGAGAATTGCTTTGCAACACTTAAAAATGTATGGAGAACGGAGAGAAAAAAATGGGAAGCATAAACGAAAAACATCTCTGTCAATACGTCTGCGTGCAAATTTGCTGTTGGAGAATTATAAACTAGGCTATAGTAAAAAAGTTTAACATAATCCAAGTGCTTCTTTTTAAATAAAGAAACATTTTTATTTTATTTATTCATTGAAAATAAATACATTTACAATAAATAAAAATAATTTAGCAAGATCAGTTAATGGTTTGACTCTGAGCTTTCTAGAAGCAAGATGAGCAATTAAATTGTGAGCTTTTAAGCAAGATCGATTAATAATTGTGAGCCTTTACGCAAGTTCAATTAATGAAGTAATAATTGTGAGCTTTTCTTAAGCAAGATGATCCATCCATTTTCTGAACCGCTTGTTCCTCAAGGGGTCGCGGGGGGTCAACGGGCGAGAGGCGGGGTACACCCTGGACAGGTCGCCAGTCCATCACAGGCCCACACATAGAGACAGACAGGATGAACAACCATGCACGCACACCCACACCTAAGGATAATTTAGAGTGATCAATTAGCCTGATAGTCATGTTTTTGGACTGTGGGAGGAAGCCGGAGTACCTGGAGGGAACCCACACATGCACGGGGAGAACAAGCAAACTCCATGCAGAAAGGCAAGGCAACAGTGCTAACCACTGCCCCACCGTGCAGCCTAAGCAAAATCAATTAATGAATAATTGTGAGCTTTATGCAAGATAATTAATTAAATAATATTGTGAGCTTCTTGAGCAAGATCAATTCATGCAAGCATGATTGTGAGTTTTTTTAAATAAAAAACAAGAACAATTAGAACTGTGAGCTTTTCAGCAAATCAGTCAGTAAAAGGAAGAACTACTGTTTATATCCAGACCACCTTAGCACACACTCTAATCATAGGAATTATTAAAAATAAAATATCGGTCATGTTAAAGGACAACAAGGTTCTCCCAATTTCCCTAAATGTACTCTTATGTGTAAAATGAAAAAGAAATATGGTGATGATGTTTGTGATTATTTAAAATATTGGAGTGAATGAGGTTTCTCTCAACGGACCCTGAATTTGTTTTATGAATCATGTAAAAACAAAAAACAAAAACATAATTTAACGGCAAGATTTGTAATTATCTATCCTGTGACAGATCTGACACACATGTATTTCCTGAAGGTGGGTCTCATAGTCAGACTCGATTGAAGAAACGTAGAAACAGTCTAAAAAAAAGAAAAACTCTGTTATATTGGAAAGAATACAGCAAGTTATGTTGAAAGATCATTTTTTTTCTTAACTGCAATGATATTCTAAATGTAGGGTTTGGATGGATGTCTGAAATTGTGGGAAGCAGAAAGTGAGACAGATACTTACTGCTCAGAAAGCAAATGATGGAAAAAAAGAAAAAAAGACTCTGAAAGGACAAAGAGACTGATAAGCCTCCTGATTAAAAAAAAACCTGATACTGCCTCTACTTTGTCTTCCTCTTTTGAGAGCGCTTGAAGGGCTGCTGCTGACCTGACCCCTTAACTCCGCCTCTCCTGCACATCAACCACACCATGGACAACGCACTGTACCACTGCCCCTAAACCAAGCCCCCCCGCCCCTCCAGCTGGAATGCCTCCTACTCTACAAGATTAACGACAGCAGAAACCAGAGCCTGAACCCCTACATAGAGGAAAATGACATGCCCCCCACCTCAGCCAGTACTGCTCAGTCTCTCCACCCCTGCAGTTGCACCCCACCCCTGCCCCCAGCAGCTCTTGAAGGTCTGCTGCCATACCTTGCTGAGGTCAACAAGACTTCCTACAAAGTGTGGACTGTCGCTAATGTGAGAGCAGAAACTGCACCCAAGAAGGAAAGGTACAAAAGACACCATCCACAAAGCTGATACCCCCGCAACACGTAGCAGTTGCACCCCAACCCAGTGTAGGGCTGTCAACGAATATTCTAAGTTCGAATATATATTCGAATAGTTTTAAAAAACAGAAATTCGGACGTGAAAATTAATATTCGAATGTGAGGCACGGCTGTCTGCTTTGCGAGTGGGCGCGCGCTGCCGTCAGGCATCAGGGATAGGTCACGTGAGTTGCACTGTCTAGCTCAGCGTCACTGGTGAAAGTTGACTAATGGAAGATGGCAGAAAGTGCAGAGCCCAATTCGACCGCAGCAGAGAAAATTATTTTAACCCCCCAAAATCTAAAGAGCCATGTCTGGAAGTACTTTGGATTTTGGTCGGTAGAAGGTAAAATTGTGGAGCCGCGAGATAAAGTAGTATGCAAGCTATGTAAGATACAGCTAGCATACCATTCGACCACTAGCAACATGAGGTCACATCTCGCAAATGTGCACCCAAATGAGCATGGTATAATGTGTGGAACTCAAGCTAAACAGCCACGTCTGGACAATTATTTTGCACCACCCGCCACAAGCTCTTTGTCTGCAACACGACAAGAGGCCATCACGCAGAAATTAATTTATTTCATTTGTAAGGACATGAGACCGATCAGTGTCGTGGATGGGGCAGGCTTCAGGGATTTCTGTCAAGCAATGGAACCGAGGTTAATTAATGTTAATAAATTTGTTTCAGTCACTGAATGAAGCCTGCTATATTTGGAACTATATTCGCGACCCTAAATTACTTGCACAAAACTCTTCATCAGCGCTCAATATGTGCTCATTGTTGTTGTTAATTTAAACCGTTATGTGCAGAGAGAGGGCGAGAGAGAGAGAGAGAGAGAGAGAGAGTGCTTGTGAGTGAGCGAGATCTGCGGTCTCTGCCATTTGTTTTTTTATTGGTTTTGTGTTGGTAATACATTGTCAAATATGTTGAACTTCAATTAACTACCTATACATAACTACCTATAGTAGTTATGTCTCTTTGTATTAATTTGTGCTATTAGTGACGTAATGCGCGTCATTAACAAAATGCGCAACCAGATGTTCGAATAGTTCGAATATTTCTGTGTTTTTTAGAGGGAATATTCGAGCGTCATTTTTGAGCAATTTTGACAGCCCTAACCCAGTGTGAGTCCCCAGAATCAGAATGACTCTGGCTCCCATTCCTAATGCAGTGGGACCAGACAGGGCGTCCGCTCCTGTCCAAGACAAGACTTGACAGCTCTAGGAGAGAGGCAGAAGTAGAGGAGCACGTGGCAGAGACAATTTCCACCGTGGACTCATCCGGATTGAATGGGACGTGAGGTGGAGTGATCAATCAATCAATCAATAAAACTTTATCTATAAAGCACTTTTCAAACAAACAAAGTTACTCAAAGTGCTTTAGAGATTTAAAATAACCTCACAACCCCCACTTCAAAAATAAAATCATCAATGCAAATACAACCCCCTCCCAACCTAACCCATCAGCCATACTCACACACACACACACTTAGAAGCTTCAAAAAGCGGGCTGAGTACAGATGAGCCAGGAAATGCCATCATGGAAGCCATCTGCATCAGCAGCAGCAGATCAACAGCAGCAGCCAAGGCTTCGACCCAGGGCGCCCAGAGGAGGGAGGGCTGGTACCCCAACCTCCACCCAAGCGCTACCTGGGGGGCACCCAGGCAGCCACAGCCGACCACCGCCCCTGATGCAGGGGCCCCCCAGAGAGGAAACACTGGCAAGAAAGATTAAAATACGTTAAAATATAAAGTTTATAATATATAATGTATATAAAGTATAAAACAATAAGTGTAAAACAAATAAAAAAATGCAAAACAGATTAATAAATAAACGGTTAAAAGCTAAACTAAAAATTAAATCAGGTAAAACATAATGAGCGGTTAAAAATATATTAATAAATAATAATTAGTTAAAGGCTAATCTAAAAAGGTGAGTGTTGAGCCTGCTTTTAAAAACATGAACGTTCTCTGCGGCCCTGAGATCCTCTGGCAGCCTGTTCCAGACGTGAGGGCCATAATAATGGAAAGACGCCTCACCATGAGTCCGTGTCCTGACTTTGGGGCTGACAAGGAGACGGCTGCCAGAGGAGCGCAGAGACCGCGAGGGTTCATACGGTAAAAGCATTTCTGACAGATAAGAAAGCCCAAGACCATTAAGACACTTAAAAACCATTAAAAGAACCTTAAAATCGATCCTAAAACATACGGGGAGCCAATGCAGTGATTCTAAGACCGGTGTAATGTGCTCCCGCCTCCTAGTCTTCATCAGGACACGAGCTGCTGAATTCTGTAAAAGCTGTAAACTTGAGGTAGTCTTTTTGGGAAGACCAGAAAGCAGGGCATTACAATAATCAATTCTACTGGTGATAAAAGCATGCATTAGCGTCTCCGTATTGGCCCGAGAGAGAATGGGGCGGACTCTGGCAATGTTCTTTAGGTGATAAAAACCTATTTTGGTGATGTTTTTAATGTGAGGGATAAAAGTCAGCTCAGAGTCAAAAATCACACCCAGGTTCTTCACTTGTAAATAAGAATTAAAAGACAATGATTGTAGTTTTGGTAAAAGTTTTTCTCTCTGAGCCTCAGGACCGATAACTAAAACCTCAGTTTTGTCCTGGTTGAGCTGGAGAAAGTTTTCTGCCACCCAGGATTTAATACCTAAAATGCAGTTAAAAAGTGCATCCATTGGCCGTGTGTCATCAGGAGACATGGAGATGTACAACTGTGTATCATCAGCATAACTGTGAAAGTTACTCCATGTCTCCTGATAACACTGCCAAGAGGGAGCATATACAGGTTAAAAAGCACTGGGCCTAAAACTGAACCCTGGGGAACACCACAAGTGATCTTATGGACCATAGAGGAACAGGTATCTAAACTTACCGTAAAAGTCCTGTCTGTGAGGTAGGATGTGAACCAGTTGTGAACAGCACCAGAGAGGCCGATCTGTTTTAAACGAGTTAAAAGAATAGTGTGGTCTACTGTATCAAAGGCAGCGCTTAGATCCAGAAGAACCAACACTGTCAACTTTTTAGCATCATAGTTTAATCTAAAATAATTTAAAATCTTTAAAAGCGCCGTCTCTGTGCTGTGGTTCATCCTAAAACCAGACTGAAATTTCTCTAGGACATTATGAGCGTTAATAAAATCATTAAGTTGAATAAAAACAAGTTTTTCTAAAACTTTGCTTAAAAATGGTAAGTTAGATACCGGTCGGTATTTGTTTAAATCATTAAAATCTAAATTGCTCTTCTTCAGCAGGGGCCTCACTACCGCCGCTTTAAAGGCAGCAGAAAAAAACCCTGTCTGAAGGGAGCAATTCATAAAGTTTAAAATCTCATCTTTAAAAGAACCATAAAATTGCTTAAAAAACCTGGTGGGAATCGGGTCCAAAGCGCTTGTGGTGGGCCTCACTGAGGAGAAACCTTTATCAAGGGTCCCAGCTTCTACCAGGACAAAACTGTCCAATGTTTCCTCTGGTGAAGGCAGACACTCTGACTTGTCTAAAACCATGTTAGTTTGAGAGAATAAAATATTACATCTGATGGTGTCTACCTTCCCTCTGAAGTGGTATGCAAACTCCTCACAGAGAGTGTTTGATGGGGGTTTCTGAAAAGTATTAGAATTATGATGTAGACTGTTGTCAGTGGCGGAAAACATAATTTTGGGATTATTTTTATGTTCTGAGATGATTCTCGAAAAGAACGTATTTCTGGAATTTCTTAAAGCACTATTATATAATCTGAGATGTTCTATGTATATCAGATGATTTATTGTGATTTTATTTTTCCTCCATTTCCTTTCTGCCACCCTGCAGCTCCTCTTTAATGTTCTAATAGCTACATTTCTCCACGGTACTGTACATTTTGAATGAGTGTTTACAACTTTAATTGGAGCCAGCAGGTCGAGAGCAGATTTAAGCCTACTGTTAAAATCATTAACAATAAAATCACAGGGGGCAGGTAAAGGTACAGGAGGGAAAATTTTAAAAACTTCAAGGAAACCGGCAGCCACTTCAGGGGTTAGTTGACGCTTCCCGACAGTTCTCACAGAGGTCTCTGATTGGATAAAACTGGTGATATTGAAAAACACACAGTAGTGGTCAGAGACGGCCAAGTCAACAACAGAGGACACACTAGTGGACAGGCCATACGTGATGACCAAGTCCAGAGTGTGTGCTCTGTTGTGAGTTGGCTGCATGACATGTTGGCTAAAATCCATATAATTTATAATATTTAAAAAAATCTGTTGATAAAGGATCTAAAAGGTTATCTATATGTAGACTAAAATCACCAGCTAAAATTATCCTCTCATAAGAGTTGTGTAAAATTGATAAAAACTCTGAAAATTCTAGAATAAAAAGTGCATTCCTTTTCGGAAGCCTATAAACTGTGACACATAAAATCTGAGGAGTGCTGAAAACAGAGACAGTGTATTCAAACGTGGTAAAATTATTAAATAAAACAGGTTTGGCGGAAAGAGTTGATGAACTAATAAAAGCAGTTCCGCCTCCCCTCTGGCTACTCCTCGTAAAATAAGAAAAGTTATAATTAGGTGGAGAGGCCTCTGTAAGAACAGCAGGGGCATCTGCACTCAGCCATGTCTCCGTTAAAAATAAACACTGAAGTTTATTATCTAAAATCAAGTCATTTATTATAAAAGTTTTATTCAGCAGAGAGCGAAAATTTAAAAGAGCCATATTAATAGTGGTTGGTGATGGAGTGACTGTATGATTTACTGTAGGTGGGATTTTTAGTAACTGTTTAAGATTATTTGGGTTGCATTTTCTTAGTTTATGATTATTTCTTCGCTCTCTGCTGACAATAACAGGTATGAATGAAGTAGGGTAAGGTTCAAGTCCGATATGTGAGTTACTGTTAAAATCAGAATTGAGTTCATAGGAACAAGGACCAGCTGCACATCAGGATGTTGTGGATGGGGCAGAGAGGACAGGAGCAGCTGGAGCCTGTGCAGGGGACAGGGGTGGGCGAGGGTATGCCAGGCTTAATGCCAGAATGCGGGTACCTTGTCTGTTAAGATGCAGTCCATCTGCCCCAAATAATTGACTCCTACCCCAGAAAATGTTAAAATTGTCTATAAAACCAATGTTGTGCATCACGGTAACAGAGGAAAGCCAAGTGTTGAGAGAGAGTAACCTGCTGAAGTGATTTATTCCTCTGCTGCTGGTTGGAGTGGGGCAGGAAATAAAAACAGATAGGGGCTTGTCTTTAAAATATTAAAAAGATGAATAAAATCCTGCTTTAAAAGCTCAGACTGCTGTTTGCGGATGTCATTGGTTCCAGCATGAATTATAACTTTACTCACAGTAGGGTAACGTTGGATGGAGTCCAGAATCTGTTCAGATATATCCTTTACTGTAGCTCCAGGAAAACAAACGGTAACAGCTCCTCTCATCCTAACATGCCGGATAATAGAATCTGGGCGGGGATGGGAGGGGATGGGATGGCCAGCGGTCCTGCGGAGCTGCTGGTCTTCGGCACGGTCGGAGGGACGGTCAGAGGAGGGAAGTCGTCTCCCAGGGCACCGAAGCGGTTCGACTGCGAAAGGCCGGTTGAAGGATAACGGTGAAAGCCACTCCGGGCGCCCTTACCGCGACCAGGCCTGACCGTCGACCACGCATGCTGGGGCACCGGAGTGGAGCTGAGGGGGGCTTTTGGCTTAGCCCCCTGTTGGATCCAGCACTCCTCCTCTGCCGTAGATGTTGTACCTCCGCCAGCGTTCGTCTGTCCGAGTCCGCCTGGAGACCCAGCGATGGATTCCCCCTCCGCAGCTTCACCGGGCTGGCAGGGGATTGTGTCGGCCAGCTGGGCGCTGGTGGCAGCAGCGAAAGTTCAGCCAAAGATGATGTCCACGTCGCGCTCGTGGTCCAGGATCAGGTGTAAATTGGAGATCCTGTGCTCCAGTTCCTGGATTTTCTTGGTAAGCCTGGCACAACCATCACACCCGGAGCTACAGGTGAGTGGAGGCATGGCGGAAATAACAGCGGTCCGTGCTCTTATTAAAAACGCATCCGATAAAAGATATGTCGCTAAAAGTTAAAAATGGTTAGAACTAGTCAAAAGAAATGATTAAAAAACGAAAAACAAACAGTTTTAAAATAATTAAAAACTAGTTAAAACCATATTAACGAGCCTCAGTTAGCAGGAGGCACCAGGACGCCGAAGCATGCGCAATCAGAAAAAAAGGACAATCCTTAGGGAAATGGGAAGCAGCACAACCTACCAGCACCTGCAAACGAGGTCACGCACACACACACTACACAAACTGTTACAAACACAGACTTTTTACACACGCAGACTTTTTTCATTTCCACACCAAGGAGAAAACTTAAGAGACTGCTACTCATTGAATGTTAAAGATGAAAATTCCTGTTTATTGTGCAACTGACAGCTTAGCTGACTATGTTTTATGTAATCTAATCATTTGTCTTATGTTACCTGTGTTACACCTGTAAATGAGATTTAAATTATGTTCTCCTGACCTGCAGCCCTTTTTAGGGCCTGCAACACGCTGCACTCTGTTTTTATTTAATGTTTTCCTCATTATGTAGAATTGACACATGGTTGTGTCAAAGGAGGGAATAGATCACTACATTAGCTATTAAGTTTATTAAGGGCTCAAAATTAGAGCTCAAAAATAGTTTTTCGGCAAATCTTTGTCAGACATTCATTCTCAGGTTAAGAGCAGCCCTTCCCTGCCAGGCAGAGGATTCTGCTGACTACCCGAACAGAGGTGAAGGTTGCTGAACGCGCCACCTTGGTCTACACCTCGCATTCCAAAAAAGGTTTCAGCCCCCTCTGACGGCATCGAACGCACTCAAACAAGATCAGTAGACGGGAATCCGTGCCCCTACTGCTACACGTAGCTGCCACACTACCAGCTCATCTGCCATGGAACCAAACCATCTCTCACTTTGTCTGAACTTCATCATCACATTACCAATCCTTATGACCAGCTGTCCAGCGGAAAGCTGCCCTGGTTTCCACTCCTGCCCCTGACGCCACAAATCCACCTCTATCATACATGCCATCACATCCTCCCCTGTTGAGAAAGAAAATACTTTCTAGCCTACAATCTGCTACTTCCTTGTGTAAGGACAAACAAGGAACTGATGTTATGATAGGTCTCCGAGAAGGATCACCTTCGACCCCTGCTACAAATGACAACTACAAAACATCCTTAATCCTCAAATTTAACCTCATCAAAGCCGACCTCACACCTGATTACGGATTACTGGACAATGCCTGTGTAAACCTCAAACTGAATGCATCTTCAATGGAATTGTTTACAAATTGGTGACATCACACTTTGTCGGAAACAAAGGAATACTACTTTTTGCTCCTGAGACAGATCTACAATCTCAATCCTTGAACATCACAACTACTTACTACTAACAACTAACTTACTAAACGACTGCTGGACTTTCGGGAAAAGACACTAATAACTGGCTGCTTATAGTACAATAACTGTGGGTGGGAACTGTGTTGATTGTTTGGGTTTACGTCCACTGTCAAGAATTATGCCAACTCCTTCTGAACTTCATAACACCTGTCTTAGTTCTCTGTTAACCAGCCCTAATACACAACATAACTGCACCTTTTGGGAAAATGCTTTTTCTGTAACAGATAAAAGAATTGCTCTTCCTTACTTCAATTCTGATGTGCCCTTAAATCATTTCACCTGTTTTACTAAAGCAAATAAAGGTAAAATGTTTTTAAGTTCTGTTCATACCTTTTACGGCAGGTTTATGTACTCCTGTAAACGTATTATGCCTGTAACTATGTTTACTGATTTTGACACTACAGACCAGTAAACTAATCATGACAGAGCTAAAAAATCCATAGTTCTTTGAAGAATCTGACCCAACTTATTTTGATGATGGGAATCATCAATTTGCTGGTGGTGTAAGCAATCCATTATAATATCCAAAAAAATGCCAACTACACTCGTGATGGTTTTAAAGCAGTTCATGAACAACTTCAGGCTTCATCTCTAATGTCTTTCCTAAAGAGAATTGCAGTAGACATGTTATTAGCTGAAAAATGTGTTGTTTGTTCTATTTATAATCAATGCTGTTCATTTATTCCAAACAACAAAGAAGTGTTTTCATCTGTTCTTATTCTGTTATTCTGATGTCTCCATTTCTTCTGATTCTGTTAGTGATGAAGACAATACTGTCTGTTAAACATTTTGTTTTTTAATTTTGCCTGAGTAGAATGTAAAACTTTATGAAAAGCTGTCTTAAACCAAAATATTGTGTGCCATCTCTGATGTTGTTGTGTTGCAAATGTACGTGCATGTTACTCTTATAAGTGTTCTTGTTTATTTTTTTTGTCATACTTTGCCCAAAAGGCTGGAATATGACAGACAATTTTATTATTAATGCTGGGACATTTAGAAAGGTTCAATTCTCTTACTCAGCTCTTAGATAGCTGTTCTGATTCTAAGGTACAAACAGGGACCTAATGTCTGTAACAATCTCATTTTGACTTATGACAACTCTTGTGATTATCTTGTGTTGACTTATGACAGATCCTGTGAATGACTTTCTCAGCATTATACAAAGTGTTCCTTATTGTTATCTATATTGTGATAGTCCAGTGACACATCCTGTGTTGCCTCATGACAGATCCTGTGTTTTCCTATTCCATGTTGGTCTGTGATTGGTCTTGTGATTATCCTCTGATGCATAGAACAGTGTGTCAGTTATCCTACCATAACTGTTTGATGTCATGATCGGTCAGAAGCTGATTCAATAGGGTGTGGTTGATTAATATATATACCCATGCATTTGTGCTAAAGCTTCAGGGTTCTCAGCAGGAGGCCCCCCATGCACGTAAAATAAACTATGTATGAATATAGCGGACACTTTGTTGCATTCTCTCATCGGAGGCCTCTCAGACACCCAGATTTCCACGACAGCTACTATTCTAAATGAGGGATCTATTCTATCTGGAAAGGAATAACTGAATGTGAAAGACAGAATCAAAAACAACTGACGTCACAGGGAGACCCGACTCTATGTGTGTACATAGTGGCCGTGTGTGGGGAACAGCGACACGAAGGCCCTGTAACAGCAAACTGTGAATTTAATCAATGCCCTGCGATCGGCCCAGGAAAGACAAAAGAAGCTGAATGGTTTTAACTAGCTAGCCTGTTTCTAACCCCTTCTCTCCTCTTTCCAGAGCGACTGCACTATACGAAGCTTGTGGAATTCTAACAGTCGGACAAAAGACAAAACAACACGCTGCTTCTGCTTACAAATAAAGGAAAAACTAGTACCTCACATTAAACACAATAAATAAAGAGTTCCAGCAGAAAACACATGCAACAGGTCAATCTGCTGAAAACTTTGCTCCCACCAGGAATTAAGAAATTGAACACTGCTACTCTTTAAGATTTCTTCAGTCCACGATCAGATGATGAGGCAGTTGAAGAAAATGCTGTCTTGGGTCAGAGATGTAGCTTAATTTGTCCACCTTAGATTGTGCTGAAAGAGGGTTTGGAGACGTTTTCCGGGGTACCGCTGATGGAAACAGTTCGTTAGGAGAAGCATCGGCTCACAGACAGCTTTTCGTCTTGAACTGGATAGTGCACAGAAAGATAGAAACCCAAGGCAGTTTCAGGATGACCAGCCGGTAGAATCCAAAGGGAGAATGGGGAATGGGTCACTAGAGGGTAATTTAATTTCCCCTCCAACCTCTGTCGGCAGACTTGGAGAGGGCGAATGGTGCTTCAGCACTGACCTATATAAACTTGGCTGAATCATCCAAGATGGCGCAGATCAGCTAGTCATTGGAGGCTGCTGGGGTCACAAAATGGCTGCTGACCTGGTGCAAGGGATGCAAACTCAAGGCAAACTCAACAGAGGTGATGAGGAAGTGAAAAGCAGGTTTGGTTTGGTTTTCTGGATAGGAATGAAGAAGGAGAGATGGGGTCAGACTTTGCAAAAAAGTTGTAAATGGTACCTGTAAAAACTTTTTTTCCAGAAGCAGGAAAATGGGGTAAAAAAATAAAGTGGAGGTTGGAGCACACAGGCGGACTACATTTTATGTACAAATAATCTGATGGAGATTAGTGACTGCAGGGTATGATAGGCAATAGTATAGATAGAGTATGATGGTCTTCAGGATGAAACTGATGGTGAGGAAGGTGAAGAGAACAAAGACAGAGCAGAGAGCCTGGTGATGGAAACAGAAAAAGAGGAGCGTTGTGAGGTTTTCAGGGAGGAGTTGACACAGGCTCTTGGTGGCCAGGAGGGGCTCCCAGATGACTGGACAGCTAATGTGATTAAGGAGGCAGGAGGGAGGGTACTTGGTGTGTCATCTAGAAGGAGTAGAGTAGATAAGGAAACTTGGTGGTGGAAGGATAAAGTCTAGGACCCTCATTTGTCAAGCGTACTTATGCACAGATCCGTGCGTATGCCCAATTCTATGCATTGTGTGGTATTTATCAATTAGTCCTTGTGCGTAGAAATGTTCCTAAATATAAGTACAGTTCTGATTGTTCGTACGCACAGCATCTACTGTTAGAACGGAGGAACTGCAACACTGAAACAGTTTTACTTTGACAGAATATTTCTTTCAGCAGTTTATCGCCTCCACCGAGGAGCTCATGTTGGCGTCTGTCTTTGTTATAACAAAATAATGTAAAAGTTATGTATGGATTAGCGATAAACTTTCAGGAAATGTTTGAAATTGACCTAGAAATACATAATTTAATTTTGGCGATCCTGTCACGTGCAATCTGCGCTCTTCTTATTACACCAAGTGCTTCAGCTTAATGGAATGTTGTCACGACTTTAATTAACAGGTTTGGAAACTACACCGTGACAGCTAAATGGTCCTGCTTATCAGTGAAGCAGATTGTCCTTTTTTTCCTTCCATACTGGTGGCAGCACAAGCCGTGTCTCCAATTACGCACGGCGATAAAAGAGTCAAACGTGATCATCGGAACACCCTTTGTATCAGATCTGGTCCAGCTGTATACTGAGAGATGTTTTACTGTAATTAGTTTAATATACAACCATTTTTTTCCATAATTTCCAATAGAGAAAATCTCCCCTGTCCCGACCGCATTTACTGCCTGTCACCTTTGTCCCAGGCAGAGTTATTTTTTTATTAGTTTCCACTGAGCTGATAGAATCAAACAGCAATGTTCATTATTAAATTATTTAAACAAAACAAAAGATTTCAACAAAAGTTAATATTAGCAAATTAAATTATTTGCCACATTTGTTTTTTCACGTCTGCTCTGCTGCAGATATATAACGGCTGCGTGCAGGTTGGAATTAAACAAAGAAACCACTGATAACAAAAAGTATCTGTGGTGAAATGAATTTTTATTAACTGACTTTTTTTTAGGTGTGTTCATCATGAATACTTTTGTTATTGCTTCACCTGTGCTTCACCACAATCTCTTTGTCACTGAAGTTCCTTTTTTCGCTCTCTTGGAAAGTATTTTAAGGCAGAACGTGCGGACTTAATGCATTTGACAGATGATGTGGTATTACCAAATATGGTTAATTCAGGGTGTTTCTGTATGCAAATGACTTTATCAACAGCTGACTGTGGAGGAGCGTGTGTACGACAGTCCACCGCATGTTTCATAAATCACACTTTGACGTGTACTTACGCACATCCTAAATTTCCTTCGTAGGATAGAATATAGGAACATTTCTACGAACGTTTGATAAATGAGGGCCCAGGAGCATATGCAGAGAAAGAAGTTGCCCAAGAAGAAATGGGGCTCTGTGAGGACTGAGGAGAATAGACAGGAGTACGGGGAAATGCAGCATATTGTGAAGGTCGAGGTGGCAAATCCCAAACAAAGGGCGTAAAATTACCTGTACGCTAGATTGGAAATTAAAGGGACTATAGATATGTTTAACCACAAACATATATATATGAATGTTGGAGTGGCTCTGTTAGCTACATATTGACTTTTGTTTTTTTTGGACTTTGATTCAACCTTATTTATTAGTGAGAATTGTAATTTTTGAACCTGTGTGCTTTGTGGGTTTTTGTCCTGTGAAGTTTGAGGGATTTTTGCTGTTGATTTTTCCCTTTTTACTCATTTGTTATGATGCTTAACCATGGCAACAAGATGATTTACGTAAGGGATAATGCCCGACGAGGTGTACATAATCAGAAAATAATGGACGACGCAGTTTCCAGCGAGTTTCCAGCCCAGCGTCAGAGAGACGACTGACAGCTGTGCTCCGTAGGCTGTGGTTGGTGTAAACCTACTTCTGCTGCATCCCAGTCTTTAAAGTTATCAAAATCACCAAATAAGTTGAAAGAAATGATAAAATAACTCATTTTTTGTCTGTTTTGCTGTTGAGATCAGTCAACTGTGAAATAACGTTGCGTCTCCGTTGCCATGTGAACCAGCGCAATAATTTAGAGCTGTCCTCAGGCAATTTAACGGGACTCCTTTCCTAGGTGTACATTATCACTTTTTAGGTGTACATTATCACTTTTTAATGTACACCCTCCAGCCAATCAGAATCGAGTATTCACCCAAACCATGGTATAAAGCTTGATTAATATTGCAAAAGCTGAAATAATAACTCAACTGAAGCCACAAATCCCAGATGAGTTGAGAAGGAGGAGGCGTGGATGCACGGCAGGAGCTTAAATGAGACAGAGAGGGAGGGAATTCAAACCATCTCTTCCATCAATCATAATAGGAAACATGAGTTCACAAGCTAACAAGATGGATGAACTCCAAGCCCTGACAAGGACTGAGCCTGAGTATTGGGAATGCAGTTTTATGTGCTTCACTGAGACGTGGCTACAGGATTATATCCCCGACTCCAACGGCTCTCTGCCAGGCTTTCTGACGTATGAGCAGACAGAGATCTGAAGAGGAGCGGGAAAAGAAAAGTAGGTGGAGTAGCAGTACTTGTTAACAACAGATGGTGTCATCCAGGACATTTTACTGTGAAGCGTCATCTCTGCAACCCAGATATTGAACTCTTGGCAGTCAGCTTACGTCCATATTATTTACTAAGGGAGTTTACTAATGTTATTTTGGCAGTTGGTACATTCAACCTTCAGCTGTTGCCGACCATGCATGTGATGTCATCAGTTCTGTTGTCGCTAAGCTACAGACCCACCATCCCAATGCATTTGTGGAAATATCTGGTGATTTTAATCATGCCTCACTCTCTTCTGCACTTCCAACATTTCGAAAGTTTGTCAGCTGCTCCACAAGAGAAAACAAGACCTTGGATTTGTTTTATGCAAATGTCGAGGATGCCTATAGGTCCAAACCAAGACCTCCTCTGGGACAATCAGATCATAATCTTGTCTTTCTCTGCTCTGAATATAAACCACTTGTTCAGAGGCAACCTCCAACAAAGAGAACTGTTAGAAAATGGTCATATGAAGCGGAAGAAGCCCTGCAGGGTTGTTTTAAGTCCACAAACTGGACGACTCTTTGTCAGCCACATGGAGAAGACATCAATGCCATGACTGAGTGTGTGACAGACTACATAAACTTCTGAGTGGACAACATCATCCCTTCCAGAACAGTGAGATGCTTCCCTAATAACAAACCCTGGATCACCAGTGTTGTGGATATATCAATTAAAAGTAATTAATTAATTGATAATTTTTATTATTATCTTATCTGGTGATGCTGAGAATATTAACCAATAATTGTAAATTATTAATTGAATTCTCCCTTCAGATTATTAACAGGGCACCATCCATTTTTTTATCCCCAAAAAATGGCAAAAACATATATTTATTAATAAGGGGATTATTAATCAATAATCTCACTTATAATGATTAATGACTAACGATTACACCAGAAAGATCCTATCTAAAGGAAATGAATTCTCACAGTAATTCTCACACACACTCAGAATAAAAGAAACCAGAGATTCTAATCAATTTAACCAATTTATTATAAAAAACACAACTATAATAAAACAGTACTTATACTAAATGGTTCTGTTAAGACTACCACTGCCTGAGCAATATGGCGATCAGAAATGACGTCCCTTAGGGCCGTCACGGGGCGCCTCCTACCGACGTCGTACCCGAGTAGGCGGTGTATGACGCGAACGCGCAGCTCGTTTGATAAGGACAGGGGGATGTTTTATGACTTATTGTATAACTTGGAGCAAGAGGCCTGCGGTTCTTTCCTAACAAAAAAAAACCTTGTGGCTCTTATCAGTGGGTTATCTTCAGGCTCTGGTTGGGAAATGGAAGAAAATGGGTTTCGAAATGTCCTTTGCGTGCACTCCGAGGACGCGGTTGCCTATGACAACAACACTTTACTGTAAACTACCGGAGAAGAACCAAAACTTCTTCAGACTAACAGTTCTGCTCACTAATAAAAGACAAAACATACAAGAAACACACAATCGAAATACAAAAACTCACAAATTTACCCGTAAGCAAAACACGGCACGGAGGAATCTCAGAGCGCTCTTCATATCAACGATTATGCATGTAACCCTAACCCTATGCACGTTGGCCCATTTGGAATGCTGCCGTCATATCTCTAGGCCATTTGATTAATATTTATGCCATGTATCAGACCCCAACACCAGTGAGCTGAAGGAACTGCTTAAAAAGAAAAAAAGAGCCTTCAAGGAGGGAGTTAGGGAGTTAAGGAGCATACAAAAGCAACTAAAAGTCAAGAAAAGGAGACAGCAAAGAGGCTTACAGGAAGAATCTGGAGAACTAAGTACAGAGGAACAATATAAGAGATGTCTGGTCTGGAATGAAAAAGATCACAAGCAGAGGAAGGACTGGATAGATGGTAGTCTTGATCGAGCCAATGAACTGAACACATTCTTCAACAAGTTCAGTTCAGGAAAAAGCTCAGCATCCTCCTCTCCTGTGTCCAGCCATACATACATCCCACTCTCCTCTGACCCACAACTGTCCTGTCACGCCTCAGATGGTTTATCTTCTACCTCAGTCATGAACTTCTACTTCCACAACTTTGTATTCAACCAAGTCAGGAGATGTGGTTATCCCCTTTATCTCACTCCCCCACCTGTCTGTCTCTAGAAGTCAGATGAAGATGCAATTGGAGAAACTGAACTGGAGCAAGGCTGCAGGTCCAGATGGTGTCAGCCCCCAGAGTCCTGAAGACCTCCAGTGTTGTAGAAGACATCCTGCCTCGTCCCTGTTCCAAAGAAAACTCACCCATCAGTAATTAATGACTATAGACATGTTGCCCTGAGATCCCACATCATGAAGGTCCTCGAGAGACTCCTGTTTCCCCACTTGAGTAAGCAAACTAAAAGCTATCAGGACCCCCTGCAGTTTACTTATCACCATGGAGTTAGTGCTGAAGATGCCATCATCAACCTGCTTCAACCATCTCACTGTCATCTGGACATAGCAGGCAGCACTGTGCGAATCATGTTCTTTGATTTATTGAGTGCATTTCAGAAATTTCTGCCTGATTTGCATTTTTAGAAACTCCTGAAGACACAGGTGGAGGCCTCAACAATCAGCTTGATCAATGACTACCTGACAGACAGAACACAGTTTGTGAGACTAAAGGAGTGTGTGACAAACCGGCTGGTCAACAGCACAGGAGCACCACAAGGGACTGTACTCTCACCATTCCTTTTCACTCTGTACACTTCAGACTTCCAGTATAAGACGGAGACCTGTCATCTGTAGAAATACTCAGACAACTCTGCAATTGTCTGGTGTATCAGAGATGGAGACGAAGCTGAATACAGAGAACTTTTTTACCTCTTTGTGGCATAGTGTGGAAACGATCTTCTTACCATGAATGTGAACAAAACAAAGGAGATTATTGTACATTTCAGAAGAAACAGGGATAAGTCAAAGGCTGTCTCTATCACGGGAAATTAAGTGGAAGTGGTTGAGGAGTACAGATACCTCGGAGTTCACCTGGACAACAGACTGGACAATCAACAATGAAGCCGTCTACAAAAAGGGACAGAGCAGACTTTTTGGGGAAGCTGAGGTCCTTCAAGGTTTGCAGCAAGATGCTGCAAATCTTCTACAAGCATTTGGTGGAGAGTGTCATCTCTTCGTCCATCATCTGATGGGCAGGGTTTTTCCTGCGTTCAAATTTACTTTGCGGCTGCCTCCAGCTAATCTACTTGCCGCCCCAACCTGACATCGCTCTGCCGCCAGCTATATAGATGTTATTTTAACTGCTGTTGCAGCGTTGCGCCACAATGGGGGCGCTGTCTCAGCAGCTAGTTGGTGCTATCGTTGTTCTGTTTCCCCCGGCTTTTTTTATTATATTATAAAGATAATATAGAGAGCTTTGCTCCTGTCTAATTCACTGGGAAACAGAAAGAGAAAATATATTTATTAAATGTGAAGAGTAGATAAACAAATATGTGTATTTCAACATTAAATACTCCTCTCTACTACCGCACACACCGTCATGCTTTCTTTCTGTGCAGATTCTACTTTCAGGATTTTTACAGACTCCTTTCTGCTTCAAAAACGTTCTGCTATGTTGCAGGTACCGTTTAAAGATGAAGAAATATATAATCTAAATATCATGGGTCTGGTGGAAGTTTTGTTTTGTTTTTGTTTTTACTGTGGATGGGTGAAAAATATTAGTAAAATATTTTTGGTTAACTCCCACTTAATCTTTGCGCTGAATGCCGATTATTCTCACTATCTCAGCATCCAGAGAGAGATTTGATTGGTCCACCTGAAACAGCAGATTAGCTGCAGGGAACAAGTCTATTGCAGGACTCTGATCTGTAAATTAAAGTTGAAGTTTCTCTGCACAGAACGGACAAAAACAGCAAAGGTTTCAAAGGTAACGAGTTATATTGTTGCACATATTATTCTGGGGCAGATACATATAAATTTGCCATCTTTGTGCTTAATGTGGATTTTTAACATCTGCCATTTGAGAAACAACATGTAAACCTTTGGCTTTCATCTGTTATTAATTGAATAAAGGTGCATTTTTAAACACCTGTTTATACCTTCAGTGCTTATTGTCATGAATATGGAAAATAATAATAATAGGCTATGAATAGTTAATAATTAAAGTTAATAATAATAATAGTTAATGTCTGGCTGCCAGATGTGTGGATAAATCCCTACAACTTAATGCACTTTCAGTTTAAAGTTGTGTCCTTATTTTGTATGTATATTGTTTTAATAAAAGAATCCTTTAACATGATAATTTTCATATTCTTATTAGAACGCTTAACTAAAAAATATGTTGCCTTGATAAAAAGTGAGTCAGTTGAATGCACAGAATTCATGCATGTGTTGGCTAATGGTCAGGGTGGTACCACCTCTGCCTCAGTTTGAGCCGGGAAAAACCCTGTGTTGGGGTAGAAGTATCAGAGCCAGGAAATTAAAATGGCTCAACAACCTGATAAAGAAGACTGGTTCTGTTCTGGGGACACCTGTGGAACAACAACTCCTTGAAAAATGAATTAGTAATAAGCTACAATAACACTCAATTTCCCTCTGGGATAAATACAGTATTTTAGAATTTGAATTGAACTTGAATATATGAAAAATAACTTTGTTAAACATTACTGAAATTACGTATACAAAAGTACATGTTTGAATATATTTTCTGTTATTTAAACAATGCTCTCAATGATGTGAAATTTTACTTTTTCTGAGATTAAAATATATGAATTAAAGCATTGTACAGTGGTCCCACACTACAACGCGGTTCACATTTTGCAGCCTTACTGTTTCACAGATTTTTAAAAAAATCCAGTTTTGCATGCTTTCTTTACAGCATATTAACACACATTATGTTCTGCATCCTGATTGATTGTTGCCATGGTGTCTCCTGTATAGAATACATTAAAGTGACAGTGTGTAGGTTTTATCATTAATCTCTGTAAATATCCTTCGAAATGTTGTTGAAACTGAATAAAATGATGACCAATCATTGGAACGCATTGGCAGCTTGGTTATAAAATATATGGCCGCAGGTCCCAGTGTATGGGGGCAGACATGTTGGATGCCGTGCTTCCTTATATGTTAGTCTACTCTATGTGCACAAAAATGCATTTAATTATGTTGGGTCCGACCCTGGATATATGAAAACAATATCAAAGGGTTCTATAATAAGCCAGCCTTCCCATGGCGATGGCTTCCTGCTGTATCAGAGCTGAATGTTTCTTTTCGACCAGATTACAAAGCAGCACCATGGTCAAGCGCTCTCTCTCTCTGCAGAGGTCCCTCCACGTCTGTTGGTCCAGACACCACTCAACCCCATTGCGGTCCCCCTCCAAACAATTGGACACCTGGGAGTGCAGGAGGAGTGCCGCGAAATTTAAAACCAACAAGCAGGAAGCGGAACACTCTCTTAGGCTCAGCATATCCAGGTCGGGCTTAAGGAGAAACTCCTAACATCTCTCTAGTTCGGCTCTCCAAGTCGTGCTTAAGGGGAGTAACTGCTCAATCTCTCCCGATCCCACCCAGATATAAGCGGTGGTTGTCAAGTATCTCTCTGAAACCCGTTCATTCCTAGCAAAACCTAATAAGAGTGTTGGTCGGCACCAGGCTCTCTCGCTGTCTTTTTCCCCCTTTTTTCTGCGTTTTTCCGTCGCACTTGAAAAGGACTTACTTTTCTTCTGCAATCAACCATCATTACAGACTTCCAAGTAAGATTGTTCCATTTATTGTTAAGGTCTGCGTTGGAGCAAAATCCAGAATATTTCTATGGATGCATGCTTCTTTGAACGTTTTATTAATTATTGTTGTGTTGAAGTTACTGTGTTTCTTTTATTAGTAACACGCGGTTACATCACTCTCCTCTTTTCTTCTATAAGAAGTTCAAATGAATAGCTCAGACTGAACAAACCCCTTTCTCCGACCAGGACCAACCGACCAACAAGATCCCAACCCATGTCGCCAGTGCAGACCCAGAGACAACGGCTCACCGTACTAAACACGGTCAGTAAGATTTGATGTAAGGCCCAGATCAGAAAAAAAACGTGCCGCAGTTTTGCCGCTCCCGCAACGTGCCCCAGACGCATCCGGTGAAAACTGGGGGTTACAGTCAGCAACACTTGGGCCATAAATCGGAATAGGAAAGAAGAACATAATTTAACAGTAAACTAGTAACAGGTTATCTTTGCATGAAAAAATGATTCAACTATCAGAAATCTTTTCTTTTAAACTGGAGCCGTTGGTCATCCGTTACTTTCTAAATTTGCCTTTTGCATACACTAATATTTTTAACTTTGGTACACTTGATAAATGTGACTGACCTATGTATTTAGTAAATATAAATACCATAAGCTAGTTAGACCTCACCCACCAAAGGGCTTGTACCACAATTAGTAAATGTTAATGAAACTTTATGTTCAAAATCCTGTGGACTACGTTTGAGAATGATGTAAAACACTACAGAAATTAACAATTCAATCCATCTTCACTACATATGTTACACAAACCACTAACCATTTAGTACTAATGTGAAATATAAAGTGATTGCAGATCAGAGTTGTTCTCATAGGGATACAAAGTGAGCCATTAATGTATCCCTTTACATTACAATGTAAATGACAGAGCTTAGATGTTGTCAATACTGAGAAAGTAATTAAAGCACAGCGTGATCTCACATATGTCCTTAAGAAAATCAAAAACTCATTACCAGTGGCGGCTGGTGGAATTTTCTCCAAGGGGGCTATGACTATGATGGCTAGACATTAGGGATGTCAAACGATTCAAGTTTTTTTATTCTAATTAATCACAGGGTACCTGTAAATTAATCATGACAAATTATCATTCCTAAATAAGAAAAAAACAACAAACAATTTTTAGTGTAAATAAAGATGCGGTTGCTCTTTTTTAAATGAAATAGAGGAGAGATTAATGGAATTGTTGTTTTGAACTTCACAATATCATTCACCCATGGCCCTTTTAAACTATTTATATTTTAGCCAGTTGCTAAGACAAACTAACTGGTTACATTTTTCTGTATGTAAAGCTAACTGTTTCTTATCAATGTTGAACAATCCTGAGCACCCTATTAATGGGAATATCCTATGACAACAGTGTGATTTCAATCAGAGGCTTCATTAGTTTTGCTGCAACACATACTGCTACAGTAGAGGAGGAAACACTGAGCTACCTACTCGGTAGAGGTGGAGCCGAACCCAGTACGGTTTTTGGAAAGGCAAAAATAATGTTGTTTGTTTTTTTACAAATATTTGATACTAAAAATACTTTATGAAATATTTGTATTTGGTAGCAAGGCAAGGTAATTTATTTATATGGCCCACTTTAGACACAAGGCAATTCAATGTGCTTTAGATGATTACAAAAATGTGAAAAGGAAAACATAGAATCATTAAAAGAAAGCATAAAAAAACATTTAGTGAATAGAGCATAAGAAAAAATGTATGTAAATTTATAAAAATTAAAAACCGAAAACATTTAGCGTTTGACAAAAGCAATTGCAGTAATTTAAAAACAATGAATGCAAAAGTAGTATCATTTACTCATAGCAAGTCTAAAAAGATACGTTTTAATTTTAGATTTAAAAGAGTTCAGTATCTCTGCAGTTTTGCATTCATCCGTGAGTTTGTTCCAGATGTAGGGAGCATAGAAACTGAAAGCTGCTTCCGCATGCTTGGTTCTGGTTCAAGGGACGATCATCAGACTAAAGCTAGAGGACCTGCGTGATCTGTATGGTTTGTACTGCGATAATAGATAGTTAATGTACTCTGGTGCTAACCCAGTCAATGATTTATAAACTAATAAAAGCATTTGGAAGTCTATTCTCTGAGCTGTAGGGAGCCAGTGTAAAAACATTAGAACTGGGGTGATGTGTTCTACTTTTCTGGTTCTATTGAGAACATGAGCAGCAGCGTTCTGGATCAGCTGCAATTGTCTGAAGGATTTTTAGGCAGACCTGTGAAAATACTGTTACAGTAATAAAGACAGCTATAGATAAATGCATGAATGAGTTTTTCTATGTCTCCTTGTTCCTCAGTTGTTCCTCAGGTGATAGAAAGCTGACCTTGTAAGCAAGATAGATTAGTAGAATAACTCTACCCATGAAAAGAATCACTGCAGCAATACATTCACCTGAAGTTCTCATTGTATTGCATCACACAATTATGAGAGTCAGGCAGACATTTAATTCCCATGCACAACCTTTTCTAAGATGATGGGCAGACAATAACCACCATACACTGACAACAACATACAGTACCTCAAAAGATAACTAAGGAGCATGGCTAGATTTGGAACACAAACTATAACATACAACTGAGAACTTCTACAATTAACACAAAAACAGTACCCACAAAATGATAAATTGACTGAACTTATATAGCGCTTTTCTGGTCATACTGACCACTCAAAGCGCTTTACATTGAAGCCACATCCACCACACTCACATTCATACACCGATAGCCAACATGGCTCGGTAGGACGATGTAGAATTTTTGGGGTTACATGCCTTGCACATCGTCATGTGACTGGAGGAGGTTGGAATCGAACCTACAACCCTCCAATTGCAAGCCAACTTCTCTACTACCGAGTCACCCCTTTGCAGCTCACAACTGTCCCCCATTTTGCCCCCCTAACATGTTCATTGCTGGATTTATGGAAAAAGATCAACCAATATTGCATATCCGTAATTATTAAAATTGACAATAACGTAATTTAAAAGTGCAACTTAAAAAAAACAAAAACAAAAAAAAAAAAATTTTTATGCCTAGCTTGGATTTTATTCAAATAAAAATACAAATACTTTTGCCTCCTCAGCAAATATAAATACAGATACAGATACCGGCTGCTTTGCACACCCCTACTACTGAGGTACTGAATCAGGGTAGGATCACGCCGTTAACACTGGGAGAACCTGCCAATACTCCACTTAAAGCCATTCAGAGTATGAGAAGACATGAATTAGAGAAAAGGCTGTTGTATTTCTTCTGTTCTTTATTATTTTCACACAGCTTAATTTAGATTAATGTAGTTCTGATCTCATATGAAAAATAATAACACTCCTCATCAGCGTAAACATTAGGAATTAATGCTCTTATTGTTAATTAGATGCGTCTACACAGCTAATTAGTTAGCACTAATTTAAGTCCTAAAACATTACTTTAACTGAATGCGCATTTTATCATATCGTTAAGTTACCATGAAATGTACTGAAGCTATACAGTGAGCCGATATGGATAAATAAACATAAATACTGCACTTTTATACTCTTGTTTTACTGCTGATTGATCTTGATATTTGGCTGATCCTGTCCGACCTATTTTACCTCAAGCTTCTTCTGCTATGTTTTTCTTTCAAACAGTATTGTTTTGAGTGATACAACTTTGATACAATTTTACTCTTTCTCAATTTTGCGTATCTTTTCGTATGTATCCTACTTCCGGTGTTTGAGGGTGCAGCTTTGCTCCTCCCCAAATCATCCTATCTCTTGTATTGAAAAGGAGCTACTGCACATGTACAACTTTTAATGAGAGTCTATGGGCAAAGATTTTTGCGCTCCAAGACAGAAATACGTCCTCATTCAGACAATGCCATGCTGCAACTCAACTCACCATTAACTATAAAAAATTTATTTTGCACATTTGAAAGACAACACATATATTTAAAAATATTTTTTGTGTTATAAAAAAGAATTTCAAGGTAATATGGCAAGGTGTGAGTGGTGGGGTGGCGTCCTTGCGCCCTCATTTGCCAGCCGCCACTGCTCATTACTAGTTCAATAGAACAGTCCATATATTCACGAGACTTGTAGTGCTGTTAAACTCCACATTCTCGTCTAATTTCAGGAAAATAATCATATATGCATATTGACGATTCCAACCAATGGTGAAACCAAAGAATTGATGTTCACACATTAATGATAAAAATTAACATTTCTTGTCAAACCTTTCCCTAAATAACATAGATGCAGCAGAAGATCCATCCATCATCTATCCATCCACCCACCCAGTCACCGAAGTGTCACCCAAGGCATTTTACAGAAGAGACTGACCTATGACCCAGAAAAAGTAATAGGCCTGTTTTCACCAGCAGCATGTCTGGGTAATTCTGCTGGACCTTCTATGTATGCATGTCTCTTTATTATATCAGGCTGGCCCAAACTAATTCCTTTTGGGGCCATTTCAGGGACCAAACGAGTGCTAGCCTTGGGGTATGTACTATTGGCCTGGTAGAGTCGGTAAGTCATGGTGATTCATTGTAACTCAAAAGGAAATTATATCACCAGATATTTCCAAACAACCAGCAATTGTGAAATCAGAAGAGTTGCTGTTGAAGCATCGTATACGAACATGGAAAACAAAAATACAGCAGCCATCCCTACTTCTTCCAATATCAATGTGTTTTTGTTCTCGGCTGCTGTGGGGGATTTTTGGTGCTGATTAGTGACTGGAAATGGGCCTAATCAACCTTTTTTCAGTTGGGCTCCATATTGTCAGGCTTAGACAAACTGACTTCCCTCCATGCTGCTTCATACTTGTCAATACACAGTTTCAGTATAAGTCGAATTTCATGGCTTGAAGGCAACAACAGACCCAGTACTTCAGCACAGAAAAGATGAGACACAGAGTTCCAAACCAGACATCTTTTTCCCCATAACTATGTTTTAAAATCATGTCCATGAACTACACAAATAGCATTGGTGAAAAGGGGAGGCTCAAGCCTAAATAAACGTTCCATGATGGAGAGGAATCAGGTACAACATAGGTACTATGGGATATAACACCCTCTCGTGGCCTGCTGAAGACACTTCTAATCATGCCTATGAAGGCAAATGAGCATCACGCCAGGCGGTGGCCCTGCCCATCAACTATAAAGGCTCGGTGTCATCCTCATTTCATATTTTTGATAGCCGCTTTTCACTAAGCTAGGCTGCGATGGGGCAGCCCTGCATTGTACCTCGTTCCTCTCCTTTAGGGAGCAGTGGTTATATGCATAACCTAATGTTCCCTTTCAGTCGATTCACTCGGTACCACTGTGTGACAACCTTCCATAAGCAGCTATCAAGACTGGGCTGAAAAAGCAACATAAAGTGGCAACTCAGACCCAGAGAAAAAACATAATCAGCCATTGAAGGGGCTGCAACATCTAATCGGTAAAACTGCACAAAAGTGTGAGGAGAGGCCCAGCTACCAGTTGGACATATGTCACCAACCAAAACCCCTTTAAAGTGCACCCATGAAGCAGCAATGCCTCTAGTAGATTGTGCTCTGACCACCTGAGGCAGCTGAAGACCATTGGCACTGTAACACAGGGAAATAGCCTCAACAATCCAATAGGACATAACCTTACCCATGGAAGGCTTGGCAAAGCATACAAACAGTTGGCTGGATTTGCTGAAACACAGTTTCAGAAAACTCTCTTGACTCTTACTGAAATTATATGTAGTGTTTTGACACAAATCACAACCTATTGAATGCACACAGCACTCTTTATTTGAGCAAAGTGCAATTTTGTTGAGACAGAACAGTTTCTGGCCATCACTATGGAAAAGGATCGCCTCTTTGGAGAGGGAGGTCGAACAACACAACATGCCCGTGTTAACTGTCAGGACCTGAGGCTTGGCGTTTTGCTGACTCCAGGGCCCAACTGAACCTGATTCTGATGCGGAGGACTGAGTCTTTTTCTTTCGAGTCCCAGAGCGTACCTCTGCGCCAACAGGAGGACATTTACTTCAAGATGCCTGCCAGGAGGGCAAGGGCTGAGGCCGGCTTGATGCAGGACCCGATGCCACTGGGGACTCCATTCTCCAAGATGGAGGTGAGATGACCATGGCTCTGCGAGAGTCGTTGGTCCCCTTGGGCTTTGCATCACATGATGATGGATGATGTATTGCAGGGCCTCTGTTTGCTTCCTTTGAACCTCGAACTTTGCCTGCAGTTTCTCAAAGGACTGTCCAAATAAGCCGCCGGAGGAGATGGGCTTGTCAAAGTAGCTAGCCCTGTCCCTTTTGGGACAATAGAGAGGGCCCAGCACTGTAGAAGCCAGCCTCTACCCAGGGAGAGGGCAACGCCACGGGATGTGCACAAGATGTAGTCCGCTGTGACCTGAATTTCATTCAGAAGCATGGCCCTTGGGCTATTCTGCGGGACCTGTGCACCAAGGTCAGATAAACAAATCGCCTGATACACATGCTGCATGGTGACAAAACTTAGGGCACAGGGAGAGGTAGCCTGGGCCCGATAAATCTTCTCCAGCTGTGCTGCCGAAAACCTGCGTGGCTTTAAAGGTAGAATAACAGTCCACTAACACCATTAGTTTTAACATCAGCCAGCTCAGTTGGGAGGTAAAAAGCAGAAAGTTCTAATGAGCCGGAAGAGTATAGAGCCAATCCACTTCTAACATCTCTGCAGCTTATCTGCACAGTGGGAGAAATACATTTTCCTCTAAGGTTTCAGAGATATATGTGGTGGTAGCAGCTGCACACTCCACCACCAGAAAACCCTCCTCATCCTCCAAAAGGTCATGGCTGGCGACGAAGATGTCCAGCACATCCTCATTATCCTCATGCTCGAGGTTCCAAGTTAAACTGGGATGCCTCCACATCAGGTTCTTTGAGCCAATCCACCATCTCCATATGGTCTGCCCAGCTTGTAGTGGGGACTGCGACCAACATTCCCTCCCTGCTGCAGCCATGGCAGCATCGCCCAGGACTCGCTGGAGAAACTTCACACGCCTCTCGAGAGTGGGGCGGTGGACCTGATGATGGAAATCGCACGAACCCAGATCCGACAGTGCTCTCCTGGCATGAAGAATCCGTAGACAGGCAAGACATGCATCATTGAGGTCCTTTTCATGCAAAAGAAAAAACACAGCCCAGAGGACAAGAGCAAGGAGCAGAGTTCTGCTTTACCGACTTTGACTCAATGCTCATCCCGCAGCAGCATAGCACTGAGAGCACGAAAGCCAAGGAATAAATGGAGCAATGAAAAAAATTAGTGCTCAATGGGCAGATATGCTAGCCTTACCCTAACCTACATTTTAAGGTGTGTTCTCAGCGAGGTGAAGAGTGTAAGAACTGTGAAATGAGGGTGATACCAGGTCTTTATAGTTGCTGGGTGGGGCCACCACCTGGTGTGATGCTCATTTTCCTTCACAGGTGTGATTAGAAGTGTATTCAGCTGGCCACACGAGGGCGGGATGTCCCATAGTTTTTATGTTTTACCGAGTGAATCGCCTTAAACAGTGCAGCGGGCGACTGTGGCTCAGTGGTAGAGTAGTTGGCTTGCAATCGGAGGGTCGTAGGTTCGATTCCAGCTTCCTCCAGTCACATGTCGATGTGCCCCTGGGCAAGGCACTTAACCCCCAAATTCTACATTGTCCTACCGAGCCATGTGGGTGTCGGTGTATAATGGGTGTATGAATGGGTGAATGCGGCTTCAATGTAAAGCGCTTTGAGTGGTCAGTATGACTAGAAAAGCGCTATATAAGTTCAGTCCATTTACCATTTTACCATTTAAACAGGGAATTTACATGGGTAACAAGTTTAACTGCTTTCCAACAGAAAAGTTCTAAAAACTGCGTTCTTAGAACCATCCTCTTAGAATTGAGTTCTTAAAATTACCCTTCCCAAGGGAACCATTTTCGATTCCCTTCGCACAGGAATCATGGACCTTGATAGAGACAGGTGTGGTGTAACCACCTGTTTAATAAAAAGTTTAGTCTAATTTTAATTTCCTTTAATTTTTTCTAATTTTAGATTATTTGTTTTTTATGGTGGGGCCTTAAGAAGCGGAAATCTAGCAAGGGGAACCACAAAAGACTGTGCCTCAGTGCAGGGGCTATAATGGTTATAAGACCCGAGGTCAGTGGTCTCTGGTTCTTATCTGAACGAATGCACAAAAAAACAGCTTGGATCCTGAAAAGGATACAGGCACTGGAAAAGGTTCCTACAGTCCTAAAGCGACTAGACATCAAACTAAGAATCTTGGCCACAGATTTGGCTTTGGTCATATACAGACGTGGACAAAATTGTCGGTACCCTTCATTAAATCAAAGAAAAACTCATAATGGTCACAGAAATAAATTTAATCTGACAAAAGTAATAATAAATAACAATTATATAAATGTTGACCAATGAAAGTCAGACATTGCTTTTCATCCATGCTTCGACGGAATTATTTAAAAAATAAATGCATGAAACAGGCCTGGACAAAAATGATGGTACCCACAGCTTAATATTTGGTTGCACAACCTTTTGAGGCAATCACTGCAATCAAATGATTCCTGTAACTGTCAATGAGACTTCTGCACCTCTCAGCAGGTATTTTGGCCCACTCCTCATGAGCAAACTGTTCTAGTTGTTTCCGGTTTGAAGGGCGCCTTTTCCAGACAGCATGTTTCAGCTCCTTCCAAAGATGCTCAATAGGATTGAGATCAGGGCTCATAGAAGGCCAGTGTTTTCCTCTTAGCCCTTCTTGGGTGTTTTTAGCTGTGTGTTTTGGGTCATTTTCCTGTTGTAAGACCCGTGACCTGCGACTGAGACCATGCTTTCTGACACTGGCCAGCACATTTCTCTCTAGAATCCCCTGATAGTCTTGAGATTTCATTGTACCCTGCACAGATTCAAGACACCCTGTGTCAGATGCAGCAAATCAGCCCCAGAACATAACCGAGCCTCCCCCATGTTTCACAGTAGGGACCGTGTTCTTTTCTAGATATGCTTCATTTTTCCGTCTGTGAACATAGAGCTGATGTGCCTTGGCAAAAAGTAAAATTTTTGTCTCATCTGTCCACAGGACATTCTCCCAGAAGCTTTGTGGCTCGTCAGCATGTAGTTTGGCATACTCCAGTCTGTTTTTTTTTATGATTTGTCCTCTCCTTGTTCGTCTCCCATGTAGCCCTCTTTGGCTCAAACAGCGAAGGATGTTCCGATCTGACACTGATGTTCCTTGAGCATAAAGTTCAGCTTGGATCTATTTTGAAGTCTTTCTAGGCTCTTTTGTTACCATTTGGATTATCCGTCTCTTTGATCTGTCATCAATTTTCCTCCTGCAGCCACGTCCAGGGAGGTTGGCTACAGTCCCATGGATCGTACATTACTGAATGACATGTGCAGCTGTAGTCACAGAAACATCTAGCTGCTTGGAGATGGTCTTATAGCCTTTACAGTTAACATGCTTGTCTATGATTTTCTTTCTCATCTCCTGAGACAACTCTTTCCTTTGCTTCCTCTGGTTTATATTGAGTGTGGTACACACCACGTCACCAAACAACACAGTGACTACCTGGAGTCCTATATATAGGCCCACTGAGTGATTACAGGATTGTAGACACCTGGGATGCTGATTAGTGGACATACCTTGGATTAACATGTCCCTTTGGTCACATTATGTTCATTCTTTTCTAGGGGTACCATCATTTTTGTCCAGGCCTGTTTCATGCATTTATTTAACATGCCATAACAAAATCACATAAGCTTTAATGTTTACGCAATACTCAGCTAAATCATTATATCACCACAAATGTCCATACAAAATATCCATTCAAAGCAAGATGTAACCATGCCCTCATGGTATTTACAACCATACAATGTTACAACTGAATTAAAAGACTCATTGGGCTAGGCAATATTTTAATCATAGTAGTCTGATTTGAATCCGCCCATTGTGAGCCTGAAACTAGCAGAAAGGAGTGCCCGTGTTGTCTTTGTTTGCTGTACCCCATCTGCAAAATGTTTTGAGTGTGTGTTGCATGTTGTGAGAAAATTTTTGGAGTACTTATTCTTCATTTTCCTCCTCTCTGTGTTTAATATGACTTAAAAACCTCCCTTACTTTCCCATGCTGATGCTCAGTTTCAATTTCAGCAATCTGCTGATCATTTCGATGCACTGACCTGTTGCCACGCCATTCTCTGATTTACTATATGTGTTAACAAACAAGCGAACAGATGTACCTAATTGTTGGGGTCTGAACCATGAATATGACATCAAAAGGAGCTCTACAATCATGACCCAGCATTCCATAACTTGGCGACACGCCCCCTCCCTCTCGGTCGCCCCAATCTAATCAATTGGAGAACTATCCGCGTGCCTCCCGTCTGAACCAGCTGAGTGCCGGGGGTTCTGTGGCACTGATTGGGTAAAATGCCGATCCCTCAAAACCGCCGCTGCTGCACGCAGCCTGATTGGAGACAGATACGGGGAAAGGGGGGCGAAGCGCCCACACTCAGCATAAAAAGCGATGGATGAGCATCCATCTTTCTCTTCCAGCTCGTTTCTACAAGTGGGCAGGTTCTTTCAGTACTTCCAAGGAGAGAACTCATTCGTAACACGTGTTCTGGATTTTTTCCTTGCTCCCTGCAATCAAGTTTTCCCAATAGTTTGGCTGGCCCCCGAACTATCCCTTTTTGATCCGGTGAATTCCCCGATCCGCTGAATCCCCCTCTTTTTGTCTCCGCGCGGCTGACGAGCCGAATATCTCGCTTTCCAAACTTTGTCTTCCACAACTGGGAGCCCCCTCTCCTTTCAAATGAAGTAACAGCGTTCATTGTTATCTCTATATTCTGTGACCTGGGTGGAGAGAGATAAAAAAGTTTTCTGTATAACTGTATGCATGCTTAATCATTGATGTGAAGAGCTGCCTCCCTCGAGCGCTTTTATTAGTGAGCAGAATTGTTAGTCTGTAGAAGTTTTGGTTCCTCTCCGTTAATTTGAAGAAGCTAACTCATTGATAAGAGCCACGAGATTTCTTTGTTGGAAAGGAACCACAGGCCTTTTGTTCAGATTAAATTATCGGTCATAAAACTTCCCTCCGTTCCTTTGCTGTGCGTTCGCGTCTTACACCGCCTCCATGCATGCATGCGAGGGGCTGCGTACGACGTTAGTAGGAGGCGCCCCGTGACGTGCCTAAGTGACCTCATCGCTGGCCGCCATATTACTCAGAGATACGGTAGTCTTGACAGAATTGTTTGGTATAAGTAGTGTTTTTATTTTAGTGGTGTTTTTTAGAATAAATTCGTTAAACTGAATCAAATCTTTGGTTTCTTTCATTCTGAGTGTGTGTGTGAATTACTGCGAGAATTCACTTCCTTCAGACAGGATCTTTCTGGTGTAATCCCTAATAATTAATCATTATAAGTGAGATCATTGGTTAATAATCCCCTTATTAATAATATATATCTGTTTTTGCCATTTTTTTGCGGATAAAAAAATGGATGGTGCCTCGTTAATAATCGGAAGAGATAATTAAATTAATAATGTACAATTATTAGTTAATATTCTCAGCATCACCAGATAGATCATAACAATTATCAATTAATTAATTACTTTTAATTGATAATTCCCCAACACTAATAAAGTGGTAAGTGAGTGTATTTCTGTTGAGAAATAAGACCTGCCATCTAAGAGTTTAGCCTGGGGTTAGTACTCGGGAATCAGCCACTAAAAACAATATAATAAACATTTAAATTAAAAATTAATTACAGAAAAGCAAAATAGTATGAAACATAGCAAGATAACTTCAATATGTGCAAGGCTGAGAGATACTGTGGCAGACTGTGACATGCTATGAGTGAAAAGAATGGCAGCAAACAGAAGAGCTGCACTGCAGTCAGCCTTGGGTTATTATCTTCCAACTATAGCTCTACTGCCTAGCCAGACTTTGTTTGTGCAGTATGGCCTTAGAAGCTGTTCCAGCATCTGATTCAGCTCCATTCTTGTTCAATACCAAGGCTGCAAAGTGACTCCATTGCATACGTCAAGTAACACTGAATGGCTGAATTGTGTACCTGGTGCAGCACCGGTTTTCAGTTTTCTCACATAACACACCCCAATCTCGTCTTCACCCTCTCTCCATGTGTCTCGGTGAGACTGTGAATCTGCATAGACATGCTGAAAATTCAATTACAAAAAAGCAAGGGAAGGGATGGTGTTAAACTGAATACATTTAATAAATTAACACCTCAAGGAAAGCGAAAGCCTCTTCAAGGCTGGGCCAGAAGACACTTGTCCCAGATTGCGTGACATCAGCACATACTCTAAAACAGAAGGTAGCTCTTTAAGCGGCCAAAAGAGAGGCATGGATGCAGAAACTAATTCTCCCAAAAGACTTGATCTTTACTTTACTTTTTTTTCGTTCAAATCTACACAGTCCAAGAATAGGTTGTGAAAAACAGCTTGAAAATATTTTATTAATTCTTCTTAACTCAATTGTCTTGCCATTTATTACAGTGTTACAAACTAACAAAAGGTAGTGCACAATTCTGAAAAGGGAAGAAAATTATACACAGAAAAGGTCGAATCTAGAAAATAAAGGTTTATTTGTCTTGTTAGACAAACTATCTTACCAAAAATATTCACTCAAATTCAGGTGTTCCAGTCTCCCCAGTGGTCAAAAATGTATAATATTGGGCACTCACAGATGCAGACAAAAGTAGGATGAACCCTCTGTGAAGCAAGCCACAGACCAGGCACTCACTGCACAGAGGTCATCAACTTTCTGCAGATTCAGAACTCTAAACTTCATGTTGCCTCAATATTTCCCCCAAAACAGTCCTTAGAGAGCTTTAATGGGGGTATATCATGCAAAATCAAGTTTTTGGAGTTTTCAACCATTTGGTAATGCAATTTTCTCATAAAAAAAAACCAACCAGAGTTTTTTTTGGGCTTTTTTTCACGTATGTCTGAGTAATCCTCCTGAATTCTGCCCTGTGAGCAGCTGCCACTCCCTCTCCTAGAAATCGACGGGGGTGTTCAATTAGTGACATCACTGGTTGAAAGTTGAGTGCTAGAGGTGTCTGCACCGCCCCTGTTGGCAGAGCTGCTTACCCCTGGTAGATTTTCAAACACACCCTCCAACTTCTCACAGTTCATGGCAGCTTCGGTTTTTGGCAGCTTTTTGTTGGATTTTTTACTTTCTCTGTGAAAAAGCCCATTTGGCTGCATGGATTAGAAAATTTTCAGGCCGATAATATCGGACATCCCTACTTTATACCACTGCCGCCAACACTTTGCATCAAAATTAGTGACATGAGGCTTAGATTCAGCAGCTTGACTGCAGAAACTCATTCATTAAAGGGTCTGTATCATGCTATAGTTACAGCTTTCAACTTCTGGGATAGACATATATATGATAAAATGTTACCGTTGATGTTATACAGCATTAATTTGTCCTGAAATTGAACTTGTATCCTGTAGTTAATGTTAGACCACGAAGTGAAACAGCTTGTTTCTCTATAAACCCATCTCCTGCACCCCAACGTTACGTTACGCTCCGCTCCCTCACTCTGCTGCGCTTCAGAGCCGTGAGAAGATCACACTGAAACAAACAGTGCTAAGCTTCATCACAAACAGTATTCTCACAAGAATTTCAAAATCACGAAGCACCACAATTAAACTCTGTTATATTAAGAGCTCAGACGTTTGGTTTATTTATTTTTTGTAAAAACAGAGTCAATAAAGCCTATTTCAATTGCTAAATTTCCAGGCTGTGGACAGAGCCCAAACAACACAGCTACGTCCACTAAGCAGATCTTTCCATCCCAGTATATAAAAGAAATGTGGGTGTTGTATGCACCCGTTTACTAAACATTCTGAGATGCTACAGATCAATTAATTAACAACACATTGCTGTTATAAGATCACATAAGCAGCTTGATAAACAGCTTATCCACATTAGCATTAGCATTCTCTGTCCATCAGGCATTTTTCTTCTTTGATCCTGCAGCTGTTCTTTAGGAATTTATAATCAAATACTTTAATCCATGCAGCCAAACGGGCGTTTTCACAGTTCACTAGTTGAACACTCAGTCGATTTCTAGGAGAGGGAGGGGCAGCTGCTCAGAGGGCAGAATTCAGACATACATGAATTAAGCCAAAAAACTCTCTGGTAGGGTTTTTTTATAAGTAAATTGCATTACCAGATGGTTGAAAACTCCAAAAACTTGATTCACATCATATAGCCCCTTTAACTTTAGGGAATGGAGCTTTTAATTCTTCGGCATATTAAAGGCCCTTTTCCACTAGTACCTTCCAACTGCGGCTGTACTCCACACGACTTGGCCTTAGGGGCGACCATGGTTTGGGAGTTGGGCCTTCGTCTTGTAATCGGTCGTGTAATTGATGGTTGGAGCCCCGCCTCTGACGGACTCAGTAAAGCACTATACAAATACAGGCCATTTGACTTAGTCTTTATGGCCTAGTTGGTTTTCCATGGCACCCATCTCAAGTGGGTGCCCCCATTGTTCATAGCTACGCGGCATTTTTAACAAAACAACATTGGAGGACATATAGCGATGTTCAACATTCTGCTAAGTCTGCAGCTTTTATCAGACTCTAAATTTAAGAGAACACTGAAAAGGGCTGCTGGCAGCAAGGTGAAACATGTTTTTTTTTGTTTTTTTTGCCTGTCCTGTCTGGCAGCGTGGTACTCAGAATTGGTATTGGAGTACCAAGTATGAGCCCAATATGTGTAAAAAATCTTTATAAGTGATTGCTGTGGGTTTTATTCCTTGGGGGTATTGACACAGACACTGAAAAACCAGAAATTGATGATAACCTCAGCCCAATAGTATATCTGTAAACACTGATGTCCCCACAAATGGTTTTGGAAGACTGAAATGAGCATGGTGTTTCCTTCTGAAAAATTATAACTGATGTCCAATTTATGAAGTCTATGGTGCTGACCTGCTGCTCTGGATAAGCTGTGAAAATCATAAAGAAATGCATGGGAAGAATATTTTGCAAACATTACTGTGGATGTTGAATGTGCATGTTGACAATGATGAAAATACAGACATATTTTAAAAATGTCTTTTTGTGTGTAGGTAGAGCACTAAGACAAGGTGTATATTTAAATTGCAAAACAAATCCTAGAGGTTAAATATATTTGAGTTGATATGATTAACATAAGTGCTGTCATCACTGATAAGTAGCTTGAATAACTGCTTTAGATTTGAAAGCATTTACTTTTACTCTAACGTGGGCTCGCTAAATCCATTAGGATTTTGCATATTTTACTCACTACTATAAAATGTATAATTTTTCAAGTCCACAGTCTCATGCTGCTCTATATAATTTAAAAATAGAAATAAATGTAGGTTTTTCTTCAGCTTTCATATGTATTTATTTTTGCAGTTTACATCTTTAGACTATTCATACTGTATGGCAGGGAAAAAGTTGCTATCTGATTTGAAAAGGTTGCTGACCCCTGATCTGTCACTTATGCTTTTGGAAAATGAAAATAAGGAGCGTTCAACTGTTTTATTGATGAGCCATTAACACTAAGAAAGCTTAGTATGTTTAGGGTACACAATGGATTCCACCAACCAATGAAACCAGATGAAATTACAAATCACAATGCAAACAGATAACTTACACATTTTAATACATTGGCTATCTATAGGAAAAGTTTACAAATATCCAATTGAACATGTGTCTGGATTATGGCATGTTCAATCTCTTCCAGCACCCGAAGTAAGGCTTGATTGAAGGCAGCATTCTGTCATACCCTCCTTTCCCAATCCAGCTTTCTGCTCCCGTGCGTCAGACGAACGTGTTGATTCTACTATTTGTCTGCTGCTTGCATCACAGTAATATCTGGTGTCTTTGGAGACCGTCCTCCTCCTACCTACACAAAAAGGAAAGATGGAGTCAGTTAACTGAGGTCCAGGATAAAAACCTTTTCTGAAGAAATAATAGAACAAATAAGGGCCTGCATAGCATAGAATAGAATGATCCTTTACTGTCCCACAGAGTGGAAAATTAGCTTTAAAAGCAGAATAGTGAGATTAACTGGAGATGCTGGAGAGCTTGGAGGATCCAAATTAAGCAAGCAGATGTAGCTGCAGAGCAAGAGTTTATATATGTAGGACAAATCCCATAGAATATTACAAACAATCAAAAACTACATCACAAACATATTAGCAACATGTAAGAGTATTTCAAATAAGATTACAGAACACATATGTAGCTAAATGAAATAATCCTGCATTGTAAAACAATGACTACTGCTAAGTGCATTAAAATGCCGTTGACTAGCAGCAATGATAGTTGTTTGATTGGGATATATTAACATATGTTGTTAACCTCCATGTAATAAAGTCACTGGAAGAAAGATGATTTAGTGCCCCTAGGGAAGCCATCAACGACTGGTCAGCCTTTACAGAGCCAACTCCTCGGCTGGGGTGAGCAAAGCTAATGGTGCCCCCCCTCCAACCCAACCACCACCACAAGTTAGATGGGCCTCAACCTTCTTTTGATTAGCTACATAATCGGTAGAATCCACAAAAAATACTTAACAGGCCTACATCTCCCCAGTAATTATTTGATTTCAATCTTACCTTTTTGGCTAATCTTGTTGTGTTTCATTTTCATTTTAATATATGTCTAAGTCGGTGTACGATATTATTGTACCCTCAACAAATTGGAGGCAAAAAGAAAGCACATTTTGAATAATAATCCAACCTACAGGAACGAAGTTTCAATTGTACATTATATCCTGCTCTTTATAATCTTTATTTTCCTTTTTGACTCGTGAATTCAGTGATCCATTGAGAGTGTCTTAATGTTTCAGGGTTAACCAGGATTAGGTTGATTAACCAGATTGTTATCTGGTGTTCTGGAACCGACATACTATAAGGCTAAACAGATAGAGTTTACCACATGGTAAATTAACCAAGCTTTCTGGAACAGGACCAGCCCTGCATCCGAAACCACTGAATGTTAGCCTCTAAGCACTAACACTAGCAACTAATCCTTAACCTTTGAAGGGGTCAACAGTGAGAACACTATGGCTAGTAGTCTAGGGAGCCGTTCGCGAATGTGCCCATTTCGAACAGCATTTCTACCCAACGTCATTATGCGACGTAAACGCACATGAATGACGCATATCAAAATAAACCTTCGGAAGAGGTTGGTGTACTCTTCTTTTACAGTCTAGGACTCACATGCGCTCGTCTTTTCCCTTTCGGCCATTTTCGTTATTTTACGTGAGGTGGGCCGGGTGACTTGTATTGATGGCGTCTTGTGGCGCAAGGGTCCCTATGCTAAACTGGCTATGATAGTTAGCATACAGGCCACTGTATGCTAACTATTCCCTAACTCCATCCTAACTGGAATCCCAATTCGGATGCATCTTATCATGGCGGACACTGACGCACATCCGGTTTGGCGTAAGACTTCTTACCAATTTAGTTGTTTCGGCTGCAGCCAAGGTCTCTTCTTTCCAGCATAGTGGACAATAAACAAACAAGAGAGATGGAAAAGCCAATGAGCTGATCGATTTAAGGATTGAAGGAGAGACAGGAGAGGAAGTGTGATAGAATGAGAAGAGGCAGCTGTCCAGCATAAAAACAAGCTCCAGCTTGGTGTCTTTTTTCATTATAGCTGAAGTACGGGAAAAATCGCATTCCTTTTCACCTCAATGTGGAACAAATCGGCGCAGATTGAGGGTCGGGAGAGGCGGGAATTTTCCCTGTAGCCTAGTTGCTTGCTTGGCCTGTTATTGTAGATGGTGAGGTTTGGCTGGTGCTTGATTTTTACATTATCCATCAATACTGAGGCTCATTAGGGCATCTGTCCTACTGGACATTAGTGTAACAGACGCAGGATACTTGTGGGACATGTCTCCCGCACTTTCTGTGTCAGTGCCCTCTGTCCCCTGCACTTTTTTTCAACAGTTTAATCCCTTAATATGCAGTATCTTATTTTATCTACCCATCTTTAAAAGCACCTCAAGCTAGCAAAGCAGGTAATCACAGACAGGTGCTGCCCATCAGCATACCACAGAGGCATGTTCAACAACCAATCCAGCAAAAGTCAAAGTTTGCTCCACACAAGCTGTAACTTAAGTTGTTGCATGTTGATAATGTTAGCTAAAAGATGACTAGTTAATGCATGTCTTATCATGATAAGCTAGTTAATAATACTAATGTTGCCTTTTTACATCCCTTACTAGTCAGATCATACTGGGAATAATCCCAAACCTATTTCATCCATACGTGCTGAAATTGTGATCACTATTACTGCCCACATATTTGAAAGAAATATTTATAAATAAATAAAAAGATTGAGCAATAGGCAGGGTCCGGGATTGTCTACACAGGTGAAAAGAGAATATAAGTGTTGGAGAAAAATTTGTTTTGGCACAAAAGGGACTTGAGCCTAGTTATGACAGTAATTATGACCTAATTCTATGTTAAAATTAGGATTTCCTCATTGTCATATCTTTATTGTTACAATAGAAAAATCAGAGCCAGGGGAGGAGACTTAGGACTAGAGGACAGCAGCATGGGAGATTAACCAGGTAAGGAGAGATTAGAACTTTCTGAGAGAAAATGATTAGTTGGTGGGAGAAACCATGCAGGCTGATACTTTAGAATTACTCACATTACCCCTCCAAAATCCGTTTTCTCTGTATAGTCAGTTTGTTATAGGTGCTGGCACTACATTTACCAGTATAGGTGTAGATTAACAAAAATAATGCAATTTGAGAACAGGTTTTTTTCAGCAAAAAAGAAACGTTAATTTTGTCGTGGAAAAATGAAAAACAAAATCTGTGTGTGGGTGCATGGGCAGCCTTTGTTTTATTATTTTACAATTTTAAATAATAAAACAAATTTAATAATAATTATAAAATAATAATAATAATAAAACAATTTTTAATTTACAATTTTAAATCAACGCCTTAAAGACGGGTTGGCCTGGAATGGATTGATATTCCCGGCCTGAATTATTGTCCCAGTCCACCCCTGGGAACACGTAATATTTTCAATACGTAATATTTTCTCTGAATCCAGCACGATTCAGTTTTTTTTTTTTTTTACGGGACGGTTGGCAACCCCATTAACTAACCTTATTAAAAAAATAATTAACTCTCAGTAACATCATAGCATCTGCCCATCAGTATAGAAAATCCATCATGCAAATTAGTAATCTGTAGGAGTTATTGTAACTGACTGTAAAAAGTTAGCAAGCATAACAAAGATAAACTGAGATTAAACTTGGTTTATACCACAAGGTCGCTTTATTTATTGTGTTCACATCTAAAATATTCTTTACAACACATCCATTAACAATATCCAAATCTACAGTTTGAACTGCTTTCTCTGTAATCAGTCCTGGGTAGACGGCTCTCCCTTTCACACTACCTCTAGTTTCTCTAAACTCGTTTGCTACACCTGCAACAATAAAAAGTTATATTCTGTAAAGTATTGGTTCATTTGATATAGAAAAAAAAAACAAATAAGATATTTTCAATGAAAAGATATGCAGGTTTAATTCAGGTTTAATTACTTTATTTCTATTCTCTTTCAAATGAGGGCTTTGTATATTTGTTGTCTTAGTTTTAAGATAAAATACAAACAGGTCATACTGTCATTTGGGCATAGAAGGTGGTTATATTTGACCTAATGCCTGCATGTTCACACACCCGTTCCTTCAAAACTGAGAAGAGAAATCCCCTCATCTCTACTGAGTCCTAACTCTGCTTCTAATATGTAATCACCTGTAAAAATAATTCACAGCACAAATTTGCCAATTTTACAAAGCCGTTGATTAATTCAGGTCAGTTTTATATTGTAGTGCTGAATCAACTAGCATTGCAGGGCACTTTTCATAGCAGGTCTACATGCTGCTCTTCATTATATCAGTATTAATTTATAATATTAACTCAATAAATAATCCTGCCCACTCTGCACATTTGGGCTCATATTGCTTGATGTTGGATTTTCCTTCTAACTCTGAGGTGCAACAAGACAAACTTTCCTATGTATGTGTTTTTTTATTATTAAAATGATATGTTATGCTAGTTGCCACAACATCACACAATACATTTATTTGATCATTAATTAACTCAAATGGTGATTTTTAGGAAAAGTTTAGCAAGTTAGGAAGTAAACTATTTCATCATCCACGTCTGTAGGGTGTTGCCCATTTTTGCACATTTCGCAGTGTCTATTTGAGTTTTCTTTTTTTCTTAGCCACCTTTGCTATTTCAATTTTCAAAACACAGTTGACTGACTGCGCTGACGTGTTACATTAAGGTGTGCAGCAGAAAAAACTAAATTTTTAAAAGTAACAAGCTGCCAGTAGGGAAAGAGGCAGCCCAATATGGCACGCTGTTTTGGTAAAAACTCCATATCCTTCCTATCAACTGTTTTGTATGCCAACTGATATGCGACTACACTGAACTAATTAAACATTTTCCCCTGCTTGTTCAAATGTTTGCCAAAACAGTTGAGAAATACTCTTACTAGCAGCTCGTTTTTGCCTAGTTGTACCTTTGATAGACTAGTATGACTTGGCTTGCCATAGAACCGGCCCCTCTTTGGGCAGCTGTGGCTCAGTGGAAGAGTAGTTGGCTTGCAATTGGAGGGTCGCAGGTTCGATTCCAGCTTCCTCCAGTCACATGTCGATGTGCCCCTGGGCAAGGCACTTAACCCCCAAATTCTACATCATCCTACCGAGCCATGTTGGCTATTGGTGTATGAATGTGAGTGTGAATGGGTGAATGTGGCTTCAATGTAAAGCACTTTGAGTGGTCAGTAGGACTAGAAAAGCGCTATATATATATATGTTCAGTCCATTTACATCCCAAATATCAGTCCATCTTATCGGGATTGTTCCCCATGCTCCCAATAAGCCACTCCAGGCCTGGCCACCACCGAACAATTATGTTATTTTTACACATTTGGTAGCATCTGCCTGAAGGGCTTGTTTCTTTTTTGGTACTATTTTTTCTGCAACCCCTTTCGATTTTGTTTTTGTTTTCCATTTTTCTGTGACGTGATTGTGCATCTGACCTCCTCTGCCGTAATTACTCCAGCAATCGTGACCAATTTGCCAGTCCACCACCTTCTATAGTTTATTTTATACCATTACAAAAAAAGAAAAAAAGATAAAAAACACTGGCCCAAAAATCACCATCAGCCCACCGGGGAAATGCCCGCTACTCAAGTTACTCAAGTGCTAGATGATGTCCATCTTTATTACCCTTTCATATTTGGCTTCCGGTCCCTACATAGGACTGAGTCAGCTGATCTTTGCGTGTTTAATGAAGTACTTACCTCCATGAACTCTGGCTCTGATGTGCTGCTTGTCCTTTTAGACCTGTCAGCAGCTTTCGATACTGTGAGCCATGCCGTTCTACTGGCCCGGCTAAGCCAGCTGGTGTTATTCAGAGCACAGCGTTGGAATGGTTCAACTCCTACTTAACTGATATAAGTTTTAATGTCATGATAGGGGATTCTATTCTATTCGTCTGCACCTCTGAACTGTGGAATCACTCAGGGCTCTATTCTTAGGCCCCCTGTTTTTAATCCTAATATCCTCCCCTTCAGTTTTATTTTCCAAATACATAATGATTAATATCATGTATATGCTGATGGTTGTCAATTGTACTTCTCCCTAAAATCCGTCAACAGCCTGCAGCCCCTAGAGGACAGTCTCAGTAGGGATGGGAATTGATAAGATTTTTACGATTCCAATTCCATTTTCGATTCTACTTAACGAATCGATTCTTTATCGATTCCCTTATCGATTCTCATTTGGAAGAAAAGGGACAACAAATTGTTGATCAGCATCACCAATGAAAAAAATTATTAATTAACCAAATAAATATTCTTCTGTAGAAATTAACAAAATACAACATAAATTATTCTGTGGAAATTCTACAAGAATTGAATTCCTTCATTTTCTAATAGAAATTAATATTCTCCTTTTTTAAAAGGATATTTATGAACTCAAAAATAGAACTGTCAGCCAGTGACAAATACAATACAGTGTTAAATGCAGCTGGACTGTGCATTTTGCAAATCTGCAACCATCTAAATCTAAATGTAATACATGAGAAGGCATTCATTTAACGTTAACCGTTATTTATAGCAAGTTTTATACAGCTAACATGATAGGCAGCGCTTGTTAGTTAATTAGTTACCTGCAGTTTTATTAGCCGAGGACATGTTAACGTTGTTGCTGCTGCTGGGTTGAGGACTGTTAGTCCAGGGCGGATCGAAAACGCAACATTCTTTTATTGTTATTGCATGCTGTGTGCGCAAATGTTTTAGCATGTTAGTGGTATTTCCTCCCTTTGAGGAAATATCCACGCTGCAAGTATTGCAAGTTGCCCTATTTTCATTTTTTTTGGTGAAATAAAACCAGACTTTTGAGCGTTTGTTCCGCTTGGGTGCCATGATTACTATTGACTGAGCGTATGCTACGCAACATGCGTAAGTTACGCAACGTGCGTAAGTTACGCAATGTGCGTGATGACGTCATTCGTGCCCACTGGAATCGTTAAGGGAATCGTTTGATTAACAAGAATTGAAACACTGTAAACCGTTTCTCAACAAGAACTGGTTTTCGATTCCCATCCCTAACTGTGTGTCCAGACCAAATGCGATAGGAGCGACTAGAGCTTCAGGTTTACATGTAAAATCAATGGAGGAGCGCGATGAAGCGCGACTTGGTGTCCCGCGACACTTCAGAAGCAGATTTGCGTCGCGAAAAAGCTTTTCTACCTGATTTGCGCGAACAATTCCACTACAGATGCGACTGAAAATTCGCGCTGCAATTTATGTGGTGCATTTTGTGCATTCGAGCTCATGGGGCCTACCGCTCGAGTTGGAAAAATCTGAACTCCAGCATCAAATCGCGCCGCGACAACCAATCAGGGGACAGAGTTTCAGTGATTCTGTGACTGTCATGGAGTCACAGCCTCAGCAGGACATGGAGGAAATACTGATAAACACCGTGGCTAATCACCCCGAGCTACATGACACAAGCAGTTTTCAATACAGAAACAGAAAAAAAAAAACTATTTAGACAGGAATGCACCTCTCGGCCAAGAACTGAGCCTTGAAACAGCCTCCTCACTTGGTTTCCTGGTAGCAGCTCCCGCACCACATATCCGTAGCTCACCAAACCCCCAGTGCAGCGGTCCCAGCTCTACCGGAGGCCAGGCCGAACACGTAATCCACTCTGTCCTCCATCAGCTCGGTCCATAATCCACCGCCAGCTGCACTGTAGCCCCAGCTCCGCTGAAGGCCAGTTCGTGCGTGAAAATACAATATTTGAAGCGCGACCAGTTCGCGTTGTACATGCTTCAAGGTGCGAATGTTCAAGCATCCAGCTGGGGGCATGTGGCGCGTTTTGACGCTTTTGGTGTGGACACACAGTAAGTCTCAGTGAGGGAAAAAGGTGGGTGGTTACCAACTTTCTTCTGTTAAATGATTTTAAGACTGTAGCCATCATTTTCACTCCTAAGCCATGTCTGTGTTTTTAATTTGACTCTTCTTCACTTCCATTCAGGTTACGTTCAAAACCATGGTTTCCAGTCTTTGAGTCCGGATGGATTCCACCCTTAAATTGGCGGTTCATGTCAACTACATAATCCATACCTTTGTTACTTCTTGCAAAAAATGTAATCTCTACTGTATGGTATAAACTTGACCACTATCTCACGACTTCAATTAGCGCAGAATGTGGCTGCACGATTTCTGACTGGTGCTAGATGAAGGTAGCACATAACACCAGTTTTGGCAGACCTTCACTGGCTCCCTATCCGGTTCAGAATTTAATTGATGAAGATCCTGCTATTTGTTTTTAAGTCACTACATGGGCTGGTACCTGCATACCTCCCCAAGTTGCTTTTATCACATTTACCCTCTAGATCTCTTCAGTCAGCTAATTAGTTGTTACCATTAATTCTGATATGCTTTCTCGTTCTGATGCCCCTCCCTCTGAAATCAAATTCCCCAATTCCGTGGGACATTCTCCTTCACTTAATGTTTTTAAATGTTGTTTAAAAACATTATTATTTTCTCTTGATTGTACTGCTGTTTAGTCTTTTGTAATTGTAGTATTTTATGATTTTCTGTATGTTTTGTATTGTTGTTTTATCTGCTCTGTTCGTCACCTTGGACAGCTCCCATGCTGTTGCTAAGTGTGCTGTACAAATAAAGTTGGTATGGTATTGTAAATGTATGTGAGGGAAGATGAGTGATAACTTTTGGTATCATGTGTACCTTGAGATTTTTCAGACTGGATGAAGGGAGTGTGAATATCAGTTTTCAATTCTGGTGAACAATTCTCTGTAGGATTTTTTTCTGGAACTTGACTAGGCCATTCAAAACCATAAATATGCTTTAATGTAAACCATTAGATTGTAGCTTGTGTGTTTGGGGTCTTGTCCTGCTGGAAGGCAAACCTCTGCCACAGTCTTAAGTCTTTTGCTGACACTGACACATTTTCTTCTACTGTTGGTCTGTATTTGGCTCCATCTATATTTCCCTCATCTGTAATCAGCTTTCCAACCTCTCCTAAAGTAAAGCATCCCATACTATGATTCTGCTAAAACTTTTCATGTGATTTTTGGTATGCACAACTAATCCAGTGAAAAGATTCTACCAGTTACTATGCATCTATGATTCTTTAAGTTACTATGGACCTCTTAGCTGCTACTGTGAATAATGCTGTCCTTGTCCAATGTATTGGTGTGGCTACTTGGCCAGGTCTTGGTTGATTTGCAGTTGTTCCTTACTCCTTTCTATTTTTAGATGGGTTGAACAATGCTGTGTCATATTGTCAAAGCTTGGGATATCGATTATAATCTAACTGCTTGAACTTTTCCATAACTTATTCCTGTTCTGCCTGGCATGTTCCTTTATGTTTTTTAACTGAATTCTAAAACTTTTCTGTCACAACTTCACTGAATACGAATTGCATGGAGAGGATGAATCAATCTGCCAAGGCGATGACTCCATCAAGTGTCATTCATGACCCTGAAACAGGCCCTAGCCAAAATATGTTGGTCTATCAATAAAGTTGTTTCTCAACATTTCAAGTGTTTTTGGAATCTTCACTTTATGCTTGTTTTCTAACGTTTGAAGAACGTTATATGTGAATATAAATTACAAAAGAGTGGACCAAATTTACTAATTCAGTTATTTCTGAAGGCATTAAGACCCAACAGATTTTTGTATCTGAATTAAGAGCCTTAAATATCACTTCATGTTTTTTATTTGTTAAAGATGCTAAATACTATGTATTCATTCCATTAAATGTCATGCTATACTTTATCTTGGTCAATACTTTATAGTTTAGGTATCTATGAGAGTTTTTTTAATCATATGCTTGCTATAGAGACTATTCTCATAACCTTAAAGTAATTGAAATAAAACCTCAGGCTGCACATTAAAACCCAAGAGATTTAAAGATGGTTTGAAAGAAACAGGATTTTTAGTGGAAAAATCGATGACAAAGCTGCAGCAGCCTGTGAGAAACTCCGGCAATCGGCAGTGGAGGACAAATCCACCCGGATACATCTCACCCCCTGCAGTCTCTCTACTCTCAGCCCTCCCACCGTCTCAGTAACCAGATCCACAGAGTTGCATAGTGTCTACATTCTTTTTGAAAAGACTAGATCGCTTAAAAGAGGTTTGTGGTGTCTAAGGCTCTACAGGCTTTTTTCTCCTTTTTTTAAGTGTCAATTTTGTTGTTTCCATTAGGGGCATCACTTTTTTTCTTTTTAACCCACTGCACAAACAAGCATTCAGATGAAAGTGTCCCCAAAAAGCTGTAAAACTTCCAAGAATAAGCTCGAGAAGGGAAAACAACTCCCAACAGGGCAACTGTTCAATATTTAATTTGTCAGCTGTAAGAGTTTTACAGCTTGAAAGAAATTATGACTCTGACCGAAAAATAAAAAGTAATGAAAGAACAAAACATGCAAAACAGCTGTTGCTGCATGAGATTTTAAGTAAATGCATCTTGACGTGATGTGCACCTTCTTCTGGTTCTAAACAAGATGTTCTGGGCGTGTGGAACGGGAGATGAGAAAAAAGTGGGTAACGTCTCAAAATAATCACAAAAAAGACTGCCTATGTGTCAATCACTGCTGCTGTCCCAAAAACCCAGATAAAAACAGATTAATCTTGGTTTTGTTTTGTAATGAGAGCATGAAAACCCTTCAAAGACAGTGTTAGATAAAGCTTTACATACTTTACCTTTATAATTGGCATGGCATTCATTATGGACTGCAAAAAACATAATTTGAATAGCTTTTCGGCTTTGAAGTGGAATGTGATTTTAAAAAAGCATACAAACAGAACTACATCTTAGTTTGAATGTAATGCTAATTTCCTCTAAACAGGTTAAAGTTATAGACACAGGCCCAAATACACTAATTCTCGAAACTACACACATAACATAACCTCTTTCTTAATCTATTAATATGCTGTTGGCTCACGCCCTGAAACTATAACAGTTTCAACATTTCTGGAAACAGAAACAGAGCAGTTCAGTTCTTCCACACCAAATCCTGCTCATGTCTTTATGGACCTTGCTTTGCCTACTGGTTTGCAATCATGCTGGAAAAGGGAGGGGCCTTCCTCCAAACTATCCCCACAAAGTTGGAGTATTACATTTTTCTAAAATGTATAGATATACTGAATAAGAATTATTTTAACTGGACAAAGGGGCTGAGCATGACACTATAATCCCCCCTGCATCAAATTTTCCAGTTGATGCGAAGCAGTCAGTTTTGTTCTTCTTGCAACTGAAAATCCAGAATTGATTACTGAATTGTCAGATAGAGGTGTATGATTCATATCTCAGGACAACACATTTTCCCTTCTCTATAGTCCAGTGTTTGCATGTTTTACACCACTGCATTCAACTCTTTGGATTGCATTTGGTGATGTAAAGCTTGGTTGCACCCGCTCTGCCTTGGAAATGATTCCAAGAAGCTCTCTACGAACAGTGCTTGAGCTCTTCCCAAAGCCACATAAAGTTTGATGGTGTGTAGCTGTTTACTTCACCCCTGTGGCCTACCAGTTTGTGGCTGATTTACTATCATTCCTAATCGCGTCCACTTTGTTATGAGTTGACTGAGATATTCAACAGTGAAGAAAATTCCACACTGGATTCATTGCCCACCAAGCATTCCATAATGGTACAATGCTGGAATTACCTGAGCTTTTGAAACCAATGGATTCTTTCTAAGATGTTTGTAGGAGACAGTCTAGGTGTTGGATATACACATAGAAGTGATTGAGTCCAGTGTTTTGGAGGGTTGGGCAAATACTTTTGACATTAAAGTAATGTAGCTAACTAAATTTGATTAACTGTTCCTTAGGAAGCTGCATGAATACCACAGCTTTTTCTAATCATCCACTGATTCTGGATCTTTGAATATTAATTTAACAAAAATTTTAACTGACTCGTTTTCTTGAATGGACTCCCAAAAATACCAATCTCAGTTCTCTTGGAAGTTTATTAACTGTGATTGAAAGCCATTTCTGTCTGTAGAGACCAATAAGATTCAAAGAGTTGTGTGATATTTGCCGTTAATTTTCTGACCCACATGTAAGATACAACTCAGAAGAATAGGAAAGAAAGAATAAACGGAGAGAGCTGGGGAGGCACAGGAACACTACGAGGAAGGTTTGAGAGGTGAGTACGAGTGGGCAGGTGATGTTGAATAGTAGGAACGAATCAGGTGAGGCTCACTGGTCGCAGGTGATGGAGAACGGCAGGGAGAATGAGCAGAGTCCAAGAAGTGGGTATGTGATGTGGCAACGCATCCTCACTTCCAACTCGTCACCTATGGACGCAAGAGCAGACTCCTGACCATGTGTCCATATGTGAGGAGTTGGGTACCCCCCTCGCGTCATTTTTCGACGCACTCAGACCAGGTTGTATGGTTGTTGTCCTTTATTGTAAACATCTGAAGTTTATTTTGTTTCAGAGCCGTTTGATCTAGCAGAATAACATACCGTACGTTGAGTTATTAGCCAACCCACAAGTTTTATGTTCTAACCTTAAGGTCACAGAAGGACAAAAACAAATTATTTTATACAAGCAAGCAAGTAAACGGATTCCTTGTCCTCCGCGTGTCGTCAATTACTGACGTCTAGGGATCTGTATAACATTCAACGGGAGCACCCAGCACGCCAAAAAATGACGCGAGAGGAGTACCCAACTCGTCACATATGGACGTATGGTCAGGAGTCTGATCTTGCATCCATATGTGACGAGTTGGGAGTGAGGATGTGTAGGATGTGGTTCAAGGAGATCCAAAGGAGAAATTATGGTACATGGAGCTATGTTGGATTAATGTTATAGGGAAGACAGACAGGTCTTAGAGCATGATCGTGGTAATGAGGAGTGAACGGTTGTCAGTCATGGGAGGTATAGTCCAGAGCTTAACAGGGAGCTGAGAAGACGGAGTAAATAAACTAAACATTATTAAGGCAGAATTATTTGATGGATACCCAAGGAGATAATACACTTAGATGTGTGTACAATGATAACTCAGCTTACCTCAGAACAGTAGCTCATAACCCTGAGGGGTGGAGACACACCAACTGTGGAGTCTCTGCATTTGGGGACAATGAGGCCTAGGCCCACCAGAAGTTGTTGTGGAGGTTTACCCTATATTGTAATATCATATAAAGGCCAATTCTGTTTCCAAAATTCTGTTATAAACATTTCTGTATAGATATTTCCATTTTTGCCAGAATACTTACAAGTGCAGTAGGCTAAATTTTCTTGAGGAGCTGCAGATTGGGGCCCAGTCCATCAACAATTCATGAAATAATTAACCTCTGAAATCATAATACGCATGCACAATGTAAGCTCAATAGACAGCTAAAATCCACCCTCCACCACAGGGCTCCAAACCGAAAGGAAGTGATGCGTTCCACTTTGCCAGCTGTGAAAGCTGTTTTTGCATTTCTTGTCTCAAAATATCAGGTTAGAAAATGTCAGGCATACGTTTTGTCACATAGATGTGTGCAGCCTTTCTAATGTTTGTTGTTCTTGCTGGGTACCAAGACAAAAAAAGGGAACAAAGTTGATTTTCTGATATCTAAATTTAGCACCTTGCCTCTGGAACTAAAATTAGATATTAAACATCCGGAAATTCAGTAGCCAGACAACTTGAACTTTGTTCATGGACTGTGAAATATTATTATAGATTTAAAAGGAATTATCTGAACAAAAAAATAGAGTTACTGAAAAGATTGCCCAGAAGAAACTGATTTTTTTTGTTCAAGACATTAAGAACACTGATAAGTGACCCTTTATTTGTCATTTATTGTTTAAAGAGAGGTTTCGTTCTTCCATATCCCTTTAATAAAAGTGTTTGCTGTATGTACAGAAGGTTTGTGCTATTTTATCCATTTCATTTAATATTGACCTAAGTTAGATTGGATGCATCACACCGATCCCGTATTCCTGTGGAGTTCTACCAAGCCTAAAAGGAATAGCTATTCAAAATTATGCCAAATACCTGTTGGTGGCTAAAGGAAGTGTGTAGTATTATGTAGCAAATTTAAAGGACATTCATGTAAATGTCTGCAAGGGTGTTGGTATAATTTTGACCCTGCAGGGACTTTTATTTTTTTATTTTTTTAGGCTGACCACATGCTGACAGGGGTGGGACGAACACCCAGCAAAAATAAATAGTCTCCTGTGAATTGCACTCTTACTGACTTTGAAGACAGTATTTAACAAATATGTGACATGTTTCTACCTTACACATTGTGGCATTTTAGCAAACCGAAATAATTTAGATTGCAATCGCGCTTCTGATGACTGCATGCAAACTTCTAGGGTCTCACGCTAACAGAAGGGCCTCAAAAGAGTCTCCAAACACATCAATACAAACCAGTGATTCTTCTTCAATTTTCAGGATTTTTTTTATTGTTCTTTTTTTAAAGGGTGAAAACACCCACTATGGGGAAAGAGCAGATGAACTGTACCAACACCCTCGTCGGACAAGCTATGCACCATTTTCCAGTTTTTTTTTATTTCCATTTTATGGCTGTATGAAATAGGCTATCGATTTCACATGCCCTATTTCAACTTTGGCCGGGATTGGATTTTTTTTTTCCTTCCCCCCACCCCTGTTTTTTTGTCTGTGTGTGATTATTTTAAAAGCGCTGGGCTGAGCACCTCCGGCAGCCGGGCTGCCTTGTCAGGATCACACCAACTGCCTCTCAGGTCGGGAAACGCAAAAAGGAGAGAAAAAAAGAGAGAAGGGGGAAAATACGACGCGCCGGTGATTCATCCGCAGTTTTCTGGCTGCGCGCAGGTGGAGGCGAAGAGGAGAGAAAACAGCCGCTCGGGACTGATCTGATGAAGCAGTCAGGGATGTTCAATACGCGCAAGATTTGAAACAAAACAAAATTTCATTCTATTTCAAAATTCTCATCCTCTGTATTTTACATTTCGGAGCTGTGATCGGATTCCACACAAACAAAAAAGAAAGAAAAAAAAGTTTGACTCCCTTAAAAAAAATGCTGCTTAGCTCCGATGCTGTTTTTTCACGCACTGCTGTGGATTTCGGCGTCAGCGTAAGTGGCCAGTCATCACTTGAGAAATAGCTGCGATTCTTTCGCTGTTTAATTTCGGTGCCAATTACAGCAGAAGGAGGGGATCCCTTTTTTCATTATTATCAACACGCACAGCGTCTCTCTCCTTGCCCGGGATTGCATCCATCTGAATTACTCCGTTATGGACTTCCTCGGACTCTACTTTCTTCATCTGGCTCTCATCGGTAAGTTGGAACGAAAAGCGGAACTTGTGCAGGATGAATGTTGGACGCTGCTCGGATGCTCGCTGCAGAGCGTGTCCGACCTGTTTTCAGCTTCATCTTCATGCTCATTAGTGCTGTATTGGTGTCATGATCCGTGCGCATAAAGTTGGATGCAGGATTTCTCTGCAGAATCAGCCTGTTGTGAAGGTATTTGAATGGAAAGAGGATACTTTTTTTAAAATTATTACTCAGAAACAAATACATGGAAAATCAGTGAACAATATCTGCTGTGACTGGGTAAAACAGAGAGACTGGTTAGACTGGTCGCATTTTCTCATGAGTTGCTGCAGCAGTGAATTCAGAAGGATACCCTTTTTTTTGGAATTTGTAAATGCCAGTGCAGACAAGTCTGTGTCAAAGTGTCGCTGTGTGTGCCCATGTCTGTGTGTATTTGTGTGTGTGCACGCGCGTGAGGGAGAAGCGCGTGATCTAGTGTGCGTTTGTGCACCTGCCTCTGCAGGTGATTTTCTCTGCCTGGGCAGAGCAGTGCGTAGCTGAGAGAAAAAGCTGTCTGAGCTGCTTCTAATGAGTGTGTGTACCAGGGGCGGCTACAGAAAGTTTTAAAAGGGGTGGCCAGGTAATCACCCCATGGAGAGAAAATATTATTTCAAGAGATTTATGTGTCAAATACAGGTGCATCTAAATAACCATCTACCGTTTGTTTTTGTTTTTTTGTTGTTTTTTTCAGTTATCACCCTGTTTTAAAAAAAGAAAAATGCATTCAGTGCATTTCTTGCATTTCTTTCCGTTATGTAATATTTGAATTATTCCAACAAATGATTTTTTTCCCCCAAAAAAGTATGAATATTACATAAGATAATTCAAAGATATGTTTGTTTAGAAAAAATGTGCCTGTGTTATGTCTACATAATATTAGGGTGGACTGATTTCACAGTAGTCAAGCAGACCATCATTGAGACCATGTGCAAGAAAGGCATAACAGATCACTACGAAATAGGCTGGCTGTATTCAGGGATAAAAAGAAAGTTAAATGGAAAGAAAAAGTGTGGAAGTATAAATGTGCACACATAAAAGCAAAGGTCATTAAACATCAAACAACTTTTGAGCAATATAACACACTAGAAGCTTCTCATCTGGACTAAAAGGAGTAAAAGGGACTGGAGTCTTGCTCAGTGCTTATAATGTTTTTAAAATTTAGTTCACATTTTGCTTCACATTTTCAAGATCCTGAAGTCTAGGTGAAGAGCGGGGATGGACAGAATCCAGAGCTGTAGAGGTCCAGATTGAAGTTTTTACTGAATGATGATTTGGGGAGCCATCTACCATGAATCCACAGAGCACCTGGTGCTTCCCCCTGCTGATGAGCTTTAATAACCATGGTATCAGTGCGCTTAGCTGACTTAGCCCATGGGAAAAAATCTGGACATTTGTCAAGGAGATGAAGGACACCTGAGCCATAAATGCAGATGAGGAAACCTAGGCAACAAGCTGAACCCCTTCGTGTAATTTATGAATAAAGAACTCCCAAACAAGTTTTCAGTGCATGTGCTATTACCACATATAGTCATGCTTTTCTAGCAATGAAGAATAATATTTTTAATAACTTAATGTAATTTTCTAATTGTTAGAGGAACTGGATTTTGGGTTTTCATTAGCTGTAGACCAAAATGTACAGAAATACAAATTTTATGTATATTACTCTTTCTGTACTGCTTTAATGCAAAACATGTACTTCTGTATGATATCCACATTTTTGAGATGCACCTACATATGCAGGTGTCAGGAGTGGGCGTCCTGTATTCAAGTAAAATATTAACATAATGTATGAATAAATAAATGTTGCAACTCACTGATTTGCCCTCCCTTGTTCTAAATGGATTTTTTTTTTATAGCCTACATGTAAAAAATGTTGAAGTCAGGCTTGACCTCCTGCTTCGGCGCCCCCCTACCCACACCAATGGTACCACTGGCATGTGCAGACAAGCTCCATGTTTGTGTCCACACAAGAGGCTATGCAGAAGACACCACTGAAAGTTGTGTCCACAAGGAAATCAAACAGAGAGTTCATTAGCAGTGACCGCAGGCTCCACAGGAACACACACAGTTGCCTTTACACCTCACTCTGCCCCTTCCGTTGTCCCTACAAGTTGTTCTCAGCTTGTCAAATGAATATGTGCTAAAAGCTCTGATTTATTTCCCCTGACTTTCCTGCAATGAAATCTGCAACATTCTCCTCGGGAGAAATAAATCCTTCCTGCAGAGCGATGACGTCTCTCTCTCTCTCTCTCTCTCTCTCTCTCTGTCCCGTATGTACGGATGGGGTGGAGTTGGGGGTTTGTATTTGAAAGATGCATAGCCTAAACAATGACAGCTCTGCACCTCAGACTCCATTTCCCTCTGCTGCGGCTGTGATTTGAGCCACGGATCTGTAGACACGATGTTCCAACACGCGCCGTGGAAAGTTTCTGTATTCTAACACCTTCACGTATGGATACTGGATTTAATGTGACCCCAGCCCCTTCGCCTCGCCTGTCTTTCTCCCACACTGCATGTAAAACGCCCCCCCCCACACACACACACACGCTTAGCTGTCAGTCAGGGCACAAGTGGAAGCAGAATGCGCAGAGGGGAAGCAGTCACTTCTTGTCTTTTCTATGGAGATTTTCTCACCTTGTCAGGGGTATGTGTCAAAACGGCAAGAGTGTACCTGCCAGGGCTCCATGATCCCGTCCATCAGATGCAGGAGGAGGCAGAGGGAAGATCAAAGCACTTACACGAAACTTTAGCCTGAAGGTATATAAAAAAAGAAGATGGTCAGCTTGAGTGAATAGATGAGGAGGGGCTCTCAGTCGGGGCGGACATTCTGTTAGAGTCCAGGCAAATAGAGACATGCAGCTCCACAGGTTGGTGGGGTTAACCGAGCTCTAAACGCTGCCCGCCGTGATTGGGGCCTGCAGTAATAACCATCCAATCTAATGAACGTCTTCCTCTGATGAAGCGCGGTTTGTCAAGTTGATGTATGTGAGAGCAGCGCACCGTGTTGCTGCTGCATGTCATTAACTCATGAGGCTCGACTTGTACTGGGGGAGAGTACATGCGTATGCATTCTTCAGATTTCATTTAGCATATTTAGGCCTGTGATGCCTCAGTGAGTATCTGCCTGCACATCTCTCGCTGCTCTGCAGTCATTACTGCAATTAGTCCGCAGGGTTTATCAGCATGTTGTTGTTGTTTTTTCTGCCGTTGTTTTTGTAACATAAGAGCCTCAGTTTACACATATATAAATGGCAGTAATTGAGTAGTAAGTATGAGATTGGATGATGAAAGATGGCGTTGACATATATTTCCCGCATCACTACCCAGCAGTGTCCGGGTCCAGGAGAGGTAGGGTGGGGATGGAAAAAACAAGAAAAAACAAGAAGATGTTTTTTATTCTTCTCTTTCGGTTAAATGATCAGTTTCAGTCAGCTGACCTAGAGGAGAAAACAATCCCACCCAATGAGTTTTGTCCAGTGTTGTCACATCACAACCACAAATTTGCTTTATAGTAATGTAATGTAATTCAGTCAAACAAAACAACTTAGTGCATAGTTGTGAAGTGGAAAATATAAGCAGAGTTAACATTTGCCTTTTAGAAATAAAAAAATTATTTGCTGTGGAAAAACATCTAGTGGAAGAAAATTGCATTCAGAAGCACCTTAACAGTAAATAGAAAGATATTAATCAGAAATAATTAACAGCCCCATGGAATATCTGGAAAAGCTGCAGAAATCCATAACTCACATGGATAATTCCATAAATCTGGCTTTTATGGAAATTTTTCTATAAGAAAGTAATTTTTAAATGAAAGCCAAAATGCAAAAAGTGTGACAACCTACCCTACCCTCCCTGCTGTAAAACATGGTGATGGCAGCGTCATGCTGAGGGAATGCTGTTTTGTTTTTTTCAGCAGGGATGGGAAAGCTGGTTCGGGTTGTTTGGCAATCCTGGAAAACAAAAAAAAATTGTTTGGTAGACTGAAAACAACCTGGAGACTGGGATGGAGGTTTTTACCAAAGCAGTCATGAGTTGAATCGGCCCAGTCAAGTTCCATTATCGTGTTAAAATGATGCCAGTTTAAAGTAAATTAAACAGAAAAATTTTCCTTGCCAAAATCTAATTGTAACTGAAAATAATGACCATGGCTCTGAAATAAATGTGCAATTACAATTACAATACAATAGAACAACTAACTTAAAAACAGTGTTTGTTTAAACTTTGTTTATAGATAGATCATCATATATTATATAGGCCAACACTGCTGTCAACCGAAAAACAAACAAAACCTGCTTTAAAGTGAGTTACTTGTTTTATTGTACATATTTAGACATTCAGTCAATCTTTTTAACTATCACTTCTGTTGCAATTAGATTTTTTTAAATCCAATATTTCTTTATAGTTTATTTTAATCTGTTTTCCCTTTTAACTCCACACTCCCAAACCTGGATCTAACTGAGAATCTGTGAAAAGACACGCACACTCCATCCTTCCCAACCGAGTTAAAGTATGAACATTTCAGTTCCTAATTGTACAAAGTTATTTGAGACTCAACGCAAAACCTTATTTGTTTATAAAACATGAAAAGCATGTATTCTTTTGTACGCAATTCACAGCTTTCTGCAGACTTGGGTTGGCGTTACAAAAACAAAAAGAAATAATTTACACTAAAGTCTATCGCTGCAACCTGACAAAACAGAAGGCAAGAAAACGTCATCTATTTGAAAATTTTCCACCGTTAGAGAATCTGACATCAAACTGATACAATTTTTAAAGTAAAAAATTATGTTTCACCTATAGGTGAAACTGAATAGGTATTAGCATTTTAATAATTTACAGACTGAACATCAAAATTACCCCCCAAAAAATAAAATGTTATTAGGGTGTAGCACTGATTGAATGCTGATTAGAATCTATTCATTCATTACTCATTACCTTCTTGTCCGGATGATTATAATTTGCAAGTTTTCCTTATTTGTAAAAAGCTGTTTTCATTTGTCACTCCTTTTTTTTCTAAAATTTTTTTTTCAGCAACCTAGCAAAACCTTGGAGTTTTGCAAAACACTGTTTTTATGCTTTTTTAAATGCTTTTTTGTTTTTTTCTAACCAAAAACTATTCATTTCCTTCATTTTTTTTCAGATGTACTTTTTGAAATGTCAGTTGAAACTTGTGCAGTTATAGTTTTGAAAACGACTATAAATAAACGAAATTGAAGATTTTTCAGTTCACCAAAAAAAAAGATTTATGTTGTAGTTTGTACAGTATGATGAAAATACAAAACTTTAAATTGTACTGCTCTGAGTACACCTTCTAAGTGGGATCCAAGTATCAATTAGCCAAACTGTTGTTTAAAAAGATGATTTGCTCACATTCTGTCTGATATACAGTCATGGACCATACCTTAATGCTACCAGACCGTCCTAACTCAACACTGTTTGCAGTGGATGTGGTTGCTGACTGAAGTATCTGCTAAGGTGTGTCAAATGCAGGCAGAGGAACCACAGAGACGTAGGAAACAATTTAAGAGAAATTGTATATCCTATCATAGTATTTCAGCTGGTCTTTGATACAACAGAAGGTGAGACTTTGGTAAGGACTGGCTGTTTCCGTACTTGTTTTGGACTCCTTTTTGATGTGAAATTCAGCCACGTGTTATAGGACATCAGTTCCTACCCACCTTTGGAGCATTTAGTTGTACTGGCGATGGGGCAAACCAGGAGCTAACTTCTGAAACCGACAGGAGGGCTTTACATGTTATTTAAATAAAATCCCTATGTTGTATTCTTGTGTCCTTTTAACTTTAGCCTCTTTGAAAACCTGCTGCATTTGTTTCTAACTCTCACAGTTAAAGTAACAGACCATATTATGTAGAAATATGAATGTTCAAAGTTAATCTGCAGCTTATATGTGGGCGGAATGTGGCTCAGGAGGTAGGAGTTTGTCCGTAACTGGAGGGTTGTCAGTTTGAAACCCCCTTCTCGGTTGTTTTGTCATTGGGCAAGACACTTCACCCACCTTCCCTGCTGGTGGTGCCATTGTTCGGCAGCCTCGTTTCTGTCAGCGTGCCCCAGGGCAGCTGTGGCTACAAAGTAGCTTACCATCAGCATTGTGTGAATTTGTGTGGGAATGGATGGATGACTTAATGCTGTTTGAAAGGCTTTGAGGTTCTCAGGACTAAATAAAGCTCTATATAGGTAAAGGCAGTGTGCCATTTACAATGCAACTAACTGTTTAAAATGGCAATCGGTAATCGGTTATGAGTCTGTAGGGTGTTTTAAAGGCCTATTGCCCATAACTCTGATTTGTGGTTCAGTATTCACATATTGTTTTATAGAACATGTTTAAAATGTCCTTAAGAAAATGCAGCTTGTGAAACTGAAATACATATGCAATGCAACTGTTCATTTTATTTACTGGCATTTGCCAATCAGCCAATCCAGGAGCGGCATTTATTTTCCTTGTAGCTTTTTGGCTGCATCCCTTAGAGCGAGAATAAGGAAGTATGTATTTGCTAGCTTCTTTGGTAGTGCTAATATAGTTTTAACTGTATGTATTCAGAATCAGAATCAGCTTTAATGGCCAAGTATGACACATACAAGTATGATGCATACAAGGAATTTACAGATACAGTACAACCTGTCCAAGATCATTACAAACAACAACAACAACAAACAGATCCAGGCCACTGTTGGGCATGCAGCCACCGAGCGGCGCTCCCGTTTATGAAACATAGAGAAGTACACATCTGGTAGGGGAGGGTTCCACGGTGAGGGGAAAAAAACGCTCACCTGTGTTGTGGGTCCGTACATCACTCACAACGCAGGTAATTGAAAAAACCACACCAACAAACATTTAAGCACATATTCAGACATTAACAATGACACATCAGGAGGGAAGGGCAGGTATGAGCTCCAGTCCACAGGTTAACGCGCTGCCATCGAGGCGCGCTGTTATCCAGCTTCCTGTTGCAGGAGAGAAATTGAGGAGACAGCGAGACGGTGTGTGTGAATGTGAGTGTGTGTAACCATGTCAGTGTGTGCGTCAGTAGATGCAGGTGTACGGGGGAGAGGAGACTCTGTTGACATTCTTCTCAGGGACATTTGATTAGGACCAGGTTGAAGGTCTTCATGGGAGCCAAAATATAAATTATTTGGATTGCAGGGAGAGATCAAATATTCCTTTCTGTCCCTTCAGTCTGTCAGTGGTTTCTTTTTTAGTCTAATTCAGCCAAATTGTAGTTCAAATTAAAGTTCCAAATCCAAATTAATTCCCAGATTAATAGTTCCAAATCCAATTAATTTCCAGTTGCCCCAATCCGCACCGACAGTTTCTCCAAGTCCGATGACAAATTGTGGATGAGTCCCAGAGCGCCGGCCAGATCGCCTCTTACAGCGTCTGTTCTGCGTCCCAGCTCCCCCAGCATTTGGTTCTGAGTCCCATCAGTACGAATCAACGCATCCAGCTGTTCCTTCAGCCGTCCAATCGCTTCCAGAACAGTGACCAATCTCGACTGTGTTTCAGATCTTTGTTGCTCCATTTTTCGGTAGTTCCAGTAACTGCCCATTCCAATCAGCAGAAACCCGATCACCATGATTGCGAATAGATATATATCTTCAGCATCCTCTTGGGAGAGTATTGACAGACACAACGGCTGAAACTTTGTCCAAGCGTCCAGCACGTAGCCCGCCGGATACGTCTCCGCAGGACACCCCTGTTGACCCTTGCCGGTGCTACGTAGAGTTGAGTAGATTTTATCAATAGCATTCAGAGACCAGCTGACCATTTCCATCTTCGCTTATTCAGTTTGGTTTCGGAGAAAATTGCCAAAAGATACTCCAAATAGAGGCACAGGAGACAGAGAGCTGTGGGATAAGACACAGGAGGAGGAGGGAGGGAAAAAAGCGACTGTCCTCGCTCAGAGCTGAGCAGAAAAAAAAAATTGAGGTATATTTAATATTTAAATTACTGAAATACGCAATTATAAGAATTTTTAGAGGGGGTATCAAGTATTCATACATTTTACTGATTTGCAGGCAGCTGTGGTCCATGACCCTGCAAATACTTGGGGTTCACTGTAATTCTCTTGGTCTACCTTAGTTTTTAGTTTTTTTCAAATTCTGTTTTACTCTCATTTTTATTTCATAAATACTTTCATGTAATTTGGGATGTGTAGTATCTCACATTTGAGTTAAATCATTTAAAAACCTGATAAAACCCATAATGTATTGTGTGCTACTAACTGGTTTACACACAAAAGCCTATACTGCCATGAGCAGGATAATTGAGTTTGACAGAGCAGGGATTTGAACCAGCAATCTGATGGATACATCATTTATTTCTAAATAAAATTAAGAAGTAAAAAAATGCAAACACATGCATTTAACGGAATAATTCATTCATGCACCAAGAGATACACAATACAATACGAGTTGTATTGTGGAGACTAATTACAGCCATCGCTGTTTATTTAACTTTTTTTTGGTCTGTTTTCCTCCACTTACTGATAAGCTTAAATCCAGCTAATCAATTACAGGTCAGAGTTGAATTAAAGATCACAGTTCAGTTGTTGCACTGTTCCTATCTTACTATGGTGTATCAAAAAACACTGCAGTTCTTAAAATAAATTAATAAAGCCTGTTACTTCATCTTGCACGTATGAAGTATGTATTGCACTTGATGAACCCTCGCTTTGTGAACTGCATGTACATTTACTCTTTTGTATGAGCACTGTAATTTTTAGGGACAGCACCAAGTCTTCTAGGCATGAACAAGTTGGCGACATATTGCAACATCTATCTTTTTCCATTCTTCAAGAATAACCTCTTTCATAGCCTGGATGCTGGATGGAGAGTGATTCTCAACTTGTCGCTTCAGAATACTCCACAGGTTTCCGATTGGGTTCAGATCAGGAGCCATTTAATCACCTTCCCCCTGTTGTGCTTCAGAAATGCGACAGTAGCTTTAGATGTGTGTTTTGGATCATTGTCGTGTTTGAAAAGTGCACGGAGTGATGGCAGCATCTTCTCCTTAACTATAGAGCAGTACAATGTTGAGTTAATGATACCATCAATAAAATGCAGCTCCCCAACACCAGCAGCACTCATGCAGCCCCACATAAGGACACTGCCACCACCATGTTTCGCTGTAGGCACCATGCATTTTTTGTTGTTGAAATCTTCACCTTCACGACGTCATACAATTTTTAAACCATTAGTTCCAAAAACAGTGATCTTTGTCTCCTCACTCCAGAGTATAGAGTCCCAGTAGTCTTCATCCCTAGCAAATTTTAGGCGTGCTTTTTTGTGCATGGGCTTTAGGAGTAGCTTCCTATCTGGACGATACCCATGCGTGCCATTCCTCTGCAGTGTGGGTCATATGGTTTCCCGGAAAACGGTCACTCCAGTTTGGCTTTCTACTGCTTTAGGTAACTGCAGTGAACGTGCATGCCGATTTTCTTCAACCCATCTCATCAGAAGACGCTCCTGTTGAGATGTTAACTTCCGTGGACAGCCTGGACGTCTCTGTAAGATGGTTGCACTTCCATCTTTATTACATTTTTGGATCACTTTTGCTACAGTATTCTGACTGATTTGTTAAGCTTTGCTGATCTTCTTGTAGCCCTCACCTTTTTTGTGTAAAGAAATTAGTTCCTTTCTCAGGCTGTGCGACATTTCTCTTCCATGGGCAGCCATTGCTGATAGCATGAAATGATGAACTTTGTTACGTAATTTTTTTGTAGTCACCTGTCTAATGAACAGCTCTTAAATGAATCATTAGACTCACCTGTGGTTGAATGCCTGTTGATGGAATTTTGTAGTCTTAAGTGTGGCTTTTCTCCTAAGAATATAATTGGGGTGTATTCATTTTTGCAATATGGGCTTGAATAAATTTGGTAGAAAAATACTTTTTTGTGTCTGCAACTTAACAAATCTTGTTTGCAATCAATGACCCACATTTGTGGAAGTATTGTGTGGTATAGTATATCATAGAAAATGTTGATTCGGAAAGCAAACTGTTTTCATTTATGCTGAGCACTGTATGTATCCCTCTCTCTCACACCTTATTCAAACAGTTTCCTTTCTTTTCATGACTACATTGTAGATTCTCAATTAAGGGCATCAAAACTATGAATATGTATGGAATTACTGTATGTACTTAAACAAAAAGGGTGAAATAACTGAATACATGTTATATTTTAGATTCCTTAAAGTAGCCACCCTTTGCTCTGATTACTGCTTTGCATTCTCTTGAGCTTCAAGAGGTAGTCACCAGAAATGGTTTTCCAGCAGTCTTGAAGGAGTTCCCAGAGATGTTTAGTACTTGTTGGCCCTTTTGCCTTCACTCTGCGGTTCCGCTCACCCCAAATCATCCTGATTGGGTTCAGGTCAGGTGACTTTGGAGGCCAGGTTATTTCACAATTTTTGGAAAAGTACTACATAATTCCATAGGTGTTCATTCATAGTTTTGATGCCTTCAGTGTGAATCTATAATGTAAATAGTCATGGAAATGAAGAAAACGCACTGAATAAGAACTTTTGGTCTGTACTGTATATAGTACTGCACTTGGCAAACCTCAAGGAAAAACTTCTGGATCACATAAGCAGAGTAGGAAATAGTTTCCATTCAAGACTATAGTATATTGAAAAAAAACATCTGCTTGTTAAATTGTTGCCTAATTGGTCTCCCAGAATAAATGAAAAAAACTGCAATGTATGTTCAAAAATGGAAATCTAATTTGGCCTTGACACAAATAATTTTCTTTACATGAGTTCCTTACATCTTTTCATGTTGTATTTGGAGGGAAACTGCACGACAGGTTTAATCAAAGTGTTTTTGGAGATTTCTTGCTCAAAAAGTTTTTTAAAGCAAAATGAAATGTAATGTAATTAAAAGAATACACTTTATCTGAATCACTCCAACCAGCGATATTGAACACTTTTAATTAGAGATGCACTAAAAAATATTTCTTTTTCTTTTCAAAGCTGCATGATGAAAAAGTATTAGTGCAGCACTCTGTATATTTTTATAGCCTTCCTGACATGAGTGGTCATTATTTATTTACAGTAAGACCTGAAGCGACATCTTGCCGCAACGTGAGAGAGTAGTTGCTCTAAAACAGGATTTTTAAAGAGGTCAAGCCTCTGAGGTACTGAATGTGTGGGATTTTCACTTACTCCGTTTTGTAAATGATTATTTTTTTTTTTGTTGAGACAGTCCAAAAGCTTAATGGTTAAACTGTACACTGAGCATTTTTTTGGTCCAGTTATAACCGATAAGACTTTTCAGAGAGACAATAGAAAAATAGTCGGCAAACAACTTGGCTTTTCCAATTAAAGAACACTTTTCGAAGTTAAGATTCATATTACATGGGCTACTGTGGCTCAGTGGTAGAGTAGTTGGCTTGCAATCAGAGGGTTGTAGGTTCAATTCCAGCTTCCTCCAGTCACATGTCAATGTGCCCCTGGGCAAGGGACTTAACTCCCAAATTCTACATTGTCCTACCCAGCCATGTTGGGTGTCGGTGTGTGAATGGGTGAATGTGGCTTCAATGTAAAGCACTCTGAGTGGTCAGTAAGACTAGAAAAGCGCTATATAAGTTCAGTCCATTTACCATATTTTGTAAACTGATTTTTTTTCTAACATATAAGGTATGGTAAAGAAAAAAAGTCCAGATTTTGTCCTTAAAACATTTGTAAAAGATTTTGAATTTAAAGCGACACTACGTAATTTTGCAGATATTTGCTCTCTGTCGCCCTCTAATGACATAATGTCACTGTCGTAAAAAGAAATCTCTATGGAGCGCATCTGACAGTGTACTGACGGTTTTACAAGTTCGCCAGCCAACACAACTAAACATCAATCTAAGACGTGTCAGTTGGTAACCCATCAAACAGTTTTTCTGGCACTGTATCACGTCATTATGCCCAAATAACCCCGGAGCAAGCATTTATTACTTACCAATCCAGTAGCAATACGTCTAGTTTAGCTTCTGTAGTACATCCTGTTGTATCTCAAACGCCTCATTCGCTGCAGCTGCGAGCACAAAACTGAAAAGTTGTAACGCTGAGGTTTGAAAGCTAATCCTACTTTGACCTAAACTGAGCAACCGTTTGACAGAAAAAATATTTTCCAGCAGTGAAGGATGATCATGGCTCAAGTCTCAAAAAGGTGGGTTTATTTATATATTTTTGGTAGCGTGTAGCATACTGCCGTAAATTGAAACTCAGTCAGGTTTACAGTTTTCAGCAGTGTGGCCCTCCCATGCAGGGACAGCTCCAAAAGTAAACATAATATATACTAGTTTGCTGCCAAAACTTTTCCAAACACATTTTTATAAGGTGTAACAGTTATGGAGTGGGTCTTTAAACTGTCTTTAGCATCTTATATTAGTGATCGGTGGAATATGTGCTTGTAGCATTATTAAAAAAAACAGTATTGATGTTTATATTGTAGATTTCCAAAAGATTCTCCACAAATTGTCAAAATAATGTTATCTCCCAATAATAATAGTATTTTCTGGCAAACTCTGAGTCAGGTGGTGTTATACACCACCTGAGTCAGAGTGGTGTATAAAAAGCAAGTGTAGGCAAATATACCAGCTTTGGATATAGTTTAAGCACAACATCCTGAACAAAAGTAGTTTCTGCACTTAGACCTGTCACAACAACCAATTTTTTTTTATGATACATTTCCCCAGAAATGATTTGGATAAATGATAATATTGTCATGTTGGGCCAATTTTCAACTAAGGATGAGAATGGATGTAAATTCTCTGAATGAATAATACATTTTCTGTTCTAAAAAGCATTTACCACTGCAATTGAAAGAGATTTTTAACATCCAAAATAAATTAACAAAACAAGTAAAAAAAACAAATAGATGAACTATGATAACAAAATTGTTCTTCAAAAACATGTAATCAATTGGCACAGACAGGAAAAAAACATCAAAACCTCCTGTTAGGATTTTTATAAAATAAAAGTACAAACTAAAAACAAAAACGCTCCACAAAACAAGACATACCATTTTTATGCCACAAGTGATATTTGCCACATAGATTCTTTTTTTAATTTAGTCTCTTCACTAAAAAGAGGGAGACACATGAGGAAAACAAACATACAAATGTAAATAATTTTGGCTGGGAAAATAATTGAGCTCATTTAAATTGATCATACATTTAATTGATTTATAATTTATCGTGACAAGTCTATCTGGACTAGTTATTGTACCAAAGCCTTGAAGAGCCCTCAAACATGCTCAAATTGTTTGTGAGCCAGTGCCTGGGTTTTTGAGGGTAAAAAAAGCAACCGACAGAATCAGAGATGAACAATGATTACTCCGGATCAGTTTCTTAGTGTCAGCATTGCAACAGGGTGTTTTATGAAACATTTATTTGTAAGGCTAAAAAGAAAGAACGACTCAGTTTTTTTTCAAAACAATTGCTAAAGTACTGTTTGTCTCATTCTTGTGAAGCCAATATCATTTACTGCCTCGTCTCATGTGTTGTTTGTTTTGTCAGACCCCTCCTGCCAACATTTTCAGAGCCAACATGGTCAATGACAGAAATTGAAAGCTCAAACTGAAAACAATAGATTTCCTTTTAGGCACTCCATTCGACATTTCAGTTATCTGCTTAACGTCTTGCTCTCTCTCATTCTCTTGCAGCCTGAATGAACAGTAGACATGTCTCAACATGCCGTTTAAAATAAACACCTCACACAGAGTATCCTTCCCTTGGCAGGTTTGTTAACCATTTTGAGAAAAAAGATTAATTTGGTCACCAACAGATTTCTCTGTGTATTTCTAGTTATAATTGATGCAGCTTTAAGTATGCGCACATGTAGACAGTTTTAAATATAAAAACCGATCCTACATTGGACAGTTATTAGCCTACAGTTCATGGGGAAAGTACAAGAAAATCCTCAGACCAAAATTCTGCTCCACTCTTAGTTAACTCTCACACACTTTTGGCTAACGTAAACCGCGCTCCCTCTCACATTCAGACAAACAGAGCGGCCTGCAGCATATCTGAACCTAGCCCCCTCTGTTACTGTCAGCAGTTATTTAGCCTAATCACTATGCATTACACGAAAAGGAATAATTTTGCTCCTTGCACATTTGGTAACCTTGAATTTTGACAGATAACATTAGGGGCTTTTGCAAGCATGCACTTTATGCATTTATTCAAACAAATAAGACGCCCATCGCTTCCCTTCACATTCTCCCCTTGGAAAATGTTTAATTCATACTCATCCCTCTCTTACATCAGCTCGTCATAGCAGGTGCAACATTGCATCGCTTCGTGATACTCACTCTGCGCCTTTAAGTTCTTCAGAGTGAAGCAGAAGAATTTTGCCAGAGAATTAGAGGTGCAAACGTAGAAGAGAGCGAAGGATGGATGCAAAGAATGGTGTGACAGTTAGAGTTTTTTTTTTTTTTATGCAACGCTGAAGGTGTCAAGGGCTTCAAAGGTGGAGGAGATGTATCTCCTCTGCAGAAAGTCACACCCCACTGTTGTGTCGGCTTAATTTTAAGCCTGAAATTCACTGTCATCCCTTTCACAATCTACTTTAATGTTTGTGATTGTTTTCTATGTGAAAGATATGTAGCTAAATATCCTTATAAAGGGACAGAACTGTCACAAGTCAGCACCTATTAAATTCACTTTAAACAATAATTTTATGATGCCTAATCGACATGCTAGTCAAAACTTTGCATACAATGTGGGCGTGAATGTTTTATTGATATTCTTCATTTGAAAAATCAATCCAACCATTATTTCATCGGATGATATAACACACAACTTAACTATGTTTTTAAAAAGGATGCGGTGGAAGAAAAAAACTTTCTACTTATCTCACTTCTCAAAGTGAAGGCTTAAAAATATATGTCTGCACCATATAATATTTGGATAAATGTCACAATTTGAAATTTAGTCTTAATTTTGGGACACAAACCCAGAACTTAAAGAGCTTTATTTTCCTGATAAACTGTATAAATGAGCATCTAATAGTGCTGTCTACATGCCAAAACGTTGATGAGATTTTATTCATTAAGCGCTTTCTGCTTGAAAGTTTGGTTGGTGGCAGAAAACAATAGATTTTAATGAGTTCAAAATTTCCGACAAGAGTGGTCAGATATTCATATAGAATCATACCACATCCTTGCTTTATTCAAATATTAACCGGGGTGCATGTATGTATTTGGGTTTTTATGTATAAATCTCTTAAAGGTTATCTATTCTTTTAATTTTTGTATTGAAAGTTGTACCATCATTCTAACCTGAAAACCTGAAAATCGTGGTTTAAAATGAATGATTAAAAGCCTAAGAATAATATTACATTGTAACAATTAATGACGGATGCTGTATTTTTCAGATTCTGTCTATCAACTGTCGACTCTTTAGAATAATACTTAGAAGGAAATAATGTAATAGTAAAAAAAAGTTATGTTTCTAACATCAACATCATAATCATAATTAAACCACAAATTTTGATTGCCTGCGCAACATTTCATTGCTGTTTCTTCGACATTTATAGCTGGTCCTTCTTTCTTATCTTGCTGCTTTTACCCCACTGCCAGCAAAAGTAACAGTGTATGCAAAAATGAGCAGATGGGTATAATTACAGGCCATTGGCAGTGAAGAAAAGAGTAAAATTGAGGCCCTAAGATGAAGATAAACATGCCCTAAACAGAGGGAAGCAAACTAATGCTGGCAGCGAGGATTTGTATGGGGAGGGGGAGGACTAAAATGACAGTGCTCCTTATTATGTTAAAACTCAGTCATTTTCACCGGCTTTTGTTGAGGGATGATTATGTCACCGAGACAATTACCCTACCCTTGCCATGCTGAAAGGATATGGCATTTACCACCACTGTATTCCATCGCAAGACATTTAAATTTGTAATAAAAAGGCTGTAAAATGCTCCGGCCTGATTGTGAGAGAGCCTAAAAGGCTGCAATTAATCATTAAAAAGTTTTGTGAGTGGTCGGGGATGGTTGTGTCAAGTTGACTTGACAAAGAGAATGAGAGGCGGTAATGAAACAAGCTAGCTAAACTTCTAGACCCTTCATCAAGTACTCCTGCTGCTTGAAGCCACAAGTGTGTCTGCCTGTGAATATTGAACTTTGGGGAACCTTTGTCTTATTGCAACTGTTGCAAGTTATTATTCCGGCCCATACATTAAAGGCTGTTATTATTCCACCATTTTATTGAGAGTAGTGCTCAACATCATTTGACATGATCCAGTGCGTTAATCACATGCAGCTCCTGTGCCAGCCTAAGTTACTCAGCACTAAAGTTCATTTATGTTTTCTTTACTACACAATTCAAATCATTTTAATCTCAAAACCTTCATAGAATGTATTTTTAAGCATTGTGTATAACTGATGGAGGCTCTCCTATACTATCACATGAAAAAACACCCTCGTTTTCAGGGAGGGTTAAATCTGTTTTCCTGAGGTTTTACACAACACTAACCAATGCAAAATAAAGGAATTATGATACTATTGGGTTTCCAGAAAGTATTTCCATTTATTCACAGTCTGCTTCTGCCAACAAGCATGCATGCCCTTACCTTCTGCATCTCAGCATTTCCAGGGGGAGTTGTAATACATTCTGCTCACAAGAAGGAAACCTGACAAAAGCAACCATTTTTCCATTCACTTTTTTTTTTTACCTTGTGTATTGCAGTTATTTTTTTTATGGTTGTCTTAGTCCAAACCTGGGCATTTTACTGACAACCTTTGACCAGCCTGCAAGCAAATCCCATTATTTTGATATAGGTGCACAGAGTACAATGAAAGTGCTTTTATTAGAAGGCCGCTATTGCTAACTGTTTTCCGTGTGCTTCTAGCCCTCCGCAAATGTGCTTTTAGCACATAGATATATAACAAATTTTGACATATAATGCAGAGGTTTTTAACAAGGTAATGCCCTATAAATGTTTGTTTGCTGAAAGTTATGTGCACAATGACTTAAGAACATAAAGCAGTTCTTGAGGATTACAATTTCAAACAACCATTATTAGTAGGGATGTCCTGATCTCAAGATCGGATCGGGACGATATTTTAATTTTTTTTCAGTCATCAGAGATTTGCTACGTTAGCTGACAAATTGTGTCGATTTTTCCAAAAATACCTCCTAGTTACGTTTGTAACTCTGTAACGTGCAAACAAGGACTCTTAATGACCTCAAATCAGCATAGCAGATTAAACAAAGTTCCAATATGGGTAAACTTCAACAACTATGCTTAACCATACTTTCAACTATATAATAAAAGGCATAGAAACTGAAATGCTGGTTTACATGCAACAATAAACAGAACGAAAAAGCGAAAAACTCCTCTTTAGCACCTGCAGCTAAGAGGAGGAGAAAAGGCAGATGCTGAGCTGCACCTGTGCTGCATTCAAATACCATTGCATATCTATGCTGAGTTCAGCATTTCAATACAAAATTTGGATCGAGTCTTGAAATCGGATCGGATTTAAGGTTAAAAGAGCGGATCGGGATCAGAGGCTCAAAATGCTGATTGGGACATCCCTAATTATTAGAATAAACATGGAGAGAAGAACAAGAATCTGACTGATGCAAGGCAGGCAGCTGAACTTGGGCCAGATGCATTCACACCAGGCCCATGTAGTTCAATTTAATTGAACTCTAATTCTTTTGCCCAAAAAGTCTGATACGTATGGAGAGGTTTGAATGCCTAATTGAACTCTGATGTGGACCAAAAAGAGCAAACTCTTGTCTGCCTAAAAATCTAGGTCTTGGTTCGGTTGAAGATAATTCTAGTGTGGTTCAATTGCATATGTGCATGCTAAGCAGGCTAGGGCCACTCCAAAAGCAGCAAAAGAAGTCTGTGGAGCAGGGCAATCTGGGTAAATTGGTGCAATGCATTTGTCTGGCACATTTGCCAAGGACTACACAGAAATCCTGAAACTTCCGTAATCTGATGCCAGTCCATCTTAGCTTAGGAGAGAGATATTCAGGAGCTTTATGAGAAAAAGGACAGTGACATCCCATAGCTCTAAGGCTACATCCACACTAAGCCGATAAGGTTATACGGGGAGTTAGACGCCTAATGTTATCCACTCAACACGAGCATTTACGCCCCGTTTAAGGTCCGTTTAAGGTCCCATGATTACGCAATCCCATACCGATCTGTGCAAATACTGGGCATGCGCGAAAAGACGCACGAAACACGCGTATAATCTACGTGATGCCAGTGCCTACATAATATATACAAGAAGCTCTACAGCACAGTACATATCTGCTTGTCCCGTTAACCGAAGAGAACATTAGCTGCTCAGAAGAAGAGAGAGTTTTTGGTGTGGACAGACGACGAGATCGATTTATTACTCTTCACTGTTGTCGTTGTCTGTAGTGTCGTATTATTATTGACACAGCATTCATTGATACCACTTTCTTTCATTATCCGGGGAAGCTGTCCACACCAGCTTGTTTAGCTGTTGAATTAAGATTTTCACGGTTCTCTTACCCGGCTAATAGTTATCTGGCCTCAGACCTTAAACGACGCCGGGTTAGTGTGGACGATAGGGGGGTGTAGACTAAATAATTATACGTTTAAGGCATTATCCGGCTTAGTGTGGACGTGGCCTAAGATGCTAAGTGGATGGGACATCAGGCTGTTGATTCATTAAATACTTAAGTGTAAGGTAAGACCTGTCTAAAATGTACAGCTGTGATGCGAAAGTTAGTTTGTTTTTTTTCCCATGTCAATTGGAGAGCAACATTCTCACCCTTGCCAACACTCACACTATCAGATGCGTTTGTTTTATCAAACAGATCAGTGTAAATTGGTGCTATTATTTTATGTGACGTTGGTTAAATATAGCAGAAATTGAGATTTCTAAATGTTTTCTGTGATCATTCAACAAATATTATTTATATATGGAAGCAATCATACACTGAACAAAAAAGTAAACGCAACACTTGTTTTTGATCCTGTTTTTTATGAGATGAACTCAAAGATCAGAAACAGACACAAAATTACAATTTCTCTCAAAAGTTGTTCACAAATCTGTCTAAATCGGTGATAGTGAGCACTTCTCCTTTGCTGAGATAATCCATCCCACCTCACAGGTGTGCCATATCAAGATGCTGATTAGACAGGGTGATTATTGCACAGGTGTCCTTTAGATTGGCCACAATACAAGGCCACTCTGAAATATTCAGTTGTATCACACAGCGCAATGCCACAGATGTGGCAAGTTTGGATGGGGTGTGCATTGGCATACTGACAGCAGGAATCTTCACTAAATATACTGTAGCCTAGAACACTAACACACATTTAGGTCAGGTTATATTAAAGAACTAGTTCTTTCACTTGTCTTAACTTTCCCTATAAACTTCCAGAAAATGAGAGCAGACTGTGCCGTCTGGTGCAGGATTCAAAGCGAGATGACATGCTTCCTTTCACAGGAGCCCAGAAACAGGGGAGCTAATTGGGTTCTAATCAGAGCTGCAGTTCCTCGCGAGGTGCCATTCCGCTCAGTCTGTTAGGATAGAAATAGAGAGGCAGTGTGAAATCAAAATTCAGGAATCAGGTTCAGGGCCAGGCTGTCAGCTGACTGAAGCCATGGGAGGCAGAGAAGCCTGGGGATGTGTACGAATGGGCCAAATCGCTGCAGGCGATCCACCCAGCCGGTCTCAGATATGTGCCAAATAGCATTTACATGAGCTAATGAAAGATTTCTCAGCTAAACACTCTTAAACTGTTTCCACTTTGTATTCTGTTGCGGCTTTTTTCTTCTTGTTAACATGACGCCCATAAATGGCCAGGAGTAAAATAATAATTTAAAGATCTTAAGGACTGATAAAGAAACAAGTAAAAAAATATATATATTGTTTATAATTTGCGATCTTACTTTACGACTACTTATAATTCTCTTTTTGCTGAATCCACTTAAATAAAACATATAGTATTGTATTGTTTTTCTTTTAAAATGCAGATGAAATGTATTGCCACCGGTGGTTAGGTGTTCTTTTTGACCCTGTGTGTCCTCAACCATATCATTACATCTCATTAATAACAGCATTTCCGTAACACACAGAGCATCTGGAGCTATACGTACTTGAGTGGGAGGATGTTTTTCTGAGAAAACAGGCTTAATGTATTTTCTGTGGGTTATTTCTCAAAATACATATAATTTGAAGCAAGGCAGATGAAGGGGTTGAACTGTTATTGCATCAGATGTATAATCATCTCTATTATAAGAAGCTGCAATAAAGATAATTGTCTTTGTAAGGTTTCTGGAAATTAAAACCCGAGAGTGAAGTTTGTAACACTCGAGGTTTCTGTGCAAACATTCAGTTCAGAGACAATAGTTTTCTACCCACACTTTAGAGGATGAAACTGGAAACATTATAAAGTATTCCTTAATATTTTCAATTGTTTTTCATTTTTCTCGGTAAGTTTGATTGAATTCATTTAAAAATATCTTTAAGTTTTACTTTTATTGCATAGCATATACACAGTTCTGATATTAACACGAAATACTCTAAACTTGTTATCAATATATATGTATATATATGAAAACTTGGTAACAAGTTTGCGAAGAGTATTTTGTGTGACTGAAAGAGATATTCGGAAATCCATTGCAATGGAAAAACTAATCAATTCATATAAGAAAATAATTTACATTGAACCATGATTAATTTAAACAGCACCTTATATTTTAAAATAAAATATGTAGCTCAATGTCATGTAAGACATCCGGTATGAAGAATATCAAGCTGCTTTAAAACATATGTTTAAATCCAATATAATAATTATCTACTGTGAGTTATGATCGTGAACTGGAAGGGACACAAAGTAAACTCCAGACATGGCTTGAAGAAACCCAACAGCTTAATGGAAAGATGAAAGAATAAAACCCTCGTCTCCTGCAGCTAAAAACTGCCAATGCTTATACCCAGCGTCAGTGTGTGACAGAACTAAAGCAGTTCTATGATAACATGTTCAATGTAGGTATTACCATACTTACGTCGTCTCTTTAAGCTTTAAATACATGTATGTCCAGGAGCTATTAAGTTGGGTTTTATCTGAAAATCGGGCACAGGTTTTTGCAGGTCTCCACAGAAGCTGAACATAAAACAGGGACAGCACTTTTCTATCTCGACTCAGTTGAATATGTTCCTTTGGCTAAAATGATAAATCCTGCCTCCAAGATCATGTTAATCCAGCTAATCTTGGAGCAGATTTTTAAGGTCTGGGGAAGTTTTTTTACTGTTATTTAATGGAAAGGTTGCTTGATGTTTTATAGTCTTAGATGTGTGTGAGAGAATGTTTGGCAGAACTTTTTTGCATTTTGTAAGCTTAGAACCACAAACTTTAATTGTGTTCCATTTAGATTTTAAGTCATAGACCAACAGAAATCAGTGCATGCTTTGGGATTTACCCTCCCTTAGTGAAGAATTTTTGGAATCATCTTTTCTTCTCTTTCTAGAAGGTAAATATCCACTTCAGTTGCTTGCAGCCCCTTAACAGGCTTTCTTCCAGGATCTCCTTATGTTAAGTTTTAACCACCAACCCTTTACCTTTGAAAGCACAAAGCACCATCGTGCTTCAACTATGGAAGTGATGTGTTCAGGGGCACGCACAAGTTTGGTTGTTTGGCCACACATAAAGACTTTGATGAAGCCTTACCTGTTAGGTCTGATTATTTTACTGGACAAAGTAGTCATGAGAAAACGATGACGTTCAAAGATTTAGTTATACAATAATATGACATTTTACTTTGATTCATATTTTAAGTGAGGAGATTTCTTGTTGCAGTCCTTCCCCAAATATATCTGTATTAACAGTACACAATGTTACCCTGCCTTATGCAACAAACTAATTGGCTATTGAGGGCGTCTGTGTCTCTGGTTTCAGTCCACCTTCTTGGATAGGAATAGGAGTATATGTACTCAGTACTTTGAGGTTTGGGCCCATTTTGCATCAACTACTGCGTAAATGTTGCCAGTCCTCATCTGGACTGTGCCTGATGATATCTCGGATGGCTGTGTGAAATAAAAGTTAGCACTCCCCTCTGATTCTCTTCCTAGTTTAGCTCGATAAACCTGTCTTGTCTGTTTGCTTTGCGGAGTCTTGCCTCTTCACCCTAATTTACAACAACACTCCTGTGGTGTTTTCAGCAGACCTGTGGTCACAAAAAAAAGGCATAAAACATTTGGTGAAGAAAGACACCAGTTTAGAGGCACTCTGCATAAGATCACAGTATAGGTTTAAATCCCAGTAAAGAACTGTCTGTATTGTTTTAAAGATGCACACATATGCGTTAATCCTTGTAACACAGAAATATAACATCAATAATTTCCAATACTAGGGGATGAGTAAACCAATTGCTCCGTATATCAGTTGCTAAATTAAATTTAGACCTGACCTGATTAGAGCTCCTTCAACATGTGACTTGTGGCAAATTTATGATGGGACTTCTGAGCTGTGAATATCTATGGCTCAAACCTGCAAGCGTGATAGACTTGATGCTAATTGTTCACTGATACTCTCTAACAAAATTCTGAGTCCTTCACAGAACATTTATGTTTAAAAACTGCACATCTCCTTTCTCCATCAATGTCCCTACCACTTCACGTTTTTCTACTACTTTTTAGGATTATAAAGACTGATGAATAAAATCTCAAACGTAATCTCACAGCTTTCAACTATTCATATACACTACCCTTTCTTTTAGAGACAGTCTTTAAAATAAATCGCACAATTATATCTAGGGCTGGGAAGCTAAGTAACACGGGAAAGAATGTAAATAGGATTCTGTGTCAGTGAAAGATACAAAGTAGTCTAATTAAATCCCTCTCGATGTGAATTTAATTTCCCTAGGCCTCATGGCATCCTGTCAGTGACAGGAGAGCCTCCTCTCTTTGTCTCCTTCTCAGCAAATTGCAATTAGGTAGTAGGTGTATGTTGGCGAGCTAGTCAATCATGGTTAAAGCTTGCGCTTTAGAGATGAAAGTGGCAGTATATTGACTTCAGTCCTTTCAATGGGTCCTATTAGAAGCAATGGACAGTTAACAGTGATATTGATTCTTGCTTTATATGCTTGTTTTGTGTTTAGAAAATGCCTGTTTGTGGAAAGACTGTTCCTAAAAAATATTGATAGCACTCTACAAGCTCTTTGCAGAATTTCCAGTCTTGTCATTTTAAAGCTGATTAACATTCCTTCTGCTATTTTCTTCCTACTGCTCATTGCCTAACTAGGCCCTTCTCTGTTTTCCGCTAGAATGGTGAGCAGCTTTCAGATTGGAAATAGGAGCAGCAATTAAAACACAGGAACCTGTAACCCCATAAAAGAAATGGATTATCGTTGTAGACATCTGCTGTGCACACAAACAGAGATATGCGGATGCCTGTTGCATTGGTCTCCGCCACGTTGGCCTCCAACATCCCCCCTCTGGGCCTTCAGGATGCATTTTTCGTTTTGATGCACCTGTTTTATGACACTTTCTCATGTGGAGCCATGAATTAAGTTAGAAAACCATAATATTTTCAACAGGCCGATTAAATGGTTTCAACACTTTTAGGTCGAACTTCCACACTTTTCCAAACAACGTCCATCCATCCATTTTCTAAACCGCTTAATCTTCAAGGGGTCGTGGGGCGGCTGGTGCCTATCTCCAGCTGTCAACAGGCAAGAGGCGGGGTACACCCTGGACAGGTTGCCAGTTTATCGCAGGGACAGACACAGAGACAGACAGGACAAACAACCATGCACACAGACCTAAGGACAATTTAGAGAGACCAATTAACCTGACAGTCATGTTTTTGGACTGTGGGACGAAAATCATTTTTGATTATTTTATATAGAAGCGTTTAAATTGATACAGGAACAATACAAAAACGTTCCCGTTATAATGAGCTATAAAAGCATCAGATAGAGTTTTATATGTTATCATGAAAGGAAAGTTTCTTGTTTTAGCAAGACACAAATCTCAATATAATGACAAACGTTCTTATTTTCACAAGATTTATATCTCATTAAAACCAAAATATCACTTTGGATGTTTGAAAGGTGTATAAAAGAAACAGAGATTCAATATGGCAAGTCAGAAGGAGTTCATTTAAGCCTTTCTAAGAAGTAGTAATCTGTCAGAGGAACATATTTGTATATGCTATTGAAACAAGACAGTTCTATCTAAGTTCATTATGACAGAAGTTGTTAGGATCCTGTTCTGTGTGGTTGTTTTTGTGTTGTGTGTGTGTGTGTGTGTTTCTCCCTCACCTTTCCCTGCAGGGGCGTGGCTGATTGGTGGCAGGTGCAGCTTGTTTGGACCTCATCAGGCTCCAGCTTAAAAGAGGGACAGAAGCTGGAAGCTGACACCAGATTGTCTTCGCTGCAAGTGCGGTTCAGAGCCATTCCTCCTCATCTGGAAACCACTTACCTCTAGACCTGGATCTCCTCCTGGTCATCCTCTGCACCGTTGCCTCCGCTAGTCTGACTGTCCTCGTCCGCCTGCCCGCTCCACCTGCTACAAACGCAGTCAGAACTCTGATACTCCACAACCTCCTCAGGACTGGATCCTCACTACCTTCTGTGTCCTCATCTTCTGAGTACCTGCCAGATCCATTTGCGTGTTCCCATCCACACTTCCATTATTAATCTCTCGTCTCTCTGCTCCGGTGCTCCTGTTCATTCCTGGTCCCCGTTCCTGCCAATTATCAGACTGTTCACATTCTGGATCCTTTGCAATAAACATATTTTATCATAAACTCACCTACCGTCTCGCTCTGGTTTTGTGGCTGCCTTTTGAGTCCTTTAAACCCACCAACATCACAGAAATTTGAGATACTTTTTCTGAATTTCTTTCCCAGCTCTGGAAGTTGAACACTTTCATCATTTTAAAACTTTTAAAGCAAATTTTAAAAAAATGTTTACTGCAGATATTTTTACATGGAGGTAAAGCTCTAAAGATAGAATGTGCGAAAAACATAATTCTGGATGGATGGAAGCAAGGAAGGTTTATAGACAATATGAATACATTTTCTTTATTCATAAACCAAACCTGAAACTTGAACACCAGACTTATTACAGCTAATAAGAAGCCCTCAAATAAAGAACAAGACACTCATAGACAGAATACAGGTACAAAAGACTTTCCGTGTGATTTCTGACTTACCCCCATCTTGCAGTCGCATTACCTTTTTTGCTCTAATTGGCTGCTTTCAACCTTGGCCTGTTGCCCCCAGCACACGTTTCCATGCTATCCAGGATGGTCGTCATGCATGGCTTCAGGCTTTGCTAATGAAGTGTGACATAACCCTTTAGCCACTGATCTAAGGTCAGTCACTAAGCACAGCACAGATTTTTTTAATTTTATTTTTTGATAAACGCATCTTTTCTTACCAGCTCCAGTAGTCATAAAACACTCGTTAGAAAAATCATTAATGATCAGTCATCAAAGCTAGCTTTTTTGTCTTTTTTTCTGCTGCTCCTTAATTGTGCTGCTATTGTACAATAAAGACATTATGAAACAATAGCTTCTGAGGCTTCTAGTCTTTGATACAAATCTCAGTGCACTTCTAAAAAAGACTAAAATGAAAAATTGAGCTTGAAATGCACTTTAGCAGATTGCCTATCATTGCCTCACTTCACAGAGCAGCAAATAAACTCGGTGCCCCTCCTCACATGTCAAGTGTCATGGCTTCTTGTCTGATAAGCAACACGAACAAACCCAAGGTTACACGCTCACGGCACAGAACAAAATGATGTCCAATCCTGATAACAACCAGATTGGATCAAATCCACAGAGCTTAAGAAGAATACACTTCAATGTAACAGCCTTCACTGGGTTCACAAGGTTTTAGCTCCCATCAATATTGTTTAAAGACTCAGACGCTGTTACTTTGCTCCATTGCCTGGCAGTCATGTTGTAGCACACTCTGTAGCGGAAGGGAGTTAACTATTAAAGGATCAAAATGACCAAAACCTAGAATAAATACACTTGAAACCAGAAATCTACATACTTCCATTAAAAAAATACATTATTTTCACATGGTCTGAACTGTAGGGTAAGTAAACACTCCTCAGAACAGGGATGGAAGAGGAGCCTGTAAAACTCCAATAATGAGGAATTCCTAAGAATTGCAGTTCCACTCTAAATAAATCACAATAAAGAATTTCAAAGCATATATATCCATGTTAACTTTCACGCTGGTTTCCAAAGCTGTTGCTTTAATATTTGCACATAATGTTTTTTGATGCCATCTAGTTACAATTAAATATATTTATATAGTGTCGATTCACAACAGATTTCGTATCAAGGCCCTTTAAAAAAAGTTCTTGCAATTCAATCATACAAACATTCCAATCAGTTTAACAATTTTCTAGCAGATTGCATCGACTCATTGACTGGCGGTTGTGTGCCGCTGATGCAGACTCCAACCACAGAAATCCCTCTTACTGATTAAGCATGTAGTGATAGTGGAGAGGAAAAACTCACCTTTAACATCAGGGAACCTCCAACAGAACCAGGCTCAGTATGAGCGACCAGTGGTAAGGTGGCCAACTTCCACTAGTTTCTTAATGCCAGATTGGGAATAGTAGATAAATGTTGTGAAGGCCTCTATATATTTTAATTGTTGTTTTGCATTAATTATGCTTCTTAGTTATACATCTTAGAATATGCATTTATTTTTTCTTAAACTGTGCCACATGAGTAAGGAGAATGTTTTCTTTGCTTGAGGAACAGAGTTGTCAAAGGCAAGACCTAAATCTAATTGAAGTCTTTGGCAAAAGTAATAAGCAAATGATGTTCAAAGACACTAATCATCAAGTCTGATAGAATTTGAACTATATTGCAAAGAGGAATCTGTCAGAAAGGCATGAGGTGTCACTTGTTCTAAAGTGAAGTTATGATAATGAAATAAATTGGTCTGACAAGAAAAAATCTAAATAAAAAAATACGCTGAAGTAGTCTTGAAGGTGTAAGAAGATCAATGGGGTCTGAATACTTTTAATAGGCACTTTACAGTAGAAAATTCTGTATTGATCTATATGTAACACGCTATTGGCTGTGGCATAAATCTCTGTATTTTTCTTTATTTTGAAAGTTTTTGTCCATCATAGATCAGAGCTAAATACACATCAGGCAGAGACAGTGGCTGCTCAGACAGCCAGGGATCTGCCATGGCCACTTCCATGATAGATGATGAGGCGCAACAAAGACTTTATTTAAGCTTCAGTGTTACTAGGTGTGACAGCGAAAATGAATGAGATCGCTGGCATCTGTGGGCAGTGTCCTCTCCCCTCCAGTCGCATTTTTACTATTATTATTCACTTATTCACGCTGTGTAATAATGTTGGTTCAGTTTCCACCTCTATCAATTTTGCAACTTGGCTGTTAAACTGTGAATTATGCAACACTTCGAAGAAAAAAAGAAGATGACAGAGATGGAAAGAGAGAGAATCAACTTGACTGTGCTGGTGATATATAAACCCTTGCCTGGCTTCCAAGAAATCTCCTACACATAGAGAAGAGGGAAAGCCTATTGGAATATGTGGACACGCATGACAAGACCAATCAACAGTCATGTCACAGGATTAATTCATGATAAATCTATCTTTCAACTACTCACTTTCTGATGACATTTTCATATAGTTATTATGGTTTGATTGCATGATACTTTTTAGACATCCGTCCATTATCTTCCACTTAATGCAGGGTCTGGTCAGGGGAGAAGGCAGTCTAAACAGAGGATTCCTCCAGATCAGTGGTTTCCAAACTTTCCATCTTCTGACCCATAAATTAAAAATGTAACAGGGTCATGACCCGAACACTAGCTTAGCTTGCAAGGATTATTAGAGTCAGTTAAAAAGTTGTTTATTGACAACACAATCAAAATCAACAGCCAATATATTGGCCAGCATGTTGATTTTATTTATCTTCCTGTTTCTTTTTTCCATCATTTCTAAACTCCAAATGCTTTTTCATAATTAAATTTGGTGTCTACGTTTCTGAAGAGGCGCTCATGACCCCAGACTGTTGACCCCATGTGGGGTCCCGATGCCAACTTTGGGAACTACTGCTCCAGAGGACCCCCAAGGCCAACCGAAAAATATGAGCCTCGTTTCCACTGAGCAAATGTTCATTTTCTGTTCCTTTCTATTATCTCGGTGCTTCTTCCTTCTATTCACAGAGTAGTAAAGGTTCTGGGTTCTTTTTACACCTCTTTTTTGCTGGCTGGCAGTTTTGGCTTCATCCTGCACATAAACAGCAGAAGAAGCAACAACAACCCATCAACAAGCAACAAAGAGGTTAAAAAAACATTCAATCCATTCATCCATCCATTTTCTAAACCGCTTTATCCTTGAGGGGTTGTGGGGGGCTGGTGCCTGTCTCCAGCTCACAACGGGCGAGAGGTACACCCTCGACAGGTCGCCAGTTTATCGCAGCATGTTAGCTATGTTGATCTAATTATGTTTACTGTATTTGATGGCTCTCAATAGGGATGGGTACCAAAACCTGGTATTAAATCAACCCCGGGGCTGATTCTGACAATCCATCTGGACCGATAAGCTTCAGCCGTATCGGTCCTCTTAATGGTAAAAGCAAGGTCATATTCATCTTTTGTGGGAAATAAAACCCAAGCCAAAAACTGTATTGGCAGCCTGCTCGTCCTTAACAAGCACACATACCGCGGGGACTGAAGGTGGGAGGAGGGAAATTCCATCCCTAGCTCCCAAACAAAAACGGTCTCTTTACATCCTCAATGGTCCAGTTAATGTCCTCTGTTTAAATAGTTTTTCCACATTAAGTCTTACATCCGAAATCCAACATACTCTACCGCTCAAAACCTTCATAATTTCCTTCCTTGTCTCTATCTCTCACCAACTTTTATCAGAACTATTAGCATGCAACTTAGCCTAACGGCACGTTCCTCCTTCATATTTATAAATGGTCGCAAACAACAAATTGGTGCATTACCGCCACCAACTGTTTTGGAGTGTGTACCACAGTCAATACCAGCAAGCCCATGGCGTTTGGCCTGGTTACATCTGCTTTCCAGGGCGGAAACCCTGTCTCTGTGGGCGGGAACCGATCACCCAGTATGCTGCTAGGCGTGCGCATGAGTATGGAGGGCTGATCACAGTTGAGTATTTAAAAATGTAACATTTCAAGCTAAAAGGAATACTTAGAATATACGTTGATGAAAAATATTAATCAAAAAAGGACACGTTTGTGAATGGGATACAGAGAAATTGAAATTAAACAAATAGAAATATTACAAATTGCACATTTAACTGTATTTACCTCAACGTTCCTAAATGAAACCCAGGATAAACCACTGGCTTCAGAGCTCACTTTTGTAAGAGTCTGTATGTAATTGAATCTCGGTGAAAGCCTCTTTGGTTTGTTGGACAGTTTAACTGACTAAACCATATCCTGAGGCCAAGGAACACCACAGATAATTCAGTAATACATTTGTGGAAAGTTTGATCAGGGTTAGGTCTAAATTTTGAACTTTTAATTTACACAAAAAAAACTAAATATGTGGAGGAAAATTTACCCTATGCATCGGTTTGAACATACTGAACCCATATTGAAATATGTTGGGGAAAGTATAATCCTGATGCCGTTTTTCTTAAGGATTATAATTTTCAGATTTTAAGATATTCCAAAAAACAAAACAAATCTTACAAATATCGTAACTAATACATACCTCTACCTGCAACAGCATGATAATCTACTCACAATAAATAAAGTCCTGTAGTGGTTTTCTAACAAAAACAAAACCACTTACAGCCGCCACCTTAAACATGACAGTCTTATATAACGTGCAGAATGGATTTCACAGGTCTTGCGCCACCTCAACTTTGTTTCTACCATGTAGACCAGGTTCATCCGCAGCGTGAGAAGAATGAACAATCATCTCTTAGAACAGTTGTAATTACTGCGGTGGAATTAGGATCAAAAGCTTGAAGTTACTTATTGAAGTCAATGTTGGTTAGTTCAATTATCACCATGCAAATCAAAAAAGACATTTTACGCAAATTCATTCTGTTTTTTTGTCAAAAGGCATAATTGATATAACTAAACTAAAAACCAGGAAAACGGACGATTTGGCTGAGCAGAGACTTTTGTAGTCAAAAGTAGATGATCTGTTTGTCTCTGAAGTGTGGACACCATGTGTGATGCATCTGCAGTGTGTAAATGAAAAAGCTTTTTCTCTTATTTCTTTAGCTTGTGTCGCATCATTACTCTTGTTGGCAGCTATTTAAAAGTGTGCCTGTGTGATTCATTGTGTTGGGTAGGATTTGTACAGTAGGAACTATTATGAGCACACATGTCTGTTGTGTGAATATGAGAGGGAGGTTGGGAGTTTGTGGGGATATGTGCATTTTTGCACCTCGAGCGGTCTTTACCTGCTTAGGTGTGCAGTAAAACACGTGGGGATCATGCAGATGCAGCATGTTTGTACGGTGGAATGAAAAATATTTGCCTGCTCTCACGTTTATTCTGTTTGAGGGGTTTATTAATCATACTATAATTCAGATTATCAACCATTTCTATTGGTTGGTTTTAATCATAAATTCACTTATTAACCAAATTGTTTTGGTTGAACTTCCCTGTGCATATCCACTCCTGATTACTGCCAGACGTGTAGAAACAAGAAATTACTTAAAAAACAACAACTCTGACTGCATGAAGTAGGCTAAAAACTCTCAAATAATAACACATTTGAAGAAATTCAACAGATTGGGAACAAACTAATTGGTATCTAGCAGTCTTGAAAGGGTTAAAAAGACATTTCTAAGTCTTTGAGAATCTAGAAAATGTAAAAAGAAAAGGGAAGAGAACATGAAACCTTCTAATTAGCGCCTGGACTACTGAATTTAATCCAAGAGTGCATCTATCAATCGACCGATAGGTCGAGGGATCAATCAATCAGTTATTCAAACTCTATTTTTAATGGACGTTTTATACAAAAGATTGCAACTCAAAAGTGTAATACAGATTAAAAATAACCCCACATAAATCACATTTACATCCATCATCTACAGATTTAAAAGCATGACCACATTATGCATTTTTAACCCCCAGTCAAACCTCACCCGCATTAACACTGAAGGGCAACATCGATGACTCACCCAGGAGGTCACAAACACTGTCCTGCAAACAAAATTGACCATTAAAGTGACAGTGTGTAGTTTTTGCAGTACATCTTTGAAAATAGCAATTCAAATATTATGTAATAATAATTATGTAAAGCACATTAATTGCAAAATATTGGCGATATTGTAAAATATGACTTAAAAAATCAGTTTTAAAATACATAGGTGTGGGTCCTCTTTTATGGGGAAAGCCGTATTAGATGACGTCTTTATTTCTAGAAGAGCCCGGACGGAAAAAGCGCTATTAAAACATTGATTTTCCCTCAAAATGCAAAAAAGTTTCGCCATAAATACATTTTTACATCTTCACTAGTTCCAAGCGAGGAAAGAGAGACTTATGTGCTCGTCGTGTTGCTGCAAATAGATAATTCTCAGGGAACTGAGCACTGGAATTGAGAAACAGCACTCGTTGGACCTCCGTTATTCAGTTTCTTACACGAAGATACAGATACCGCATGCTTGTGATAATTTATGTATGCACTGCCCCCTACTGGCCAAAAATTACACACTGTGCCTTTAACAGGAGAATTCCATGGGAAAAGTGCAACGAAAAAGGAAAATAAATCCTTCCCAGATTGGCCAGAATATTTTAAGACTAGTTTATACTTCTCTGACCGTAACTTTGCACCCAGACGGCGACATATTGACGAAGTTTTTCATTTTTAGTACTCTGTTTCTTTTTCTCCGTTATTTGTTGATTTTTTTTCTGTGTTACAAAGCAATTGTCGACCAAGGACCTGTAACATGAAGGTAGCTGAACAAACTCGGGGTTACAGGATTGGTGTTGAGTCAACAAAACCAAACCGATGCAATCAGGCTTTATTGGTACCATGACGCAGCTCATCAACTTTCTCTGTCAACTCAGGCTTTGATCCTTAGCTATAATTTAATCAGCATGCGCGTGCACATAAAAGAGTGACGTCGACATTTAACAACCAATCGCGGTCGATATGGATAGAGCGAGAGCTATATACTTTTCAGCGCAGGAGCAAGAAATAATTCTTCAGAAATATAAAGAATATAGAAGTATTTTTCAGGCACGCAGTAACACTGTATCTGCTGCCAAAGCAGGAGAACAAGCTTGGAGGAAGATTGCTGATTGCGTTAATGCGTAGGTTAAACAATTAATGTACATTTATGTAGGCTAATCATATTAAAAATATATATTTAAAATCATTCTTAACAGGTAGCTACTGCAGACTACTGTACAATAGATTTCTAAGTGTGAAATATGCTTTTTTGAAGAAGAAATAAAATGAGTGTGAAATGTTAAATTTGTTCATGTGATGTCACCCTATCAAGATATCTTACCGGCAATTTTATAAAAGCCCTCTTTTATGGACATGGTCGATAAATGTCCAGGGAACACAATGAAGCTATTTGTGTACCCCTTCAGAGCGAGAACCACCTTCGAATGGTTCGACAGACTGTGTTTTTCCCTAGATTCTCTGCATCCCAGACCGCATACAAGTATGTACCACTTGCAAAAAACCGCAACGCAATACATACCATTTGCAGTACAGTCAGGGCATGGCTTCGACGGTCACATTTGTTATGTGCGGCTCAAGAAGTGAAGTTCAAAGAGATAAGACATTCCTTCCGCGGAAAATCTGTATCTTTCATACAAGTAAGCATCAGGAAAGTGAAATGGATGTCTCTCCCTAAAAACTCTTTCTCTACGAAGTGCTCGTCTAACAATTTGTGCAGAGATGTCCACAGGATTTGGGAGAAATGGTGAAGCCATTGCAACAGAGAACAGACGCTGGGAATTAGTTACGTCACCTATATGTTTCTTTGCTCACAGCTGATTGGTCAAACTTCAGTCTGAGATCTTGAATCCAAACATAACCTGCCCCGGAGCAGGTTAAGCCGTGCAGTGTAACATACCATGGCAACGAACACCGATTAAAGCCGAGCTACTTTCATAGTACCTAAAACCCAAGGTTGGCAGAAACTAAGCTAAAACATAGCTGGCTAGCCACCTAATCTGGCTACATGGTACAGGCCCCAGGACAGCAGGGGGTGCTAACTTTTCATGGCAGGTCTGCCTACCCTTGCAGCATAGTTTCTGTTTAGAGTTTCTTTCTTCAGCTTTGTAAACTTATTCCCTCTGCAAGGAGCAGAGGACGACAGAAAGTAAGTTTTGATTAAACTACAACTTTTTACAAGAAGTGCAGCTCATAGAATGCTCTAAAAATGCATGTAAACAAACACAGCAGCCTTTTTTGCAGTTTCTCTACACCTCCTTGTGCTCAAAATCACCAAACAAAACAGATTAGATAAAATGTCCATTTAATATAAACCATGTAGTGCTCAAACGCTGCATTAACTTCTGATTACAGTGACTATAATGCACCATTCTGGTGAAATGATCTCTGGCTGTTGCTGAACTGAACAATCACAGGCAGAGATGGATAGTTAGAAAATGGGGCTCGACTCCCTCTGTCCTTGCATAAATGACAGTGTGCCCTTGTGTCAACGGATAATGTTGCTGCGTCAATCCGTCACCATTAAAATGAAGTAGTATAAACTAGGCTTTAGGGTGCATTCACACTAGCCTCGTTTAATCAACTTTAACTTAACTCTAATTTATTTCCACAGAAAGCCCAGTTCATATGTAGAGGTTTGAATGTGCAATTGAACTCTGATGCACAGATGTCCCAAAGTGGTGGCCAAGGGCCAGTGCCACCCTGAAAAAAATACTGGCCACCTGACTGGCCACCAACAAAAAGAAAAACAACGATTGTGTACTGTTAATATGGTGTAGCATGTTTTTTCTTTTATATTTAAGTGTCAAAATATTCCAAAAGCTAAAAAAATAAAGGTATTTTAATCAGGTGTGCAGAGGGCACCTCACATGTTGGATCCTACTATGGCAAAGCAAGGGAAATCTATTTTATTTTTATTACACACTTTCAACAAGGTAATTCAAGCTGCTATACATGGTGGTAAAGAAACCAAACATGGAACGTAACATGGAAAGTAAAAGTAAACTTATTAAGAATAAAACACAAAAAGCATAAATAATACAACATTAGAGAAATAAAAAAGCAGCAATTAAAATTAAAAACATGAAAAATAACTTATATCTTATGTATTTATTGATTTTATTGTGTGCTTTTATAACAAATGAGTGAAATATATACACGATATTGCACTTTTTTAAAAACCTTTTTTTATAAACAAAAAGGCTAGAAACCTCCCCTGCAAAAAAATAAAAAACAAAATGGTTTGATCCCACTAACCTTTACCAGACTCTGCTCTGGGCGCTCTTTGTGCAGAGTGATGTGTTTTTTTCCTGAGTGGCTGATGCACAGTAGTGCGGTTAGTGGCTGCCTCAAACCACCATATATGGCACAATTCCTAACTACTACCATTCATTGCTAACACATTATTATCATTATTAGTCCTCATGCATTGGTAGACGAGAGTTACAGAGATGTGTTTGCTGTATTTAACCTTATAATACAATTTATGTTGTTACGCAGGAATTAGCTGACATTTTTTTCTAAATTCTAACCTGCAGTATTGTTGAACATAAGTTGGATATTAATGGTGTATTTTAAAATGTTCAGACCTACAAACTGAAATCAGCAGACATGTTGACAGATCTGCTGCTCATCTACCCTTGTGAATATATTGCTATTAAAATATACATATTTAAAATCTAAAACTTTAAATGATCTAAAGTAGTCCTTACTGTACTTTTTCGGCAAGTAATTTCTTAATAATTTGGAATGGTTTTCAACTTTTCATTATGATCTCCTATAACTTTGTTATAACCCAGAATTAAATCTCTGACTGAATGAATAGACTCTATTCGTCTAACATTCAGGAAGCTTTAATCTAAATCCATTTTTTAAGGGCTCTGAAGTTACATTTCAGTTTTAGGTTCAGTAGAATGAAGAGCTATGTTTTGAGATGTTGGCCTGACCGCACCAGATTCATGAATTTTGTTCATGATTTTTTCATAAGGTGCCCCGGAGTCCCCCAGCTGAATTTGCCCCAAATCAAACAATATTGTAATCATGGATACAGCTTTCTCTAGATCATAGCAGACAATCTTATACTTTATGTTTTCTAGAAACACTTCTGATCAGGAGCTTTTCGTACTGTCAGCACAAACAGATCCAATTCAACTTCACTTTACACGTCAATGTTTTTCAGCAAAACAAATCCCATTGCTGGAACAGATTTGTTTGGACAACAGAACGATCCTAAAACCACTAAAATATGATGCCTTTTCATTTTTGCTTACATTTCGCAGAACTGGAGTTGTCCCTATGTTCTTTGTGCAGCGCCACCAACAGGGTGGGAGGTAAATATGTTCATCAAAAGGTTTGATTCATTTGACAAAGTGCAGTTTGAAAGTGAACTGCAAGAAAAGCAATAGCGGTGCAATTTTGGTCGCCAATGGAACTGGGTCTACATCCAGTCAGTCTGGTGCGAAAACTACCTCAATGATCCCCAAGACATTTGAGTAAATATTCTCTGGACCCTAAACCTAATGTAGAACTTGTTGGAAAATGTGGGTAAATTAAGACAATATTTCAGAAAAAAATATGCATACCTAAATTAAGATATGGTGGTGCCAGTGTGATGATCTGAGGCTAATTAGCTTTGTAACTACCCAGAAGACTTTGCAAGAGCTGATGGAACCTGACTTTAAACAGATTATTTATACCCCTAAAACCTCCACTGTGGCTAAATTGAAATATTTTTTTCAAAAGACACACACAAAAAAAACCCCAACAACAAACCAAATTCTTTTGAAATTATGTTTTAAATAAAGCAAAAAGCAAAAGGTGATGTAATACATTACTCAGTTTATGGACCAATTACCATTTTCACAGGGAACCATGTTGGTATGGTTGGCTTTTTTTTACTTAATAAAGGAAACATTTTCTGAAAAACTGCAGTGTGCATTTTCTCAGGTTATCACTGTCTAATATTAACATTTGTTTCCGAAAACAAATTCAAAAGGAAGGCGGCTCTAACAGGGCAAATATTATTTTATGGCTTTATGGATATTAAAATGAGTTACTAATGTTAGTCTTGACATTAGTGTTGGAGTCATTAGGCATGCTTGATATTATCTAAGTAGAAATGGTTTATTTTACAAACCTGAACATCTAACCTTTAATACTTGGAAATGGCTAGAGAAGCTTTAAAACTAACATATATTGGGTTTATATAGCAAAGAGTAATTGATATAAGGTGGGTTTTTTTCAGATTTATAGACAAACAGATTTAGAAGAAACTGGAATGCTTTGGCAAATATGCCCTAATGCACCTCTTCATCTTTGTTTAATGAAAGCAGCAACATATTTACTTTCATTTATGGACTCCATTTCTTATTTGGTTCCATTTAATGAGGTATCATTTACTACACAAAATTAGGGTTTTAATAGCATGGGAAGGAGATTAGCCATATTTATTTTTAATTATGTGTTTGGACTGTAATTATTACACTAGGAAAATAATATTACAGTCCCACATTTCATTGTGCAACAACTGCATACATTTCTCATCTCCTGAGTGACGGCATCTGTCTGTCCTTATAAAGCCGTCAATCAACCCATTGCTGGTGCATGTTTAAGGGATATATCTTTGAACTAGTTGCAATAATCAAAATGAAAAGGAGATATTTTCAATGAGTCATGACTGTGGTTCATTCACTGAGAGTGTGCAAGACAGAGAACAAGTGCAAGAAAAGATAGCAGGAAGGTGACCTGCATGGCACGAGATTGCTGTTTTAGGATTTTGAAGCTAATAAAATGTGTGATAAAAAAGAAAATCCCGAGTCTACAGTGCCTGCTCTGTTATGCACAACGCATCATGCTGTTTTTACATATATATACTTATTTATGGTACATTATTACATATATATATATATATACATATATATATATATATATATATATATATATATACTTACATATATTTTTATTGTTATTTCTTTAGTCACTTATCAGAACATGTATTTTTCTAGTTTAGACTATATTTTAAATTTCCTACCGGTTACAAAACTGTTGTATGTATATATATATATATATATATATATATATATATATATATATATATATATATATATATATATATATAACTGTAAATCAGTCACAAAACGGATCTGTAGTACCCATCAAACAAAAAAATTCAGAGAGTTAGGCTTGACTAGTTTAGTGAAATAAATTGAATGTCAGGAGGGACAGACATTAAAACACTTAAAAGAACATTCAGGCGGACCAAAATGAGAAGGAGGGAAATAAATGGCATCCATTTTTGATAGGAATGCCTGGAAATCTCAACTGATTTTTAACAAATTTGTCTAAGGAGTAATTTTCCCTTTAAGTGCTTTGATTAAGGGCACCTTGACAGTGCCTAATGTAAGGCAGAGAGCTCTTAATTTAGATACTGTATCCCTGACTTCTTGCGGCATTAAACCTGAAAATCCAAACAGTCACATACGAAAAAAAATGAGTGTTGTGAAAAATGATTTTCTTCCTAGAATTTGTATTATTATTATTATTACGCCTGTATTTTTATTGCTGTTTTGTCATTATTACTAACACTATTTGGCACACTTAAATGTTTCGTATCGTTAACTAAATAGATGTCTCAGGCAAAGATAACCTGAATGAATACAAAATGTAGCCTACTTCTCAAAAGGTGATGTTATTTATTAAGCAAGAAACTCTTCCCAAGCCAACATGGCTCAATGAAATTAAACATTGAATCATGAATAACTTCAATTAATACACTTTTCTGGAAGTATAGTTGAATTTCACGAGACACACCAATTCCTGTGTACTGTCAGACCTTAGGACTCTACAAATCAAAACAGATTTTTCTGAGAACTTGAAGAAGAATATATGTAAATATGCTCTCTACCAGAATATCTTAAAGGAGAATACCTGACCAATGATCCAAAGTACACCTTGGTGTCAACGATAGAAGATTTGAGAGTGATCTAGTCAAGTATTCTGTGGTGTAACTTTTAATTTGTTGTTTAATTTGTTGTTTATAATTTACTATTGGCAGCATGTTACAGTAAGTTTGTTACTTTAGTTCTGATTTGTTTTTGTATATATTTTCCCACCCTTTCTTTGTCATGGCGTTGCATGTTTAGACAATTATTCCCTCTCGTTTTGGATGCTGCGCAGCTGGAAGGATTTTTTTTTGTTCTTTTTTTGGGAGTGTTTTGATGTGTAACCATGGCAACAATCCATGTATTGCTTTCACTATCGGGAGCAGCCTATTAGTATCAAAAGCTCAAGTAATACCTGAACTACAACCCCAAATCCCAGAGGAGTTGAAAAGGTGACTTCATGGATGCAGAGTAAAACCAAAGAGCATAGAGAGCAGGAGGATTTTCAAATCATCTCTTCGATAAATCAAAATAGGGCAATTCTAGTTTGCCAAAAAAAGCCAGGAAGATTTTCTAACCATATAGACAGGCAGGGATTTTAACAAGGATGACCAAAGCAACAGGGGACGACTTGCCAAATTTTCCGTACGTCTTCCCTGGCTTCTCTCCCCCCTTCTGTTTGCTATCCACTGCTGAATAATGGCCACTAGTTCCATAAATTCTTAAACAATAAACTCTAGTTATTCTTTTTTATATATTAAACTCTGTATGATTGTCTTAAACAGTTATGTTCTACATAAAAAGGAAAAGCATAAGAAATATTTTAGGGGGCAAATACTTTTTTGAAGCACCGTACCTTGATCCTGTGATCCATTGTACAGATGTTTGTGAGATTGATAGCGATGTTTTCTTCTTCCCAATTCAACACCTAAAGATAATGAACATCCTTTATGAGCCTTTATATTTTCAACCTGTAAAATTGAGTCGACTGGGGAATCAATTGAGTGAAAATCTCATATGCTATCTTTCCAATGCGAGGCATGACCAATGACGAGATCTCTTTTTAAGTGTCAGTAAGGCTTTGTTGTCGTGCCATCAAACCTCTGGTGTTTTTCCTTTCTAATCGAGCAGCAGCATGGTGGGGACGGGGACGGATAAAAAGATAAAATGCAGCCGCTGTAAATATGATGGAAGGTGAAGGTTAACACCCAGAGGCGTTTTTGTCGTTGCGTTTGATGATGCAGACAGACTTAATAGAGTTCTACAAGTGTTTAAAAAGGCTCAGCAGAAGGGTAGAGGAGAGGATAACCACTTAGCAAAATATTTTACAGGGAGCAAAAATAAAAAAATTAAATGCTCTAGAAGTGATATTGCAAAGAAAAGATCGAAAAGGAAATGGTTCACTCCCATAACCGTAGTCTTCTGTTCACCTCGTTCTCTGAAAAGAGAACTACTTTCTCCAAGAGAATTGAAAAGAAAGAAAAAAAACAACAAGGGTGGGGGGTCCGTGTTGTGCTGAGGAGGTAAGAAGGTGAGAAGGTCTCTCCCTGCCTCAGAACTGAGAGCTCACCTTGAAAAGGCAACAGCCTCCTTGATCAATCTTTCATTGCTCTCTCCCAGCGGCCGCCCTCTCCCCCTGCGCACCACCTTTCTCTTCCACCGCCCCCCTCTTCCTCACTCTCTGCTGTTATAGACCTGGAGAAATGCCTGCTGTACTGAATCACTCACAAGCTATGCTTACAGGCCCACCTGCCATTTCGTTATGTGCTGCTTCATAATTGCATAGCAACAGACAGCTGACCACTGGCACAACACAGTCAGGAAAACACACAAGCAGCTCTACGCTTCTCTGTGTACATATCTTTATGGAACTTAAACACACATGACAAGGCCTGAAAACAAAGCTGGTTGTATTTCATTTAAGTTGGAGCAAGTCAATGGGTCGCTGAGTGAGGCTGACAGCAGCTTTAATAGGATTTGCTGTTTTGAAATAAGTTAATTAATCTTGTCCTCTTTCTCTCATTTTCCTCTTTCTTCGTCTCGCCGTTGCTCTGTCTCCTCTTCACCTTTTAATCTTGCTTCCAGTCAGCTCTTTTATTTCATCCCTTCTCAAGATGTCTACCCTCCCTCCGAGTGTCCCCTCGTCTCAGTTACTGTCTTTTCTTCTTTTTCCAGAAAGAGGGGGCTTAGGAATTAGAGCTGGGGGAAATGTTCCCCGTGGGATCCTTCCCCCAAGATAAAAAGTTAATACAAACTCTGTAAAATGTCACCCATCTTTTGAACTGCTTCGCAATTTGTCACTTTAAAACCACAGTCATATTTTATCTAGATTGTAACACTATTTTTTGGATTTTTGAGATAAATCTAAGCAAAGTGGAAGGGACTTTCTATTTTTTTACAAATTGAAATATAAAAAGTGTGACGTGCCTTAACAGATGGGCAGTTTTCATACTGTTGTTGGTAATAATTTAGATTTACTATTATACTAATAGTCTCTAACTGAGGATGCTTGCGGAGCTTGAACATCATCAACCCATGTTTAGCTGGAACTTATTTTTGCCTCTACTGTTGCAATGAGACTATGAACGAATATAACTACATTTGAAAATAGGTTTAAATCCTGTTTACACTACCTAGGGGGCCAAATCCTCCAAATCCTCCATGGCCATTTATGTGGTCTGCTAAACTCTAGAGGACACTATAATAAATTTAAGTTGCATTTTTGTGCACCCCAATACAATTTCATTAGTAAAATAAAAGCAGTGTTTATTTAAACAGTATTTAATTACATTATCACATAAAGTTGTTTAGGATTATTTAATTTTAAGATGTACTTTTGGAATGCGGAGGCTGATTTTAACGGTTTGTTATAGTTTTATCAAAACTTTCTGCCACAACCGGCCCTTTAAGGATATTCATCGGCTTGATGCAGCCCAAAATGGAAATTAGTTTGACACCGTTGACCTAATGTAACAAGTGTACTACAGTGGTCTATATGATAGCAATATAACAGGATCTCATCGTACAAGATCTTGCAATATTAAAACACCGCTAAATCCTTTATTGAGATGAATGCTATACAGTGATGCTAGTAATGCGTTACTTAGTTTTGCATTATTCTAATATGACCACTTTTTCAGTAATGACTAATCTAACGGGTTACTATTTCCATGCCAGTGATTAAATTAAAGTTACTTGTCCAAGCCACTGTGTGTTACTGTTTTTGTTGGATATGTTCGGGTTCAACGGTTAAATAAGAGGTGGGAAAATAAGCAACAATAACAGTAAATATACTCTTACTACCCTCTAAAACACTGCTGCAGTTTTTTTCTGTAAAATCTAAATCTGATCTAAAAGTTAAACAGCTGACTATCTCCTCTACGGTTTCCATGTTTGATTTTATTTCTACCCTACCAATTTGGCACTCTTTCAGGACTGAGTTTTGTACTGTGCCGCCTAGTGGATCTCTCTAGTAGTACGTGCAGTGTGCAAGCAAGTACGTACCCAAGACGCAGCCTGTTGCTGGTGTCGGCATGAAATTACGGAAGCTTAAAAAACCAGTGTATTTCTTAGCTAACTGTTCAAATGCATTATTGGCACTGTTATTGAAATTACCTAATGCATTCACTTGTAATCCAACTAAATTACTTTTAAAATAAATTAATCCGCAAATGAACGTAAATATAAACGTAATATAAACGTAAAATAAAAGTTACATTTGGAAGGAGTAATCAGTAGTCAGTAATCAGATTATTATTTCAAAGTAACTGTGGCAACGCTGCTGCTATATCAACACTAGCAACAGGGCTTAAAGAGCCTGTATCATATAAAATCAGTTTTTTGGAGTTTTCAACCATCTGGTAATGCAATTTTCTCATAATAAAACCCACCAGAGTGATTTTTGGCTTAATTCACGCATGTCTGAGTAATCTTCCTGAATTCTGCTCTCTGAGCAAACGCCCCTCCCTCTCCTAGAAATTGACTAAGTGTTCAACTAGTGACATCACTGGTTGAAAGTTGAGTGCTAGAGGTGTCCGCACCGCCCCTGCAGGCAGAGCTGCTCACCCCTGGTAGATTTTAAAACCCACCCTCCTCCTTCTCACAGTTCATGGCAGCTTCGGTTTTTGGCAGCTTAAAACACTTTTTTTTGTTGGATGTTTTACTTTCTCTGTTAAAACGGCCATTTGGCTGCATGGATTACAGGATTTAATTCTACATTCCTAAAGAACAGTAGCTGGATCAAAGAACAGAGATGCCCGATGGACAGAGATGTAAGTGGCTACATGCTAATGCTAATGCAGGTTAGCCATTTATCAAACTGCTTATGTGATCTTATAACAGCATTGTTTGGTTAATTAATTTATCTGTAGCATCTCAGAATGTTCAATAAACGGGTGCAAACAACATCCACAGCTTTTTTATATACTGGGCTGGAAAGATTTGCTTAGTGGACGCAACTGTGTTGGTTTGGGCTCTGTCTACAGCTGGAAATTTAGCAATTGATATAGGCTTTATTGATGCCGTTTTTAAAAAACAAATCAAATAAACCAAACGTCTGAGCTCTTAATATAACAGAGTTTCATTGTGGTACTCTGTGCTTTTCAAATTATTTGTGAGAATACTGTTTGTGATAAAGCTTAGCACTGTTTATTTCAGTTTGATCTGCTCCCGGCTGTGCAGCGCAGTGGAGCGTAGCGTGGGGTGCAGGAGAAACAAGCCATTTCACTGGTCTAACATTAACTACAGGACACAAGTTAAATTTCAGGACAAATTAATACTGTATAACACCAACGGTAACATTTTTTTATATACACCCTTAAATTTGACCCAGTTCCTGGCAGTGCCCTGCGAATGCCTATGATGTTATACTACATGATGGGCTAGATGTTGGTAATTTGGGGTAGTGCGCATTTTACTAAAACTAAGATCTTTTTTGAACAAATAGAAAAGTATACAACATAAGAACAAATGAAGTATACAAAATATTTCAACAGATATAAACAGTACATGCAAATATGTATATGCAGGAATTGTTTTGAGAGGTTTATTTGTTGATACTAATACTAATTTATGCATAGTTATACATCTTTGTTGGGGGTATTCTAAGAAAACTGAATAAAACATAGTTCCATTGTTTGGTTAAATCTGTCAAATTGTAGTTAACAACCTGCTTGACTCCTTCCAAACCAAGTGTGTAAAAGCGAATCCTAATTGCACCACAAATCAAGCTTCTCTACACACTACCAACATCTGTGTCCTGCTTTTTCTCAATATTGTTGCACCTCCTTTGACCAAGTTCAGTTTGGTCCCTTATGTGAGGTCATGGGTCACAAAAGGACACAGGACTGTTACTGAGACATGGAGCAAGGTGTGGAGCAGGGAGGAGGATGAGGAGGCGCTCCTGACATGGTGAATGATATAAATGAGATTCAATAGGAGCAAAACAAAAGCAAAAACCTCAAAGTTTGTTTAACGTCCCCAAATTAGGCTGCATATTATTGTAAATTAACAGAATTAAAACTGCTTTTCACAGCCATTGATTTTTCAGTTGGAACAAATGTAATTTATGTAATGTTTTATTTGTTGAATGAAGGTAAATGTTCCAAAAGAAATTAATAACAGCAAAATAAATGAATCTTTGCAGAATTTTTTTTATTTTTTTAAGCAGGAAAATAAGTTCACACTCTGAGCCAAGGATGGAGCAACTGATACTGCCGGTGTGAGGGGAGGAAGTGTGCTATGAAGCATGAGAACAATTCTAATAGCTTAAAATAGTGTGGAGAAAAAAAACAACTATAGGTGTTAAAACAAAGTTGTTGTCACAATCAGCTACTTGTCAATAACTCAGGTGGTTCTGACTCCTCTGTACGCTTATCGTTCATAGCGTGCATGGTACCTCTCTTCTCAGCTGTGCATAGACAGCCGACATGTGTCTTCTGCATAGATGTTGCCTGACAAAAGAAATGTGGACATTTTAACATAATAGCAGACTACTTGTGCAGAGAGTTTGTCTTATTCCTTATCTGACTTTGCATATTATTTTTAGATAGCTGTATTCTTCCCGTTTCATCCCCTTCTCTCATACTACTTGATGATTTACTCGTTCTGCACCCACGTTTTCCAGGGCACAGCCCTCGGTCTGGCTTCACCTGTGGTTGTGTGTGTTCCAGTATCAGTGTTGTCCTCGGTAAACTCTGGTCACACATCACTGCTTGTGTTCTGGTATCGTTTGATCTACAAATTGAGCAACGACTATCTGTTTGCGGTCAGCTTTTATTTTGCCTGATGAAGTTGCTCTAAAATGATTTGTTTGGCAGCATTTTGGTTTTCCACTAGGAACAATAAAAGGAAACGGGGTGGCAAACAAGACGACAACACTGCCAGTTGTTTTGACTCTGAAGGAGCCAGAAAGTATCGTCATGACAACTATTTGGACGTCTAGGGGTATGTTGAGCTACATCACAATTACTGCACACCCTAGCAATAGACTACTGAAACTGGGAAATGGGAAAACTTGTACTGCACACCATTCATAGTTGAAGCACCCTCCTAAGATCTGAGAGATACAGAGAAATCCAACAGTTTGTTGGGTGTGTGGAAAAGTCAAAAGAAATACAGAATAAAAGTATTTTTAAAACATAAATTAGATCAATGAAGATTTCCTAAAAAGAGTAAAATCTCTTAACTTTGCTCTGCAAGAGGGATTCTCAGACACATATTTTGCCGACCAATTTTTTGTTAGCATTGTCCTTTGGGGTGGGAGTTCAGTTGTGACAGTGACCAATGATAGTATGAAGTGCCCAGGTAAGTGAAACAAACATGGTTGATACTCTTTAGAAGCGGCTATTGAATCAGTTGTAGAGGAACTGGATAATATTTCTTCGTTAATAAATTCGCAAAGGGAAGCACTTTGTGAAAAGGTTGACACTTGCGTAGATGCCGGTGCCAGCCGGTCGCTACCTTGCGTGTCCTCCAATCAGCTCAGAATAGTCTACCAGATGGCCCTCCCTCTTTCAGAGGGTTTCTGTTGCAAAGATTCCAGATCGAAATGTGTAGTTTTGACACGGGGTGGGGCTACACATAGATCTGGCTGACGCCAGATTCAAAATCTCTTCTCATTAACTTACTTTTAGGTATTGTACCCCTCTACATACCCTGAGTAACTGTGGCGCACTAGGTAGAGTAGTTGGCTTGTAATCAAAAGTTATAGGTTTGACTCCAGTTTCTCCCTGTATCATGTCAATGTGCCTCTGGGCAAGGCACTTAACCGCAATTTTTCTACTGTTTGAATGTGTGCACGTTTGTGAGTGCAAATGAGTGAATGTGGTTCCAGTTTAAAGCTCTTGTCTGAGTTGTCAGTATGACTAGAAAAGCGCATTTAAGTTCATTCTAAAATATTTTTTATTTGGTCTTGCCTAAGTGGTATGTAATAGCAATATATTTTCATCAAATATTAGTTTCATTAGCATGGACCACGCTTACGGAGATTAGATTTGTTTAGATTCGAACATTTATTGACAAAAGGTTCGATAGATGGTGTGTCTGGAAGAATGCACTGATGGAGGCTTGAAGACTCTGTGTGGGGGTGCAGTCTTCGGAAGTCCGTCTTCTTCTCGAGCCTGCTCAGGACCCCCCCAGACAAAGAACCTGAAAGAAACAGATATTAGTGCTGGAGTTTGAAAGAGCAGATAAGCAGATAAAGGGATGAGGGGATGAGGGAGGGGATGAAAGGATGAGGGGATGGAGGGATGATGGGGATGAAGGGGGGATGAGGGGATGAAAGGATGAAGGGATGAGGGAGGGGATGAAGGGATGAGAGGGATAAAGGGATGAGGGGATGAAGGGATGAGGGGATGAAGGGATGAGGGAATAGTAAAATGGGGATGTAATACTGAGACAAGATAAAGAATCAGAGGGAGGGAGGGAGGGTGGGGTTTACGAGACCACAGTCTGAGCGACGCTGATGGCTAGGTGCTCGGGTTTAAATAGATCATAGAGTAATTAGGAATAGAATTCAGGTGTGAGATGCCAGGTGAGTCGGATCCGAGTAGATTAGTGAGAATACTGAATATGAGGCGTGGTCCAGCTCACGAACCTAAGTTAACATATTAACTTACATTTTATGGGGCATCATGTGATGCAATTCAATTCAGTTTATTTATATAGCGCCATTTCACAACAGATGTCATCTCAAGGCACTTTACAAGAAGAGTTATTACAATACAATGTTTAATTTAGTAATTAGAGAACCACAGAAGATTACGTCGTGACTTCTCAGCAATCCCTCACACTGAGCAAGCATGAAGCGACAGTGGAGACGAAAATCTCCCTTTTAACAGGAAGAAACCTCCAGCAGAACCAGGCTCAGCATAAGCGTCATCTGCCGAGACCGTCTGTGGTTTGGAGAAAGCAGCAGAGACACAGAAAGAGCAAAAGAACTGATGCAGAAGCAGAAGTTGGTAGCAGGACGTGGAGAACGTTCCTCCAATGGAATGCCATCTTAGTCAGGGTTGTCAAGCAAGGCGGGTCAGGAGCACCTACTATAAGAAGAGACTAAGAGAAAACAGGTTAGCGCTTGAATTGACAGCACATCATGCAGTTGGAGATAAGTAGGAGAGAAAGTAGGAACTGACTCTAATAATGTCCTCCAACAGCCTAGCCTAAAGCAGCATAGCTACTAACATTAACCTGTCTCCTAGCTACTAGGAGACCTAGCTACTAACACTCTCTACCTGGTTTACATTAATCTATCTCTACCTACCTACTCTACCTCTTCCTATCTCTTCCTAGCTTTTGACACTCTACGTGACTACTAACATTTACCTGTCTCTTCCTAGCTACCTGTCTAACCCGTCTCTAACTGTAAGCTTTGTCAAATAGGAAGGGTTTTAAGCCTAATTTTAAAAATAGAGAAGTTGTCTGCTTCACGAACTAGCCCTGGGAGTTGGTTCCATAGGAGGGGAGCCTGGTAACTGAAATATCTGCCACCCATTCTACTTTAAAAAATCCTTCGAACTACCAGTAAACCTGCAGTCTGAGAGCGAAGGGCTCTGTGAGGAACACTTGGAACAATCAGGTCTCTTATGTATGATGCAGCTAGATTATTAAGAGCTTTATATGTCAGAAGGAGGATCTTGAATTATTTTTTCTAGATTTTACTGGGAGCCAGTGAAGAGAAGCTAAAACGGGGGACATGTGATCTCTTCTTCTTTTATTCATTAGAACCCTTGTAGCAGCATTTTGGACTAACTGAAGACTTTTAATCATATTATGTGGACTACCTGATAATAAAGAGTTTCAGTAATCCAGCCTTGAAGTAACAAAGGCATGGACTAGTTTTTCAGAATCACTCCTGGACAGGATACTTCTAATTTTTGCAATATTCCTAAAGTGAAAAAAAGGAAATCCTAGAGACTTCTTTAATGTGAGATCTAAATGACATATTTTGGTCAAAAATAACACCCAGGTTCTTTGCTTTATTACTGGAGGCTAATTTAATGCCGTCTAGGTGAAGGGGTTGACTTCTTTTTCAGAACTTCTGGTCCAAAGACGGCAACTTCTGTTTTATCAGAATTCAGAAGCAAGAAGTTTAGATTCATCCAAATTTTTATATCTTCCAGACATGCATGTAGTCTACCTAACTGATTGGATTCATCAGGATTTATGGATAGATATAGCTGTGTATCATCTGCGTAACTATGGAAATTTATCCCATGCTGCCTAATGATTTTACCAATAGGAAGCATTTATATAGTAAAATGAATCGGCCCAAGCACCGAACCCTGTGGTACTCCGCAAGTAACCATTGAGTCCGAGGAAGATCTATTGTTTACCTGAACAAACTGAAATCTGTTGGACAAATAAGATTTCAAACCAGCCTAGTGCTGTTCCTATTATACCGACACTTTGAAGCATTTCTATGAGAATATTGTGATCGACAGTGTCAAAGGCAGCACTGAGATCTAAAAGGACCAGAATTGTCACCAGTCCATTGTCTGAGGCTATGAGAATATCATTAGTAACCTTCACCAGAGCTGTTTCAGTGCTGTGATGAGCTCTAAAGCCTGACTGAAACTTCTCAAACAGCTCATTTTTGTTTAAATGCTCAAACATCTGATGTGCAACTAACACAGTGGTTAGTGTGGGCGCCCCATTTACAGAGGCCTCAGTCCTTGACACGGTTGTCCTTGGTTTGAGTCTCACCCAGTGAACCCTTGCTGCATGTCTTCCACCACTTCCCACTCTTCTCTCTAAGTACTGTCAACTTTCAAATACAGGCCACTCTGTCCACAAAACCTTTAAAATATATATTTAGCTTTATAGTACCCATTCCTTGTTTGGATATGTAATAATTCTCCCTAAGTGAATGGTTTGCAGTAGAGCTTGACAATTAATTGAATTTTAATCGAAATTATGATATTAAAAAGCTTGATCTCGATAATCGTGTGGTGTGTTTTAATCGTTATGCCAACTGACCAATCCAATTAAAGTGCCGCCTTGTTGTCAAGCTAACTGGCCAATCAAGTCACAGTTAAAAGCAGAAGGCCCAAGCTGGTAGGTAAAACAAAACTGCAGTGTAAAGAGTGTACAGCTGGTGAAGAATGTTTAAGGAAAATGGACAACAGGAAAGACGATAAAGATGACCTAATTGTTGACGCTGACCACAGAAGAGAACACAGCAATGACATTGTGGAGAGAATTGGCATTGTGAGCTCAGTACTTTGGAAATGATTTGGATATTTGAGAGAGGACAGCAGCCTGGCTGAACCGATCTGTAAAATCTGCCAACGGACTGTTTCAACAAAGCTAGGTAATACAACCAATCTATTCTATCAACTGACATCCTATCATCCCTTTGAGTACTAAGCGAAGCACACAGTTTTCCAGTCTTGTGATGTTTTTAGCAATACAACAGTAGCAGGACACACACTCTGTGACATTAATAGTGAAGGCTATATTTAAGTCTGACACTGCTCCATTGGTCTGTGATTATGGGGTGTGTTTAACCGAACAAAAACAAAATTGCCTCTGCTCTCAATTGGATAGACCTATGACCAATCAGAGCAACGGAGGTGTGTGATGTTGCTCTGCAAAGCAATGGACGTTATATGTTCCTCTTTTAAAAATCCTCTTTTAAAATTAGTGGGCTCTCGATATCTTCTAGAACAGAATCGATGGCAGAATCTACACATCTCAGTTCTCCAGCAGCAGCCATCATTGTTCTAAACAAATTCAACCCAGGGGCTCTTTGGTGATTATGTTGCTGTTGTCAATCATCGTCAGTCCAATTTGATTGGTCCGAACAGATCTTTTTTGGGTATAATTGCTCCTCAACGGAGGAATACCAGACCGAACTTCCAGACCATGCTGTGGGCGGGACTAAGTTTGGCTGGCACCCAGGCTAGCAAATGACCCCTGAGGCCACACTTTGTATTTTCTCCTCTGTTGCTGTTTAAGAAAGAATAATGCTGCCACTTCCATGGTTTTTGCTTGGAATAGTGTTTCCAGGCTGATGTGCGTATTTATCAAGATAAAGAAACACTTTTCATATCTTCATTTAAAAAAAAAGGTAACTACCCTTATTTTTCTGCCATCTCCTAATTATACAGTACTTTGCATCCATCACACGGAGATCTATCAAAAAAATGTAAAATTGGCTGAAAGGATGAAGTGTCCTCCCATTTTCTTTCTCTGCTTTCATCACTTCTCCGTGTAACAAGCAAAAGTTCCTAAAATAATGCAGCTCTCAGCACTGTAACCACCTGAGTTAGCGCCGGAGCTTTTACACCGGGCTATTTACAGAGCAGGCGTTCGATGATGGGTTCACTTTCCACTCACAAGAGCGTCGGGAAACGGGGGAGTAAACACAGGAAGCTGCTGCCGTGTTCACAAACAGAGCTAGCTGTTAATGAAAGTCCCTGAGCAAAGAAAGATAAAAACTGAGCCAGCCACAGGTAGCATCTATTTGATAAAGTGTGCAGTGAGGGGAGGCTAATTAATCACACCCCAGTTGTTAAATAGAAACATCCAGATGGGGTTTATCAAAGCGAAAGCAAATAATTGGAATTAGAGAGGGATGATCATGAATAAATAGAAACAAATATTTTTAATATGTTTCTCACCTTTTGCAGGTCATGAAATATTAAGTCTACTTACTGACCTCACACCGAAACCAAATGGAAATCAGCCAGTAGTAATTAATTAACGTGTTGATCTTGTACAGATTTCCCACGGGGTCAGATACGTCTTCATCTCCTCGGGTTGGTTGTTTTTCTCATGTTTGGTCAAGAAAACATCGACACCGAGAACAAAAAAAAAAAAAAAAGCACAACTGATTCCAGGAGGAGTAATTACAGCAACAGCTAGAAAGAAATCAGCACAGCCAGCAGTGTAATGCTTGGACTCAACAAACACGCCGGGATATTAAAGCCGCTAGACCTAAATGCAATAAAGTGGTGCTACAGGACTGTAGGAGATTATGGGCCTGAGAAGTGGGACCAGTCATTGCTTTTATTGAACAATGCACACATAGGCCAATACTTTGAGCTCATTAAACTAAATGATTCAGATCTAATCCAATATTGTCAATAGAAAGACCGGACATCGATCAGCTGCTCACAAAGTCACTTTCACAAGTTTAAAAAAGGCGACTGCATACAAAAGGAAATGCTTATTTAATGATCTATTTCTGCTCTGCTTTGGGCACCAGCGTCACTAATGAATAGAAGGGAGACGGTGGGCTCAGGGCCACTCGTCCAACAGCTGTGCAAAGCCCGAGCCCACTAATACCTCTTCCACCTTTGCACAGGTTTATGGCCATGGATCAGCAGGCTCGCTAACAAGCCTGACGGAGGCCTCTAACAAGTCTGCAGACGTATGAAGCTGGCAAGCTCCTGTCTTCAAAGAGAACGACGGAAGGGGGGGGTGTAGGGGGATAAATGGGAATCATCCACTCAAGCGTGGCTGAACATGCCGGACTAACTTGATGGACCATAATGACTCGGTAGGGGATCAGTGTGATATTGCTGTGGTCAGAGGATTTAATAAGCAAAAGCAGGAAATTTTAGCTCCCCTGCTGAAGGTATTCGGTGACAGAGAAAAGAGCAGAGCATAGAAACGTTAAATACTGGGCTGTTATCTTTACAATATCGCTGTTGTGAATCGATATTCATTTAGAAGATGGTCTACTTGATGGCAGTGACAGTATTCACACTTTTCCAGTTGTCTCATCTCTGGCTGGATGATCAGAGTCGTCGTTTGGCAGAAGGTTTAAAATTCTCCCATTCTCAAGTCTTCTTCTTACCAACTGCTCCATCCATGTTCTTATCAATGATGGCAAGCTCATTTATCCCTCATACGGAAATGCATGCATTCCCCACAGCATAATGAAGCTACCACCATGTTTCACAATGGGTCTGGTTTTATCAGGGTCATTTACAGTAGGCCAAAGAGTTCAATTGCTATCAACTATGGCTTTCTTCTTGTCGCTTCTTTATTAAAGACAGATTTGGGGTTGGGCGTGACTAATAGTCATCTTATATACAGCTGAGCAATGGTTGTCTGCCAAGTTAACATGAACCTCTTGGCTGCTTCCTGATCCATGCTCTCCTTGCGCAGCATACATGTTTAAGCACATCTTGATGTTTGTACAGGTTTGCAGTTAGGCCAACCCATCCCGTTATTAGATCATGGGTTGACAGATCTCTGTAAGATGTTCCGAGTTTGGGATATTGTTTTATATCCTAATGCTATCCCTACCCAGCCTGATATGTTTCTTGGTCTGATTCACAGAACATTAACATATTTAGAATAATGTACACACCGGAGGATTCATATACCAATTAGTTTATTTCTGAAACTACTTGTTGTGAGTAGATTTCATTTGAGGGTAACAGAGTGAAGGTAGCTGGATACCAATGCACACCACACTTTACAGATATTCTATTCACAGAAAAATAAAAAACATGGAACGATGTGGAAAGGCTGAAGCAGTATGGATAATATTACAAAACAGTATGAGTACTTGGCTGAAAACCAACTTTTTGTTTGGATAACTGATGTCAGGCTTACTTCTTCATCCCTGCTAATTACAACTGACCAGTGTTTTACAGTTTATACTTCTCCATCAGGAAGTTTGCACCCAGATGCAACTGTTTTTTTTCTTTTATACTTCTTCGCTGGTGTGTCAAATGTTGCAAAGCAATTCATGACCAGGACAGCAGGGGGTGCAAACTTTTTCTGGCAATCTCTCCACCATTGCCATGTTACCTGGAGTTTATTTTCTTCAGCTTGTAAACACATCCCCCCTCAAGGAGCAATGGACAGCAGAAAGTAAGTTTTGATTGATCTGATAAGCTTTTTACTCCAAGTTCAACTCATTGAATACCCTAAAGTCTCATAGAAACAAACACAGCGGTCTGGTTTGTTGTTCTCTACACCTGCTTGTGTTCAAAATCACCAAAAGACCATATTATATCCATTGTCCTTTCAATATAAACCTCTCATGCCCAAACGCTGCATTGACTACTGATTACATCTACTAAAGAGCACCGTTCTTGTGAAACGATCTCAGGTCAGGTTGGTCAGGCAACTATGATTGGTCAGGTTTAGCTGACCAATCTCAGACATATGACATATGCTGTCCATTGAAGCACCAAAACACAAAGCACCTTATTTTTGCGGGGGGGGTTCCGCTATTTAGCTTGCTACTGTAGTTAATGGTGTGTATTAGTGAAAATGGTGGTTCGCTCACCTAAATTTTGCTTTTATTTCTAAGTAACAGCAGAGCATGGCAAAAAAAAGAAAATAAAAAATAGCTGCTCTCCTCACTGTGTTTTAATACTTTTGTTTTCCCTCTAATACAAATTAATAATTAATCATTAATCTAAATGCTTTATGAATTAACATAAAGCATAAGTCTTGACTATTTACTTAATTTATTGACTGTTTATTAGATTACCCGTTTAAAGTAGATATTTAGCTAAATCAAGAGAATAATATTTGAAAGAACTGCCTAACCAACTAATTCAAATATTCTTCAAAATACTTATGAAGAGTTTTCTCTAAATTCAAAGAACATATAACAACTTCCAAAAATACATAGATTATTTAATAAAAGGTTTAGTGGTAAAATCAATGGGCAGCATTTTCAAACCTCCCATTGGAATAAGAGTATCTTAAAGTCGATTTCCGTTTTATTTTAGGGATTGAGTTTTTTTTTTAGACCAATGCACGAAGGCCCCTCCCTAAACATCCCTTCTCCCAACCCCCTCCTGCAAGCTTTCCGCTCCTTCTGACAGGTGACAAAGTAGAAACTTAAATTCTATTGGTTCAAAAACTATGGCGCTCAGTCTGAAATGCATAGGGGTCTATGGGATGAAGGAGGGACTTAAGAAAAATAACTAATATTGTGGAGTACTAGCCTTTTATCATAGTACTGAACCACGCATATTTTAAAGATATATAAAACTTTAATACATAAATAAATTCTCCAGAATGCTGCTTTAAGTACCATAACCGTTCCAGTAATGAATGTGGGCACTGGAATTAAGTCAGCATAAGTTTAAATAAGCAATATTTTAGGCCACGTTCTATTACTTATTTCCTGTAACTATGCACAGTGTGAAAATACACTCCTTTCCACGAGACAATACGAGATACTGAGTTTGTAGAAACGAGACAGATAACGTTTAGAATATTGTGGGGAAAATCCACAAAAACATTTTTTGTTTCACAAATAAATCACGTTTAAAAAATTCAAAACTACTTTTAATAAATAGATCAGTGCAAAATACTTTAGTCTACAGTATTTTTGACTTGTTCAAGTGTTGACTGTATTTTAAGTCCTTTTTGTTTTTTTACATGTAAAATAAATGTTTTCTGAAGCATGAACAGTTTTAAATAATTTATTATTATACAACTATCTAGTTAGGTTTGAACAGTGAAAGTATTTTAAATTTTGATGATGATTCCTTAGCACTAATCTAATAGCTGCTCAGTTTATCAAAGACAGGAGGCTAAAAATCAGAGGTCAACTTGAGCCTTGCTAGTTGCTAATGGTTAGCCACTTACTTATTTTCTAAAACCCTGATAATTTTTCATTTTGCTACCAATCACCCAAAAATATTTCCAGGTAAACAATGAAGTGAAGACTTCTTCAATACTTTTAACTTTTTAAAGAAAGTAACGTTCCTCCAGAACCTGGATAGCACCTTTACTTTGACGAGAAGTAAACGTTAAACCTTTTTCGGTCTTGCTCTCTCTCACTGTCTTGTAGCGTGAACAACACATAGGGCATGATATTTCCTTTTAAATACTGTCTTACATCTCTATACTTCCGTTTTATAATCCTCACTAATACTGAAAAATTGCTAATGTCTCATCTTTACCAATTAACAACTTCGTTCTGGAAACATTCACTCAACGGAAAAAAAAAAAAATACATTCTGAGTTTCCTTCAGGTTGGTCAATGTTGAGCCCAGGTTGGGCAGAAAAGGATGTAATTCAGTCAACAAATAATTGGGTTTGTTTCTGTTTTATGTATATTACAGGTTTTGATTTATATAGATACTAAATGGATGGTTAGCATTCCAACTGTTTACTTGTGCTTGGGGAGGAAGGGAAGGGAGGGGCGCTGTAGTCTATATGACTTTTCTACAAATTCTATGTAAGTTTGCAAAACAACAACAGACACAATATATTAACTGAAGGATCTGTTCTTAAGGATCAACTGCTAATCACCAGATCCATTTTTTGGGAAGTGTAAAAAAAAGGATTCTGTTTAAGGCTTTGATATTTGTGATATAGTTTCCATTTTTGCTATTACATTAATTTTATTTTTTATTTATTTAACCAGATTAAAGGATTAAAAATATCTCAAGTGATGCAAAGCCTTCAAATCAGGAAAGTCATGCATCTGTCTAGATTGTGTGAGGCTTTCCAGCATTAGCTGAGCTTGTCAGATTGCAAAGAGAGGAGTCATCTAAAGGATGAATGGAAGGTATTTTTGTTCATTTTTTTAAAAACTGCCGTAAGAGAATATTGCCTACAGTTGGTTTTATGATGTAGAGCACTCCCACTGTGTAAATGACTACATGACCAAAGATTTTGTTTTTCTAGAAAATTCTCAGTATTCATCAATATACCATGGTTATATACTATACAGTTTTGATTAATCTTTTGCTTTCTGTGGGTATTTATTAAAACGTGACTGAGGTTACTTACAGCTTTTATTTCCTTCCCTGTTTGTACCTGAAGTTGTTCTAAGTAACCTCCCCTCTTTAGCTGTAAATATCTGACAACTACAGTAAAATACATGTACTTTACTATATTTTCCCTGATTTCCTCCTCAGTAATACTGCTGTGCTTATGTCAATCTACTGAAAAAAGAAGCAACACATCTTCTCTTTGCTTGCTGTTAGAAGTGTAAATGTGTGAAGAGGTAAATCTTCAGGAGGGTTTAAGAAGGATGAAGGAAGATGAGTCAGGGTTAAAGGGATGGATTTGAGTCCAATCCATTTGATTGGTGCTGCTGTGCGGTTGCTGTGTCGATGTACTATGTGGGTGTCACTGATATTTTGATGTACACAGTGCTCACAGTGCTGGTCTTACAATGATGCAAAAAACATTTGAGAAAATCTGCTTATCTTCGGAGAACTGTTGTAAATTCATCTTTTTTATTCATCTGTCGGTGAAACATAGTTTCCCTTTATTTTTTTATTTTTTTTCTCTTTTAAAAGAAACAGTTTCACTTTTTACTGAATAAAAAGTGACCTTTGAATGTGATGCTGGTGAAGATAATGGATGCTAAATCATTAAAGAGAAGGTTGTCACTGATAAGATAATAGAGTGCAACTAATTTCCTTAAGACGTTAAGTTAGAAAAGTCCACCTGCACATTAACAAGTTTTTGCATAACTCTAGCTGTTCTGTGCACTTCAAAAAACGATTTTCAAGAAAGCAAAAATGCTTTCGTGGATATTTTGTCTTATTTTTTCAATACTTTCTCTCATTTTAAGACATCTTTTAAAGAAAAAAATTCCCATGTTCCATTGGCAGTGTTTTTAGCATATGACAAGCACTGATGTTATAATGATTTCTTTTACTTTTTTCCTAGAGTAGCCTTTTTCCAGTGTAAAGGCCTCAGAAGATTGTTTGAGATCATTTTTAGACAAGTGGAACACAGCAGATAGGTCACAGTTAGGTGGGGTTAATTTATCAAACAATCTTCTGATCTGAGAGATCACTCTTTAGTCTACCATCAAAAAAGGAAAGTGTATGGCACAACTGCAAACCCATCAAAAAATGTTGTTTGCCTAAAAGGTTTGTGATTTTTAAAATACAAAGACCCTACTTATAGAAGTTTGTTTGGTGCTTTTACTACCAATCTATTTAATAGTTAACTATTAATTTTAATCTGTTGTAGAAACTCTCCATAGATATTGCATGAAGATACATGAAAAAACGTGCTGAAGTTAGCCTTTTTTTACTTTAAAGAGGGGCATTAGGCAGGCTTGACTTTTTGACGTGTAAAACCCTGATAAAATGTTATTTCCCCATTAAAAACATGCCTAAAGTATTGCTTTAACTCATCCACTGACTGTATTTTTGAATAATTTTTGAGTTTCTGCTGGTAGTTATTGGAGGGGCTGCAACGCCTACTCCCACCTATAGCCTCCTTTTCCACCCATCTCCTACTCCTACCAGACGTAGCTTAGCAGTCTGTTTATCCTTCATCCAGAAGATGGGGTGTAACTGAGCCAACTTATACAGCGAGGCATATTTAAGCAAGAAACGAGACCTCACAAGAACACTCAAATTTCCAGCCAGTTCAGAGCTATGGCTAACATGTTGCTGCACGAAGCTTCCTTTCAATTCCGAACTAAATATTAAAGTAGTTAGACACTTCAATTTGAATTTAGGGACTCTGCCATCTACATCGAAAGTGTAATGTTGTTTAGAGCTTTCAAATGAACATAAACTGTGTTTTATATCGGCGCATGTTACCCATGTTCTGTCTTAAAGCGTTAGGGTGTAAAGCTTTACCTTCGGAACTAGCACTCAGGTAATCATTAACTAAAGAAAAAAATATATATTTATACATACACAAATGACTTACTTGAGACTGTGGTTGACGCTGTGCCATTCTATGGAATCAAGTAAAGGAATATCCCGCTTCAGGTCAATAAAAAGTGGCATCCAGTTGGTTGGACATGTTACTAGGCAGAGATTTATGAGGAAGAAACCATGGGTTTGCTGTCTGTCAGATCAGCCAATTCAAAGTAATTAATCGCACACCGGATGGTCAAAAATATTTTTGTTTGAGTTTTGACAATCCACAAAACAATTGAAATAACAACAACAAAAAGGTATTTATTTTTAAAGTACTAAGCTATATCGTGATTCCCCAAAACTTGTGAGAGCAGCAAGCCGAAGTTGTTTCCCTCTTCCTTTTCTTTATTAAACATTTAAACATTCTTTTTACAGCTTAATTATATATTTAATACATCAGAAGAATATCACAATATTACGAGTTTACGACTTTTATTTATACTCTTAATACAAAAAATGTGCAATAGAAAAACATATAGAAATTTTATGAATATTTGGAATGTCTCAAATACATTTTCCGTTTTTTCTCCGTTTATCCAGTGGGCAGCACAATAACCTGTAGGCGCAGGCTAACACACAGCAGAAAACAAACGCACCCTAAAGCAGGCTGCAACCATATTAGGAGGACTCTCATTCTATTGGCTGGAACAGTTGCTAGGCAACGACACTTCTCGATCTGCGAGGGAGCACACAGAATCCGCAAGCAGAGAAGAGAGGTTCATAAGCACAGTTTTGATCTACGTAGAGATACAGTTTGCAAGCGTGGAGAAAATCTGTGAGCAAGAAACATAGAATTTGAGAGACAACAGAGAATATCTGAGAAAGAGCAGAAGTTTTGAGCGCAAGCATTACAGGTTTTGTAGGAGAAGACAGAATGATCCTCTGCCAAATTGTAATCGTATTCTCTTGATAAATGGCAGGAATTTTCCCCCATATATCCAGGGTTGCCATTGTTCACCAATGTGATTTTTTTTCCTAAATACTAAAATGCAACACACTGAAAACTTCTGTAAACTATCGGAGTCCAACTCCATGTGCATGTGATGTATGACGTTCTGCAGAGGGAGTTTCACAAAGGGTAGAAGTGCTTAGAGAGGCACAGCAGAATAGCAAGACGTCAAACATGGAGGTGATGAGAAGGCACATTTCTTTATGTTGGATTTTGATATATACATGGTTTTAAGAATTATTCGGGGTAACATTTTCATTTGCGTGTGCTATAGAATGGTACTGTGGGCCTGGAAGAAGCATAATACCCCCCCTCCCCTCCCCCCCTATCCCCCTTTAATATTAGGTAACCATGGTATTGTTCAATGCGGCATCATAATAGCAACAGATTTTGAAGTAATATTTAGTAGGCTCAAATATTCTAAATCAGTAGCATCTTGCTTGACAAGGACCTAATTTTTAATAGAGCTGAAATTAATGCTATACTTTGTATTAATTTAGCAGACATATTTGTCAGTGGAACACGTACAATTCAGTTTGTAATGTGACAAAAAAAGTTAGGTGTTTCTATTGATGAATACAGTGAGCGATTTGTGTAGGTTGTCATATTGTACCACCGCCACTGCTGCAATGACAAGTGTCGGTGATTCATTTGTTACATTGACATTGTAAACTGACCCTCTACAATAACACCATGGTGAATACCTGGTTTGATGTTGTTAGACAGTGGCTTCCAGTAATTGATAAAGGTATTTTAAATGAATACCTATATTATTTTAAGAATTAATCATTTGTTTAAGCAATAAAAAGGAATAATTAATAGGGAGAGAATATACAGTACTATTAAATGCTGTGCATATAGCAGATATTACGTGTGTAGAAGGTGGACTCGCTGGACTCAGAGTCAAAAGGATATTGCTAGATATTACTGTATACTACTTTAACTTGTTCTTCTAATGCTAGAGCAAGACCAATTTTTTCATACTGTTGGTATGAAGAGCTGTAACAGCAGTAATGGTGGCAGCTTGACTTCCAGTTATTTTAAAAAATTAGTCTATATTCTTCTGCAAGGTTAGGTTGCTTTTCGCATGTGTCTAAAGCTGCATTCACACCGCACATTTGGTCAGCATCAGCTGCGGCAAGATTACATGTAAAGTCTATTGTGGGGTACGTCAGAGGTCCGTCAAGGGCTCTGCATTGCGTTGAGTACGTTGGCTCCGTCAACGACGCTTGCGTTTCATACGGCAACGTACCAAGCGCATGCATTACAGAAGTTCAGCAAGCTGAACTTTTGACGGATCCAACGCAGTTAACGCAGTGCGGCAACCAATCAGAGCATCTCACTGTAGTTATGTCACTATACGCCGTATCTTGAATGAAGCGCGGGCCCAGTGAAAACATTTTCAACAAACGCAGATTTTAAAAATCATAAATAATACTTACCGAAGTCATATGGACAGGCGCTCCTAAAGAGGAACAGAGAACCTGTACTTGATGTCCTGGTAGGAGATTTAAGCTCCGATGCGGCCCAGGAGGTCGTAAAATTAGGCGCGGGACAGACGGAAGTAGCACTGAAAGCGAACCTCATCCATACGCAGCTCCTGGAGCAAATGGTTAAACTCCCCGAACTCAGAACGCATCTGAATAATGGGCGCTGATGCAACCGAGACTAACGTTCACTAGCTTTATCTAGCTAATAAAGCCAAGCCACTCTCTCGTTACAATCGACCATAGTGCAGAACGTACGGCACAGTGTTGCCAACTCCTCAGTAAGGAAAGTAGCTATTGGCTGTCCCAAAAGTCGCTAGAAGTCGCTAAATGACGTCATCGCCTAATTTGCATAATTTGCAATTTGCAAATAACAGTAAAAGTGAGGTATGTTTAGAACTACAAATGTACAAAAATAATTTCAACATTAACAACATTTAATGATTTTAATGCTTTGTCTAGATCCACATTACACACATCAGTTTTGTCCTGTATTGTTAAATGTTATAACAGCAAATTTAATCAAAAGATTGTTCTGTAGGGTGAAATTGCTAGCTCTACAACCAACCCTCCTCCTTTATCCGGGCTTGGGACCGGCAAAGTGACCCAAAAGACACACTCTGGCAGAGTTACTTAGTTTTTTTTTTTTTAAGTTGTTTTTTTTTTTTTAGCTGAGCTAGCTAGCAAGATCTTATGTCACAGAGAGGTAGGCTACACACACAGTGGACGAGGTGAATAAGTGACTGAGCTGCTGAGGTTGTGTGAGTCAAATGCAGTGATTTATTTGTGTGACAGCGTCACAGCGAAGAAACGTTTACATTTAAATCCCGCTCTGCAAGCCAGCGGCGGCTTTCTTTTGCGCAAGCGCATTTCATTTGCAGTCCGGACGCCGAGTGGTGAGGGTCTCCCTCTCTCTCTCTCTGCTCCGCCCATAGACTGTAGATGGGACTGCTGAGCAAGGCTACTGTGAGACTGGCCGCCTGTAAGTGCTTTGGGACGGGGGAGGGGCTCACGTTGAGGACAGTAACTGCAGAACAATACGTGCTTCACGCCAGAGTCTCCAAAACACCAGATAAGTCTCCAATAACACCAGAAAAAGTCGCTAGATTTGTCGCTAGTCGCTTTTTTGAAAAAAAGTCGCTATAGGGGTCTGAAAAGTCGCTAAATCTAGCGACAAAGTCGCTAAGTTGGCAACACTGGTACGGCAACAGAGGAAGCCCCGCCCATACTTTGTTTTTTTCTCAGAAGCAGCCTATGGAAGCCAAAAAGTACATACGTCAAAGTTCATCCGTTGGATGCGTTGCTCGACGTATCCAACGGATGTGGTCTGAATGCAGCTTAACACTAATCACAGTTATCTCAGTACTGTCATCTTTCCCTCAATGTGTGTATAAAGACGCCTTTATAAAGATTTTTTTGAGTTTTTTATTTCTATTTTGCAACAGCAAACACTTCAACTACAAAACTGACCACTGAATAACAGTCTTTCAAACTGTAGCTTTGGTAGCTGGCTAGTTTGTTGGATTACGTGGCAGTGACCTCTGAAGCACATTGTGACATTTCAGTTTTTTTGATATTGTCAGTGAATAATTCAGTCAAGTCAAACTGGAAAGGTTAAAAGACTCTCCAGCATCCCTGGATGCTGTAAGACGACAGGATAGGTTGGCTGACATCAAACAAAGAACATGGGATATATATATATATAATAAGAAAATCACATAGTACCATCAAAACGGTATTTGTAGAATTTTGCAGGTCTTTCCTAGAGCTGTGAAGTGTTGACTTCTAACTCTCTCCAGACATTCCCAAATGGACTTAGGTCTGGAGACTGGTGAGGCTACTCCAGAACTTTTCCAGGGTGGTGTGTTTGGTTTCATTGTCACACCACATTTTATCTTTAATGCTGTCTCTGATGGAACGTGTTCGCCAAAATTATCATGGTACATGGTGCCATTTACCCTTTCCTTAATATGGATCAATCATTCTGTTCCGGTTTGCAGAGAAGCAGCCACAAAACCAAATTTTCACCCCTATGTTTCACAATGAGTATGGTGTTCTTTGGATGAACTGACTAGAGCTGTAATCGGGCTTTAAAAGTTAAAAGAGCCTTAACAGCTTATTAAAGCCCGAACCTGATAACAACACGACATTATACAAAAGTCACACACCTCAGTTTCCGATAGAAAAAACTGGCACCAGACAACGTGACCAGCAGGTTTTAAATTTACTGGACAAATGTTTGAAATTCTGGTCAAATAGGCCTGTTATCTCAAGCTTAAAACGATAAATGAATAAGAATAATTTGAAGGCATGTTGATTTATATTTTTTTTTCCGTCTCTAACTTACGTATATGAAGCTTTAACCGTTTGCTTCTGTTGTGTAAAAGTCTGTCTCGCCTGTGTGTGTTTCTGTGTGCACTCTTGACAGCTTGCTCTAGATTTCAAGAGATTTTATGTGACTTGTGGCCATCAGGGAGCTGCCATATAAATGCAGAAGACTTCTGCAACTTTAGACTTGGGATGTCTGGTAATAGTGTATTTACACTTCAGCATTTTCTGTGAGAGCACAGTGCAGCAGACGGAGGGTCTTTTCAGTTTTGATCTAAGAGAATGGGTTGGTCTTTCATATCATGACGCATGCGGTGTGCATGCAACATCTTGACAGGTAGATTTAGAATAATGTTAGTGGCCCACTGCAGCGCTTTATTATAAATGATCACGTTAATGAGATGATCAACTGACAGCTAAATTATCCCATGGACAATGACAGAAATTAAGCCCAAACCCGGCCCGGACCCAACTGGTCCTGACAGGTTCGGGCAAAGATCTTCAGCTATACAACTGACTGCAGCTTGGCTCATCCCGGGTTTGTGCAGGTTTGATATCTTCTTCCAGGTGTCCTTAGACGGTGTTCTGGTCATGTACATGGTGGAGGTTGGAGTCTTACTTTTTAAAGGGGTGGATAGTCTTTCATACAGATTAAAGAGTTCAAACAGGTACCATTAATACAAGTAAGAAGGAGAGGACAAAGGAGCTTCTTAATGAAGTAGCAGGTCTGTGGGACTGGAATCCTTGCTTGTTTTTAGGTGCTAAATGCTTAGTTTTTGAATCATTATACAAATAAAATCTTTAAAAAGCATACAATTTGAATTCCTGGATTTTTATCTTGTTTTTTACATTCTGTCCCTCCCAGTTGAACAAAACGAGAGACTTGGCTCATCTTTATAAGTGAGACCAATTGCACAATCGGTGGCTACCAAATATATATTTTTGCCCTACTGTACATATATGACATTCCAGATTTAAGTAGAACAATATGGCACAATCTGTGGTTTTGAACTGCCAGACATTAAATTGAATTTCTGAGACAAAACAAATCTTCATAAAAACAATATCTTTCTCTCCTGATGGAAGTGAGTCAGAGGTGTACAGGATTTTAATGTAGCAAATTACTGCCCTCAGCAACATTCACCTTTTTATTATTCATTTTTGTTTTATTTCTCTGGCCTCTTCTCAATGAGAGCTGGTCTATTAAAGGAGCCACAGTGCAACTCTCCTTGAGCCAAAAAAGAAAGCTGGCTAGTAAGTTAAAAATGTAAGCAACCAATGATCTATTGACTACTGCATCCACTAAATGCTTTTCTTTGTTTTCCCATCCTTCTGACCCCTTTGCCCTCTTTCTTCTCTGTTCCTTTTTTCAGTCACCTCACCCTCTGTTTCTGCACAATGTCAAAATTATTCACAGTTATTTGACTTTATGTCTTTGACCCTCCCAGCTGTGATAAGGTTATGGACTTTTTTTCTTTCCTGTTAACTTGTTTCCCACCCCATTGTTACACGCACACACACACACTCACGCACACACACACAGCTGTCATCTTATTGCTTTTCTTTATCTCAGTCTACCTTTGTTCATTTGTATAATAATCTGAGAAATTATAATTTACCCCATTTCTTTTCCCCTAACTTTTTCAAAGGCTGACATCAGGACTATTGATCTGTTTTACTGATCTGCAATCTCATAAGGTAGAGTTTCCTTGGTCCTGACTAAGATGTGTAGATTGATCCTGTTTGCTGTAATGTAACTGAAGCACCGGCCAACAGCAGGTTGTCACGAAAAGCCATCATTACTACATGCATCATGACCAGTAGCTTGTGTTTTATGGATAATTAACTGTTTCCACTACTTATCTGCTTTTCTGCCTGAAACCAGAATTCTCCAATGTGCAATTATTGGTGTAAAAGAAACAGAAATCTAATAAAAATCTAGCTGCCATGTATAGGCACAGATGCAACACATCAGTTTCATGAGACAATACATTATATCACCAGCATGAGACAATATTCTGTGTTGAAGAATCTTTGTTTATTTTAGAATAATCACAGTGTAGGCACCCTGGGGCCCGAGGTTTTTTTCCCAATGAAACTCTTTGATATGTACTGTGGGAAGTTGGAATATCTCTAACAACCCTCCAAATGCCCAACAGCCAGCTGTGCACTACCTTGTTCCCTCCCTACTGTTTCTCAACTTATGACCAGCTTTCAGCGAATGTCATTGTTTTTACTGAAATAGGTCTGTTGTTTCAGAATGTCCCATACTTTAATATACTGTACATAAATACATACAGTACACCCATTACCCTAAATGCATGAATATTATTTAATCAAAATCTGGATAAAGATTTTAATGTGTGCAAACATTTTCAATTGCAGCAAGAGGTTTGGACACTTTTAACCACCACAAATAATTATGTCAGAACCCAAAAAAATTTTTTTGCTCAACCTACATACTAAAAGACATGGCTGAGTGTTTCCTTAACATGTTGAGGATTTGAGGCAGCAACTTTAGGTGGAAGGTTCAAAGAAACCCTTCAAAGTGAGGATGTTGACCAGAATCTAACAGTTTTCTTTCAGTTTGATCAGTCCTGAACTTAAAAAAAAAAAAAATCGTTTTTGTATATAAAACAATGAACACACCAAAGAGATGGGCTTTGGGGATGTGTGTAGAAACAAAAGTATGAACCTGTTTGACAGTAACAGCATCACAAAGCAGTGGGACTTCACATCTGCTCCTTATATGAATGATTAATATGGTTCTTACAGAAGAGTCAGCTTAAATCAATATCAGCACATCAAGGCTTTGCAATAATCAGAAATCAACTATAAAATTCTTAGCAGTCCATTTCTACCTGAATATCTTTAAAATCCAGACATCTAATGGACTACCACATTAATGTGACTTCTTGTTATTCCTCCATGACTTTACTGTATATGCTGTATCCTAGTGATTTCTCTGCAACGGTCGCTATCCTGACCTCAAATGTCCTCATATCTCGCCTGCAAGCTGCCCCGGTCAATACCCACACATTGCTCGCACAGTTTGTCACAGTTTGTCTTTGTGTTAACATCAGCAGAGAGTTCACAGACCATGTCCTTGTGTGCTTTAGGATCAGCAGAATGGTCCGATCCAGACTGTAGCTGAACCGCACACATAATAAAACACTTCCATGTTATAAAATCAGAAGAATAAACCTTTTTTTTTTTTTTTTTTTGCGAGAAGCAATGCATTGAAACAATAACTAGTCTCCAATTTAAAAGTATAGGCTCCGTCTACAGACTCCATATTTTATTGGTAAGTTACATCATTTACATTTCAGTGACATTTTCAGAAATGCAAAATTCTAATAACCCTGCACTATTAATGATCCGGTTGTGAGGTTGTAATACCCTCTCCTTAGTATTGATATATGTTCGACCATTATCCTACCATATAAAGCCAGCTGTCCGTGATTAACTCACATCAAATGTTTATAGTTTCAGCTTGGTGATGGTGCATGAGTGCATGGCAATCTTTTTTCTTTTTCTCGATGTGGTACACTGTGACTGACGGCGCTCTGGATTGGAGGAGGAAATGATTAAGCAAGCATCAATGTTGGCAAACATCAGCAAGAGAATGTTGCAAAGATAAGCTTCTACCTGCAGCCATTGGTACTTACAGAGTGTCTGTAGGTGGGTGACTTGTGAGTGAGGAGTGTGTGCATGTGTGTGGACGCAGGCCACTCATTAGCATGTTGAGTTGAGAAATTTAGAACCACAATTTCACACAGTAAACTTCCCTATGTCTTAATAGCACCTAGAAAGTACACAAACTGGCACACGTATTAACATTAAAGCAAAAAAAGGACTCATGCTTCTCAGAGCAGACACCACACGTACACACATACACTTCCCAAACACGCTGTGACTGTTTCTCACTCATATTCACATCTCACATTAAAGTTCTCAATTGCGCCGTTTGATAAATCTCTCCCCTTAAGTCTATTATCCATGGAATACTCTGGTGCCACAAAAAAAGCTGCTTTGAAGTCTGCTACCAAACCAGCGCTTATTCTTCAACATGAAAACACGGCTGACACTCTGTAGCACAGCTGCCTTCCTCACAGATGTACAAAATTATGCTCGTAAAGTTGTTTCCCCAACTGCTTGTTACGGATTATAGAAATTATTCAAAAGCTTATTTACTTACCGGTTTAAAGGGAAACAACAGCCTATGGTTTTGCTGGTAACTGCCTTATAATAACAATAGGTCATTACATCATACATTATTAAAAAGAGACAGCCGGATTTATTGGTCAAGATTTGTAAAGGGACTTAAAGTAAATTATAATATGTATAATTATTTAATTTTCTCTAAAAATTTAAACAAACAAACAAAAAAACAACCTTACCATCAACTATACAACTTTTGTTTATGCAAAGGGGTGAAATTGTAATGTTTGGAAGTAATTGTTTTTATATAAAATTTTGTGTTCCTCTATTATCTGTACCCTCATAATTATTACTGTATATAGAGCTTTTTCCAGGGCAGCCATTACTATTTTCCATCAAGATTTCATGTGACTAAAGCATACAGAAAGGAAACTCTGACAACTGGTTCTTGTTACTAGGTCATCCAGGATCCTGGCACCTCTCGTCTGCTTCCGTTTTTTTCGGCTCACCCCACAGCTTTTCTACAGGAGACAGAAACTGATCTGGACTATTTTCTGTTTTGATTTAACCATTTGTTTTAAATCATTGTCAGTTTGAAAGAGACAATTAAAACTTGTTTTGAAATTACTGGTAGAGGCCATATTGTTTTTATTTAAAATTGAGTATTTAAAAGAATCCACAAAGATTTCATGATGCCAGGCACACTGAGAAGCTTTACGAGCCTTTTGGGGGAGAAACAGGCCCACAATGTCACAAATCCTACGCTGTACATGAGGTTATGTTTTTTTGCCCAGTTTTACACCTCTGTTATATCACTGCATATATGCATTTAATTTCAGTGGTGATGGAAGTCACATTTTACATTCCTACAAATTTAAGATTCTAGCATACACAGTTTGATCACCAAATAAGCCATATGACTCATTTGGACATGCACAAAAAAAATCCTCCTATGAAAGCTGCATGTGTTCAACATGACTACAGAATGACACATATTGCATTAATTTGTTTCCACTATCAGAACTTCATGGTAATTTTAATGGACTTTCATGTCCACCATACCTGGCCGACCTTATAGGGATGATTTTAGGGCCATTTCAGTAACCAAAAGAGTACCAGCATTGGGGTAAGTACTCAGAAACAACCTGACAGAGTTGTTGGGAAAGAGCTTTGGTTAATTTATTCTATTTGGTTGTAACTTAAAGGGAAATTATATCAGCAGATGTTGCCAAACAACCAGTGGGTTGGAAGTTGTTGGTGAATCAGTTTTTTTTTTTTATATAGCAAACATGGCAACCACCCCTGCTTCTTTCATCGATGAGCTCTTGGTATTCCCCGCTGCCTCTTTTGGTGCCGATTAATGAGGTCCCTCACTGCCAAAACTAATATACATGTACTATTAAGGACAGTAGCACATCAGAAATGACACACAAAGGCATTACAGGTCTTGAGGTTCCATAAAGTCACTTCATTTCCTCCTTAGCCCCAGGTAACATATTTTTTAATATGCTATTTCCGAACAGGAACTACAGTTACAGATATTTGAAATATGAAAATGAAATAATGTAATATGAAATGTTGAAATGTTTATTGAAGGAAGGGATGAAAGGATGGAGGGATGAGGGAAACAAATGAGGGAGGGGATGAAGGGAAGAGAGAGCGGATGAGGGAGGGGATGTATGGACGAAGGGGCGGAACCATGGGGAGGGTGCTGAAAAACCTATTGTAAACCGCCGCTTAGTCTTGTTAAACGAAGAACACAGTTCCAATTAAATTTCGATTAGATTTCAGAAAACTCTCCAGCTTTACATCTGTGATGGAAGGACATAAATTTTTCTTCTAGCATCACTTTTAAATAAGCACATATGAGTATCTTTTCAGAAAATGTCCTACCCAGTCCGTTTCAGCTGCGTATTACCAAAAACACTCTGGAAAACGAGCTGCTGAGCAGATCATGGCACCATTAATCAGAACCTGCTGCTGGTAGAGAATGTATGCATGCACTAAATTCTGTGGATGTCACCAGCTGCTGTCACTGAATCACACGTTACGATACACTCAAGAGCTTCGTCAAAGGAAAAACTGGTGAAGACAAGGCTTTCAGCAATGACTGTACATTCAAAATAGAATATTCACCAGTCACGTGTATTACTGATCTTTTCATGAAAGGTGCCTCCATACCCCTTGATTAAGACTGAAGACGTAGCACGAGCTTGTGTACAAGTAAAAAATTTAGCTTGACCCATTTATACATTTTTTATTTAATGGTCTCGTTTTAATAAGGGGAAAAAATATATTTTATTTAAAGATGATGAGCTGCTTGTCTAAGACCTGATACTTCCTGGGGTGAAAATGTCAGATTACCTCAAATACTTAGAACACTTAAGTTGAATCTTGATGGTACATTCACTAAGTAAAGTCTAAATGTAGGGATGAACCAATAAGATTAGTTTGGACGATGTTTGTCTGGGGAGCTTTTTTTTGTCAATCTTTCATCTGCTCACACTAATAATCGCCAATTCTAATTGTTGTCTTTTTCATCAATGTGGTTAATGTGGTTAACATCATCAATGATCCAACCAAGAGTGCCAGGCATGAAGGGTATAAATACATGGAAGGGAATGAGGATCAGGTGTGGCAGATTGGAGAAAGGTGCAGACAATAATTAGACAGGGAGTGAGAAGGACAGAGTACTGATAGATCTGACAACTCAAGAAAGTTCCCGTAAAAGAATAAAGCAAAGTAGATTTGATACAATATGTTAATCTTCCTGGTAACTCCTGAAGTCAGCTCCAGGTCAGTTTGTCCCTTGCCCAGTTCCACCAAACATCCCTGAGGTGTATACAGTGTAATGGCAGGTGCACACCAAAGTCAGGTATGAAAGTACAAAAAATATTCAAGTATAAAATGACCATTATTCACTAAAGTCTGGCACTGCTTGTGTAGAAATAGTTTTCTTTAAAATGCTGTCTTACACACTCGTTCTTCCTCTGACTTCATATTTAAACACCTCACTGATACCTTGGAGTCGAATAGAGTTGTGTGTGTGACCTAGAAGCATTTTGATATGGTGGTTCAATTGGCTGCACGGGTGGCGCAGTGGTTAGCACTGTTGCCTTGCAGCAACAGTCCTTAGGTGTGAGTGTGTGTGTGGTTGTTTGTCCTGTCCTCTATGTGGCCCTGTGATGGACTGGTGACCTGTCCAGGGTGTAACCCGCCTCTCGCCCGTTGACAGCTGGAGATAGGCACCAGCACCCCCGCGACCAATTAAGGATTAAGCGGTTAAGAAAATGGATGGATGGATGGGTGTTTAATTGTCAGCAAAAGGTCAGATTGTGAAGTTACAGAGCGTCAATGTGGATCCAGCTCAACAAAAAATCCTTATATTTCTCTTTTAGTGTTCTTTAGTTATATGTTATTCTTTGAGTGTTAAACTCAATAAACCCCAAAAAAACGTAGAATTGCATCGTTTTTGCAATGTTGTTTACTCGTTAAATGTCGTCTGTACTCAACAGGAATTTAAAAAGTGTTTTACAAGACTGCATAAGAGCTTTTGTACAATTTACCCATTTTATAGCACTTATACCTCTATATCTTTGCATTTTCCCCTCATCAGACACAGTCAGACAATAATGAGCCCATATAGTGCAGTAATGTGGAGTTTAGCATTGGGCTCAAGGCTTAGGTCTATGTTCACAAAAATATTAGGGGGAGAAAGGTGGTAGTAAATTGTAAAAGAGAGCAAGAAAAGCTACCATCTATTTCAAAGATTTAAATGTTGGATTAAGTAATGGAACACTCTACAAACGGTTCAAATAAATAAAAGAAAATTAACGGGATAAATACAGGACCAAGTAGTAAAGCACTGTTCTATAAAAGCAATTAAAAGATTAAACAACATGAACATTTCCTGTGGCCCTGAGGTCCTCTGGCAGCCTGTTCCTGAGGTGAGGGCAATGATAATGGAACGACGCCTCACCGTGGGTATGTGTCCTGACTTTAGAGATGATAAGTAGACGGCTGCCTTAGGAGCTAAAAGGCCGCGAAGGTTCATACGGTAAAAGCATTTCTGAAAGGTAAGAAGGCACTGGACCATTAAGACAATGTATATGTACTATATCTATATTTATTACATATAACAGCCTCAAAGCATATCCATAGAATATCCAAGAGAAAATCCCTTCTTTGTTATTGAAGAAAAGAGCTTTGGCTCGACCTAAATACAGCGGTAATACACTTCTACCAACCAACAGGGTGGGCTTCTCTGTTCAACAGAGGTGAACAGACATTTGGACAGATAGAAAAAGCCTTGTCCAGACGTATCAAGGTATCTTACAAAAAGTTTATATTTTTCTATAATTTGGCCTTTCATCAGCACAAAACCCCAGATTCATAGCATAAAAAAACAATTATTTCAAAAGACCAAACTAAAGATTTTCAATTTTTCTGTTTTAATCATTTGTTTGTTAACGTAAATGATCAGTATTTTAGGTTTCACAACATCACTGCCTCCATCAAACATGTTCTAAAATCACATGTGTGACCTGTGTTGTCGCTCAGAAAAAGCATGGATACCCTCAAACTGCTGTGTTGGCATTGACAATGTTCAGGAGGTTTTTGCTTGCTTGTTTTTACAAGCTCAGTTACTGTAAACTGGCTCGTTTCTTTATAATCCCGCCTCCTGCACCCCCACCGGATTTTTGGTTTATTTATTTTTGTAAAAACTGAGTCATGGGTGTTGTTTGCACCAGTTTACTGAACATTCTGAGATGCTACAGATCAATTAATTAACCACACAATGTTGTTATAAGATCACATCAGCAGCTTTATAATTGGCTAACACACATTAGCATTAGCATGTTGCTACTTACTTCTCTGTCCATCAGGCGTCTTTGTTTTTGGAACTGATCCAGCTGTTGTTCTTTAGGAATGTAGAAGAGAGTCCTCTAATCTATGCAGCCAAATGGGCGTTTTCACAGAGACATTTTAGAAAGTAAAATTCCACAAAAAAAAAGTTTTTTAAGCTGCTATAAACAGTGCATCTATGAGCTTTGAGAAGGGGGAAGGTTTGTTTGCATCCCTACCAGAGTTAAGCTGCTCTGTCTGCAGGAGCACTGTGGACACCTCTAGCACTTCCTAGTGGTAACGTAGTGACGTAAAATAGGTCACTATGTTACCACCCAGTTGTTTTCCAGGAGAGGGCCAAAAATCACTCTGGCTGGGTTTTTTATGAGAAAATTGCATTACCAGATGACAGAAAACTCCAAAAACTTGATTTTCCACGATATAGGCCCTTTAATAGTTAGGTGTTGATGTTTTTTTTTGGTTGTTTTTTTGTAACGAGGTCGTAGGATAGTCATTTAAAAAAGCAATGTGAGTACATCGCCTTGGATTGGCTGCTTTGCAAACCCCAGCCAACAGCATTACAGGTAGCATTGCATCAAGGTATTTTACATTCCCAAACTGCAATTTCTTTTGGATTTGTAAAAAAAAAAAATCAAACTCTGTATAACATGACAAGACCAGGTGTTATATTGTATTTAAAGTTAAACGGCATCTCCCTGTTGTCCATGGTGGTGGAATCAGGGATGATCGGCCAGCAAAGAACTCTTATTTGTCATGTTTCAATAATTAAACACACAATGTTGTTGGGGGGAAAAAACAATTTTTGTTGTCTTGTATGGGACTCTGAGGCAATCTAACTTACGGGCATCCCAGCGGCACTGAGAGCATTAAGCAGTTGCTCTCCTCTTGTTGAAAACTGAGGGAGTCACTCATGCATGATGATGTCTTCATGTGGAGTTCAGCGTAGCATCTAAATAAAAAAAAAAAGCTTCTCATGGCTAATATTTAAGTAATTTAGTGATAACCGGTGATAAGTTCTAACAAGAACAGTGTTAGACGTGGACAGAGTGCATTGTTTACCAGACGTTATTTTAAATATGTATTTTGTTCCCCTGAATGTTGAACAAATGGATTCTTGGTAGAGACTCATCACTAGTTACAGATTTGGCTGTGCTATGAAAAGGGGTATATCTGTATTTTTACATATTATTCAGTTCATGTGAAGATTTGCCAGGATATGAGGTGTCTTAAGAAAGTAAAGAGATGCTTTTACGTTTTCGAAAACGGCTTGATTTATGCTGAGAGGAGAGAAAATCGTGTTGGTTGTTTCTGAAGTGGTCAGGACACCAAAACAAATGAATTGATACCAACAAAAATACTAGATAAAAATGTATAAGAGTGAAAAATACATTAATGAAAGGGTAAGGTTTATTCTAATAAAAATTGCAAAAATATCAGTAATAGTATATAAATAGTTTAAATGCCTTACTAGCGCTAAACTAACAAGTATTGGGAACCTCTGCAGCTAAGGTGATTAAAAAATATATTGAAATTGCCAGATTCCTGTAAAACTAAACAATAGACAAGACACTTGCTTGAATAGTGTCTTGTCTATTATATATATTATATATATATATATATATATATATATATATATATATATATATATATTAGGGGTGTCATGATCTTGATTTTGTATCGAAATTGATCGAAAATACATTACGACCTTGCACATCGAGGGAAAGCTGTGAGCGCAAACATTGCTTTACACTTCTTTCGTTTCACATCTATTTCCCATTTAATTTGTTTATCAATGTCTTAAGCATATCCATGAGCAGAATTTCACACATTACAAAGACGAGCACTGTTTGGAGCTTTGCTGTTTCAGCCATCTTTGCAAAAAGGACTTTGTTTGTGGGAATGACATATGTATGTCCGCTGCACTACTGCATTAATCAGGAACCATTCCAGTACCGTGTGAAAGCAGTCGAAAGGCACTGTTCCAGTAAAAAAGTGGTGTATTTGAAAAGACAACTAGGTTTAAAGAATGAATGGAATTTTCCACGAATACTCCAGAATGTGTATCTATAAACGTCTAAGGAGATACGGCAGATGAAAGGTTACCACGAAGTTTATTTAACCCTCTAGCATAGAAGTTCTGAGAGCCACCTTCCTTAATACAACTGCTGATGAGCCTCAATGAGGTGCAGTTGCATTCAGCTGCCATGCAACGCTCCACCCTCACGCTGGATGGACAGAACCCAAACTCTAGCCAGACCCCTGGTGGACATGGTACAGATGGTAGTTTCTTCATTGTTTGAGTGCTGTCAGCCAGTTCTTATTTGTCGACAACATGTTTAAATACACTGCAGCTAGCCACATGCTGACATCAAGTTTGTTATGCTTTCCGAGATATGTGTTGTTGCTTGATTATCACCAGATTTCACTTCACAAGATCTCTTGAACATGCATCTTTTCAGCCCTGAATTAGTTTGCAACCACATTTCAGTGAAATCTTACATTTTTGTTTAATTCACACATCATTACTAGCAACCTTAGAACCCCCTCTACAGATAGTAAACCATTACTTTTTCTTGCTTCACAGTAAATATTTTTTTTTGATTTTTGCTCCCTTAATGCGGAAAGGGAAGAATTTGTTCTTGCAGTAAAACAGATAAAGTGAAACCCACTTAACCTGAAAGATTGTTGAAACACTTAATTTGTTTCGCCTGGCCCATTGGATCAGTTTTTGTCATCTCTGTAGCTCAGTGAGCTAAATCTCCCCTAAACAAGAGCCACTTTGTAGCATATTTCACACTTGACTCCCTTGTAAATAAAGCACGTGAGAAATGAGGCAGGTTCCACTAGCAATTCCTTCTGAGGACTCATTGTGAGCCCTGAAAATGATTGCAATTTCCACAGGATCCACTAATGAAGCTCAAGCTTCATGGCACATCGATTTACAGTTCCAGATTTAAACTGAGAGCAGCAAAGGTCACCCACCCTGTGATAGGGTTTAAAGGAATACAGTTTCTCACTGTTGCTACTACCAAAGATAAAAGTTAGCAAATGTAGCTATTAGCTGTTTGTGGCTTTAGTCTCCCTGCAGAGCTGCCTGCTTGCTCTACTGGCAGTATTCACACCCCCATGTACCTTTGAAGTAAATGCGCGACAAAAACCCAACCTAATGTGTTTTATTAGAATTTTCTTTTCTAGACCGAGACAAAAATATGTCACGTTAAAGCTGAAAAGGAATATGACAAGCTTTAAATTATTTTACAAATAAGAATTTGAAAAGTGTGGCATCTCTCTCTCTCTCTCTCTCTCTCTCTCTCTCTCTCTCTCTCTCTCTCTCTCTCTCTCTCTCTCTCTCTCTCTCTCTCTCTCTCTCTCTGACAGCTCTATAGAAGATACACTGCTAACTGCTAGATTCAAAAGTGACCCAGTTGGAGCAGTGTGTTGTTTAATCTAATTTGTTTGAGAGCTTCAGAGATGTGTCGGAGAAATTAGTGAACAATCCTCATCTAGAAGACTAAGAAACATGGAAGAAAGGCTATGGAATAATTCTAAGGGATCTATATCATGCTATTTAACACCTTTCACCATGTGGATTAGAAACATTTATGATCAAATGTTACTTTTGGCGTTATGTACTATTTATTTGTCCTTAAATATAATTTATATTCTGGAGTTATACTTTAACTCACAAAGTAAGAGTAAGTGCCAGCCATTTCATGAATTTGTCACCAGTGTTGGGGTTGTTACTCAAATAAGTAATCCATTATATATTGTTTTTTACTGCATAAAAAGTAATCCCTTACATTACTTAGTTACTTTTTTAAAGTAACTTAGTTATATGATTAGTTATACTACTTTTACAACGACACCCTAGCCACCACTGCTTGGGTCCGATATACCATCTTCACGTTTGCTACAGGGGGTTTTCGGAACTATCGTTGGTACCACCATGCTGTATTTCCAGAGGCTCTGACAGGTTTGTTGTGGAATTTGCAGCAGTGGAGAGATGTTTTTGACCAGGGGAAAGTTCACACTTAACCATGACATTCTTGTCCCTTCATGCAACAAATTCAAATTCAAAGTAGTGGCCATATTTCCACGCATCTAGGGATGTTTCTGTTAGAGTCATAGCTATGCTGTCGTCACTCTGCTCCTCCATCTTGCAACTACGTCTTGTAGGTGACCCGATGATGACGTCATACAGGAATTGTTTGTTTAGGGTCTGTACAGATTAGATTATCAGTCATTTAAGTAAGAACATTATATTGTCAAATGTAATTGTGCTCCAAAACCACCCGACATAAGGACAGTTTCTTCCCCCGGGCTGTCGCTCTGATGAACTCTGAGTAGTCACTGAGTGGAAGTCCATTGAAATGAAAAATAAACTATAACTCTGCACTGTTGTTTATAATCACTGTACAATAACCCCGGTTTGGTGTATATATTATCCTTTATTATTTATTTGTATTTATTATTTTTTATTTTATTTCACTTATTTAAGTTCTGTGCTGGAGAGAAAAGTTGCCGGAGTCAAATTCCTTGTATGTGTCATACTTGGTCATTAAAGCTGATTCTGATTCTGATTTTTGCCGCAGTAACATGTTACACGACTATGTTGCAAAAATAGTAATGTCAGTACAGTAACTAGTTACTTTGTAATGCGTTACACCCAACACTGGTAGTCACAAGCCCCAGCCTGGCTACAGCAAAGCAACATTTAAAGTATTAGGAAAGAAGAATGGAGAAGAACCGGCATATAAAACCAACACAAAGTTTGTGTGTCACAGTGACTACCCTCTCACACTTACACACAATTAGCACTCCTGTGATATTTTAATGACACAACTTAAATCCTTTTTCTTCCAACTGAAGAATAATTCTGAGATGCAACATTAGCAGAAGTAGAAATATATGTACTGCAGCAATAAGTCTATAAAGTTGAGACAGCGTCATAAATGGTAACACGTTCAAATAAAAATAAAAAAATAAATAAATAAATAAATGACTAAGACACATTATCAGTCATGTAGGGATGGTCTACAGAGGCGTACATTAAACAAGACTTTATTATGTTTGGTTGGGAGCAGCAGGCTAGGCTGATTTTATTCTTGTTCATTTTTTTTCTTCGAAAAACAAACAGATGTAGACAGACACGGCGGCCGACATACAGAGAGGATGAAGAGAGGACAGACAGACAGAGCCCACAAGAGCAGATAGCAGAGATGCACTGACAAACCCAAAGACAGAGACGGAGTGACAAGGCTCAGAGGAAAACACACACACACACAGAGACAGACAACAGACAGGCTGCTCTTTTCATGGCTCATTCTGCAAGGGATCAGGGGAGGGGAAACGGCCTCTCAGCAGATGGAATATTTATCACGTCTGGCTCTGGATTCGCTATCCAGTCACAGCTGAGAAGCAGTGAGACGGCTGGGACAGATCTGGGCTGCGCAGCACTCACTGAGAGGATTGGGACGTGCAGCGAATCATTCTCCCCGCGCCTGGTGATGGTGATGAAGGCCTTGTCACCAACCTGTCACACGCCATCCGCATAGTCTGGTCCGGCTGCCAAAATGAGACTACAGAATGGCCCACTAATGAATACAAGACAGCACTTATTGGTTTACAGGCTGTTGAGTACAAGCCGGATTTGAAGCTTGTGGAGTGTTGCACTTGATTTTATTTTTTTATAGATACACATCCTCAGTCCTGTGGGCATTGCTTCCAGGCACTCGGGCTGCCTGTCAGATGGCTTTTGGTGTAGTCCGCTGTCAGCTGAAGCACGGCAAGTGTCGGTATTGACGTGTGTGCTATCAAGACAACAAAAATGACCCACTAAAGTAAAACAAGTGCAAACAAAACAACTCACTAATGGTATGTCAAAAAGTGACAGAGCTACAGTAGGTGGGATTATTTTATTTATTTTTTTCTTGTTTTTTTTATTTTTTTTACAGGTGACGCTAATAGTCATCTTTCATACAGTTTAGCTTTGCTGAAATGAGGGTTTTGCCATTTTGGACTGAATCACTCAGAAAAAAAAAACATGAAGTAGCTGAGAGAAATGGACATGTCATCCACACGTAAAACAAATCTTTTTAAAAGCTCTGGCCAAAGTGGAGATGTGTGTTTTCTCCGTTTTCATTATCTGCGTATGGACGAGCTAAAACAGCGAAAAAGCAAATAGTAACATTTTCTTAGGATCAATAGGGCTGTACCGCTAAATCCTGGGCCCTGCACACGCTCAGGGTGTTTCTCAATGCCCAGGAACCTTGCCTTGATGCCTTGGTCCCGCCCCGGTTGCCTAGGAGATACCACATCAGGGAACGCCAAGGCATGTTCCAATGTTCATGGTCTACGGAGGAATCTGTCCTCCGTTTGTTAGCCGTTTAGCTAACTAACTAAGGATACATCAGACGTGCCTTGAGCCTGCTCTCGGTCAAAAATTTCCCAGAATACAGCACGGTAGGAGCCGGCAGCACCTACTTCGGAGGAAAATTTCTATTTTAAATGTAAGTAAACTATTTTTAACCATCGGGCTTATATCTAAAATATTTGTTTTATTTTTTTATTATTATTATTTAGATCCAAAGCAGTTATATATGGTTTGTTAGTTGCTTAGCAGTTGCAGCTTCGGTGGCTACCAGTAATAATTCGTTTGCACATTTGATTTAACTGACACATACAAAAAAAATTAAAAAAGTAAAACTCTTGTTATACATTTCCAATTCCATGGTTGAAGTAATATTACTACGCTACAATGCTACTACGATGGGCGGGACGTAAACAGAGCACGTAAGCCGCTTTGGTCACGTAAGGCTAGTCTGTTCCAAACCGTTTTTTTGACCAAGGAAGGACAATGTCCTCGTAGGCAAGGCGTCTTGCCTACGAGGCACTGCCTTGGTAGGCAAGACGCCTTGACATTGAAAAACACCCTCAATGTCAGTGGGCCCCATTAGTCACATGATAAAGAGTGGTGTTTTTTTTTTTAAGGTTTAATGCAACAATCAGATCTGAATATCTGAGTGTTTCTGTCATTCACCCCCTGAATCAATGTATTTGTTCAACTTGTTCTCATATTATTAACACATTAAGCTACGTCTCATTTCATGGTTATTATTTAGCAAATGCTGTCCCCAATAATAGGCTAATTCCATTGGCTAACATAGCCTTGAACTCAACAGACTGTGTTGATTCATGTCTGTGAAGTGGACAACTAAATGTTTTCAAATTCAATTCAATTCAAATTCAAAGATACTTTATTGATCCCCGAGGGGAAATTTCCGTTTACAGTACAACCTGTCCAAGATCATTACAAACAACAACAAACAAAAACAGATCCAGGTCACTGAAGGGCTTGCAGCCGCCAGACAGAAACAGATAAACGTCAGGGAGGGAGGGGTCCATGGTGGGAAAAAAAAACAACAAACTCAACTGTGTTTTGATTCCTTAATCCAGAGTCAGAATACAGCTAATAGAAAAAAAAAACACACCTAAACATTTAAGCATATATGCAGACATTAACAATGATACAACAGGAGGGATAGGAGGGGGGGGACCCAAATCAACGGCTGACGTGCTGCAACAGATGCGCACCATCTAACTGCTTCCTAGAGCGGGCAGGAGAGATTGGGGATACAGCTAGAGCAGTGATGACAAGGAAAGTGTTTGCATCTGTAAGGGTGTGAGTTTGTGTGTGCATGTGTGTGCATCAGTAGTCAGCAGCCCATGAACTCCACACAGCTCAATCCCACAGTCTGTTCCCCTATGGTGTAATTTGCATCCTTGGAGAGCTGAGCCAGCTCATAGTTGAAGGTGTGGGGGTAGGGTGGGGGGAAGGAGCGTCCTTCTAGATTCCCATCCAAGGGAGTATGTTTGGTCTAGGCCGAATTTCAATTGATAATAAATGCACAGGCAAAGATCACTGTTCCTTCATAGCCTTAGAGTCCGTCAGAGTGGTCTCCCTTCCAAATCAGGGGTCATTTCCATTCCAGCCGGCTGAGAACTAGATTTTGTTACTAGCTAATTTTCCTTTATAGAACAATCACCGATCTATCACTATTTAATTTCAAAGATCTAAATTCATTTTTTTTACTTGTTGACTTTTGAAAGTCTATCTTATAGAACTTTCAAAACCACACACTGAAATGCATATTTTAAATATTTTATTATAAGTCTTCTTTAAGTAAACAGAGTATCATTAAAGCATTTGATGACTGGACCAATCGTCCTTTTTCTTAAAAATCTACATATGCTCACTAAAGTTTTTTTTCACTAAACATTTTCACTCCAGACTCAAAGCTATGAAAATTATGAGACCTTTAGTTAAGTCCTAATATCAAGCTCTAAAGAACTTGGAGAAGTCCCAAGAAAAAACTCCCAGTCTGAGATTTCAAACCGGAGATGTACATTTTGACATTGGGAGCTGTAAATCAGCAGTTTGGGAGTTCAATGAATCGCTGTGACCCTTAAAAAAAAACACGTTGTTTTTTTTTACATTTTAGTTCTCAGCTATCACAAAGCTTGGAAAAGAGGACTTGTGCCGACAAGTCAGATTCAACTTTGAAATAGCATAAATATTCTGTGATGATGTTTCCTCCAGAATCCAGTTAAAGTAAAAAAATAAAATAAAAATCAATCTCTCTCCCATTTAAGATAAGAGCACTTTCCCGTGGTGTGGTGCAGCTATTGTGACTCGAGTTCCTCTGTAGCCAGACAGCATCACCATGTCCTCTGTATACCCAATCTCCCCCTCCTCCTTCTTTATCACTTTCCTCTCCCTCCTCTGGGTCTGCAGGCTGGCAGAAGCTATGCTGGTCAGCTGGATGAGTCCAATTAGAAGAGCTCATTTAGGGCTATTTGAGAGGGCTCAGGTGCACTTCTAGGGTTGTGAATCATTAGTATCCCACTTTCACAGTTAACACTGTTATCAAGTTGGTCGTTTCCGTGGCTCCCCCTTTGTGTCTGTTTTTTTCGATCCTTTTTATTTCTTTCAGAAATAGGCCATCTCCATGCTCTACACACAGGGCAGGGAGCGCCAGTTAGTGGACCGAGTGTGGGCCAGTTTGCTTATGTATATCATCCATCATCCTCTCTTTACTTTTAATTTAACACTGTATATGTTTAAGGAGACTTGACCTGAATAAGTTGTTCCGCGCCGAGTGACTGTGATTAGAGCTGGGTGTTCTATTTGAGGCTTCGGTAGACAGACAGGATTTAGAACGACAGCCTGACTCGATCTGCCAGCAGCCCGCTGTTGAAACGCCTATCTATCTGCTGCAAGGCAAATCAACAAAACAACAACAATCTGAGTGAGATTGCTCCCAGTGTTTCAGCCCTTCAAAATCAATACTGTAATCGAAACAAAAGAGCATCCAGTAGCCACCTGAGAAACTGATGAAAATAATGAGTACAGAGTGCTCTACAACTGTGCATGTGTTGCCTTTTTAGTTTATTTACAGCATAGAAGTGTGCTTGAACGCATAAATCCAAATCAAAAATGTCTGTTCTATACATCCAAAGTTTTATCTTGGTAAATGGTAAATGGACTGAACTTATATAGCGCTTTTCTAGTCTTACTGACCACTCAAAGCGCTTTACATTGAAGCCGCATTCACCCAATCACACTCGCATTCATACACCGACACCCAACATGGCTCGGTAGGACAATGTAGAATCTTGGCCTAAATACAGTATGAATTATTTATTTGCACTCGCGATCATGTGTATGTAAATACGAGTCCAAGGATTCTGATGTGTCCTGAGTGTAATCGCAGGAGACAAGAGCTGATCTGAAGGGAGGAAAATTACGGCAGAGGAGCTGAGGTTTTAGGTACAGCTAATGAGGACGGCACTGCCAGCTATGCAGATTCTGCACATTTCTTTCCCCTTCGCACTGAACTACCCACTGTCAAAATGTGTCCCACTGTCCTTCAGGCTAACTGACAGTCCATTACCGACAGACTGTTACCTTTCTACTCAAGATGTTATATATATATATCAGTATAATGTCAGCAAAGGTGATTATCAGGCTTCTGCAATTAGAAAATGACTATATATGTATATGTTTTTGTTTAGTAGAGGCAAAATTCAATATGAGGTTTACAAGAACCACAAGAGACAAGATTTAAGCACTATTTTTTTTGAAAACTTAGAATCCCCCATGATCAGTGTTAAATAATCTATGTCAGTGTTTGACCAATCAGAAAAGTAATGTGCAGTGTACTCTGATGAGATCCTCAGTCAGTATCTTTACATGCACATCTAAATCGAGCTTTTAGCAGAAATCCTACTAATGGCTTAGAAGAGTTGAGGGTTGAGTCACGGTTTACATGTAACTCAGAAAATCGAAATTTTAAATGTAGTGCGTTCCATTCCACGACGCTAATGTTGACTTTTGCCCTCGACATGTGCCCTCATCGCTGCTGATGTGTCCACTGTTGCTCTTCCCGATTCCATACCAAGGCTTTTAAAAGCTTGGCTAACGGCATATACATGCGGAGAGATTTGATTCTCCAATCGCATTATTTGGGTAGCTTAGTCTGGGTTCTTAAAGTCCAGTTCAGTTCGATGTAAGTCGAGCTAATGTGTATGCATGCATTTCAAAAGCCTGATTTCTCTTGGTGCATGTAATCATACTGATTGGTCTTCCTGGTTTGCGCTCTCCTTTTATTCTACCTCAGTAATCTCACTTTTGTACTCGTTGCAGAAGAAGGACGTATGTAAACCGTAACACCAGAGTTGTCCTTTTTATGTCTCTGCTCTGTCTTCTCGAACCCCCAGTCGGTCATGGCAGATTGCTGTTCGTAAATAGTAAATAGACTGAACTTATATAGCCCTATTCCTGTCATTGTGATCACTAAAAGCGTTCTTCACTGAAGCCACATTCAGTCATTCACACTCACTATTTATCCACTTTTAATGTGGCTGTTTTAATCTGGTGTTGTATCAGTGTTCCAGGTGTAAAGCTGTCAATGATGATATATAGCCCCGGTCACAGGTTTGATATTAACAATCAAAGGGAGAATTTTTTAAACATAGTCTGTTATTAATAAAACCTGTAATTGGTTCATTGGTTTGTGTGTCACATTATATATTTGTTTATTATTTATTCATTTAAATGGTAAATTATCTGTACTTGTATAGTGCTCTATCTGGTCCAGAGGACTCCAGTGCAATAATCAGTTATTCACCCATTCATGCGCACTGAAGATTGAAAGTTAAACTGTAGTCAGGGCTGCATTGGGCACACTGACAAAGGTGAGGCTCCACTGGGCCCTCTAAGCCCCACCAGTATGCAATGAGGGTGAAGTGTCTTGCCCAAGGACACAATGACCAAGACGGACAGAGCTGAGGTTCGAACTGGAAACCCTTTGGTTTCCTGTTGAGCCATAGTCATTCCATGTGTATATTTATTTCATAATGTTTTATTTGTTTCTTTCATTTTGAGCATTTTGGTGTTCCGTAGTACACCTGTATGCCTCTTGCTCCTTTGCACTTCTGTCAATTTATGCAATTCAGTATTCTAGTGTTCACCTATTTGTCAAACTTTCTCTGAAATTGCACTCCAAATTAATTGTGGAAAACTTATTTGCAGATATTTTCGTAGAGCTTGCCTAATATATTAAGAAGAAACTGCAGCTTTGGAAGCTGAGGAACCTAGTTTTGCTATTCCCCAAATATTCTGTAATATGCACTCTAAAACTACCACAGTAGTGATGCACACGTAGAAGAAAATGAAGTCAGTTTGCTGTATTCTTTTGTGTTGCAATCTGGTTGTCCTCTTCAGTGCTGTTACTTGTTTGTGTCCCCGGCTTCTATATAAGACTTAATTACTTCTACATCTTTCTGTTTTGTAAAAGCTGTGTTTGTCATCCAACAGCCTCCAACAAAGAAGGATAATACCAGAATATATTTTAACCAGGTTTTTCTCAAAGTTCTTGATCAAAGCTTTTTTTATAGAGCAAACTGAGCTTTCTCTGCAAGAGGTGGGTCTACAATGCTGGCAAAGGGGGGCTGAATACAAATGCACGCTACACCTTTCACATTAATATTCACAGAAATACTTTGGAATTTTTGTCTCGTTTTCCTTCAACTTGACAATTACAGTAAGTTTGTGTTGATCTAGGAAATGAATATAGCAGTAAAAGCTATTTGGTCCTAACACGAGAAAAATATAACAAAAGATGGAGAGATATGAATACTTTTGCACATCCCTGGGGGTCCTGTTATTTTCACCATCTTCATTATCCATTGTATATAGATGGTTATGTAAGGACTGCACTGTATGTGACCCTTACACTGAATTGGTAACTTTGAAACCTACCAGAAGCCACATCACAGCTGAGGTTCCACAAAAATTCTTCCTGTGATTACCTTTGTAATACTTCGCTTTAATGTTCTTTTACAGTATAAGCTTTATTCATCCCACGTAATAAAAGTACAGTGGAGTAGCCATGGCTAATGTGACCAGAGGCTGAACTCTCCTCACGCTAATCTCTCCAACTAGCACAGATAGACCAAAGAACCCGATAATCAGATTTCCATCCCTTAGCTAGATTTTCCTTACATGCAAATTTAAAGTAGATATTCTGTTTTGCTCCTATTTCCACTTAAAGTGAAAAATGCACTTATTTTCTATGAAACACTGTGAAAATAAACAGTGATATTAGACAAATTTTCCCATACCTTCAGATCTAACAAATGGTCCAGGACCTCGGACTCAATATGAATGAGAGGTTTATCCCGTCTTCTCACAATGGAAGCCTAGAAAGAATAATTTATTATTTCCAAAAATAAAATGTCCAAAAATAAAATGTTTTTTTTGAAATACTTAAATAATTTATCCACATTTAGATTCATCCACCCTCCTATCAGCTCTGACCAGATATCCCGAAGAAAACTATCCCTCTACATTATGTTGCCACTTCCATGTTTCAGTGTTGGGGTCAGAGTGATGTGCAGTGTTAGGTTGTTGCCACATAATGTTCAAAATGTTATGTTTTGTTCTCATCTGATCTGACCACCTTCTTTAACAGATTTTACTGGTTTGCATTTTATGTCAGACCTGCTCTTGATGGTGCTATTAGTTCACCAGTGTTCTCTAAGTTCTCTGTGGCAGAATGGCTGTATTTATACTATGATGAAATCACTCAAATGTTGACTCTAATAATAAAATCCCTTCTAAAGACAATTTAATCTGGCTTTTAGAGTGTCATATTAAAGGAAGCCGAATACAACTGCAGGCTACACTTAAAAAAATCACAATCACGTATCCCTTTTCTTTAACTGAAGTGTCAGTTTGTGTTGGTCTATCATATACAAACCAAATAATAATTCTCTTCAATTATAATATTTTTATTTTTTAAGAAAAGAAAAAAAGGACCTTTTTGTAAGAGACACAGCATGGTTTTATCGATAATAAAACCGCTGCTTAAACCTTTTAACCAGTTGCATAGTTCCATTTTTATTTCTTCTATGTTCATCAATTTATGTTTTTCATTTCAACATTTGGACTGTTTAATATATGAATATAAAAATACAATTAAATTAGGAATTTGCTTCTCCCCTTTTGCCAGCAGGTGACTAGCGTGTGAGTTATGGGCGTAGCCAACATTAAGCAGAAGCCCGACCCATATTTGGCTCTGTAGCGAGCCACATGCTGTGCTCAGTACACATTTGTTAAAGTGAAACTCTGGACCTAATGTTTTCATGTCGATAATATACAGTGAAGGCCAAAATTTTGATACGTCTGGTAGATTTAGAATTATTCTCATTTAACCAAGAAATGTAAGTTTTATAGTCAGCAATCGCATCCTTCTTGTATTTGCCAACCAGATGTTTGCATATTTTTACTGCTATTTTGACAAGTTATATTTGGTGATGAGCCATCATTCTAATATTTAGCTCTGCCGATTCTCCATAAGATTAAAGACAGGACTCTGGCTTATCCACTCCAAAACATGTATATTACTTCCTTTGAGAAAAATCATGTTAATAAAATTAAAAGATTACTTAAACACAAAATATTCCATGAGTATTAATAATTTTGGGGTAACTGTGCATATGTATGACACCCAAAACTATCATGCTTCAAATGATAGCGTAATTGGTATTTAAATCATATTTTACTAGAGTTTTCGTATAAATTGCTATAGAATTTTTTTCTTTTCTTGCAGGGTTGATGTCTGAGGTCTCCACATTGAAATAATAATTGGTACTTTGGATAATAAATGAAAAGCCAGTTATATGCAACCTCTCAGTTAATGTCAAAATGTTTAGTTTGCTTTAGTTTTTCTGTATACTTTTTGGTATTATGGAATTTGAGGTTACTTTGGACTAAGGCTGGGAATCGATTCAACTTTAAAGAATCGATTCGATTCCGATTCTCTAGAGTTGGAATCGATTCGATCTGATCCAATTCAATATTGATATTGGTCAGTGCTATTAAAAGCTTCTTTTTTTTACTGTTATCTCAATTATATGCCAGAAATTCAATGACTTAATAGTGGGTGAGTAACAGTTCACAATGGAAAACTGTATTAACCCTGTCAGACACAAAACTTAAAATAGCCGTCTGGACTGTTCCTTCCCATTTCAGCTTTAAAAAGGGCAAACTATCCATCCATCCATTTTCTGAACCGCTTAGTCCTCAAGGGGTCGGGGGGGGTGGGGGTTGGTGCCTATCTCCAGCTGTCAACGGGCGAGAGGCGGCGTACACCCTAGACAGGTCGCCAGTCCTGGGGCAAACTATTCTGAAAAATAAAATCGATTTTTGAACTTGTGAATCGATTCGATTTGATTTCTATAAGAATCGATTCAGAATCGATTTTTCAATTATTTCAACACAGATCTACTTTGGACAGTTATGTAAATGTTCTGTCATTGTGACTTTCAGTACTTAGAAGTTAACCTATATATTTTCTTTTCAGGATTACCCTCTATTTTGCACTATTCAGTTTCCCATGCTAACCAGATTTCCTGTTCTACTCCCCCACAAATGTTTAATATATTTTTTTTCAGTAATTGAACTATATTGACACTCTTCCATATGGAAACATACTGTATTTCTGGAGTAGTTTCATGATTACCTTGTGCCTACGATATTTTTATAGTGTTTTCGTGCTGTTTGTATAAACGTCTTCTATGCGTTCACTAAGTGTAACATCTTGACCATCACCCTTGCTTGTTCCCAGAATGTCCTGTGAGTTACTCTGCTTTTGGTTCTGAATCTTACTTCATGTATTCGGACTCTGACCACTGTCTCACAGATTCTAATTCTGTTCTGCTTTTCCTTCCTGCTCTTTTGTTGACCTGGACCATCTATCTGACCATTAAGTTCTGGATTGCACAAAAAATAACTTCTCATTTTCTAATGGTGAAACCTGTACATTGGTTTGGAATGCATGATCCACTTCAGCCTGATTATGGTGCTTTCACATGCTGTGAGATCATCAGTCCCGGTTTCGTGCACATATTGTTACCCTCTAGACAGTCCCATGGGTAAAACAATCCCTTTTTAAAAGGAGATTTCCAATAGTTACATCTGTGAGGCTTCAAGTTTTTTGGGATCTGAGACTGCAAATAGGACCTCTTGAGAAACCACCAACTTCAGATACATCTGCTTTTCGCAATCTCTTCCTCATTCACCAAGTCTGACCAAAATGCTGATCCTAATAAGGAGCTACCATTTATCTTACACATTCTAATAATTGCCAATAAAAGTTTTTTATAAACATATTTTAGTATATGGTTTAGGTTCTGACTAAGATGTAAAAACAAATATCACCCATTGTGTTTGTTTCCCAGTGAATTAATGACAAGAACCCTTATCTTATCCTCAGTGTGGGCTGAGGATAAGAGAAGGGTTAAATCAGTATCTCTAAACTATGTTGTTTAAACATTCCAGCTCATTTTGGAACATCATGAAAATTTTCAAAGAGCCTGGACAATTAACACAGGAAAACATAGATAAGTGATTCAATGTTTCTTTTAATCTCACAGCAGTACTATGGAATAGTGAAGGGGATTAGAGCATGGCAAGCCTTTTTAAACGGTCTGATTACATTTGCAAGGGCAAAAAAAAAGAAAAAAAGATCACTTTATTAGAAGTGACTCAGGGAAATGCCTTGTTCTCCATGTACCAGGCAGTGGTGCGGCAAAACTCTGAATATTTTAGAACCCTGGGGTGTGACTTTTTTAATGTTTGGTCATGAAAACAGTTTATCGACAGCGAAACACCCGACTGATCACACGTCTTCCCTCTCCGCTGGAATTGTGTTTTTATCTCTTCCTGAGATCCTGCAGCGCAAAGCCACTGTTATGTAAAGTGTGCTCGCCGAGATGTAACCGTCCACCCCCTGCACTCCATCTATCTAGTGTCCGCGCTGCTGCCGCCGCCACACTTGTGCCAGTTTATCTGCTCATCCATCCTTCCATCCATCCATTTTTCTCTCTGTCACTTCCTCTGATCTGCTACCCAATCATAATCAGCCAGTGCTTAAAGGCAAGGCAGAGTCTTTTATCTCAATCAGACGCTCCCCACTTCTCTATCACCAACACAATCTCCAGACCCTGCTGTATACTTTCATTCCCCGGTCCCTGCTAATGCAGGCACCAGCTGACCCCCGCTCATACCTCTTGGGTTGGTCATGCCTTTGCTTTCAACTGCTGCACTTTGATGAGATGATAAGCTTGGTTTTGAGAAAAAAACAACAATCTGCTATTTCCTGATTAGTGGAGGCATAACATAGGCTGGTATGTTTTTAAGAATGCAGGGCAGAGGTTCAAGTTAATCTTAAAACATCTTCCAAAAATTTGTGGGCGCTGCCTTAATTTATCTTTGCCCACTGGGAGATTTTGAAGCTATGAGGAGTTTGGAGTTTAAACAGTCAGAATCTTTTTTTTTTTAGAAAAAATTTGTGAATACGTACATTCACGTAGTTCCATCCATCTATTATCTATACCCATCCATCCTAAGTGTGCAGGGTTGCGGGGGGGGGCTGGTGCCTGCCAGCATTCATTGGGCGAAAGGCAGTGTACACCCTGGATAGCACAGAGACATATAGGACAAAAATCATGCATATATATATACACACACACACTGACTCATCAGTGTGTGGTACCTGTTATTTGCCACATACTTATCCGTATTGGCAATTTAGAGAGACCAATTAAACTCACAGTCTTGTTTTTCAACTAAAGGAGGAAACTGGAATACCAGAAGGTAACACACGCATGTGCAGAGAGAACATGCAAAATCCATGGTTTGAAAAATAATTTATATGACCTCTCTCTTTCTAATTCAAAATTAAATGATTTTTTGGGATTTTTATTGTGACATATAAACACAAAATATATCACAAAAGTGGAACTGTTTTATGACTCTTTTTTTATTTATTCAACAAGTAACATTTTTAAGTGTGTTGAGCCCCCATTGTCTTGATATCTGTAAAGGAAACTTTATCGGTTATCAGTTAGCAAAGACAGTCCTGTGGTGTACAATTTTATTTCATAATAAAGGCTGCTGTTAAGCAAAATCATAAATATTTTTTTAGAGATTATTGAACAAACAGCAGCACAAAGATGAGGAGACACAGCATAATGGTCAACCATCACGTTGTCCCAAAGTTTAAAGCACAGATATACTATAAAAATATATTTCAAAGCTATAAGCATTTAAAAGGGCATTGTTTAATCCACAATTCATAATAAAAAGAATACAGCATAGCTGCAGTGATAATAAAACATGGCTATAAATAGATTTATACTTATTCATTAACTTATTCATCTATGTTTTTAACCCATTTGCACAAACATCTTATTATTAATGCTGGGACATTTAGAAAGGTTCAATTCTCTTACTCAGCTCTTAGACAGCTGTTCTTATTCTAAGGTACAAACAAGAACCAATTGTCTGTAAACATCTCATCTTGACTTATAACAACTCTCGTTATTATCTGGTGTTAGACTTATGACAGCTCCTGTGAATGTCTTTCTCTGCATTATACAAAGTGTCCCTTATTGTTTTCTATATTCTGATTGTCCAGTGAAACTATCTCCTGATTGTTTACTGCTGACTACTGAAGTGACACTTCCTCTTCTGCTTGATTATGTATGAAATCATCTGTATGATGTAATGATCGGTCAGAAGCTGATTCAATAGGGTGTGGCTGATTACTATATATACCCATGCATCTGTGCTGAAGCTTCAGGGTTCTCAGCAGGATGTGCTCCGTGCACGTAAAATAAACTATGTAGGAAAATAGCTGACACTTCATTTTATTCTCTCATCCGAGGCCTCTCAGACACCCAGATTTCTACCACAGCAGAAGCCGGTATCAAACCTCTGAGAACAAACCAATTTCTCTACCTAGCAAGCCACAATTGACAGAAAGGATCAGAGTGTGAAAAAGCACAATTTTTAAGTTCGGTGGAGGATCTGTGAGGTTTCAGCTTTCTCATTCAAAGAACCTTGTTACCTGAACATTTAAAATCAAACCCTTTTATAAACCTGAAAATGCTCTTAAATTACTTATATTGTCTTTGCCAATCTGTCTGTTAATATCTACATTTAGACATCTTATGGACATCTACGTTTTCCCCTTTTGGTCTAATACCGTTTAACCTATTTTAATCCAGATATCTACACACTGTTAAGACATTACGGAGACCTACTCTTAAGCCAAAACTGAACAGCTGGTTGTGTAACACTGGAGTCTACATGTTGGCACCTTTTTGTACAGTTTGTAAGTCTATATCTAATCCGAGGCTGTGGGAGAGCGAGAGGGAAACTGTACCTCCGAGAGTTTCAGGGAGATAATTGGGACCTTTTCCCAGGTTATTACCATTCAGAAGGAGTTAGGATCAAAGCTAGGGTACCCTGGCAGCTTAGCAGAGAGGCCATAGCTGCCGTCAGTAATCTCTTCAGATAAAATGCTAGCCGTGCCTGCATGCCCGCAGGGCTCCGACCGTCCCATTCCTTACCTGACCATTCCTGGTTGTCACTACAGGCAGACCCTGGTTACAGTTGCCAATTTGATAAGATTTCAAAGACAAGACAAGGATTGCATGATACAAGACCAGATTTCTGCTGGAATCAATTTATTTGCCATATAAAGAAAATGCACTGAAGCATTTTTAGGGACTGCGGGGATGGACATTTTTAGAAACAGAAGAAAGGACAAAAGTGATGGTTAAAAATTGATGTTTAACTATCAACTGTGTAATTGATAGTTAAATAATTGGATAACTCACAATCATTTAATTTCATAAAAAAACTAATTCTACTAGTATTATACCATCTTTTCATGAAAATAATATATAACTCTATTAGCGTTTGTTTAAAAGCATTTTGCTGTCATGTAAGGTTACAAATTGCCTTTCATTTCTCCTTTATAGATATTTTCTCCCATGTAATGTTCCACTTCATCAAACAAATCCAGACACCAGACAAAGATAACCAGAGTAAAAACAGTTGTAAAGGCTTTTTCCATTTATTTAAATGAAAGAGAGAAAAGTTGTCCAAAACAGATGTGCCCGATGTAAAAATGTAAATGTAACACCCCCCAGTTAAATTCTGAAATAAATTCCACATTTCAAAATACTGACTTTAATTTCACTAGCCCCACTCTGGATTGCTTACCACTTTAACTCTACAATTTAAGAGAATAATTTAAATAGATCCAAGCTGACAACATGACAACATTGGCTGCAAGGTCCCAAATAGGAGCACATCAAAAGCTGATAAAAAAATACATAATTATATATATTATGTTATTTCGTGTTGTTGGTTTTTTGGCAAATATCCTACCTACATGCACAAAGCTCTCAGGAGAACAGTAAAATGTAGCAAGTTTATTAAACAAAATAAATGTACAGTATATGACCGCATCAGGATCGTAAAGTGGACCATAAATTGGAACACTGTAAAGACGGAGGGAACCAGTGAACACAGTTCAGGAGTGAGAGTCGCGTAAATGATAACGAGCAGCAGGATGAGAAGAGTCTGGGATCTTCAATGTGGAGATTCCAGAGCTTCTGGGATGGTGAACTGAAGAGATGAGTACGTTTTGGCAGAGAATGTTTGAAGGTGGAAAATGGCTTACTTGTATTGGTGAAGTGGACAGGAGAAATGCGGGGAAATGTAGATGAAAGCAAGGAAGAGGAGGTCAGGAATTTGTGGTTTTGAATGTAGCAAAGTTGATGGAGCTTGCAGAAGAGTAAGCAGTCTTGGCAGAAAGGTATACAGGGAGGCAATGGCGATGAAGAAGAGGAAACCCACAACCATTGTGGAATAATTCAGCTTTTTATCATGAAGGAACTAGTGGTTGAGGAAACGAGTAAGCAAATCCGGGAGAAGAATTGCTACTGAGTCGGCAGATAAAATTCAAGGAAAATAATACAAAGTTTATGGCTTTGAGAAAGAAAACTAGAAGAAACATCTAGTTGTCATGGAGGACTTGGGTTATCACAAAGGTCAACACTCAGGCAAAGAGTGACTGGCCTCCAGCTTTTCTTATCTTCCTGCAAAACATAACATGGAACATACCTGCTGGTCATTGACTACCAAGGGCGAACTGCCAGGTGAGATGTCTGCGTTGTGTCCTCCAGTGTACAACCTGGGTAACTAAAGGTGTTGGAGAACCGCTACACACACTAATAAGCCCAACTCTTGACAAATAAATTGAAACTCATCTAGATTTACTAGTATGGGAAGGTTGTGGGACTCCAATAAACCACAACTAAAGAAAGCATGGAATATGGCTCGAAGTTTTTCAGGGGTGGACAGCCTACCAAAATTACTGCAGGAGCCTTTTGTTCGCCCATTCAGGAGGTCTGAAAAGAACCCAAAACAAGATCAAAGGAACAGCATACCTCAGTTACCTCTGATAAGTTCAAAATCAATGACACAACTATAAGAAAGATAGTGCACAAAATGGTATCCATGGGAGATTCCCAGGATGAAAATATGGCTGACCAAAAAAAATGCAGGAGGCCCCGCTCTCACATTTGCCAGAGAACAGTTTCACAATCACAGATAATTTTTATATTTCTGTGGACTGAAATGGAACACATAGGAGGTTTGTGTCACATTACATCTGCTGTACGACCAGCAGCTCATTCCAGAAAAAGATCATTTCTGCAACATTCAAACATAGTGGAGGTAATATGAAAGTTTGAGCCTGCCTTGCTGCTTGATGACCCAAACTACTTGCAGCAGATGAAGAAACCATAATTTATTTTCTCTGCCAGAACAATTTTACAAAGAAGAGAGAGCCAAATATCAAATGTTGTACAAACTTTTTTTTTTTTTTGGGGTTGTACAAACTTGACGTAGAAGACTTTTTGCCAACCGTTGCAGACATTTGACGGCAGTTTTTATCACACAGAGTAGCATCACGAATCCTAAATTGAATAGGGACATTAATTTTAACACAGAACCATGTTGGTTTTGAAAGCTGCTTTCCTTAGTAAAAGAATAAGATAATGTATTTTTTTATGTATTCAGGTTATGATTGTATCAAAGGAGGATAAAAAGATAAAATAAGAAGTCCTTAAGTACCTTCTCACAGCATAAAATCTTAAGTGGCTGCTAGAGAGATTATATGGTGAGAACAGGTCAAAGTAATATCTAGCAGAGTTATATTTCATAATAACAAGATCAGAAACACCTGAAGTAAGTTTATTGTTGCTCCTGATCTCAGCTCAGCCTAGCTGCTGTTGTTCAACACACTCAAATACACTTGAAAAATTGTTTCTTTCTGCTGAGTTATATTGGTGACATAATTCTGGAGAAACTTCTTTGATGCTCAGATTCAATTTAAGCTTGTCCAAATGTGCAGAAACCAGCATGTGAAACATGTTCACCAGACAGCATCAATAATAATTTTGTGGTCATAACTCATCAGCTTGTTTTCCTGTGGAGAATCCTCCGCAGGAGCAGCGTGCTGTGGATGATTTATGCATCTGCGATGGCCATCGGCAATTTTCTAAGCTTTGGTCTGTTGGTGCTAGAAAACAAATAGGGTGGGTGGTACCAAAAGCTTTGAGAATTATATTTATAAGGTCAGCCCAGCATGGAGTTCAGAGCTAGGCAATCTGTGCACAGCTGTAAAACATAAACTGCTCCAAAATCGCCTTCCATTGTAGAAATAGGCCAGGCTGTGAGCATTACTTTGATTAGCAAAACAAGGATCAACCTAAAAACATGGCCGACTAAATGATTTGATTTCTTTTAGATACTCTGTTGTACAACTAGGAGGCTGGTGTTTATCTGATCAGGTGAGAGAGGGACAGTTAGCAAGTCCTTCGCCAACACCGACACCTGTACCATGCACATGCCTGTACATACATACATACTCACACATAAGGAGAATTTGCCAACCAAACACTAACAGAGACTGAACAAGAGAAGTATTTACTTATTGTTAAATCTCTTGAAAGCAAAGTTGCTAAAGAAACGTAATCACCAAATCAAGTAATCTGAGACAGCTAAGTTTATTATTGTGCTCTCCCTGATCATTGTGGCACAGTTTGGTATACAGTATATTGATTAAAGAAAAAAAGCAAAAGCAAAATCATGCTTTAGAGTCCAAATTAATGCATATGCATTGCCAGATGTTGATGTGTACAGTGGAAACCCCAGTATTCGCAGGAGTTGTATGGGAGCATAGCTTCCCCTGAATAGCTAAAATCCGCAAATACTCGAGACTCCCTCTAGGAACACATTATGGCATAATTTTAAGAAAGACATGGTGGAAACTGTCTGTACTACCACAAAAAACTACCAACTGGGATCTGCAACTTTCATATGTGTTCCTGGTCCGATGCAGTCAAGGGTGACTGTGGCTCAGTGGGTAGAGCAGTGTTCTTGCCATCGGAGCATTGTAGGGTAAATTCTAGCTTCACCCTGTCACATGTTTGTGTGCCCATGGGCAAGGCACTTAACCTGAAGTTGCCTACCGAGCTCTGTATCGGTGTATAAATGTGTTTGAGAGTATGACTGGGTGAATGTGGTTCCAGTGAGTGGTGTTAAGAAAAGTTCAGTCCATTTACTATTCAAGTTCTTCAGAATTCTGCCAACGATCTGGTTATTTTACTCAGGTTTGTTAGAGCAGAGACACATCTAAAAGATGCAGAATACTGTCCCTTTAGGACTGGAGTCACAGACCCTTGATCTACAATATTTCTTCTCTGTTTCACAGTTATTCTTGAGAGTACAGCCAATTAGCGTTAAAATAAAATAAATGGTGCTCCTGGCTTGCCTGCTTTGCAAATGCCATACAGTGCTATCCAGTAAGATTATACCTAATTATTCAAACTTCCCATGTAGCATTTTGTTTCAAATATTTTAGATATGTTCCATGAAAAATCAGTGATTAGGTAAATATACAGCAAATAATCTGAAGTCACATTTCACAGAAAAAGCTCTGGAAATAGACAGGGCTCCACTGCATTGTTATATAAATCTCACATGCCAGCTAGCATGTTTAACGATCCACTCCCTAACTTTTACTCCATGAAAAAATGTGTTTTCATAATGTTTATGTGACACAATACTATATCTGAAGTCCGTTTTCGGAGCTGTCACTACATGAGAGGGTCGTCCTGCTGGTTACTGCACTGTCAAACTTTTCCCCCGTGGACCTCTTCTCTAGATGTAGTGACTGAATTTCACTTTATGGCAGTATGCTACTCGATACCTAATAATATAAACAAACCCAGGGTTTTGAGACATGGCAGATCCACCAAAGAAACCAAAGAAGTGTGAAAAGGAACTGGGCTACAAGAGCTTAAAGGTGCTGGAGCTGAAAGCTGCCAGAGCTTCACAGCTGCAGAAGGCTCGTTGTGTTGAGTCATACCGGGACGCATCGTTTCTGCGATTGGGGGTGAGGAAAGTTGCAGCATGCTGAGCCACTGAGCTGTATGCTGAAGCTCATGACCAGGCTGTTCCCTGCTATGTCGGCCTCAATAACAGTCCACCTCCAACGCTTCCTGCTGCCTGCTCGCTCATAGAGCAGAAGACACGGGTGAGAGAAAACTTCCTACCCTTCACTGGTGTGAAAGATGTTTTCTGTCAAACGGTTACTCAGTTTAGGTCAAGTAGGAATAGTTTTTAGGAGCAAGGGCTACAGCTTTTCATTTTTTTTTGGTGAGCCGCTGTCAGTGAGACGTTAGAGATGCAGCAGGATGCATGGATGCTGAACTAGCCGTGTTGCTACTGTATTGGTGAGTAATATATGCTTTTTCTGGAGTTAGTTGGGAATGATGACGTGATACAGTGAATGCCGGGGAAACTGTTTGACAATTTACCAACTGACACACTGGTAGTTTGATGTTTTGCTGTTTTGGCTGGTGAGCTGTAAAACCATTAATACACTTGTTCAGATGCGTTTCGTAAAGATGTGTTTTTACAACAGTGAATTTACGCCGCAAGCCTTGAGAGGGCAACAGAGGGCAAATATCTACAAAATTATGGAGTGTGTGTAATTGATATGTAAATATCCTTGAACATTTACATTAATTAGTAACAATCAGTTTTGTTCAAGTTGTTCTTTTTGGATGGAGTTTGCATGTTTACCTTGTGCATGTGTGAGTTCCCACCAGATACTCCCGGTTTCTGCAAGAGTTAAAAAATAAAGAAAACATGTCTCTAAGGTTAATTGGAATGTGTGTGTTTGTGTTCATGTTTGTGCTTACTGGTTGTTTTTCCTATGATGTACTGGCAAATGTCTAGGGTATGTCCTGCCTTTCACCCAATGGCTGTTGAATATAGACACCGGTATAAGATAAGACCCCTGCAAGTATAAGATAGATAGTGGATGGCTGGATATATGTTCTACAGCTCAATTTCTCTGTGGGGAACAACATTTTTGCTTTCTTCCTTTTTTTTCATAATGCTTTACCTTTTTTGTTTAGGTTTGCTTTATCTATTATTTTTTGGAAGGAAGATGTGTATCAACCTAAATGTTTTTATCAATAATATTATGGAAAATAAGTTTTACCACTTCTAAAAAAACATAGTTAATTAACTTGACTCTTAAAATGTCATTTCAATCCTTTTACTGTCCTCTGTCCAAAAATCTGCTGTAAAACAATTAGTTAAAGTCTGGAGTTAAAAATAAATGTATAGAAGGATCATGTTTAAAGTTGTAATTTTCCATTATGGCTTGAATTAATGAGTGTAAAACTCTTCCCATCCCCTGTAGGAATTAAGCAGAATTCACACAGTAATGACCAAGGACTTTATATTTTGGCAAACATCACAACACATTCTGTTGCTACAGATGGAAGTAACAACCAAATGCAATGAAATCCTAAGGGGATTTAGTTCGTTTTTCTCTTAATTAAATAAGGACTTTTTTACCAGCTGGATACACAGTTGAGAACACCATAGTGGCAACATATTTACAGTTAAAGGCCACTAGAACATGTGCAGTCTCACCAGTCCCGGCAGTGCCTTGGGTCACGTATGAAAGCAAACAACACTTTGAATGTAAATATGTGTGGACCTTATCTCAAGGTTTTTACCATGAACAGGGCTCTGGCTCAGTGAGAGAATCAGGCTGTAATATTCATGGCCTCAAACGCAATTCTACTCCCATGTGAGAAACAAACTCAGGGGAGGACAGCCGGAACTGACCTGGCCTTCCATAATGCTAGCTTCACATCTTTCAGTCCTTATAAATCCTTGTCTCTTTGTGGCTGTGCATACTGAACAACTCCAAACATCCCCATGTATTGGCCCCAGACAACACGGATAAACCACGAGAACCATTTGCCTTGAACTATGGCACATACTTGTGCAACGAAGATAAGGAAATGCATAATGGTCACCTCCTGAAGTGTGTTCAGTAACCCTAATACGATGAAGTTTTTCATAATTTTCCTACCAATAAACAACTTTTTTTTCTTTAATCATTCTGGAAGCGGCATAGAGGCTTTCTCCCATTCAGCGTCACAGTTCAAAAGAACATAAAATGGATGGTGGCAAAATTAATATTCATCAATGTGTCACCACGAAGATGAACAGGTATTTTTATGTTTCCAACCTAAGAGCACAAAAAAGAAAGCTGCCACATGCACAATGTATCGCAAAAGTGGAGTGCTGGAAATTGCCAGCTTTCCAATCGCTTTCACTCCCATTTTGTAAAAGCCTGTGGGGGTCTTAAGATATGCACATGATATGCACTCAGTAATGTTGCCGTTACTTGCAAAGTTATTCAGTTCTTTCATTTCATCACGTTTTAACCACAGATTTCAATGCATTTTGTTGGAATTTTATATGACAGACCAGCATAAAGCGGACACAGAAATTATCAACCGGAAGGGAAACTATGAATGGTTTTCAAAAGTCAGAGTTCTCAATTGTACCAGACAGGTTAGGGATAAAATTATAGGAGAGCTTAAAAAAAGATGGTTGAGTATTAATAAAATTAGTTTTGAACCTCTAACTTTAAAGCTTCCAAGACATGGTAGTCAAGCAAAAGAGAGACTAGGCAAACAGCTCTAATAAGAGAAGACGCCCATGCCAGCTTCAGTGATCCAGAGTCCAGATGGGAGAATCCGTTGAAAATATGTGGCAAACTGCAAAAGAGTTAACCACAACCCTTCTTGTGAAAAGAGAAAGAATGTGGATGATGACGATCCAGTGAGATTTTAAACGCCTACATGCGAAACATGAGAAGGAAAAATAAAAATGCACATAACCCTGAATATACTGTTACCACAGTAAAATATGGTGGGGACAGTATCATGATGTGGTAATGCTTTGGTTTCCTAAAACAAAATTCAGTTGAGGTGCTGTGGTAGCACATGCGTAAGCGGCGCATGATGTCAGTGAACCGTAATACGTGGCTGATGGTCGCGAAGCAGTGTAAAATACGCATCTCAGAAGGGTTGTGTCATTGTTGTCTCCTAAATTTTTGTGCGAAGCTTCTAAAACGTGTCAAGCTCAACAGTTTAGTTCTAACCAGACAGGAAATTAGGCTATGAGGCAAAGTAAAATACCCATAAGTTTCAAAATAAAGGACATGCAGATTTCTGATTTTCTCCCCCTCTCACCCCGAGGCATTGTTTTGTGTTGGTATGTCATACAGCAATCATTGAAAATGCTAAGTATTGAAAAGTTTGAGAGGTATTTTCTTTTTTAAAAGGCACTCTACAAGATATGGAGCTCTCTTTTTGATTTAAAGAAACGGCGGTTTGATTTTAGTAAAAAGTCAGTTCAAGAATAAAAAGGAAAGCAATGAGGAAGTAAATAACAAGTGTATGGTCAAAGTGAGACTGTGAGTGAAAGACTGAGACAGAGAGCCAATGGCGTTAGAGAGCGGATGGCTGAAATACTGTGGCCATAAGCAAAACACCACGATTGGTAGAGAAACTTAATGAGCATTTCCTGTCTTCACATTCTACCCAGAAGCCTCCAGGCTCTCACCCTATGCCAGGATATCCTGCAGCAGTGTGCTACTCTGGAATGCAAGAGCTGAAGTGAATATAAAGTCAGATCCTCAGTCAATAAATCACTGGCCGTGACTGATGTGCTTGAACGTTGAACCAAAGTGTTTGAAAACGCGGCACATTCTCTGCAGAGTCCCATTCAGAACGTTCTGTCAGCGCAGATGGACCCGATGACAGGGAGAAGACAGGTTGAACACTTTGCTCACTAGACCACAGATTTTCAGAGTACCATTGACAAAAAAAGATATCTCCATTTCTTACACTGAACTTCTTTCCACTACATCACACACTGTCTATACTTTCACAATTCAAACATTGGGAAGTGCTTTTATTTTGTCTCAAAGGGTTTGAGTTTGAATATATGGTATATAGTCCAAGGACCGTTACTGAGAATATGAAGACGTTGTTTTAAACAACTTTTTAGACGTCTTCAAGAATCAGATTTTGAAGAAAGCGCAACAATGTATTTCACAGTTCAAGAGTTCTTGCACTATCTATTGTACTGCTGAGGTGATTCTTCTACAGATATGCTGTTATAAAAGCCAATCCAAAACTTTGTGTAGAAATACACAAATAATTTCTACCAGTCCTTTACACAGAGTTGATGTAATTGGCAGTAGATTTTCAGATATACTGTAAAATATTTAATGATCTCTGCAGCAACTCTACGCTTATTGCCCTTTCTGGCCATGTCTCTGTTCTCTTGCTTTTCTACATAAACTATCACATTGCAGTAAAAAGGTGACAATGACCCTTTCCAGATGTATTCTTTTTTTAAACTTTTTTTATGACCCCTTAAGTTGCCATCAAGCATTCGCAATAGCTTGGAAGTGTTACAGGTAGAAGTAGAGTTCGTGGTTCCATCAATTACGTCACGTCATTCAGATCCAGAAGCAGTAAAGAAGCCCCAAGGGGGTTACTCTGGACCTGTTGTGGTTCAGTATTCATCTTGCAATCATAAGCTTGTGGGTTCAATTCCATCATCCATTGTCACATAACGATGTGGTCTGAGCAAGGCACGTAACCCAGATTGCCTTCGGATATCTGTGTATTGGTGTATGACTGTTTGTTTTTGGTTGAATGCGGCTATAAGTGTTTTAAGTGATCAGTATGATTTGCAAAGTGCTATATGAATTCACTCCAGTTACACTTGCACATTTTTTTTGGATAGCTGTTATTATGTAATACATGGATCAACCTTTAAAAACTGCTTCTTTACTTTAGTCATGCTATCTTTGTCTGATATACCAAAATTGTTTGATGATTTGAAATGGCAGAAAAGCAGAAACAGAACACAGGAAATGCTAAACATTTTCTACAGCACTGTATATATAGTGTGTATTAATAAGAGGAATATGTTGAGTTTACTTGGCATTAAAACATTGGCAACATAAACCTTGGTTCTCCCTGGATCTTGTTTGTGGGCATTGGTGTAAAGCATATATATATATATATATATATATATATATATATATATATATAAACTGGCAGCATTTGATTTGCCTTGTACATTTTCGCCTCCTGCCTCGTCATCCAGCCAAAACAGTTACAGCAACAATCTGTGTGCGGAATATATTGAGCTCATTTAATCTTTAATGCTGCATGTGTCCAGATGGTTTGGATGTGTGTGTGTGTATGCAGGGTATCTAATCCACTTGCTATCTCCTTTATAGTGTTTGAAGAAATACATTGATTCAAGACAAACCCCATCGGCACAAATTCAGTTTAAAAAATGCTAATGATGCCCTGATATGTATTTTGTATGTGTAGTGCTGAGGGGTGGGAAATTCACAGTCTCCTGGGGTAAAAGTATGCCATGACATGGGGAAGGCAAACGAAGAGGTCGGAATCAAAGATCCTGTAGATTTTATTTTGGTGAAATTGTCCATACACATTTTTTTTGGAGGTTTTGGGTCTGAGTATTTACCTTTTGAGTTCCTATAGTATCTGTATATTATCAATACTTGAAAGACTCTGATAATACTTTGGAGAATGTGTTTGCTTAACTAAATTAGGTAAATTCTCACTTAAGCTAGGCAAGGCAAGGCAATTTTATTTGTATAGCACACTTTCAACACAAGGCAATTCAAGGTGCTTTACATGATTAGAAAAATGTGAAAAATTAAAACATAGAATCACTAAAAGAAATCTTAAACAAACATTTATAAAAGACAACTTATACGATTAAAAGAAAAGAGAACATTTAGTGATTAGAGCATAAGAGAACATTTATGTAAAATTATGAAAATTAAAGTGGAAACATCTAACGGTATTTAAAAAGAATGAATGCAAAAGTTGTATCAGTTACTCATAATCAAGTCTAAATAGATAGGTTTTAATTTTTTATTTGAAATTGTTCAGTGTCTCTGCAGTTTTGCATTCATCTGGTAGTTTGTTCTAGATATGGGGAGCATAGAAACTGAAAGCTGGTTCTCCATGTTTGGTTCTGGTTCTAGGGACGATCAGTAAACTAGAGCCGGAGGATCAGAGTGATCTGGATGGTTTGTACCATGATAGCAGATCGTTAATGTACTCTGGTGCTGACCCATTCAGTGATTTATAGACTAACATAATCACTTTAAGGTCTTTTCTTTGAGCTACAGGGAGCCAGTGTAAGGACTTTAGAACTGGGCTGATGTGTTCTATTGTCTGTGCTATTGTAGTCATATAGCCTAATATAAATAGTTATCTTTCAACATTTTTTTTGGCAAGTTTTTGCTGTTTACATGGATCAGCTGTCTGTCAGCAAACAGCTAAAACGTTTCCCATTGTGTTTTGTAGTTCACAGTAACCTTGTTTATGATGAAAACCCTGCTAGTTAATGTCAATTAAAATAGACTATTATTCAAATTGCCCTTAAATGTAAATGCGGGTATGCTGCTGTTTTTTGAGATGTGATGCATTCTGTCACTACACGTGAAATCATTTTTATTTATCAGGAGGAGACAGAAGATCCCCAGCCAGATAGCTCAGCTTCAGACTAAAACAAATCAGGGATACAGGTAAATTTGACAAAATTGAATAAGATACTAAATGTACATTTGACGGATAATGCACATTGGCGAACACATCATAGGCTACATGTTATTTCAAAGTTAGACACCATGTGTTATTTCAATAGGATGAAACTACGGCAGGTCTGATGAGTGGTGGTTCAGGGAGAGACCAGGGGGAATCACAGGTGAGACATATGTCAGCATAGGTTATAATAGGTTAACTAAGGAGCATTTTAGATTATAAAAAGGCATTACAAAGCTTGATTTAGGCCAAAAATTAAACCTATTCTTTATTAATTTTTGTTCTAAATTGGTTATTGAATGTGGTCTTGTTGGGTTTATAAAAAAGTGAACGTATCTGGTTGGATGGTGGGGCCGGGGCATTACGCCAAATTTTGTCCCCACCAATATGAACATCAAAGTTACGCCCTTGCTTCAGGGTATCATCCAATTCCCCCCAATGGCATGTTGCTACCACTTACATACTTTACAGCTGAGTTGGTGTTCTCAAGTTTGCAACCGTTGAGATGTAATAATGATTAATATGTCAAAGACTGAAGTACTACATTCATCAAACCACGGAACTTTTCCCCAAAAATTAGATCTCTCTCTTACTGATTGTATTTGTAACTATTATAATACGTTTTATGCTGCTTTTAGAACAGATGCTTCTTGGTGAGTCACTTTTCATCTCATATCAATATAATACTTTTTTTTATATAGCTAAAGATTTTTTTTTCAAGTTTCAGTCAGCATCTTCACAAGGTCTTCATACTTTTGTATTGTTGTTTGAGTAGATGGACCAGACATTTCCAGAGAATTTGAGATTGTACCCAGTAACGACCCAGATTTGGTGAGGTTCCTCTTCTGATATTTTCCTTGATTTCTTCATGATTCCACATGATGTGTTTTAGATGTTCTTCTAAAATACATCCACATGTGTATCTCCCTGTGATGGACTGGCGACCTTTCCAGGCTGTACCCCGCCTCTCGCCCGTTGACAGCTGGAGATAGGCACCAGCACCCCTGCGACCCCTGGAGGACTAAGCAGTTCGGAAATTGGATGGATGGATGGATGGATGTGTATCTCCATTTAACTCAGATTTTGTGAATTAACATGTGAGAAGCTTATAAAGGGATTAAGTCATCTGGGTCAAGTTATTTAGATGACTTATAACCTTAGGGTACATGTAAGTGAAGATATTAAAATGTTCTAATAAATGTCTTGCTCAGTACTTTGAAATGTACTAAATAGAAATGTTGGCATGCAGAAGTTTTGTTGGATTTAATAGCAAATGTTATAGATAAAAAGTTGGTGCCATTTGGTACACGGTTTGTGAATATTTGGTTTTGGCTATAGTATGTGGCTATGTAGTATAGTGTATGTATTGTGGGTGGTGTGTGTATATATTTATGAATGTGCGTACAAAAATCAAGCCAAAGTTCAAATTGGGTAAGGACAGACATCAAACTACATGACATTAATTCTTGTAAACCAACTGGATAGATTTTTACATTAATTAGAAATGTTTTTTATTTTTTTTATCTGAACAAGAATTTTTTGTTCAGTTTATTTTATTTTGCAGGAAAATGTGATGGCTCATCGGTGTGTGCTAAGCATGAAATCCAGAGTATACATGGACTGCCATGGCACTCAGTGGCACCTGAGGTGTCTGCAGACACAGTATAAATGAAGGGACTTCCCCTTGAAGAAAGTTGAAAATCTGAGTGACTCACCTATCTTTGACAGTATATGAGAATAATTTGTAAATGTAACTGCTGCTATTTTTTCTTGTTGACAAGACACTGCCCTATCTCATCACCCTTTCGAAAAATGTAAATGTATATATATATTTATATATATAAAAAGATTTACAAGTTTGGTCCGGTCCTGCAGGATTCTTCATCACAGCCACTCATGCTTGTTGATGCTTACGATGATGCATACCCTGTGGGTTTTTCCTTATTCCTCATCATTACAGTTACCTTTAAGCTATCATTTAATATGAGGGATTACCCTGCGTATACTGCTAGAGGAAATCTTTCCTTATGAAATGGAGATTTTAACTCTTTCCACATGTAGTTAAAAACATCTTGCAGTAGCAGAAGTCACTCTAATTAACAGTATAAGTAAGATGATGATAATATCAGCCATTTAAACAGGTTATTAAAACAGTTTTTTTAGACAATAAGAAAGAAAGAAGAGCACACATTTCCTTTCTTGACAAAAGACATGAGACTCTGTTTAAGGTCTGTGTCAAGGATTCAGGGAACAACAACAGGTCTACTTCCTTTGGTGGAGTCCTTTTTTTCTACCCCACACTTCACACTAATCACCAAACTTGAATCTTTAAATTAATTTCTTAGCAGCTCAGAGTGTAAAAAGCAGCAAGTTAACTTCAACCATATATACTGCTTACCATGCAAGTCACAATGATATAGTCTTTCTTATGCCTTTCTTGGGGAACCCTTATATTGTTTCAAAAAATGATCAGACAAAAGAAGTGATTGGATATGCTAGAGTATCTCATTCTTTAAGCAGCTGCAACAATTTCCTACTTTGCCTATCTTGTATACTGGTATATCAAAAAAACATTTTGTGGGGGGCTGATTCTGAAGAAATGAAAGGTCTTATTCACTCGTTTTTTTTCTTCACAAAATATTCTCTGGCTTAAAATATGAATGCCTTGTCAGTCATTTCTTTTGGAAAAACTGCTCTCGTGGTCCTGCTTCAAGAGGCCGAAGTTTGTCAGAGTACAGTAGGTGGGCAGAAAAAAAACTGAATTACAGATCTTACTCACTAAAGTTCATGATATGAAAGCATCTCTCCTTTGGCTGGCTAAGAGCAATGTGACTCTTACACTGCCTTCAAACGATTCATTGTGTTCTGAATTCTAGAATTGCGCTGCTCTGTGTGGCTGCATGTTGGAGTGGCTCTGTTAGTTACATATTGACTTTTGTTTTTTGGACATTGCTTCCCCTTTTTCTTAGAAAAGAATTTCATTTTTTGGGCCTGTGCACTTGGTGTTTTTTTCCCTGTGAAGTTGGACGGATTTTTGCTGTTGATTTGTCACTTTTTGCTCATTTGTTATGATGTGTAACCATGGCAACAAGGTGGTTTACAGCCGGGAGCAGCTGGTTAATAATCTATCTATCTATCTATCTATCTATCTATCTATCTATCTATCTATCTATCTATCTATCTGTCTGTCTGTCTGTCTGTCTGTCTATCTATCTATCTATCTATCTATCATAATGGGAAACGTGAGATCACTAGCTAACAAGATGGAGGAACTCCAAGCCCTGACAAGGACTCAGCCTGAATATCGGGAATGCCGTGTTATGTGCTTCAGTGAGACATGGCTACAGGATTATATCCCCGACTCCAAAGTTGCTCTGCCAGGCTTTCTGACTGTACGAACGGACGGAAAGCTGAAGAGAGTGGGAAAAGAAAAGGAGGTGGAGTAGCGATGCTTGTTAACAACAGACAATGTCATCCAGGACAAGTTACTGTGAAGTATCATCTCCGCAAACCTGATATTGAACTCTTGGCAGTGAGTTTACGTCCATATTATTTACCAGGAGAGTTCACCAGTGTTATTTTGGCAGTTGTTTACATTCCATCTTCAGCCGTTGCCAACCATGCATGTTGTCATCCGTTCTGTTGTCGCTAAGCTGCAGACCCAGCACCCCAATGCTGGAAATTTTTATATCTGGTGATTTTAATCATTCCCTCACTCTCTTCTACACTTCGAACATTTCACAAGAGAAAACCTAAAAAAAACCTAACAAAAGAGAAAACAAGACCTTGCATTTGTTTTATACAAATGTAAAGGATGCAAATCATGGACCTCCTCTGGGACAATCAGATCATAATCTTGTTCTGAATATAAACCACTTGTTCAGAGGCAACCTCGAACAAAGAGAACTGTTAGAAAATGGTCACCTGAAGCTGAAGAAGCCCTGCAGGGTTGTTTTGAGTTCACAAACTGGACGACTATTTGCCAGCCACATGGAGAGGACATCAACGCCTTGACTGAGTGAGTGACTGACTATGTAAACGTCTGTGTGGACTACACATCGATGTAGTCCACACAGTCCATCAATGGAAGTCTTGATAGAGCCAATGAGCTGAACACATTCTTCAACAGGTTCAGTTCAGGAACAAGCTCAGTTTCCTCCTCTCATGTTTCCAGCCAAAGAGACATCCCACTCTCCTCTGGCCCACACCTGTCCTGTCACAGCTCCGATGTTTCATCTTCCACCTCAGTCATGAACTCTTCTATTTCCACAACTTCGTCTTCAACCAAGTCAGGAGATGCTGCCACCCCCTATATCTCACTCTCCCACCTGTCTGTCTCTAGAAGTCAGGTGAGAGTCCTGAAGACCTGTGCAGAGCAGCTCTGTGGGATTCTGCAGCACCTCTTCAACCTTAGTTTTACCCAGGAGAAGGTTCCATTGTTGTGGAAGACATCCTGCGTTGTTCCTGTTCCAAAGAAATTCACCCATCAGTCTTCAGTGACTATAGACCTGTTGCCCTGACATCCTACATCATGAAGGTCCTGGAGAGACTCATGTTGCCCCACCTGAGTAAGCAAACTAAAACCTATCAAGATCCCCTGGAGTTTCTTTATCATCATGGAGTTGGCGTTGAAGATGCCATCATCAACCTGCTTCAACAAACTCACTCCCATCTGGAAAAAGCAGGCAGCCCTGTGAGGATCATGTTCTCTTCGTCTATCATCTGTTGGGGTAAAAGCATCAGAGCCAGGGACTTAAAACGGCCCAACAGCCTGATAAAGAAGGCTGGCTCTTTTCTGGGGTCAGATGTGGAACAACTAGAGTTAATAATGCAAAAAAGGTTTCTACATAAAATTAAAAGGATTATGGACAACCCTGAGCATCCTGATCATGAGACTATCCTACAGCAACAGAATATCTTTAGTTGGAGGCTTCTCCAGTTTCGCTGCAACACAGACCGCTACAGGAAATCCTTTCCTCTTGAATTTGAATTGAATAGTTTTTTATTCAGTGTATATTAAAAGAAAAGGCCTTTTCCCAGTCCTGAAACACTTTCAGGGGCCAAGCGTCCTCTGTTTTTGGAAATCAAAATATGGTCACCCTAGTTAAGCGAAAAGTAAGACCATCCACCATTGGGTGGAATCACTCCCAGTATTCGGCACACAGACAAAGTAATCTTCATTAGCGCAGACAAAGTGTCAGTATGGCATGGCATGACAATATTTTTTTTATAGTCTACCATGAGAAAATCTATCCACTGATTGTTTTCTGATTATCTAATATCCTGTTTTGGTGGTAACAGTTCAGGAAGGGAAAGAAAGATACTCTAAAGGCTTTTCAGAGATCAGAGATTATATATATTTTGACAAGGCTCTGGAAAGATGGAGGGATCCTGATAAGATGCCCTCAAGTGAAGCAACTGCTTTCCTCCATCCTCCACTCAAGCAATAAAGCTCCTCACTTTATCTTTGGAGCTCAGAAACAGCCTGCTGACATAGGAAGCTCATCTCAGTCGCTAGTGTTGCTGATTTCATTCTTACAGTCATATCCATAGCTCAGACCATAGTCGAGGAATGGTACTTAGATGGACCAGTAAATCAGAAACATTGTGCATCTTAATGGTATGATTGTGGCATTAAGGGAAAGTCTGATTGTGCTCAAATAATAAATAAAAAAAATACAATGATGACTACATTTTTCTATCAGTTTTACAACCTGACTGGCTGATATGAGTTGATATTTATAAGAAGGTGGCACCCAGCAGTTTTAACATCTTACAAGCCCTTACAAGTTTCTATGCTCTAAATACACATAGACAATCAGAACACATGGTTCTATCCACAGATGTTTCATTTGTCCTGAGTCACTCATTAGCTCCTCTTCCACACCACGGACCAGCCATGTGTGTCACTGTCATCGTTGCGTCCCATGACAGGGACACTTCACAGAGCGATGAGTGTGAATCCTGCATCAGCGCTGATTCGTCTCACAGACCTGCTGCTGCCGGCACAGGATGTCACTCTTCGCCATCTTCCTCAGGAACACAGCTCATCTCGTCTTCTGGGCCGCTGTAAGCCTGAGCTCCCTCTGTAAGTGCCTGGAGAAAGAGACCAGTTATCAGCATTATTGCATAGAGAAAGCAGGGTAGTGGCCCCACATGACCCTGTATTTAGTTATTTTTTTTTTACCATTTTTACAATCTGGACTGGAAATGGAATACAACCTTGTGGTTCATCAGTTTTCTTACAAAAAGGATGTGGACAGAACCAGTTTTAGATTACATAGGTTGTGATCATTTGACCTAAACCTAATGGGTATAGTTACTGGAATTTAACTCTTGATGCACAAAACAACTTGACAACTTGAACAATGAGGGAAAAACATCCAAATTGCCATAAAATTCCCATATATTTACAAAATACACAAATTCCCAGGAAATTATTGGGAGTACATGTTGCTTACTGGACTAATTATATAAATGTTTCCATTGAAGTCGCTTACTCTGAATAAAACCCAGCCTTTTCTGTGCAAGTGTTTAACACTTACCTCCATAGATGAACCCATTCAACAGTCTGCATATCTTAATGTCATGCAAAGTGTGTATTTACAGTTTATCAGCTGTATAAAAAGATCAAATAAACATCCAATACTGCATTCCAGAGGTCTCTTATAATAGTACTGATGCCCAGCACATTGATATGATAATATATTGTCTCCTGCTAACTTTGCATTCTTTATCAGCTTCAACTTTTGAACACACAGTATAAGCCTAAAATGACAGGGTGCTAATTTAGCAACTCAAACAGAGAGCATTTAGGAGTGGCTTTCAAATTAAATCCCATTTTTCAACATATTCAGCATTGGACACTAAATCAAAAATGTATTTATTTATTTATTTTTGCTGAGCAGCATGAGTCAGCCCATGACATCTAATGGGTCTCGATTTGGCATTGGACTACAAAAGTTGCTTTGGCCTGTTTGACCAGATTGACCAGAGCCCTGGGTTCTTCTGTATGGTCTTTTTACTTAGCTCAACATGTAGTCGTGCTTTTAGGAACTACAGTAAGCCTTGGGATCAATAAGATATTCAACACAATGCTGTATTGTTTCGAGTGGAGCTTTTACTGTGTTGGTTTGGCTGTATTATGTGGCTAAAGGACTCAAGTTCATTAGACTTCGCTTTAAATTTATTTATTTTAACAGTTAAGTAATATTTTAAATACCATGCAATCTGAAAAGTATCGTAGTGCCTTTCCACCAAACCTAAGATTGGACATGTGTTGCTGAAAAGCTTATTCTTATTGTCATCTGATCAAGCATAGAGTTCCACCTAAAAGCAATCTTCTTCAACATATTCCCATAATTTCTGGCTGTGATATGAGTGCAGGAGTAATTTTCTCCCACTCTGAAATCACTCCTAAAGGACTGGTTTGCGTGTAGGCCATGTCTGAGGATTGCTATGGTAACAAAGTGATTCAAAAAAGTTATTGGGTTACAGTAAACCGTAAGCAGAACAACTTAACTTATTACCTGCATCATCTGGCTCTGTGTGGTGGCAAATTTAATAGGGTTGCATCTCCAGCTTTGTTGTTCTGTAAAATTATGTTAAACATTTTAATTCATATTATGACTAAAGCTATGTCCAAACTTGAATGCGTACTTATTTTGCTGTGATTTCACAAAGACCAGTGTTTTCAATTATGTTGTCACTTGTTTTTGTCCAAATATGAATAATGGCTAAGAGAAATGGGCCATTTCAAGCAATTATCCCTAAAGGTTAGCAACTCTGAACTGTTTTTCACAGATGCTTTATCACCAGAATTAGCAGGTATCTAGATTTACAACACTGACAGGTCGACCCGCCCGGGTCGACCCCCTGACAGTTGTCCACTCTGGGGACGCCCTCTGGGCCATTCGCCAGATCTCCAGGGGCGTACCCACAAGGACTCAGGCCCACCTTCCGGTGGCCCTCTCCACCCACCTTGGGTGAGGAACTATTTCTGTTGTTTACATGGTCTGGAATCCGACCTGGAAAGGGGGGCGTACTGTCAGAGCCTGCAAGGCTCTGTCTGATTATTTGATTTACTGCACCTGCAATCATTTGTGTTTCTGCCATCGTTTAAGCTTCGGCGAGAACCTCAGTCCTTGCTGGAACACTACTCAGTTCCCCTGTATGTTGTCAGTCTTTTTTGTTGTTGCACCATTAAAGACATTGTCTCACTTTCGAATCTGCTTCTGTGCCTGGGTCCTTCATCCTCCCTGCAGCATATCCCTGACACTTCCAGGAAATTGAAGTTTAAAAAAATTATGAATAGATAGTCTTAAAAGCTGGATGAAAACAGTCTTTTTTTAATAAAAAGATTTTTGCCTTCTTTTGTACATCAGACCAAACATGACTGTGTGCTTTACCCATGTTGGTATTTGCAGAATAATTGTACCTCTGTGATTACAGTTGTTCACCTGTGTGCGCCACTCGCTAGCATGCTTGGGGGATGTGATGACACTCCATACCTCATTAACTATTGGATGCAGTTGTTGATATTTAAAGTCTGTTTTCATGAAAACAAACACCCACAAAGCAGTTGCAGCTGATTTTATTGGGGAATATGTATGCCTCACAAAAATATTCACACCTCAGGAACTATAACAGATTATGTCAAATTGCAGCCACATATCCCGATGTATTTATTGAAATTGTATGTAATAGAAGGTCATAATTGTGTCACGGAAGTGCAAAAAGTAAAAGTGTAAAATGTGAAAAGATAGGCCTACATAGATAATCACTTTTTTATCAGTTTGAAACCTTAAATCTCCACAAAGGTTTATTAATTTTGTGGTTAATGTGAATAAACAAGAAGCTTTTCAATCACTTTTGAATCACTTTCAAAGGCATTATTACTACATGGAGATTTCCAAAGCCAGACACAAAACTTATGTATATGCAATATAATCATACGTTTAATTTACTTATATTGTAGTCATTTTAATGTAACTGTTTTTATGAAAGAATACATAACTTAAAAAAAGCAAGCTGTAGTTTATATTGAGCTGAATGCCAAGGATTTAGCCACCAGAAAGAAACAAAATAGTCTTCTTTCTGTTTTTGTTTTTTTTGCCTTGTGATCTAAAACAGAACTGACAGGTGATGAAATTTTTCATTCCATGACAGTTTTGCATCAGGGAAGGGATTTATCTGTCACTCAGTAAAACTCATACTTCCTTTATCTTCAAAATAAAGTAAAAGATTATGACCAAACCCAGGGGTTAAATTCAGGATTTGTCGTGTGCTTGATCCACGTGGTTTCAGGGTTTGCCACAGAACCAAAATTATTTCTCCATGCGGCTGCCTACTTTAAAAACAACTATTTAAAGCAATTCAAGGGCAGAAATATGATTGATATCATGTGACAGTAAGAACTGATTTGAGCTGACAACCCTCTGCTCTGAAAGTGACAGCATGGAGAAGGCAGTTGCTAACATTAAAGCCGCTCTCTAGGTGAACTAATCTGTACTAGTATTAAAAATAGGAACACAGGAGATGAAGAAATAATAAAGAAATTTCATTAATACTAATAAATCTTTTCATATTTGATAAGTCCATTGAAAGGACAGATATTGAAATGACACAGTATAAAATTAAATGAAGTCAAGAATAAAATGGATTTAGTGATATATGATTTATTTAGATGAATAACGTTGATAGTGTGAGCCGAACATACTAGCTTGTCTTATCAGGTCCTCCGGGATTTTGCGGCGCTTTTTTGTGATTGTTGTGGCCTAAAATGTCTGAAGTTCCACCAGTTGTTGTGAAAAGTAGCATAAATTCCGATACTGATATAAACCGATACCGATATGTGGGAACCCTCCCTCATAAAAAACTGAAACTACTAAACCTTTTAAGGTAACCACAATGAAATATCATGTATCATGCATACTTGAGCTTTAAAAATTTAGAAAATGGAATAAGTACTAGAATTTTAGTTAGGCAATTAAAAAAAGTGCCATTTTAATTTTGTCTTAAAAAGTAGCTGGAACATTTTCTCATACAGAGAATACTGACAAAGGCCCACCACTCAGGACAAATTTCTAATTTTAGAAAATGTAAACAACATTATACCTTTATAACAGTGAGGTAAAGTGGAAACAACTGAAACAAGAATAAAAAAACAGCAAACATCTAAGCAGGGCCAATAATTAACCTACCATTTGATATATTGAAAGTTGTCTCAAACAAACAATATCTCAAAAACTAAACCTCAAATCTGTCATATTTTTAAATTCTGAGAGACAAAAGAAGTAGCTGATTTGATTTGATGAGTTTGATATATAATATGTGTATGGTGTGAAAAACTCATGTTATTAAAAAAATCAAAACCGATAATTTCCGATATTACATTTTAATGCCAATATTGGCCGATAATGACTTTAGGTCGATAATATCGGACATCCCTAATTATATATATATATATATATATATATATATATATATATATATATATATATATATATTACATAGTTAAGAGGTTACATTGTCACATAAACCTTGGCCAATTAAACACTACAATTCAAAACATAACTTTTTCAATTTAAGAACATTTCTGTGATATTTATTTATTTCCGTTTTAGGATGGTGAATTAAATATTTTTCCTGCAGTTTAAATGTAAAAATGTATAAACAAGGAAAGGAGCTGGTGGATCCAATTTTTCCAACAATAAATATGTGTTGTTCTTGTAATAGAGGCGGAGGGGAATCAGAGAACCAATAATTATCAGGTAGCAAGTTAAACAAACAAATTAAAAAGCTTATTAAATACCAGCCACATCATTAAATCATGATTGAATTTGATGTTTGGTCTTGCTTATGTCATTCATTTAATGTGCAGTATATTATATTATTAAGGTATTAGATAGTTTTTTTCCCTTATCTTTAGTATAGTAAGAAAAAGTGCCGTGCAAAAAAGTAAGAATATTAAGTACAGTGAATGATACTTTAAATATAAAAGCTGAGTCTGTGTTATTTAGCTTTTGAAATATCCCATTAAACTGCGGTTAACCTTTGATTTTAAAACATTTTAATTGATCACCGGATATGAACATGAACTCTGAATCCCAGTATTAGGCAGCTTTATGAGTAGAATGGATTAGGTCTTATGCTCTTTATTGTGAATGAATGGTGAGGTAATCTTTCAGTCTTATAGTTCAGGGGTTTGCTGCTAAATAAGGAAAAGTTATTAATGTTCATTTTTTCTATTTCACTTAAAAGAGAAGAAAACTTTAGAGTAAAGTCTCTGTTGTCTACATAAGTACATGGGTACCTTTTTGTTGGCTGCTAACCAGATGGTACTAGTCTGAGTTGTTTATTATAAAAAATATTTTTTTAAATATTTTACACCTCCAATTATTTACTTAGAGATTCTCACAGTATGATAACGTTCACTATCATACTCCATTCTGTGACAGAAAATGTTATTAATTCTGAGACATTAAGAAAGGTTCAATTCTCTTACTCAGCTCTTAGACAGCTGTTCTGATTCTAAGGTACAAACAAGAACCAATTGTCTGTAAACATCTCATCTTGACTTATGGCAACTCTTGTTATTATCTGGTGTTACACTTAGGACAGCTCCTGTGAATGTCTTTTCAGCATTATACAAAGTGTCCCTTACTGTTATCTATATATCTCCTGATTGTTTACTGCTGACTACTGAAGTGACACTTCCTTTTCTGTTTGATTATGTATGAAATTATGTGTATGATGTAATGATCGGTCAGGAGCTGATTCAATAGGGTGTGGCTTACTACTTTAAATACCATGCATCTGTGCTGAAGCTTCAGGGTTCTCAGCAGGAGTCCCTCCGTGCACGTAAAATAAACTATGTACGAATATAGCTGACACTTCGTTTTATTCTATCATCCGAGGCCTCTCAGACACTCAGATTTCTACGACACATTCACTTCCCGAGGAAAACCCAGTGCACTCATAATATACACCAGAAGACCACCAAACATACTCCAAAGACCATTGACAATAAAGAACTTTGCCAGTGACGTTACAATGATTGAGAAGATATGGCTGTGTCCACTTTCAGTTATACGAAGCATTTATTCCAAAAGGTTGTATTTCCAACTCCTAGTTTGTTTAGCTTTACACTGGTCGCCCACCTGTTGGTGCTTCACAATTCACAGATGTATTCTTTCTCAGATTTTTGTGTGGAATGTAACTCCAATTTATTAGGAGTTATGAAAAATATGACTGGTTGCTGTTTTTTTTCCTGATTTTTTTTCATTTCTAAAATAGTTTAGATACCTTGGAGCACCATCAATTTATCTTGTTGCTAATTGGCAGTATCCCTAAAGAGCAGAGATGAGGAACACAGTGGACGTTAGTTGCGGTGATAGTGACAATGCTTTTCCACTTTGAATATTAATGCATATCAAGGTATATTTGGTGTTTAAACTATTACAATAGGTTCAATTGTTTTTTAGGGTTTTGTGGCACTAGTGGCACCCAATTGCAGTACTTAGACAAGAAATGGAGAGAAGGGGGGAAGACAACCACAAAGGTCCGCGGGTTGGAAATGTATGGCTGCATCGAGTACAAATAGCCTCCTTATATAAGGAGTGCTCACGTTACCTCTACACCATATACCATTCCCGTTACAAATGTTTTTACAGGTGGTTCTCAAGTTATTGCGCATTTCATCTATTTGCGGGTGGTAAAGAACCGCATGAATAGCAGGGGGGCACAGTATTTAATTTTTTGGTATGCCGTCGGTACCTAATTTTCGGTACCTTTTACAGTGACAAAGGACTTTCCAAATTTAATGCAAACATCTTTCTGGTGAAGCAGTAACATCATTGTTCTTCTGTCTTTATCAACCAACATCACTCATCCATTTGTAATATTTGGCACAGCAATCTTGTCTAATATATATTTTTTTAATGTGTGTGTTGTTCCGTAGCAGGAAAATAAGTGAGCTTTAAAAGTAGAATTTTCAGTACCTCAGAACAGAATAATTGAGCTATTAGTTTTGATCAAGGTGACATCAGCCGCCTGCAGACGTATTATGGTCATTTTACAGAGCAAATAAAAGTGAGTGAAATTATCTTTGCCTTACCCTTAACCATTAGTTACCATATTATATAGATGGGCAAAAATGCTTTATATGTCAAATGAACTTAAGAAGCTTCAGTTATTTTATTGAGAATAATATAATGTATAGAAATCTTATAGCACAAAAATGATTTTAGTTAATAAAATTAACCTGATTTATAAGAATGTTTTTTTCATCATGCTCCATGGCTAGTTGGATAATTCATATCCAATTAGCCGTAAAGCAAAAAAAAAAAAAAAACAACCTCCAGGGTCCTCGAGGCCTCTTATTACCTCATTGACCCATGTCTTTACATGCTAAATCCCATGGATATGTACAAGGAAGCATTGATTACATTTTGTCTTTCCATTTAATACCGCTGAGTACATGAGCCGTTAATGTTTAAATCAAAATCAATACATAACTTAATCATTCAAACTCGTCTCTAATTTGTTTGTCACAATCGATTGCCTTCAGCCAAGCGTGCTGTCTGGCCCCTCTCCCCTTCAATTAAGACACTTGATGTGAGCAGACTAAAGCTGCTACAAAGGATAGGGATGGTGGTGGTAGTTGGGAGCTTTTTATGGCTGTCCCTGCTTGACAATATCATCTATCAAATGTTAGAACCTTGGGGATATTAAGAACTGACTAATATGGAAGCAGAAGCATTCACAGCAGAAATTAGACGACAGGATTCATTTCTCATACCACACGGTACATGTCCTGGAGATTATGATTAGCTATTATACCCCTAACCCTTTTTTAAAGGTGCATTTATGTCATTTTGGCAGTTATATCATCCTAAATAAAATGGTGAAACCGCTATAAATTCTGCTATATAACGCATACTGTCCCTATTCCATCATAAAAGTCTCCAAGTGAAATAGCTGGGAAGCAGAAAGAAATCAAAATTTGGTGAAGGATTGTCCATCTTCAGTGGTTTTTAAAGGTAATTCAGTTAGTTTGCGTTCATTCACAACAGATGCTATCTCAGGGTACTTTACAAAAAAGCCATTTCAATTTAATCATACAAATATTCCAAGCAGTTTAAAAGTTTCATATTTTAAGGAATTCCAGCAGATTCCACTAAGTCATTGACTAGAGGTTGTGCCATGTTCAGGCAGACTCCAACCACAGCAATCCCTCTGATACTGAGCAAGCATGTAGTGACAAAATTCCCCTGTACCAGGAAGAAACGTCCAGCAGAACCTGGCTCAGTACGAGTGGTCATCTGCTGCAACTGTCTGGGGGTTCGAGAAGACAGAGCAGAGACACAAAAGGTATAAAAAGAACTGATGTAAGAGTACTTTCTTTTGTTAAAGAAAGTAAAAAGTTAATAACACCACACAGAGGGTGATCATTTACTGGGAGCATCATCACAGCCGATGCCCCCATCCAACATTGGGCAAAAAAAATATTAAAAAAAATTGTTAACAGTCGAAATAACAGCAAAAAATATGACTGGAGAAAAGTAGAAGAGAAAAGTAGCAACCTGCAGTCTGAGAGCGAAGTGCTCCGTTAGGAACATATGGATATCTGATGTATGATGGAGCTTGATTATTAAAGGCTTTATTTGTAAGAAGAAGGATCTTAAATTTTATTTTGAATCTAACAGGGAGCCAATAAAGAGAAGCTTGAACAGGAAAAATATGACCGCTCTTTTTAATATTCACTATAATTATTGCTGCAGCATTTTGTCTGAACTGAAGGTTTTTAATTACATTTTGTTGACTTCCTGTTAGTAAAAAAAAAAAAAAATCACAGTAGTACGGCCTTGAAGTAACAAATGTGTGGGACTAGTTTTTTCAGCATCACTCCTAGACAAGTGTTTCTAATTTTAGCAATATTCCACGGGTGAAAGAAGGAAATTTTAGAAAATTGTTTAATATGGGATTTGAATGTCATATCTTGGTCAAAGATAACACCAGAGTTCTTTACTGTATGTTATATTCGGAGGCCACTTTAATGGCATCCAGAGTAAGTGATCCACAAAGAAGTTTCTTTTTTTGAGCTTCCGGTTCAAAGAAGCAATTTCTATCTTTTCAGAATTTAAAAGGAGAAAGTTTAGAATATATGTCACAGGTTTCTTTTCTCTCTGGTAAAACAAGCAGGCAGAGCCAGAGGTTCAGTTCAAAAAAAGTTTATTTACCAGGCAGGTTGGAAAAGATAACTGTAAAAATAAGTCAGGGGATGGTGCTAAGCCACAGTCTTTAAAAAAAGAGTCTTAAAAAGAGCCTTTACCAGTAGTCCCAAGGATCAATCAGGGAGTCTCTTGATGCTTCTCCACTGCAGGCAAGGGGGAAAGAGGGGGATAAGGCAGCAACCAGCCAGTGCACTGTCCTCTGCTCTGCTGTTCCTGCTCCAGTGGTCCCAAGAATCAATCAGGGAGTCCTTTGGTGCTTCTTCACTGCAGGCAAGGGGAAAGAGGGGGACAAGGCAGCAACCAGCCAGCGCACAATCTTCTACTTCTACTGCTGCTGCTGCTGCTGCTCCAGTCTCCGCTCTGCTGTCTCTGATCTCCTTGAGCATGCCCTGCTTCTTCCCTTTCATCTGATTGAAAAGTCATTAGTGGCTGCAGGTGTGCCAGGTTGTCACAAGGGGAGGTCCTTCAGCCACACAGGAGAGAGGAAAACTCCCCAGAAAAGGATTTCACACACACACAATAAATAAAATAGGATGAACTGCAAAACACATTAAAAATATCTCTCTCCTGGTCACTATGTGACATATATATTATATTATATGTCGAATTTAATCAGCCTACTATTATTACTAGCCAATTTTGGCATTAAAATTTAATATTGGTAGCAATCAGTATCGGTTTATACTTTTTTTAATGACAACCTGTATACCTTATTTTCATGCCATGCACATATTATATATTAAAATATTCGGCTAATTGTATTTCTACTCAAAATTTCAAAACATAACAAATCCAAGATGTAGTTTTTCATTTGTTTGGCAAAACTCACAATATATTCTGTGGCTTTTACATTTCTGAGCCGATTTGGATGTTTAGGTAGACGTCTATTGGCGGTATCAGTATCAAAAATTAGGATTCAGACTATATACGCTACCTGTAAAAAAAGAATACACCAAATTATGTGTGCAAGACCAATATACATTGTTCATCAGAGAGCAGTTGGCATAAAAGTTTTTTTTCTTCTGTTTTTGTTATTCTATGATAGAGAGAAAATAATGCTGTCAGTAATTTAACAGGTTTTCTCCATGTAAAGTGATGATCATTGCCCTAGCCCTACTTAAGCAGCAGTCAATTGTTATTTCTTAGAGAATATAGACTCTTACTGAAAGCCTTTCTAAAAGGCTGTCAACACAGAGACATTCCAGCCTTCCTTTTGTCTGCCGAAAGCCTTGCTGTCTCTCAAAGTATGAATGAAAGACCGTGTCTCGCCATGTCTTTGAAAATAGTTTTGATAATTACATGTATATCTCGAAGTAGGGGGTATTGGAGTGTACTATCAATTTGAAAGCTATAGCAAAACTGAATTTTAGGTTACCATTATTTTATATGAAATAAAGTATGTCCTTTATTAAAAGGCCTTGTTATTCTTCTGTAATTCTGCTAGAATAAGCTTTAAAGCAATCATCTCCAGTCTCATAAGCTGCATAAGTCAAAAACTAGAACTAAGAACAACACCTTCTTGACAGTTGATGATTCTTTTAGATCAGTCGAACTCTCCCTATTGAATTAAATCTTATTGACAGCACAAATCCTTTCATCTGTGGAGCTCCCACATGAAAATCCTGTGTCAGCAGTGGTGAAGCAGTGGGAACCTTGGGCAGTAATTATAATTCTTGTAAAGTGATGCCATGAAAGCTTTATTTTTCCTTTTCTTTTTTTTTCTTATTTGAGCCTTAGCTTTAACATAGATACAGCACTGGATTATCTCATGTGGTGCAACTCTAACACCTGGAGAAGGCCTTGATCTAATCTGACAACATTTCAGGCTCCTTCATCAGTCCCTCCAAACCAAATTAAATATAAACCTGCCAAGATCATTGAAATATACAGGAGAGAAGTTATTCTATTCTGAAACCAAAAAAATTTTTTTTGAATCTGGAGTGCTTGTTGAACCCTTTGACAAATACAAAAAAAGAAATTAAACATCACATTGCATATGTGTTTAATTTGTATCATTTTTGCTACTTCAGGCATTATGTGCAACTTTTTACATTTTACAATACTTTTTCATCCCGTTTTTGAGGAAAACTCAAACCAAATGTTTAGAGGTCTCGGAAATATACATATTGAATATTATACGCTTGGTTTTAAGTAGTTAATAGTTTCCGTTTGGAGCCATAGAAACTCTCTCAGCACTTGCTTAGTGCTAAGATTCAAAATATATTGTCAAACAAGAAATTCTAAACATATGTAATGGTAAAAAAGTAAACAGAAAAATAACAGAATTTTTAACTAATCTAATATCACAACTAGAGAGTAATGGTTCAGACAAACAAAGTTTTGATTTGAAAAAGCTGAGACAGTGAGTAGTTATGACATATCGTGCCCACTGAACTCTGACCACTCACTCCCATCTTTATTTACCCTCCACCAGATTCAAAGGCATGCAAAGGTCTCTCTGACTACTGGATGGAAGTGATTTGCTTGAAGTACGACCATAAATCCAACCAACTGCTAGAGCTTTACAAGAAATGTAGGATTTAATGGCAAAGTCAGGAGGGATCTGTCTTTTATCTAAACTTCAACACCCTGCACACTATGATGGGGCAGACTATTGGAAATCACAGCAGATTTAAGAGCAATAAAGGCATTATCATCAGAGCGAAAGCAGGAATGGAGGCATCGTCTCAGTGCAGCAGCAGCGGCAGATTTCCTCACACATACATCTTAACCCTGTGGTGCACAGTTTAGGCCTCACATTTTATCTAGGCCAAAAGAAAAGCAGTTGGATGTGCAGCATTTATGTCTTATATAGTGTGTTTGGTGTTATGATAATGATGGGTATGTATCACAACAGTAATACACATTCAAAGTTAGCATTCTATTTGTTCTTCCATTACAAATTTTATGATCCAGTTAAAGTTGATGTACGTTATTAGACTCGTAAAAAAATCATAAATTGATTTTATTAAACGGATAATGTTATTCTGTTTTTTATTTCCTATACAGCAGCTACTGTAAAATATAATATTAAATATGTTTGTTGGGATGGAAACTCATAAAATTGAAAATCAACAAACAGTTACCAAATAACTGCAGCTTGGAAAAACAGTTCCATCAGTTCCAATACAGTTCCATCAATTAAAAATCCCTTTAAACTTTTCTAACTTTGGAGGAATTTCTCTGATAGTTTTCAACTTTCATTTTTTGTGTATTGCTGTCTATTAAGCCTTGTATATAACATAAAATAAAATCCATTGAAACTAAGCAACCTTAATTTAAACTCAGCATAAGTATAGCTGCTGAATAACAGTAAATGGACTGAACTCATATAGCGCTTTTCTAGTCATACTGACAACTCAAAGCCCTTTACATTGAAGCCACATTCACCCATTCACACTCACATTCTTACGCCAATACCCAACATTGCTCAGTAGGAAGATGTAGAACTTTTGGGGCTAAGTGCCTTGCCCAGGGGCACATCGACATGTGAATGGAGGAAGCTTGAATCAAACCTACGACCCTCCAATTGCAAGCCTACTACTCTACCACTGAGCCACAGTCACCCCCAAAGTTAGAATACGTTTAGAGAATAAATTGACTTTGGCCCTGTTTACACAGAGACAAAACTGAGTCAGAAAATCCGTCCATTAACTAGTACAAATCTCTGTAAAGAAAGAAATCCACCTGTGTGGAGATGTAGATTAACATGTTTGTTCTTGCTGAAAATAAAGACAAAATACAACAATATACTAAAATACTTCCCTTATCTAACAACTAAACCATTAGTTGTAATGAGGAGAGACTTTTGGAATATTTTGTCAGATAGTCTTTCTCTTTGGAGAGAGTACAAGCTTGCCAAAGACTGAAGTGAGAAGTAGTGTCAACATTTCCAATTCAAAAACGCTGCTTTCAAATTTTGTTTGCACGTTGTCTTGTGCTTACGGCACACATTTAGAAAACTAGAGCACTCAGGATTTCGGCCCATCCAGCAAATCATCATCTTATTTACACCGTCATCTTCAGCATCTGCTCTGTCCCTGTGGTTGTCAGAAAGCCTGACACCGCTGCAATTCCTCAACCACATTGTAGTAACGAGCCACTTTACATCCATAGTAACGGTTATGACGTTGTAACGATAGAAAAAGTACTTAAAGTGACAGTGTGTAGTTTTTACAAATTTTCTCTGGAAATATCCATCAAACATTGTTGAAAATGAATAAAATGTTGTGCAATCATTGAGAAGTATTGGTGTTTTCACAACATATAACTAGGGATGGGTATCGTTTAGGTTTTATCTGATACCGTTGCCAAACCGGTACTTTTGAAAGCTGATGCTTAAACAGTGCTTGAAACTGTGCTTAAAGAATGGAAAACATACAAACTTCGTCCAAAAACCTTCCTTTTTTTTATTTTTAGTAGGGCTGTCAAACAATATAAAATTTTTATTTAAGTAATCACAGGGTAGCTGTGAAATAACATTCCTAAATATGACCAAAAAAATCTAAAATTTTCAGTGTAAAAAAAAGGACAAATCTAGATGCAGTTGATCTTAAAAAAAAATAAATATAGGACAAAATCAATTAAATTTTTGTTTTGAACTGTATGTGTAGTCTCATATGAAAAATAATAAGAAATACAGGTAGAACTAAGCAAAATATATGAATAAACTTAACATTTGGATATCAGCAGTCTGTGTTAAACATTACATACATCAAATATAATATAGACTTAGTAATCAAATGTCACAATTTACCATTTTCCAAAGGAAACACTCAGCAGATTCTCCAGTACATCACAACAGTAAATAAACGCTCTTTTTGTGAAGATGTACACAGCTACTTTTGCTAATAGTTAGCACTAATTTAAGTCCGAAAACATCACTTTCACTGATTAATTTCGTATTTTTAACGCAGCGGTATCTCACTATGAAATGTACTGAAGCTATACAGTGAGCCGACATGCATAAATTAACATAAATATGGAACATTTAAACTCTGCACCGCACACACCGGAGCTGTTATCTGAAACGGACAGATAATTCCCACAGACAACGTATGACCTTATCATGTCACCACAAAGCCAATATGCCAATAATATACTCACATGTCATTTAGGATCAGAAAAACATGCTGCTGCACAACAATCCACAGTTTGGCTGGTTAGGAAGGAGAGCTGATGTGTTGCGGGTTGAATTGCAAACAGGGCGGTGTTCTGTGTATGCAAATTGCATTTAAAAAAAAAGAGAGGGAGCTGCTGAGGAGGATGAGCTGCTGAGTTCTCGCGAGAGCTGTGCATAGGTGAACATGGCGGTTATGTGGTAATGTATACACCCAGGTAAAATAAGACAATCATTTTGAATCAAACGCAGCTTCTAAAATAACCATCAAGTTACTTTTTTTTTTCTCTAAACAACCTGGACGAGGAAACATTGGATTCGCTGGAGTGCTACCTAGACGAGTGCTTTGATAACATCGTTATGGGTAAGTCACGGAAACCTGCTTCAGATACAACAACGAGCACACCGTCGCAGAAGCGCACTCGTTCCGAGGCTAGCACATCCACCGACTCGCCAGATAGAAGCTACGGCGACATCCTGGACTCAATAGACAAGAAGCTAACCAGCCTGGACGCCCGTCTCGCGCTGGTTGAGGTTCTTCATAAAGAATTTCAGGCTTTGAGGGAATCGCTGGAGTTCAGCCAACAACAAGTAGCTTCGCTAGTTACAGAAAACCAAACACTAAAAGAAGACGTTAAAAAACTCACCGAGGGAATGAAGCAGCTGTCTGGAGAAAACAAAAGCTTCAAGGAGTCTATCCTAGACATCCAGGCCCGATCAATGAGGGACAATCTTGTTTTTTCGGGGATACCAGAGCAGGCTGAGGAAGATGCTGAAGTAGCCGTGCGAAAGTTCATTCAACACCAACTGAAACTGCCAGACGACACGGTTAAAAGCATAACCTTCCATCGGGTTCACCGACTCGGAGGTAAGAAGCCCAACAACACCCGCCCGCGACCAATTGTTGCAAAATTTGAACATTTTAAACAAAAAGAACAAGTCAAAGGACGCGGGAGAGAGCTACGGGGGACGAATTACAGCGTTAATGATCAGTTTCCGAAAGAAATCCTGGACAGAAGACGCGTGTTATTTCCAATTAGAAAAAAACATATTAGTGAGGGCTGTAGGGCTACGGTTAGTGTGGATAAACTGTATGTTAACGGTCAGCTGTTTAGGGACCCTCAGGTTACTCCTTGGCTTTATTAGTCATATTTAACGGAACCAAGACAGAATTAGCTTTATCAGACAACTATAGTTAAAAAAAAAAAAGCACAGCTCAGCAGGCTGTTTTTGTTTGTTAATGTGGGTAGGGGCAGGGCTGTGCACTTTTTTTTTTTTTTTTCTTTCATTTTTTCTTTTTCACTATTATCTTTCTCACATGTGTACAACCAAATCTCTTTATCACCTTTTTTCCTTTTTCTCTCTCACACACACAGACTTTTA